>HG995303.1:7505000-8755000 GCA_905332915.2 Hecatera dysodea
TCAAAGGGTCGTTAAAAACTTTTTTTTAAAATGGGGTTAAGTAACTTTCGATAAAGTCGCTAGGAAGCAAAATTATCTGCCTAGAAAATCAAGTAAATTAAACCCTTTATAATTAATCTTGTATATCTATATAATGTTTCTAAAGTAATGAAAAATTTTCTGAATCTGTTACAAAACTGCATGCTACCTTGAACAATTAAGCTTCACAATTTATAAGCCAGCCAACTACCTTTCTGCTTAAAAAGTACCACATAAAACATGATCTCGTCATTCCAGTGGTGGCAAGTAGACAAGGTGTCCCCGATCAAGCTGTTCGACGAGAACAAGAGCCTGGCGGGGCTGAACCTGCGGCACCTGCTGTTCCAACATGGTCGCGCCGAGTACGTGCGCCGTGCTGTTGAGCGCGTCTTCGCGCTGTGGGGCGAGGGCAAGGTCAAGCCGCTCGTGGACTCCACCTGGGCGCTTGAGGACGTAAGTGGAACGTATTTATTTCTGAAAGGTCTTTATCCTTCATCGGTGTGTTGTTCAGGCGGTGATGATGATAGACCTTGCAAAGGAAAGGCCTCTGTAACCTAGCGAGTCTCAATTTGAAAACTAATTTCATTGTGTTTATAAAATTAACATCGTAATTTCATCAGGTCGGCGAAGCCATGCAGAAGATGCACGACCGCAAAAACATCGGTAAACTTGTGCTCGACCCATCACTGGAGCCGAAGCCCAAACCCGCCACGCCAGCCAAGGGCAAGTCCGGCAAGGAGAAGAAACCAGCCAAAGAGAGCTCCGAGGAAAAAAAGGACAAGGAAACCAAGGAGGAGGAGAAGAAACCAGCTGAGAATGGTGAGAAGAACGGAGAAAAGAATGGTGAGAAGAACGGTGAAGAACCGCTCACTAACGGTAACAGCGACGAAGGTCAGTCTCGACTATTGTGACCGAGGCATGCGTAGATGCGTCCCGCTTTGACAGTTTGAAGGTTCCATATTTGAATCACCTGTGACGTCATCGCTTGTGAACAGCGCAGTTGAGGCTGCGTTGTGCAACATAGACAAATCTCATAGCCGGATTCATTTTGGAACTACAAGTAACGAGTATTTATTCATTATGCGGGTGTAACAAACAGCTGTTGGTTTTATACTTACTTGCCTTTGGTTTCAGAAATTAGAATGTACCCTTCAAACTAAATTGATATCTATTGATGACCTCTTTAACTCTAATTAGTCTATCAATTGAAGGGATATAATTCAAGTTCCATGACCGCAGTTGTGCGTTTCACCCTATTATTATTTTATTATGGCTTTTATTTTAATTAACTACGCACGCATTATTGGCTAAACGCATATATTGGCTTCTTGCGGAGGCCTATATTTTAGAGAATATTCAAGTATTTTATTATTTATACAGCCTTTAGACTTACGGATTGCATTTTACCTATTTAAACATATTGCTTTCAATATTTTTGAGCGTATGATTTTTGACACGTGTTCGCAAAATAAGTACCGATAGAACGACAACTTGCAGTCACAAAATAAGTACATATTTAGTTATAAACGCTTCCTTAGAAACATTTACGTTTTCTCTTTATTGTTAGCTGCGGCAGGTAAGTTTGGATTTGTAATACCTAGTCGATTTTTAACTCAAAAACGTTTGTGTAGAATAATACTTAACATATTTACCTACTACCTTTGTAAAAGTAATCAAACCGTAATGTTTCCTCTTGTTAAAACAGCGCTAAGAGACAACATTCTAAGTAAAATAAATAATATTCAGTTTGATGTCGTATGTTATGCTCAAAACCGAACATAGGTAAGTACATACTTACCTATAATTTTATTACAGTCGACCGGTAAGCACATGCACCTTTTCAGAAAATTCTAAAGACACCTATTTGGGACCTGTCGAATGAAATCTGAAAAACACCTCTTGTTCAATAAATTCATGTTTAAAACGTACATGACCTGTTTTTGAATTGAGATTGGAGTTTCAGAGTTAAAAAATTGGAATACTTACATCATATTTTATTTCCCAAATTAATATCTAATTTAATACATCATATCATTCCCAAGTTGGATATTTAAATTCGTCTTCCAAGTTTTTATATCCATAAACATGTTTTGTTAAACATTAACCGTAACGTCTAAGGGCTTTCTAATCACTGAAAATATACGTTTAGCCAGCTTGGTCATAAAAGTCGGGTCTGAGTTTTCATATTACATGAAAACATAGATTTTAGGAGCTGTTTATTTATATGATATTGTTATTATATTTTTTAGGGTATTAAGTATGCTTAGATATTATATTTACATACTGACGCTTAGATTACAAGAGCATGCTTTTAAAATAATTAGAAAACAAAATGTAGATTTTTGATAAATAACTGAAGCTGATTTCTTGAAATCCATGAACTTTGTTTGTGGATATACAAAATTAGTAAAAGTTACATGATAAAAGGAATATGATTCAGATTGAGATATTTTATTTTAGTTAGACTTACAGCCTACAGATATTCACAGTTCAAAACACAAAGTTATAATTGAACTCCCAATGCGCACCCCATTGTGTCGGTTCGACACCCATCGATTAGTTTGATATTACTTTCGAACTTTGCTGGCACCTATTTTTGAATGGACCATTCCTGACTTAGGAACACTTTCTTGAACATTAGCCAGGTAAAAGAATAGACAACTCTATTCTTACTACTTATGTCTGTTGTTTAAGGAAATGTAGACGCTACGCATTCCGCAACGACACATGTGGGGTCGATCTTGTAGTACACTCTTTGCAGTGGCTACTACTACCTACTTACTACTTTTGTACTCATTATTTTCTTTTCTCAACTTACAGAGTCAAAGGAGAAGGAAAAGGAATCCAGCTGAATTACTTCTCTCGAGGACTGAACCAGATAAACCACCGCCAATTGATTATTTTAGAGTTGAAGCTGTCCCGAGGACGCCGCGCCTCGCTTGCTCCGCCGGCGCTACTATATGTTGCCTCACCTTCTTATCTTATACAAGTCTGATTACCCGACGTCCTTCGATCGCATCATCCTATTTATAAATGTTTTCCATCATTGTACTCATTGTAATAAGCGATCGGACGATGTCGCACACTAATTTTAGTTTTTAATTATTCGTTTTATTCTATCATCACATTCTCCTAGTTTTGTTAGAACTATTATTAAATTAATCGTTGAAAATGCGACGGCGAAACTACAATGAATTTATTTTTAATCAATTATTTCTTTTATAAATTAATTTCATAATTTGGCCTAAGTTAAGAATCGTCTCAGATAATACATACAGTCTTTTTTATTATAGTTTAATGTTTAAGACTTTATTTTTAAGATGAGATATTTTAATCTGCAGTTATTTTGAATGGCTATTGTATATCTAAGGTGCAGAGATGCTTAATCTTTATGTATGTTAAGCTTTAATATTTTATTAGTAAATGTTTAAAATTTGGCCCACGAGACCCACAGCCGCAGGCCGCCCCCGCCCGGGCCATCGTCCGCGACGCACGCGACGTCCGACTGTCTGTTGTCAGCTAACGAATGTAAACCTTACGTGTGATATTTTGTGGTAGGTATGCTAGATGTTTTGCGGTATTATTATGCTGCCTTTACATGACATATTATTTTTATTACTTTGATTTTTAAAAGCGATTACTTTATATTTTTATACTTAACGTTTTGTAAATTATTTTCTAGTTTAAGATGAGATTTCACAGAGTTTATTTCAACGCACCGGTCAGTGTGACGACACGATCGTCCGCCTAGCTAGAGTCTTCTACTCCCGAAAGGTCGGTAGAATCACGAATGTGAAATATTTTTGTGGCTAAGTTCATACGAATCAACATAATCGATGTCACCTATGATATAAGTAATATTTTTATATTCCAATAATAAACGACTGGACCGCGGTCTCATCTCATATAATGAAGCTTTTTATGTATCTTTCACACGATTATCACATATCTACTCGAACATACACATTCACACGATGTATATTAGGATTAATATTTTGATACCCATATTCACTGCATTTCTTTTGATATAACTAGCATATTGTATTTGTCTACTCTACCCCCTTATTTCTTAGAGTTGTAACATTTTCGGCCATATAAATGTACAGTATGGTTGTAAGTAAATGTACCCAGTACTACTAAAATATTTTATCTGTAAACACATATCATGCGGATGTAAAATGTAACTCTCAGAGGCTGAACGTAGTCCGGTGCGCCGGAGTAAAGCATCCACTGCACCACTGCTGCCAGCGCTCCCAATGCTCACCGTCACCGCGCTCTAACGTGTGTTCAACTACCGCCGACTCGTTTGACAGACTTGAATTTTTATAAACTTTTACCCTTTTTGAACATTTTTGCAAAAGCATAGTTTAACATGAGCGCGTGTTGTGATCCGACGTAGTTCCGCTTCCAGCATTCGGTGCGACGTACCGAGCGCCGTAGTCGCCGGACGCGCGCAGTTGGCACCGCCGGGCGACGCACTCGGACTCTCTAGGTAGCTTTTATATGAGTAGTGGCACAGTGACACACGAGTGTATGACGCTGCTTTGTTAATCGTACGGTGGCTTGGTGCTAGTTTCGTATCGTATGCGGATACCTCTCGCTTCTGTGTCTCGGACCAATATCTTAAAGCTACTTTTAGTCTTCTTATCAGTAATATTCTTCGCTTTGTGTGTCAAATATGTGCGAATTTCTTGTAATGTAAACCTATATTAATTAAATCTTGTGTATATCGACCTGTATAATGGTTTAGAATTATCTCTGAATTTTCTTCTATAAGGATATTTGATGAAATTCAATAGTAATAAAGCTGGGGTGACTGCGCCGTTTGTGATTGTGTCCAAATTGTTGTAGTTAGTATCGAAATTGATGCCAATATTTATTAACTCGAGGATGGAGATGGGGTGAGTAGGTTGAGAAGGAAGGAGAAACTCGCGCGGTCACGCCAGCAGGCTCATAGCAGACTGGGTCGTTATTGTATTACACATTTATTTTTATAAGGGCGGGCCAGTGTGATATCTATACTATGAAATAAATAAATAAATATGTATGATCTGTAAAAATGCATGTAAAAGTCTTTTATTTTGACACACCTCCCATTTTAGCTGTTTGTTGCGCAGCTACAAAAAGTGCCAATGGCATGCTGGAGCTGACACGAATGAAATTTGAGCTCGCAACTACATAGAACCGGCAACTGTAGCGGCATCTTTACCGCCACAAAAATAACGTTGTGGCATATAACCGCCAGATACAAACTACGTTAAAAACCTAGCATCGTGGTATCGGTGTTCCGTGCGATTTGAACGTGTACAACGACCCAACTTTCCGCCATCGGACAAAATTGCCCAGAAGACAATAACGGTCTGGAAGGAGGATCCTCCCTTTTCTATGGAGATCTGCGGGACTCGACACCCTGTTCCATATGCCTATATAAAGCGCAATAGGTACACACTGAGCTCGCCGGGCCGCCGATACAACCCGGCGGCCTATATGAAAAGAATAAATCATCATCGGTTCGGACACGCTCGGCGCATTCTGTACTTTTCTTCTCCTGTAATTTGTGTTTGTAACCGTTGTGCTGTGTCTGTTCTGAATAAAAGTTTTTCTATTCTATTCTATTCTATCTGCCTAGCTTTTTCCAAACTACATTAGGGTCGGCTCCCAGTCAAGCCGGATTCAGCTGAATACCAGTATTTTACGTGAAGCGGCTGCCTACCAGACCTCCACAACCCATTAACTGGGGAACACGGTACTTCTTGGCAAGACTGGTGTCAGATTTTCTGGCTTCTGACAATCCGTAACGACTGCCAAAGATGGAGATCTTTGACAGTCGTTACGGATTGAGAAATGACAGGTACCAGGTCCAAGGTACGGAGAAGTCTCGTTAAGATGGTCACCCATCCACAGACCAACCTCGGCAAGCGTTGCTTAACCTAGAAGATCGACCCGTGCGGTTGTTATAATTTAGCCACGAGCTCCTCAAGAAGTGAGTGAATCCTCAAGAAATTAATGAAAAGAATACAAACGACGATAAAAAGTTGCCGACATAGGTCGGCGGCCCGGCGGGCTCAGTGTGTATTGCGCTTTATATTATACTGATAACCCTCTATATTGAACTTCAGCACAGTGAAAATAGAGAGAAAGAGAAGCCTTTGCCCAGCATAAGGACTTTTCAGGCTAGAAAATAATCTAGAACCAGTTTGCAAAACCAAAGGGAAAGAGAATACAGTTAGGTACTAAGTTCCAGGGATAAAAATAGTGTAGGTACCTACATTCTTCAGCGGCGCCGTAGGCACCGTAGACATGGGTACCTACCTACAGTTTTTAATATTTTTTATGCAACATCAAAATGTAGTAAAAAATGTGTCTTAGTAATCCATTAAAATAAACTATTTATTGTACGCCACTAATGAAGTAGATTGGTATAGGTACGGCTCATTTGAATAAATTATAAGTATTCTAATAATGCCTGATAGTTTGAGAGCTGCACTAATAATAGTTGAAACAAATTTCGCTTTCACAAAGAATAGGCGTTTTTGGAGATTCAATTTAACGGTTTATTTATGTAACATTTTTAGTCCAAATAAACTCCATAGACCACGACATTTGCAAATATATGGGGGTTTTCATAACTATACGAGGCGAAAGCGTCCCGTTCGTGGTCCCATAGGAATGAATGGAACACGTGGACGCTCTGCTGCCGCCGTTGTCCGATACACACACTCACAATGATTCTGTACCTGAAAAGTAAAATAAAATAACATTGGTAAAAAACAAGAAAGATAAAAACTTTGATAAAATAAAACAACACGATGGACGCCCAACTTGATAGTTTGTGGAAATGCCATGGTCAGAACAGAGAGTTAAGACTGTCTCTCAATAGGTGCATTGCTTTTCCCACGACGACGTCGCGACGTGCGTTCTATCACTATAATTAAATCTAAAAAGATTTTTAACTGCACATTTCACTAAGCTGCAAGTAAACGCCAATAGCTGTAATAACGTCGACTTGCAGAAAGAAACCAAGTGGTGTCATGATACTGCTTATGAAGTTATGACTCCCAGAAGTAACGATAGCTATTAGCCAACAAATACTGACCTAGCGATATCCAACGCTGTTTAGGCGCACACACACAGTTACACATGATTTAGACAATTTACAGGTCAACATCTTCTTCGAGAGCAGCAACAGTAAAAACATGAGAATATCGAACAGCCAGCCAAAATCGGCAAAATGTACATCATATTAATAATATTTGTGTGCACATTTTCCCAAGATAATTTTACAAAACAGTGATAAAATATTGAGTCTTTATTGATGAATCTACCTTTTTTATAGCAATGATATGATGAAGTTTTCTGTCATGCTTTACCTGTCATAGTTTTCTTCCTTCACGGCGTTACGCAATGTTTCTGCGAGGTTCAAACACAAATCTGGAACTATTTTCTCGCTGTATTCTATTTCCACCAACTCGGCGTCCACCACTCTCTTGAGGACTTTTTGTATTTTCTCAGCATCGAAACGCTTCATTGGGTTGAGTCGGTACGTTGGTTGATAAATTCGCACCTGTTTGGGTTTGTCTTCAGTCATTTTGTTAGATCAATACAAAAAAATATATGAGGGAACATAGCAACATGAATTTTATCTCCGCCTTTAGTATTATATTATCTGCGTCTCCGCTAAAAGTTAAAAGAGCTAAGTACGTTGCCACATCAACGATACGGGGCACCCTAAGTACCGGGGCATGTGAAAGTTTTCCACTATCTCTAATTATCATTGATGAGAGAACCTTAATTTGTTATAACGAGAGCCGAACCTATCCGATTTGTAATTCGAATAGGATGCTCCAATTTTCCAGTTTGCTGGTGGTAATACAGAGCCGTTAGGTTCTAATTGTTATTTATCTATATCCCCGGTAATCCCCGTCAGGGCAAGATCTCCAATTTTCAAGCTCGTTTCGCTTGTTCTTATACGACTGTCCAAAAAAGGAGTGTTATGTTTTCACAGTTCATGTATGTTTTTGACCGATAGAAGAGATTCTATCAATGTATGCGGTATCCATGGCGGTATTGTTTTAAGCGTTGTGTTATCCCGGGTAACAGACTAGTGATTTTTTTTATAAATAAAAAGGCCGAGCCATGGTTCTTAAAAAAATACCTTCAAAAATTTTGGCTTCAAGATAATGAAACGAAGCGACAGTAAAAAGAGACAGACACATGAATTTATGTGTGATAAAGAACAATGACCATTTTTCACCTGACTGTGTATAGTAATGAAATAAATGTTAAAATTTAGCTAATTGTATTATGTACCAATTACGCTCATCAAAATTTTAAAAGAAACGCAGGAAAAAAATATTTTTCAATTTTTCGATTAGTTTATTTTACCTAATACCAGGTATACCGAATACTAGGTATACCGAATACCAGGTTTTGAACGCATCTCAATCACTTTTTTCTACGACGTTCTATTTTACGCACTATTACATGACTTTATTCATCTCTGTTTCTGAGTTTTATACATTATTTTGGGTTTTATTCAATCAATATATTGTATCTCTTTATTAGTTTTTGTATAATACAGATTCATTGAAAATAAAATATTGATCGGATGGCAGACACGGATTCTTTTTTGACATTTGACAATTCTTCGTTTTAAAATAGCGCAGTTCTTTGTTGGTGCGTTTCCGTCTCGTTGTGTATTATACCATTTTGTGTGACTTCTTTTTACGACCCTATTTGCTACCCCCTGGACCTCGATATCTTGCTCATCTGACGGGCAATATTATATAAATAATTTAGCCCAATTGGTTGAGAAACTAAATATGAGTAGAAGGTCTACTGTTTTTCAGAGTATAGCAGCTGACCGAGATAATTTATTTATGGTTCTAGGATTAGGTTATAGTGCTGTTTGTTCTAGGTACTTACCAGATAGATAATGCAAGGATCATATTATGGTGAACATATTCGGTTTCATGGATCACATAGAATAAAAATATGTAGGGACACATATATTTTTCTCACTACAACCTGAGAGGAACTGGTGACTTGACATTAATTAGAGGAAAAATTAAGTCCAGGCATATTTCAAGGAAACAATATTATGTCTACATTTTAGTAGAAAATAATGTGTCTGGCTGGTACAGTCGAATATTGTTGTAATTATTTGGTCGGTCGACGAGCCATTGGATATTGCGCTCACGTTATGACATTACTGCGGTATCTCGGATGGGCTAGGTATCAAGAAAATATCTGCTCCAGCAGAATTTCTGGACGAGGTAGTTATAAGAGATTTAGATGATTATGGAGATAATAAACCATTTCACATATAGCGTATTATTTGTTTTTCCTTTTTTCTTTTATTGTTTTTTTTTTTTTTTCTTTTTGTCTTTTTCTAGTTAGTAAATACAAATGATTTATGTTGGAGAAATTATCATTATGCTCGACACTCTGTTTATTATATTAGAGCAAATCATCGAGAGTTTAGCGAGTCTACTGCGTACGCAGCGACGTACATAAGTTGAAGGAATACACAAAATAAAAAAGACTGTTAGACCACAGCTAAGTAAGTATTCCTATTTTAGATTACAATTCGAGAGTTAATCTGCAACACTTAGTGTGTTAGAACAAAAAGATTAACCATGATGGCAAATCCTAACATAAAAAGTAAAATTAATATTTTTAGATTTCGCAGCGTTTAAATCGTAAAAGTGACTATGAGACATTATTTTCTAAACATACAGTTAGTATTTGTACTATACTTCATAACTATACATAAACTTTTATTGTCAGGTTTTGAAATGTATGGAAAGTGGTCATGCTTCTTTCAAATCTCAACGATGCTAAAGAAGATTTCACTTCAAAAAAACATTTTCTTTTATTTCATGAAAATAATCTACATAATTATGTTGTCTTCGTCGAAAAGTTTGCAAAAAAGGTATGAAATAAACAAATAAACTGAAAAATAAGATATTATAATCTTTTCATTGCAGTCGGGGGACGATTCCATTGAATAGGTAGTTCTTTCCCTCTGAGTTCTTCACAGGACCCCCGACTGCAATGAAAAGATTATTATCTATCTTGTTTTCAGTACACTTTTTCACATGGCAAGCGTGTTTTATTTTTATTTTTTTCATATTCGTCTAAGTTATTCAAATCAAGAACTCTAAATAATTTATTTCGACAGAAACATAAGCCAACTTTTGGGGTTCGTCACAACCGGATAAACAATCTCGCTATCTTCTTTTAAATATGGCCCGTAAGGACTAGCTGTGCCACTGAATGTGGGTAAGTCAGTCACTATAAACCTAAAATTGTAGATAATTGTTAAACCACCTCTTCTCCTTAGAGGGCCTACCTATACTAACTTGTGATAACAAGGGTTGCCAACGATGGCTATGAAATATTTTAAAGATAAGCAAGTAATAATAAGATATCCCAGGGCCGCCAGACCCTATATAATTGTACTCTATGGCCAGACCTTACATAGATCTTCAGACATAAAATGTGTGGCATAAGTAGTATTATATATACAGTGAGCTGTATGAATTCCTGCTAGCTTGGTTCGGCGGTTAACTTACAGGCGTCAAATGTACGTAAAATAACTACTTATTAACTTTTCTCAAAGCCTCAGGTCTATTCTACATGTATGTTTCGTAGAATACTTTATATACTTATTAAAATTATGAATTAAAAGTGTCAGAGACATCCCGTGGGCGAAAACTTGTACCCGACGCTATAAAGATCCCAAAAATGATTAAGAAATTGTATTTAATTTTCTTATATACTGAACAGCACTAATACTTTGGGAAGTGCGTGTGGGTGTGTGTGGTCAGTGACGGATTAACACTATTTGATGCCCTAAGCAATGCCCCCCTATGCGTATGTCAACTAGAATCTTTACGGTCTTTAGACCTTTACCGCCTAAAAACATTAGTTTTTTTTGTAAAATAAGATGATGAGATGTTACGTTACACCCTAGAAGTGGAGTAGGTAGGTACGACAACAATAAAAACCAAGCTTAATATATTTATTTATTGAAACTCGCCTTGCGGCTTTTCCGAGCTTTGAATTCACGCAAACGTTAGACGTTAATACTATCTATTAACGTCTAACGTTTTTAAACATATCGGACTCTATGTACCTATAATATTTATAAATTATCGAGCCTTTCTTGTATTATCTTTGTCCTTTTTTCATTATGTAATATTTTATATTTTGAAAAAGAACATTCCGCTGAGCAATTTTTGAGCGATAAAAATTATACGCAGGGCTGTTTCCACATTAGGGAAAGCTGATTCAATTTTATCATCATGTATTATTTTATACAATTGTGCGTGAGTTTGGTGTAAACTCATGCACAACTGTGCGAGCATAATCACTGGGACTGGAACTTATTTTACTTATGACATAATTATGAATGAAACTGTTGAATTTCTGTTATCAATTCGGTGTTAAGGTCTTCTGGATATGTGTTTACTAGATTTGTACTGTGCTGACCGTATTCTGCAGTTTGACCGGCAACGAGTATTTTATTCAAGAATGAGAACTTATTTGCTGTTTCTTTGTATGTCTCTCCTCTTTTTTGCATCTCTGCATTTAATTTATCAATGATGCTATAATAACACGTTATTTTGAATTGTTTTCTTGTGCTGAAACTTACTTCAGGAGCTGAACCATCATTGATAAAAAGTAGATTGAGGCAATAAAGTAAAAACAAATTGACCTATGTTTATAGGGTCCACGGGGAAGGGGTTGTTTGTGATTGGCTGATCGCAAATCCGGTGCATTCGAATTTTCGAATGCACTAGCAGGCAGCAAGTGGGCAAGGGTTATGCATTATTCCTACCTCAATGGGGTTATGACTCTGGGTCGAACTCTATGTCAACTTAAAACGCGCGAATTTTCAAATTTGTCTTACAAACTTTTTTTTGTGTGGTTTTCGGTGACATGAGACTGACCCGTGATGCCCTAAGGACGGATTTTTTTGTTCTTCTTCTGGTGCCCCTCCAGACGTGATGCCCTAGGCAATTGCTTAATTTGATTAAGGGTTAATCCGTCACTGTGTGTGGTGTGTTCTTTCATGTACGTTTGGCACCTGATACCTGTACTATTATTCACACACTGTAAGTACATAGTCATAGGTACTACTTCATGCCACATATTTTATGTTTGTGAATATAAGTAAGGTCTAGCGGCCCTGGTCTTTGACTAAAACCCATTATTTAAAAATTACATTTACTACAAATTTACGTTTACCAGTTTGGACCTTCTAAAGCTGACATATCTGCCTATGACACTTGTTCTACCCACTGAATATCTTTTATTTTCTTGAGACATTTTTCAAGATACTATTATGTACTTTTTCCAACCAACTCGTTTTTTTGTTTAATAGTCTAATTAAAATAGGAACATCAATAAAGTCCAGTTCTTATCTTATTGATTATGGTTATCAAGAGTCAGCATAGATTGTTACAAAACTTTGAGTAAAACTTGAATAGATTTTTAAATTGTGTTATTTGGGTTCGTTACAGGCTGTGTAATGTAAAGTCATGTAACAGTTGAGTGAGAAGTGGGGTACTATACAGTGAAAAAATAAACTTCATAGACGTCCAAAAGTTTGAGTCAGTATTATGCCATTTAGCCCCTAAAGTGCCTAGTCTGTATGGTAATCGTACTTACTTATTCCATGCAAAGACCATGTTCAGCGCTCAGCTGATTTTTTTTTTGTGCTAACTTGAAACTTCTGTGTTGTTGTCACTGTCAGAAATTGGCGCGGTTGTGCCGCGAAACGGCGAAGAAATCAACAAACAGAAAACAAATTCACTCCACAACAACTTGTGAAGTTGTGACTTCGTAAATGTGATCTGGTTCCATAATAAATCAAGTAATTGGTCAGGGTATCATCTTAGAATTGTAACTCTTGAGCGTGTTTAGCGTTCCCAGTGAGCTGTTTTGGAAGGAGAAGCACACCTGCCTATTGTAACCTACCTCAATAGTCCAGGTTTTAATGCAAGGATACCAAGTTTTCAAGTTTTTTCTACGGTAGCTGTCAACTGGTGCGGTGCGATACAAGGTGCGGCGTGTATACTGGTACATTATTTCAGTTTTGATCTTTTGTTAACGTAAGTATATTTTGTATTACTACATACAAAATATACCTACTGATCAGTGGGTCGTCTAGTCGCTATTAAAAATGAGGCGACAATCTACATTGACGAACTATTTTCAATCGAAATCTACACCGATTCCATTGACCATGAGTACTAAAAAGCGTAGTTTAAGTCTTAAGAGAACTCCGAGAAAGTCACCCAGAACATCGGGTACGTCACCTAAATCACCATTAATATCTCCTACACCATTAATATCACCTGCAGAAGCGAAAATGTCCACACAACGAGGGCAAGAAGTAGTTGAGGTAAAAAAGGAAGATGAAATAGTAACATTATCAAGTGATAGTGAATATGAAGCAACTCCAGTAAAGAGAAGAAATGTTTGTATCTCTGTTAGAAGTATAGAGTCACTAAGAGACAGTACACCAGTGCGAGCTGGGCAGAAGCAGCCAGTAGAGGAGGTAGAAGCCAGTGTTAGTGCTTCTAATACCTCTATAGAAATAATGGAATACAATATGTCTCCTGGGCCACTGTTGGGGCAGTCACCAAGAACTCCCTCTTCTCGTGGTTCAAGTACTAAGGAGTTCTACTCTCCAACTAAGAAAAGGATTGTGAAAAAAAAATCTCCCGTTAAGAGGAACTTAGCAGGACAATTCAGTGAAAATGTTTCACCAAACTCCCCATTTGGAAATAGAGATTTTTCTCAGAATGGTGAAGACAGAGATGACAAAAGTAAGTATTTACTGTATTATTATTTAATGATAAGATTACTGTCAAAATATAAGATACATAAGTAAATAATATTTAATTGTAAGCTCATTTGACCACCCATTCCATCTTAATCTTTGTCTTAGTGACTAAAGATATCCTTGACTTTAAAATTTAATGTTTTAACTTTTAAATGCCCCTGGCTCAACCCACATGAATTGTGAAAATTATCCCAATGGAACATACTCTTGAGGTAAAAAGTATCCTATCTCTGTGCCAAATAACATCAAAATCCATTCAGTCATTCTGATGTGACTGAGTAACAAATATCTAAGTTTTCACATTGATAATATTAGTAATGATTAGTAAACATAAATCTTTCTTGTGGTTACAACAATATTAACTTACACATACTAACTTTACAGCTGGATTTCTCCTCTCAATAATTGACAAGTACCTTAAGTCTGAGTCTATAAAGCCTTTATTAGAGGAAAATTCACAAGTTCTTCTAGAGAAATGCATGGAAGTGTCCAAGCCTGGCATGAGGCTAATATGCCGCTTGTACTGGCGCCAGCCGGGCTGGTACCGCTCTGAGGAACTTGGGCAGATAGCCACAGAGAAGAAGAAAGATGGTGATAAATATCTCATGAGTAGTCCAGATCTTTACAATATGTTGACCAGTTTGAAAGAGTTTGGATTGATCACACAGGCTGGATCTGATGGTGAGATTAAATTTAAAGCTTCTCTTTCCTGTGATATGTGTTAAGTTATGCAGCGTTAACATCAAAGATTATAATTATATATTCTAGGCGGACCAAGTCTACAATTTGATGACTATGTGAAGCTGTTGAAGAGACCAGACCTTCTCCAGATAGCCAAGGAGCTGAAGTTGAAGATACAGTCCAAACAGGATGCTGTGGAAGCTTTGAGAAACTTCTCCAAGTGTGCTCCCATCACTAACTTCTTTTCTAGGAACAAAGTCAATAATAATAGTAACAGAGTTTTAGAAATGTAAGTATACCATACCATGTAGTCTACTATATAAAAATAAGTCGGGTTTTCCTTCCTGACGCTATAACTCCAGAACGCACGAACCGATTTCCACGGTTTTGCATTCGTTGGAAAGGTCTCGGGCTCCGTGAGGTTTATAGCAAAGAAAATTCAGGAAAAATTTCAACAGAAAATCGGGAAAATCTTTTTTCATTTTTTTATATATGGCAAAACAATGTTTGCTGGGTCAGCTAGTTATAGTATAGTAATATTTGACAGACATCTCCTTCATATAATTCACTCCCTTGTGAATTTTGTTTTATTTGTACACACATATACATATACATACATACATAGTTATTATATTACAGTACACTGGGGCACACTCTATGGCTAAAATAAGTGTTAAATATTTAGCTTAAATATTTTTATACTGATACATGTATTTATTTATTTCAGATTCAAATCAAAAACTGGCCATTGTTACAAGATGTCTGATCTGGCACGGACAACATTCTACAATTTGTATATCTTGATGTATTTAGGAATTGACTACTCAACGATAAGGGATAAGAAACTTGAGTTAATGCTTATAAATGAAAAAATTAGTCGAGAGACTTTCCCTGTAGACAAAGAGATGGTTGTTGATGATGCCAGTGTTGTATTCAAAGACCGGGAAGAATTTGATAGGTAAGTAAAGACATAGATATGATTTGAGGCTTGCTTTTTAATTTAACTTTTAACTCTGCTATAGCATAAGCATAATCAGCCTTTTAACGTTCCCACTGCTGGGACACAGGCCTCCTCTCTAGGAGAGGGAATGGGCCGTAATCCACCACGCGGGCCCAGTGCGGGTTGGTGAATGTCACATGTCTTCGAATTTTTTGGATCTAGGACATCCCGGTTTCCTCACGATGTTTTCCTTTACCGTTTTGTGAGCAGTGGTGATGAAGTCAATTACACAAAGTAATGCGTCTGGCTGGGTTTGAACCCGCGACCTACAATTCGTAAGTCGGGGCCGTTACCACTCGGCCACCACTGCTCACTCGGCCACCACAACAACTCTGCTTGTATGTATAAATACAAGTGAAGACTGGAAATAAATGAATCTCTCTTCTCTTTTCCAGGTTTATTCAGGCACATGTGTTTAATGAGAAGTATTTGGAAGAGACTGACTTAAATAAAAAGTGTAAGGCTGTCATAGAAGCACACGATTTGTTCAAAGGAATTGCTAAAGAGCATATGTCACGGTAATTGTAATATTATTGTTGTGGCATAAATCATAGAGAAGAGTAGCTGCCATAGTCATGGATCTCATGAGGGTGGTTTTTTTTAAACCAACAAAGGTTTCTCCCATGGCCTTCTTTCTACTCTTCCCGGTGTTTGTTATTCTTTAGTGATCCTCTTGGAAAGCCGCCAAGTCATATCACCAGCGTTTTCTAGGTCTTCCATGGTGACAACACTGTGATTTTGCATGAGTTTCACAACATGGTATTTTATTTTAGCAATACTGAACATTGTTGATAGACTTTTCCACGTCCTCAAAACTATGGAAAACAATCAAATATTCAAAGTTTACAAAAATCGTAACAAGTTCTTCCAAAATACTCTTACATTTTGCACAAATCATGATATATTTGTCTCTTTAGTTTAAGAATTCCATTTCATCTATCATGAAACATTATTTTCATTTGTAGTTACGTATCCTTGCCCCCATGGCTACGTAAATTCACGCCACCGAACATTTACGTCAAAATCCTGGAGAGTGGAGTACAAGAACTGAAAAAGCAGAAGACTGAAGAGTTTTACAAAACAGCCGTGGAGTTGCTCGACACTCTGATTGGGCAGATGGATTTCAGGCAACACAAGAAGGCAAGATGGTATGCAGAGAAGGCACTCATACTGCACAGCCATTTGGATAGCTCTGAACAGGTAATGTACATCTATCACAGTGTGGTCTTAATTGTAATAAATAATGTCAGTCCTAACTCCTTGTTGGCATAGTAAGCTAAAGTTTGAAGGGCACGCCACTGACGTGGCGCTTCTCTACTCCTCTAGGAGTATAGAAGCGCCGCCTTGGCGTCCATACCTTCCGCCTGACGCAGGCGGAAGGTATGGACGGCGGTACCCTCTGGATATAGTTGTTTCGGGAGCTAGCTGTTTAGGATTTGCCGGGAGGACATACCCGGGTGTCACTACTGTGTGGATCGCCTCTTTGAGGTGATCGGCGGCAGCGATTCTTTGATTTTCTCTCGATTCCGATCCCGGTTCAATCCATGGTCTGGAACATAAAATACAGGAGAAGTGGCAAGGGGGCGTGTCGGCGTCCACGCGACATGGTCTGGGCGACCATGTCTTACGCAAATGGTCGAATCCGCGAACTAGTGCGCTTCCGACCGTGAGCGTGACAAGATATAAGAATGCCGTGTTGTTCAGTGGTTTCTTGTAAAAATCGAAACCTAAACCAAAACTTGTTAAATATGGAAACACTTACCATATCAAAATATAAGTATTTTACTATATTTGTCTTTAAAATCATGAAAACCAACAAATGGTAAAATATTTCTTGCTTATACTATGTTATTTTTGTTTTCAAATGTCACAGCGCCTTAACCACTGCCTAGGTTTGTCGCTAAGTGACTGGATAAGCAATGTAAAAATCACAAAACGATACTTTAGCATGCCGATGTATCGCTTAGTACGGCCGCTGCTTCTTGCCGCGAGTTAGTGATGTAATTATGCAGATACACTGTCGACAACAATGTCGATTGTTGAATGAAATATTACAAAAGTGTACCCAACTTTCTTAGATTTAATTAAATTTTAGGTAAATAATCGGTCATAATCGGTATGGCTTTGAATTATCGTATTTATGCTTATCCTCGTGTTACTTCCTTACTTTTTATGGTAATTTTATTTTACTTTCGATAAAGTTTCGAATGCATTATAGTAATCGGCATGTTTAAGATAATATATTAGTGACCTTTGCTTAAAATTAGTCAACATATTCATGCTATTTATTTGTTACACATGGGCAGCATGGTGTGTGTAATAAATGCCAGAATCGATAACTTTCCGATTTAGTCAATCAGTAGCGTATATGTAAAATAAATTGCTTTTGCACAGCACAACGATACCCACTGTTGTTTTTGTGTGAGTAAGTTGTACGGTGTACGGTAAATACACGCTGTGCTTAGTAGGATAAGGTTTGTAATTGATTGTGTAGTACAGTCCGATTTAACAAATGCGGGTGTGTGCGCGACTGCGTATCTATTGCTATTACTGAACTGCATTCGTAGTAGTTGCCGGGTGGTAGGGCAAAACAGGAGACACAGGTTTCCGATACATTTTCGGCTACAGGGCATATCTCCTTGTTTATTATATCTATGGTCTGGAACGAGGAGGCAAACCGCGAGAGAAACATCACGCCTCAGCTACCGCAACAGAAGAAGATGCGTCGGGAGTCGCAGGGAGATTCCCGGCCACCGTAGGCGCGGGCCTGCGGATGGCGAGCTATGGGTGGCTCGCCGTCCGATAGCAACCAGGCAGCGCGTTGTGTTCCACGTGCGGCTCTAAGAGATGTCAGCATAGAAGACTCGCTAGGGTCAGTGCCTGCTAGGGTTGCGGAATTTGTTCGAAAGAGTCACCACAGCCCTGGAATGCAAAGGTCATTTGGGGAGTAAGAGTCTGGGAGTAAGATACTCCCTTCAGCTCCATCCAGAGCGGAAGAACTTTCCTAATGATATCCCATCTGTAATATTTTGGCTGGTGTAAGGCAAAATATTAAATTCCTTTTGAACCTAAGTAAATGTGTCCGCTCAGTACCTAGTTTTGGCAACCTCTGGACTCAGCAAATTAATAAAAAAGTGTTACCATGTTTGATTTAATTTTATCTTATTGTATTCAGCAGACCTTTAGATACACCTTAGTTATTTTATTCTAATAACACAATAGACAACATTATTCCACATTGGATGTTACAATTGTTCAAGCCTGCTTTGTAATAATCCTATTATTCAAAATGTTTCTTAATTTTCAGGCAGCTAAGGTTTTAATAGATGGGTTCAAATCAAAATATATGACTGAAGAGTTGAAAGACGCAATGCGGCCGCGCGCGCTGAAGATAGCTAACCAGCAGAATATACTCCTCAAGGAATCGTTGAGGGAGCAACTAAGAAGCTATGCCGACAAAGAAAGTATACTTGAAAGTACACTGTCGGGAGACCATATTCATAAGCAGCCAATGGAGTAAGTAATTTGATTACATTAAAAAAGCTTTTCATAAAAAGTTAGTATAGTTTTTATTTCATATCCATATTTCATGACCACACAGTTCGTGCTTCATTGGTCACTACGGAGCATGTGTTTCCATATAGAATTCCTCATAGTAGAGTAGCCCAGAGTCTGATAACATGGGACCTATGGTTACATCTCTGCCCAATTTCCGGGAAAACTGGTGTTATGTGTAGATATTTAATAGTTTTAATTTGCTGCAGTAACTACAACCAAAGAGGCAAGCTTAAGTTTGAGTTGCACACTAAAGAAGGACGATCTACATTAACGTGTGAAGAATATTGTATAGCTCACTATATCAATAATGGACAGTACACAAATGGTAAGGAACAAACACTACCTTTATTCAGGGTCTGTTCTCTTATTTCTATTGCTTTCCTTGTAGTCCATTAATATCCATATTAATTTATTTTGCATTTTACGATATAAATAAAAGTTGGAAACAAATGCAATAGGAAATAATCATGGACCCCATCTGTTATTCTGTTCTGTCATTTATTTAAAACCATGTTTTTCCTGAGCAGTGGTGGCCGAATGGTACCGGCCCCGACTTACGAGTTGTAGGTCGCGGGTTCAAACCCAGCCAGGCGCATTACTTTGTGTAATTAATTTCATCACCACTGCTCTCAAAACGGCGAAGGAAAACATCGTGAGGAAACCTGCATGTCTTAGAACCAAAAATTCGAAGACATGTGACATTCACCAACCCCCACTGGGCCCGCGTGGTGGATTACGGCCCATTCCCTCTCCTAGAGAGGAGGCCTGTGTCCCAGCAGTGGGAACGTTATAAAAAGCTGATTATGATTATGTTATGTTTTTCCTACGGCCAGAGAATTAATCGCATTTCTCGACGTAAATGATTGACTTTCATTGCAGGCGAGCACTGGGAAGGCCGCATCGTGTCCACGATATTCTTCCTCCTGTTCTGGGACATAATCTACAGCAAGCCGCGTGACGTCACCGGCATCTTCCTCAGCCACTACCAGCGCTATCCACTGGACATGTTCTCTGAGAGCTTCTACCTGAACCGGAAGACGTCCATCGACGAGAGGCTCATGTTCATACAGGAGTGCACTGTGGACATGATGCTGACGCTCATGAAAACTAATTGGGATGGCAGGCCTGAGAGTAAGTATTTGTTATTTTTTGTGTTTATGCTATAGACGTCGGTAATAATGGCCATATTACGAAACAAAGGAGAAACAATAAGGTGGTCAACCAGAAATAAGTTAATAGCTGACTGAAGGTGCACTGAGGGTTTTCAGGAAAATTATGATCACTCGGCGCTACTTCGGCGAGACTTGAGGCCCTGTTTGAAAATGTGTGACGTAAACGTGACGTTGGCCGCAGTTTAACTAAAATCGGAAAACATAAGCGTTCTGGCCATCCGTGAGTTTGTTTAAGTAGCGGCTAATTTACTCGTATTTGATTGGCAGCGGAGATATCAGAAGTCCAGCGCAGCATCGGCTGGGAGGCGGTGCGCGAGGTGGCGGGCTGCCTGCGCGCGCGCGGCGTGGCGGCCGTGTGCGCGCGCCTCGCCTGCAGCTACGGGTACGCCAGGGGTGGCTTCCCGGACCTTACGCTGTGGAATATACATACCAAAAAGGTATTTCTATTTTTTTTTTCTTAGTTAACTAATTGTAAGTACTAAAGCTTTAAGGAAGTACTAGAATGCATAGAAAAATATGCCTACCATACCTCCACAATCCATTATCTGGGTAACATGGTACTTTGCAAGACTGGTGTCAGATTTACTGGCTTCTGACAATCCATAACGACTGACCAACGGCTTATAAACGTGTTTTCTGAGGCACGGAGGAGTCTCGGTATGTTAAGCTAGTCGCCCCATCCAAGATCGACACTTGCAGCTATTATAATTTAGACACGAGCTCCTCAAATACAAAACTACTAATTTGTCAAAAACTGGCTAAATCTAGCGGCCCGCCCCGGCTTCACACAGGTGCAAATTATACACAAACCTTCCTCGTATGTCGCTTTTTATATTAGTAAAAACCGTTTCAATATCCGTTACTTTGTTTAAAAGAAGTGAGCGGAGCAACAAGTAGAAGCAGACGGTGACTAACATTATTTATTCTCTTTGACTATTTTGATATCTCCCTCCTCATCACCATTTATGCGCTGAATGACTTCAACTGCTGGACATAGCGCTCCCCCAAGTGTCGGCACAACAGCCGGTTCTGTGCATATATGTACCTCCATTAACCCGCCCGAATTGATTGACAGATAAAGTTCGTGGAAGTGAAGACGGACGCAGACAAGCCATCTATCAAGCAGCTGCAGTGGCTGCAGTACCTGCTCGAGCACGGCGTCGACGCCGGCTTCTGTTACGTCGGCGTCAACACTACGCGCTCGCGAGCCAGGCCTGCCAACACTGACTAGGATAAAGTATAGTGCCTCTGTAAGACTGTTCGCGTCATGTTACTTAGCTGTTTTGATTTAGGTAAAAATAATCATTATACCAGAAGAAGTGGAAAAACAGACAAGCATTAGAGTCTGTACTCTTTGAAGATTTTCTGAGCCAGCAAGGCTTCCAGGTGTTTACCGAACAGCATAATTATATAAAGTGAAAAAACATTACAGTATCAAACAAAATCTTATAAAATATATCAACTTAGTGGAAAACCTTGTGTCAGAGCGACCAGGTTACGTGACGTGAAATTTAATATAAGTAGTTTAGGTTTAAGGAACAAACTTATCATTTGGTTTTAGTTTTATGACGCAAATCTAACGCGCCCTTAAGATGACATCATATAGTTATGTTTCGCTGTGCGATGCTACTATTGGCCACGTTTCCTGCAAGCAGTTCGCATGCAAGTTGCATTACATTGTGAGCTACGGAGGTATGATGCGGTTAATCGCTCGATGGTACCCTCCAATCAAAATGTGGTGCACTGCGGGCGTACCATGAGGTGTTACAACGTGAGTCTTCCGAGCGAGAAAAAGGGATAGAGTTATACACCCTATATAGCTCCATCCCTTTTTCTCGCTTGGAAGACTCACGTTTTAGACGTTATGGTACGCCCGCAGTTCTTTACCTGGCTACGCTTTTTTGAAATAGTAGTGCAAAGTAGTAAATCTTCACTGACCAAGTGGTACAGCTCACCTGGGCATCTAAAAAAGGTATCAAAAGGGAAAGAACTTAGCTAAGCACAGCTCAGCTCACTTACTTTAGATCAGTTACCCTTCTAGGCTTTTATGCTAGCCCTCAAGACTAGTTGATGTGTAAAGTGGCAGCTCTATCTATTTGGGTACACAAACCTATCCCTAAAAAAATTCTAGTCTAATTTTAATTTATTGTTCACAATATCGACATGCTTTAAAATTTAAGTTATACTCAAATTAGTTAGTTGTTATTTTTTCTAAAAGAAAACACGTTTTATTGTTTCTTGAACATACTGTTTTAATTCAAATATAATAATTAATTTATCCTAAATTCAAAAGGAAACATGCGTAATAGACATGACTTTATTTAGTTAATCTGTTAAGCTTCGTACATGTACGATATTCTTTTTTCACAATTCCCACATTTAGTAAAATAAGTATTTTTAGCAGACAACAGACAGACCACCTTTTTTGTTGAAAAGCTATCATAATTCCTTTAATATAATAGTACTTATGACCGATTTCTGATTTAATAATTTGATGTTGAGGATTAATTGTCATTCTCCACTTTAGCCTGAAAACACATCAAATATCATCCAGGAATGAAAATGTTCAGCATATTATTATTTTTTCAATCTCAAAAGTAGGATTTTCAGTCTTGAAAAGTTAACATGCGCCCGCTATAAATGGAAAAGAATGTATCTACCTTACGTTTTGTTTCTTTGGCCGGTGCATATTACATTCCATGCATACCTTTACTTTACTCTTTGATACCTATAGGGACCGTGCAGAAACTATAGATGGCAGCACAGACGCGTCAATGTCAAGTATATTTAACTTATAAGTTTCAAATTTGCATCGCTAGATGGCACAGTCTACTTCGCGCACGTTCCCCTAAACGGAGGGCGTAGGAAGTATAGGTGGCAGCACAGGTCAAATATTTGCAAAGTAAAAGTTTCAGATTTGCAACACTAGATGGCATAGTCTACGCTTTGCACGTTCCCTATTTTTATTGGTATTATTTAATTTTTTTCTTTATGGTCCTGATTGCCTTAAAGAAGGATGAATACGCCATTTAGTACTATTGTTTTTGTAACCTTTTTTTGTTGTTTTATGTTTGTCGTAAGATTTAATGTGAATGTGAATCGGTACTCTCTCGCATTACTATGATTTCTATGAAGGTATGTATCCTTTATTTCGTTATTATTGGATATTTCGTTTTGAAAACATTTTATTATTAGGTACTTACAGGTTGTCAAAATATTGATCAAAGAAATTATTTCATATTGTGATCTCAATTAGTATAATAGACATTTGTAATAAAGGATTTCATCACATTTGAATTGGTGCTAATAGCATGAAAGAAATTAATAAAGCAATATATTTTTTACATCTTCCGTTTAATTTAACTGATTTCAACAAACTCCATTACTTTTAAAACACAGGATAATTTCTGGTTGACGTACCTGGCATTTAGTTTCATACAATACTCCATTTCTTACCGGATAAATAAGGAGGAGCATGGTCCATATAAAATTACCCCACGTCGAAGAGTCTTAACAAAACTATTAAAGCTTATGGAGGTAGGTATACAAAAACTAAAATGTTCCAAACATGCTACTTTTCAAGCAATCTGATGCGGTTGAAGCGGTGACTCTCGAACGATTCCTGAACCCTGGCAGGCACTGTCCCAAGAGATCCCGACAATCGCTGACGTATCTGTGAGGCGCGCGTGGAACACAGCGCGCGTTTACCTGGGCCTTGTCGGACGAGTGATGGTTGCTCTAGCAAATTGACATTTAACCAGTATAACGTTGCGTTCAGCTAATCGCTTGTTCGACGTTTAAACGTGTACCTAGTTGTATGGTGAAATTAAGAAGATTCTATAAATATAAAGTTTAATTTCACTGTGGTGGTTGCGGCGATGTGATAATAATTACCTAATAGTAGAAGCGCTATGCCGCCCAGGAAAGAAAAAAGGTTTCGTATGGCTGCACTACAATGGAACTTTGTATTTTATTGTTGAAGTCGACTTTCCTTAAGTTAGCTAGAATTCGATGACATCCATTTATGGTTTCACTATAAAACTTTTTCTTGAAACTTTCCATAAACTGTTAAAGACCACGCTCCTTCAAATCATTACTGTCAAGAGCTTTCATAACAAAAGTGAATATGATTTTTAAATATTTACAAGAGTATTGGAAAAATCCGAACGAGTCCAATCGTGCGCGTTAGGAAATGTTCCCGGTTTACGTACCACTGCTGGTCATGTCTGCTGCGTCAGCCGCTTCGGTGGTGTACCTGTATTGCAAGAACAGGGGCAACAGCCGGCAAGGCTACATGGATGTGCAGGAGAAGCCCTCCGAAGGTGACTGAACTGCTTTAGTGATTATCTTATGTTATGTTTTATTTAGTTATAATTAATTATACGCGTTTATTTCCTTGTTTTGGCACTTTGATTACTGTTAAAATAGGCTGGTTATGAACTGAAACTTTCTTCTGTAAGTTATCATTGTAGTCGTGTTTTCTTCACAAATATAATCAGATTATTCTAGCTTTTTCAACTGGATGATATCTTCTATTTGGAGGAGTAATTTATAAGAGAGAGCCATATTATTTTGACGATTTCAACTGCTACATTGGTCACATTTTAATCAGTAGCAACATGGAAGGGATAACTCCGCGATAGCAGCCGACAGCACACAGAACAGAAAAAAACAGTAGAAGTCGCAAGTAGGCGGGGCACGCGTAGCCCTAGTATTGCGTAGCTCCGCAATTGTAGGCTCCCAAGCGCTGTCGCGCATATCAGTCTAGTTCCGACTGCGTTCACGTCACTTACTCTCGAAAATCCGAAATAAAATCAAATATGCCGTATTGTGCTGTTTTAGAGTATAAAAACGATAGCCGTACCAAAAATGTATCCCATAGTGGTATATCGTATCATAATTAAGTACTATTTTAATTTATTTTAATTAATATATGATAAAACATTGCTTACATTTTTATTCAAAAACGCTAAACAAAAGTAGAATCTATGATTTAAACCATAAGGTCTTACTTTCTTTCACATCAAACCTGTTATTCTAGATGATTCCATCCTATGTCATGTGACAGTTTGCTACTCAATTAGAGAATGACGTTATCGATAACGAGTTGTCGATGTGACCTTATCAAATAAAAATTCAAGATAGTAATATTATTTGATGTTAATTGTGATAGTAATTTATATTATATCCCTTGAAAATGAAATATCGTGAGAGTATGCATAAGCATGTATTCGCCAGAACTTCGCAGCTTCGCCCTTACTCTACATTATTACTCACCGAAAGCCTATAAATACGTGCGTAGTACGTTTGATTGCTCTTTGCCTCATCCACAAACCTTAACAAATTGGTATGCTAATATCGGTGGAAATCCTGGTTTCACAACAGAGCCATTTACAGCTTTAAAACTTAATGCGGATTCATCAAGTCATCCAATATTAGCTTCACTAGTACTTAATTGATGAAATGGCTATACGTAGAAGAATTGAATGGGATGGTTTCATGGATATATTGACATGGGTACAGGATTAATAGGTGACCATCTAGTAGAAGCTAAAGAAGTAAAGCTAACAAAAAAATATTCATTAAGCAGTCGATCGGACATAACACGAGTAGAAAGGTACATTTCGGTAATTCGTTTAGATTTTAATTTTGTTTTGTTATTTTTTACTTATGTAAAACATGTGAAAAAATCTGATTTAGTAAAATTAAATTGATTTTATTAAACTTTTGTTCCATTTAACGATAATTTTGCTTTGTATAAGTGGGTTGGATAATTCGGTAATAGTACCTGACTAATTGAGTTTAATCTGTGTTTTAGCATCAGCGTATTCAGCTATCAGTGTATAGTTTTCGCCAAATACGAAGAATGTTATGCTTATTGAATACGAATATAAATATAAACGGAATGCACGAATACAATTAAATATCGATAAGTAAGGTTACGATGTTGTACATCACTAGCGAATATCAGAATAGCGATCAACTCTATAAACAAATATCTATCTTATGTTCAATGCCATACTGCATACAATCGAATATATTACAATTTAGTGACATCTAGCGTCGAATAGCGGAACTTGCTAGTAAAACTATGCCTACGAGCTTTCACGGAAATATAAGATTTAATACCTACAAAAGATTGACAATAATGAACTCTATTTATATGATGTAGTTGCACTTTTTTTTAAAATATTGTCTGACTATAGAGACTTTTTGGCATGGACCAATCACAAAACGAATTTGCTAGTGTGACATAATATGATTATCTTGAAGATGTGTTTGTTAGGGCACGCTGGTTCTGATAGTAATTTATGCGTTATGCGATTTCTACTGTTTTTTTCTGTTCTGTGCGACAGCAAGTCATTGTATACCTGACAACTACTTGACCGCACGATGAAATTTCACCGTGCTGCTGACCGTTCGTAACAGTCGCAACTACTCGAGCCGCTGCAAATAGAAAACTGTAGTTCACTATGCATTCGCAGCTTGGAACATTAGCTTCAAGCTGCCCGTGAATGGCCGGCCGTTGTTGCGGAATTTGTTCGTAAGAGTCACCGCGGCCCTGGAACGGAAAGGGCAGTAGGAGGAACATGGATGGGTTTTATTCAGTAAGATTCTGACACTCCCTTCCACTACGCCTAGAGTGGAAGAAGTCTGTCTGTCTGCAATTGAGAAAACTAATTTATTTGCATCTCTCTTTGCAAGCAATTCACGTCTGGACACCGGCAGCAACCACCAACTGTACCTCGTTGTGATTCTTAGATGCCGGAGATTGAAATACATATTAAAGAGGTCCGAAAAGTACTAAGCAGTCTAGACGTGATCAAGGCCAGCGGGGCTGTCGGCATTCCAGCGAGAGTGTTGAGGCAAAGAACGGTACCGAAATCCTGGAAGCTTGCAAATGTACAACCTGTGCCCAAAAAGGGCGGCCGTGCAGACCCTGCTCATTACCGTCCGATCGCCATTACCTCCATTCTGTGTATGGAAAGGGTGCTGAACAGTAGGTTGCTGACCTACCTTGAAGATTACGATCTCCTCAGTGACCGTCAATATGGCTTTCGCCGGGGACGGTCAACTGGCGATCTTCTTATGTATATCACGCACTGCTGGGGCGAAGCCATCGGTATATATACCGGCTATTGATGCCAGAGTTCCTCAGGGGTCTGTTTTCTCTGCCACTCTTTTCCTGCTGCACATCAATGACCTACTTCATCATGGTATTGTTGGGTACGCATATGACAGTAGGATTTCAGAGAGATACTTGCCCAGCACAAAATACAGCGCGGATGAAGTTCGTTCCATGAGAGAGGCCATGGTAGAGCGGACAAATTTCTCCCATTGGGGTGATGACAATCTGGTCTCTTTTAACGCCTCCATAACGCAAGCGTGCCTTTTAACCGCCAAAAGGATTCGTTTCGACCTAACTCCTACATTTCGGGGTGCATCTGTTCCTGATCGGCTCGAGTTCCTAGGCATGGAGTTGGCATCCAGTCTCACTTCAGCGCCACCACAAGAGTACAAATCCCAAACTGCGGCTAAAAAGCATCCTAAATAGAGTGAAGCGATACTTCACGCCTGGACTTTTAATGCTTTACAAAGCACAGGTCCGGTCTTGCATGGAATATTGCAGCCACCTTTGGCATGGTTCATCTAAATACCAACTTGCCGCACTTGACTCGGTGGAACGCAGAGCTAAAAGGCTCATTGGTGACGAAAAACTGGTAAATGCCAAGCTTCACAGCCTGGGTCATCGAATCGCCTGCTTGTCAGTCTTCTACAGATTGTACTTCGGCGAGTGTGCCCATGAACTCCACGTCCTCATCCCACCGGCCCCCTTCTACCATAGGACATTTAGACGCACTGTAGGTTACTATCCCTACATTGTAACTATTCCACCAATTCGCACCAAGAATTTTCAATCATCTTTTATAATGCGCACAGCAAAGGAGTCGAACTCTGCCTGCGTCTGTTTCCGAACGCATTCAACCCTAATCTCTTCAAAGTTAGAGTGAACAGGCTTCTTCTGGGTAAGCTCATTCCATCGTAGACTTTGTCTCTGTCACCTGTGACCTAGACTAGAGTCAAGAGCAAATCCATTTCACAATAAAAAAAAACAAAAGAAGTCATTTGACGATTTTCCATCACAGCTGCCCTTGGTCACAGATAATATAATACTGCCTTGGTAGTTGATAATAGTGTAATTTATAGTATTTTAAGACTTTCTTGGAAAAACTTGGCGGCGGCCTCTGCGCAGCAGTGGAACAGTATTGGGAAAGAAAAAGGCTATAGGAGTTTCCGCTCTGCAGAGAGCGGAAGTCAATTGATGGCTTCCAACCCATAAAAAAAATGGCAGGCCTGACATCTGCAATGTTAGTATGAATGATTATAATAACATTATCTGTGTGCAGATCTCTGCTTCCCATGCTCCTGACTTATTGGCCTCAGCCGCACGGCCACGTCTACACACCACAGTGTTGGCCGGGACTAGCACGGACAAATAAATAAAAATACATATTTTGTAACATTATTTATTAAAATATATTCTACTAAAATTCATAACATAGTATGTACATTTTCAACAGTACACCTCAATAGGACAATAAGGCACCTATTTCTTAACTTACATAACAAAAAATCTACGACTTTTTAAACCCATAAAATAATTCATGACGATAATTCATACACAAGAGTAACTTTCACCACATAACGGTACGCCAATCAAGTAACAGGGAAATAAGTATAACATAACTACTTTGAGCATTTATTAAAAATGGTTCATCTACACATAAACTGTGTCCACACAATATATAGACACACTACAAAAAATCACTTGTATGACTTGTATAGATATAATTCTATTTAAATATAATCGAGATAAAATGCCTATAACTCATCTTCACTCCTACCTATACTCTCAATAACGATTCCTAGTGGTTTCTTATAATACCATCACCTACTTGTTACTGTCGTGGTAACTTACATATTCCAAATACTAGAGCGGAATACATGTAGTGCTTAACAATTTTGACTTAACGCCAAATAAATTAAGATACAATCTAGTAAATAGTACAAAAATCCAACAAGTGTAGGCATGTAAATAATTTCATTAACTTCGCGTCATAGTTACACAGCCGAATGGATGAACAGCACTTGTATAATCCAACACCAACTCTTAAAGTAATTAAATGTTTATATAAAAAATTGGCAAACGCTCTTCCTACACCTACACACAAAAACAATTATATAAAATACAGGCACAAAACGTTACATTTGTATATAAATATTTCATATAAACTGTTTGATCTTCCATAAAAGTTATATAATGTTCTCATTTTATATACATATTGGATATAATATCTACGTCTAAATTTTCTCTTCTATAAATCATTGCATTTCCCACATTTTCCTTATCTTTAAAGCTGCAATTTTATCTCTGCCCAATATAGCGATATGCTTCATTCTTTTTATACGAATTCGTATTTACAAATTAGTTAATTCAGGCATTATTCTTAATCTAATTTACGAAAAAGTAAGACGATTATTACAGTAAAACGTCTACATAAGAAATTACTAAGTGAATATTTCAATAAATTATTATTGAAATATTCACCAGGTACAGTTACAGTTCAGTATATAACCATTGTTATACTTTTGTAAAATGCATATGCATTAAGTTTAGAACTTACGCTTCTTATTCAGCATTTGGGAATAACCCTCAGGGATGTTTTCATTCTCATAAATCATTTTGTGTGCGTGACGGCTTGATAACGTGGTTTTAGATATTATAACAAGGTAATGTCGGCAGTCTTCAGCATTGTCGAATCGTGTTCGGGGCTCCTGGTCAAACAATAATGATTATTATCTAAGTGTTTTATTTCTTTACCTTCGCCCAGAATCAAGAACTAATGACCACCGCAACCAAACCACCACGATTTACATTAAGCTAGGTTTACATCACTGTGTCGGATTAGCGAGATGCACCAATCAAAAGAAACTGTTTGGCCTATGTCATATCACAACGAGATTTGTAGTCCATCAACTGCATCAGATGGCGCTACGACACAACGCAGTAATGTAGCTCAAGCTTTAGACATGTTAGTTATGATTGTATGTATTGTAAGTTAGTGCTTTAATGAGTAGCCCTTATACTTGTATAAAGAGAGCACAATTTGCAATGACTTTTTACGTCATGGATTCTCGTAGTTATTTTAAATGTTAAGGTTCAAAATTACATTTTGTCCAACATTGCTCAAATGGTATTGCAATTGAAAACAATTAATGATATTGAAGAAACTATAATATCTAATGCAAAAGTCACCGGCAAATGGCATACGTCAGATTATAAAATATCTTGAGAAATTGTAAACTCTCGATAAATTGTCAACTGAACATTTGGCATACTTTTAACGCATAAAATTTTGATAGTCTATAATCACTCGAAGTCATTCCGAGAAATTGTGACACATACAAAGCATTGCCCTGTTTCTATAGTACCTTCTTGTACAAATTATTGTAGCAAACAAAAATTGCTGTTTATAAGGGAACTAAATCAAAATAATTAGTACAGTATATGTTGGTTGCATGGCATATAAGAGACTAATCTATTTATATAATGAGATCTATTATTGGCAATGCGAAACTTGAATGTCATAGTCAAGACATTTCCTTGGGAAGGTAAAAATGTATCAATAATTCTTACAGGAATTTATTGTCTTACATAATATTGAAAGTACTACATTTGATACACATAAAGGTATTTTAAATATGTTCTTATGATAAAATAATTATTTTTGATATCGAGCGTAGTCAGAGACCTAAAGCGATGTTTCTGGACGTCTAATACAAATAACTACAAGGGAGAAAGCATAACATTGTAAAATATTGGGGAAACAAACATTCAATTCTAGAAAGAAGAGGTGTGACAAAAATCTGTCACCTACAAAAATCTATCGTATGCTTTCTCGCCGAGAACTTTATGCTGCCTTCAGACTCTTGGCACGAGACAAAATTAATGACAAGGCGAGACATTTCAAATTTATTATATACTTTATTGTACCTCTCATAAGCATAATAGGCACAGGAAATACACGTTCACGTTTCACGGGGTATCTCGAGTCTGGAGGCCGCATAAAAGAACAGCCGTTCGATTCTGTACAAAACTCACCGTGCTAACTTAGGTAGTGGGTATGAAGTGAGCTGCCATTCCAACTGACGCGAGAGATTAACAGCTCACTACTCACCACCACTCACCAGCAGCCCACTATTTCACCAAAGTTTTAACAGTGAGACGTCTACAGAATCGAACTGCAGAAGTTACAAGATACAAGGCACTAATTTATTGATGGTTTAAAAGAGTTAGCTCACATGTTCGGCTCCTGCTTGAAGGGCATGGGCTCCAGGAAGCTGGGCTCGGGCAGCGCCAGCGCGGGCACCAGCGGCGGCGACGACGCGCTGGACAGCGGCGACGCGGCGTGCGCGCTCGCGTCTCCAGCCGGCTCGCCTATTGCCGCTTCTGTAGACGCCCCTGCGTGATACTTTAGTTGAAGTTGCGAATGTACAGGGTCATGGGCTGTTTTGGAGGTTTTCAAATTATAAGATGTTTCAGTGTGCAGAACGGAAGAACGGCAGTGCACAAAAAAAAAATCATTGGTGGTTCTAGTCAGTAATAGAACACGTTTCCATTATTTGTTCAAACATTTTTTGTTTGTATCTGGCTTTACATTAGCTGCCACTCAAAGGATGCATAGTCACGGCCTCAATGCAGAAGTACCTATGTATATTGCATCAACAGGTATTCATTTGATTATGTTTTTAAAAGTGCCGTAATTGAATTGATCATAATGCTTTATTTTCTGCATTTCGATGGTCCTAAGCCCGTGAAAGTACGAGGGGAAAATTGGAATTACTTTTCAAATAACTTCAGATCACGGCCCATTCTTAAAAAAAGTCTAGTTCAAACCTCATAAAATCAGTGTTCAGTACATCGTATCCCCCGTAAATACCTACTCACGAGTGCACGACCGATAGGAGGGAAGTTTAGCGCATTACGCTTCGGTGCGCGCCGGTACGCGGCGTGTAACCATAAAGTCAAAGTAAAAATCTTTCGTTAACGATAACTTATTTTTTTTGTAAAACTCGTTTAAGTTTAATTTGTTAAAGTTTGTGCACTGATAAAAAATATTCCTGTTTTGCAATTTTTAAATTGAATTAGTACAGTTTAAGGTGGTGGCTAATCGGAGTCTTTAAGTACTACGTTTTGTGAACATCCCACAATGAAAAATTAGGTGGGTTGAGTTGAGTTAAAGTAAACTGTGATTACACCATCATTGGAATAATCGAATGCAGCACGCTTTATTTTCACTTAACCAGGGAGTTCTCGCTAAGTTTTTCACAGAATACCACCACCGGTTTTGTTCATAGTTTTGTCTGGCAAAACTTGCTTATGCGAACACTAAAACAGATCTTTGGAGATTTAAACCTCAAAAAAGTGAGGTCTAAAACCACATCTTATAATAGAGGGGAGTTTAAGTCTTATAGAAATAACTAAAGACAACAACAATGTATGTAGTATATGTAGATTGACTTACTACACATACATTGCGGTCCATCAACGACAGAGTTGATATTGACTCCTCATTTCATGATCTACGATGAACTTAATCGTCTAATAACTACACTGTATTGACTGGGCTCGAAGGAAATAGCGCAGGCGATTGTCAAAACGTCAAAAATGGCGTCAATTTTTAACGAAATTTCACGTGATCCAAAAAAATTACAATTTGGTATTTTGACGATTGCATTCGCTGATATTTTGTCTACTAGATTGGTATTTTGTCTAGAGCCATCGATCCATATGTTCGTTCGCTAGTAAAGAACTATACGACATGGTGACCGACCTCCAAGCAGCATCTCCTGCAGCAGACTGTCCACGTGCGCGACGCCGAACAGCTTGGCAAACTGTATCTGCTCGATCATCTGCCACGTGATGCTCTGCAGCGGCGGCAGGCACAGCAGCAGCTCGCCGAAGCGGCCGCGCCCGTCGTACTGGCGGTCGCTGATGTAGTCCTCCAGGTTGATCTGGATTTGGTAGCGGAGTTGCTTGATTTTTTGAGGCTGGGAGAGGCCTTTCGCGTCTGGAAAGATGAGGTTGTTTATTAATATTTTTCTTTATAAGGATATTGTGGGGATTAATTACCACCACATGGGCAGGTCAGGCCAGTTTGCCAGTACTCCTACGAGGCGGCGAACGCCACTGCATCGCTGGTGGGAGGAAGCCGGACAAAGGGCGAGGTACTGCTGAAGCGGCCGATCTTGCAGTGCCGGTCCGAACTCCGTTAGGTCTTGGTGGCGGAAAATCTGTCTTTCGGCCCCCCTTAATGGGTGCAGGGACGGTGGATTCAGAAATGTCCTAAGCTCCACGCGCCCTTTTAGACGTCGCGGGGGGAGTTGAAGACCTCACTCCCCCGCCTGCCAGGCAACAGCAGCATATAGCTTATGTGCTCAATTAGCCCTCGATGCAAGTTGTAAGGGATCACGAGGTGGTTTTGGTCAGTAGAAGTCTGACAGACCCATGAGAATTTTTACTCCGCTACAAAAAAGAAAAAAGAAGTATGTCAAAACTAGATATTAGTTTCTGTTGTGATTCAAGCGATCTAGTGTTAGTTTGCACACTGCAAGCACTCATTATACGTGCTGCCTGCACTCACACACCCCCCCACTCGCCTAGAACAAATCCTTGGAACTAGAAGTCTGTTTAAAAGAGCTTCCCTTTCTGATGTTTACAATAAATAAGGAAGTTTATTTAAGAAACCTCAAGGGGGTGATGAAGGGTGACAATAGACACAGATTATACTTATGGCAGAAAGAAGTTGCAAATAAAGCTCGCCTAGCCGAGCCCCCTCGAAAATGCGTTTGATATCTTCGTCGAAATTTGTACAACTTTATGTGTCAATTAACGCAAAGTGTCAATAATAGTTCAATCGCCTCATGTTTTAATTTTAGGTGCAGAGTACTCACTAGGGTCGAAAAACACGATGGCCTTGAGGCAGGCGAACTCGGTGTCGTCGATGTCGATCTCCCGCAGCGGCTTCACGATCTCGTCTATGACGCGCATGCCGATCATGCTGATGTCTATGTCCATGCGCCCGTCTGCCAATCAAGTTATAATAATATAGTTTAATAATGGCTGCCGCCCGCAGCTCCGCCCCCACGTAAATGTCGATAATTATTTCCCGGGATAAAAAGTATCCTATGTGATGATCTGTTCGGCCCGTCCGACCTGATTGACAAACATACATCCATCCTTCCATCCAAACTTTCACGTTATGTAATTATATTACAGCATCAGTCTGTTTGACATATCGCTGAAATGGACCTATTTTGTGCAGCCGTGAGACACACACTTAGTTTTACCATGTTTGTTTTTACCATGTACCGTGCGTGTTACATGTGTTAAATAAATATTATTCTATTATATTGTGAATTTTTTAGCATACTCGATTGCGTTTAACGTTCGCCAGTGAAGTAAGGCGATGAGAAATATTGTATTGAACTGGCATCGGCAGTCATCTTGCTATACATACGCAGAATACCGTTACCGTTTCGTTGTGTGTAAAATTTGTGTCTTGTGCTCGGTATTGGCGTGATTAATTACTTCAACCTATCGTTTTTATCACTGTCGAAATAATTCTAGAAAAAAAAGGTATTGAATGGGATGAATATTGGTTACTAAAAAAAATCTTGATTTGGTTTACTGTTCAGTGGCTTCAATTTAGGCAAACATTTTTGGTTCGCACATTTTGAACACTTCCTAAGTATTTATCTAGGTATGACATACCTATGTTGTGCTTGGTGATGATGCAGTTGTTGCCCAGCAGTAAGATGTCGTTGAGGTGCAGCGAGCGGCGCGCGCAGCCCAGCAGCAAGTGTTCTCCTGCGTGCGCTCGCAGCAAGGCCACCTGAGGACCACACACATTCATCATAACTATTAAGGCTATCAACAAGTATACTGGCAGAGTTGCATACAATTTGTGGAATATATGGGTATGGGCCTGTTTCTCCACCTTTTTTGTTATGGATGGGAAATCATGAAATGACTTCTTCCGCTCCGGACGGAGCAGAAGGGAGTGTCAGAATATGTGTTCTAACGCCCTTTGCGTTCCAGGGGCGCGGTAACTCTTTCGAACAAATTCCGCAACCCTAGCTACGTTCCCGTCAATTTATTTGGCAGATAATGTCATACTGTGCCCCATATCCGAATTTATTCGGTGAATTCTGTCGTCACAGGCCACATCGTAAAACAGGCCCTAACTTCAAATTCGATTTTACACGTATTTCTCATGAGTTTCTTATCGATTTAATGGCCACTAATGATTCGATTCCTGCAGCCCTACCATGACGTCTTAAATCCATCATGATTCCTGTGTCAGAGAGGGACGGAGTTACACAAGACGAATAGCACTATCCCTTTCCCTCACACTGAATCATGATAGCACTGGCACTTCGTAGTACGGCCACAGAGAGGGCAAGTGTTATAGATATTTTCCTTTAAGGAATTCTCAGTCGCAGTATGGGGTCTCCATCTGTGTCTGATTAACAGTAATGAGCTTGGCCCTTCGTGCCATGTATGCAAAAGTTGGATGACATTAAGTACAGGTTTGAAATGTGGCTGTTCTCACCTGGTCGTCCAGATGCAGCTCAGTGAAGGCGGGGATGTATTGGATGACATTAAGTACAGGCTTCCGACTGTTCTCACCTGGTCGTCCAGATGCAGCTCAGTGAAGGCGGGGATGTATTGGATGACATTAAGTACAGGCTTCCGACTGTTCTCACCTGGTCGTCCAGATGCAGCTCAGTGAAGGCGGGGATGTATTGGATGACATTAAGTACAGGCTTCCGACTGTTCTCACCTGGTCGTCCAGATGCAGCTCAGTGAAGGCGGGGATGTATTGGATGACATTAAGTACAGGCTTCCGACTGTTCTCACCTGGTCGTCCAGATGCAGCTCAGTGAAGGCGGGGATGTATTGGATGACATTAAGTACAGGCTTCCGACTGTTCTCACCTGGTCGTCCAGATGCAGCTCAGTGAAGGCTGGGATGTATTGGATGACATTAAGTACAGGCTTCCGACTGTTCTCACCTGGTCGTCCAGATGCAGCTCAGTGAAGGCTGGGATGTATTGGATGACATTAAGTACAGGCTTCCGACTGTTCTCACCTGGTCGTCCAGATGCAGCTCAGTGAAGGCGGGGATGTATTGGATGACATTAAGTACAGGCTTGAAATGCGACTGTTCTCACCTGGTCGTCCAGATGCAGCTCAGTGAAAGCGGGGATGTACTTGGCCCACTCCACCAGTATGAGCAGCTGCTGTTTGATGGAGTCGCACACGTCGTTGATCTTCGCCAGCTTCCTGTTGTTGATCTCTGCGTCTGTTACGTTGTTCGTCTGTCAATGAGTAACATTTAATGTTAGTTGAATTTATAAAGCTTATCATATAATTTACAGAAACAAAGGTAAATCATGGACACAGTGTTGTGAATTTTACACTGTGCGCTATTATTATAAATTCGAAAGTGAGTTTGTTGAGTACAGAGATAAATGTAACCCTGGAGAAGGTTATAGGCAATTCTTTTTTGTTGCTGTTCGCGACGATGCGTCTTAGCTACATAGTATAGGTAGTTATAGTTAGTACATAGAATGCTGTAACAAATAAAGCTGCATAGTATAGATAGTTATAGGTAGCTATAGTTGATACATAGTTTATTATTGAAATAAAACACATTTGTTACAGTCGTTTGCTCTCAAGAGGCAGTATATAAGCCCTTGGAGCCTTTATTTCTCCCAAGTAAATAGAATCTAGTTAGGTAGGGTATCCTATCCCTTACACATAACAGTAAACACATGGTAACCCTGGTAATCGAAGGTATATAAAGGTAATCAAGGTATATAAAGGTGATCGGTGGTATATAAGGTAATCAAGGTATATACACACACAGACAGACATACATAGGTAATAGAAAGGGCTTGGTAATTTGAGACCTGAAATATTTAGGTCAAAGGTAGTCGCATAGCTAAAAGCGACACTGACCAATCACAGAGCAGGAGGGTGCTGGTACGTGATTGGTCAATGGTTTTTGATAAATAGCCCTGGTGAAGGTATGCACAAAAATAAAACACTTTGCATCTACCCTCTTCCTTTCCCGAAAATACAAGTCTAGATTCTAGACTTCTAGATGTCTGAAATAGAACCGCCTTGAAAAATCCTTTCAGGGGATATATAGATGTTTATAGTGTATGCAGGCATAAAGCCGTAATTTAGGTTTAAATAAAACTGTTTATTTTTATCCCCCTGAAATATATACGCTTATAGAGTTGCAACCCCTTAAGTGACAGGGTTGAAACATATGTAGTTTTGTAGAGGGTTGTCATATCTATAGAGATATATATAGCTGTATAGCCCTCCTAGCATAGTTTTACGGTAAATTCACCCCAAGTAGGTAATAGCTTCGCGCCTACAATAGTTTTGTATAGTTTTCGGCATCCCACCCCTACATGGAGGGGGATGTAGGGGTGAATTCATTTCCGCTGTATGGAGCCTACCGAGGGCTATCCATAAAGGTACGACAACCCCTACTCACATAGACCTAAGCCTAGATATAGCCTAAAATCTAGAATTAGCATAGTGAAAATTTTAGTTAATAAACTTCATCACACACGGTGATTTTTTGGGTGTCGATACGGTATAGTTGCGCCGTACAATAGTAACATAGAAATTTATAGAATTTGTAGTCATTGTCAAGATAATTTGGATTTATACCTAAATGTAGAATCATATAGTCGCGAATTTCACCCTTCAAATCGCTAAGTGCATAGTGAACAAGTTAAATAGTGTTTTATTGTGACTTTATTGGTAAGCCCTCAATACCTACCCCTATATATTGTGTGAATAACAGCAAGTATAGCAAGTATTCAGCTAAGGGTTGCATCCTCATGGCCCGTAGCTTATAGACGGAGCGTCAACGCGTCTGGATCATTTATACCTAGGTGGGTTGTCACCATACAGTCCACTTTCGAAGAATAGGATAACCTACCCTGGCCACCCTACAGTCCAGTCGATCACGTCCGCCCCGTACAGTTGCTAATATTCATATTAACGAGTGTGAAGCCGCGGGCAAAAGCTAGTCCGAGATATTTGAATCTATTGCCACCAATATTGCGCCACAAAGGAGTTTTGCGTTGTGTGTGACATTTTGTATCAAAAGCAAAGGTTCCAATGTAATTTGATCTTTGTCTTGTAGAACATACGAGTTTTTTGTTCCAATATTTAATCATTATCGAATCTTGAATTCCAAATATAGGTGCTAAAAGGCACATAGTAGTTGTAGGCAATAAAAAACATTTGCATTAGGTATTTGTTGACGTGTCTTATGTTCGGGTTTTTATATTAGTCGTCATAAACGCCAACGCATGACAACTTATGTGCGCAACGCAAACGTATTACGTATCCTGCCATGGAAGTTACCGCGGCCCTGGAATGCAAAGGGCTGAGGTTTTTAACAAGTGACATCTGTCAAACCCTTGACAGATTGTCACTTGTTTAAAGCCTCAGTGTCAAAAATGTTTCAGCCTCAGTTGTCCTCTTCTAGGTTACCCTATTAACAAAGAACATTATTTACTAACCTCATCAATAACCTTTCTGCTTAGTAGCTCGGCGTTGAGTAGCGACACGACCGACAGACCGTTCGCCTGTGTGGGCTCCTCGTAAGATGGCCTTCTGCAGTTGATGCGGTCTCTCTCGTTTTGTACCGCTAAAAACATACACCAATACTTATCACACTGGAAAAAGTTAAAGTCAAATAAACAAAGTTATTTTTCAACAAAGGTATGAAAATATTGGTACTACGCTTGTTCATTGCGTGCGTGTTGATGAAAAGATCTTCCCATTTTGAGGAAGAATTAGCATAAAGATAGAAAGGCCTGAACAGGCCTTTAGACCATTAAATGTGTCCTATACCTGCTCAACTTCAACTTATGGAACTAAACTAAGTACTTGTGAAGTTTTTGTCGACTTCAATCCTGTAATTATTAAATAAAAACAGTATTCTGTTTCTATGTATTTTGGGCTTTAGAGGAATTACTTTCTAGACTTTCTACACATTGTCCAATAATAAAATCAATATTAATTTTCGCAAATTAAATTTTAAGTAGGTACGCCAAAAACAATTTCCTCATTTTAACACATTCGTACATGGACAGGATAAATAAATAATATTACACATTCCTGAACGTCATTAATATTCCTGAACAGTTCGGAATCAGCAATAAGTCTGAAATATGCGGTCATCATAGGACGAAAAGTGAATAATTCAAATGAATTGAATTAATTAAACGTATAAATATCCACTCAGATTATGTTCCAATGAATAGTACTGTGAATAATAAGTTTATCAAGTGATGTTCAACCTGTCTCTTTTATGTATTTGTCATGCTTTTTTTTAATGAAGACTCCAGTATCTATGTACAAGTGAAGAGAATATATTATACGTATATTTAAGCATTTTGAAACGAAACGGAATAATATTTATTTACCACATACATGAAACACGCACGGTACATACTTTTACTATTAGGTATGCCAAAAACTAGGGTGTGTCCCACCTCCCACGGCTGCACTAAAAAATCCATTTCAGAGTGATGCGGTCTGACGCTCGTTTTTGCGTACACGGTGGAGTGAGATTTGGCATAAGTCAAGATAATACAGAATGCGGAAAGCTGAAGTTTATTTCTAAACGTGTTTAATATTTTAATGACATACGGTCGACTACTACTTAATTCTTCTTTAGGATGCTAGTTGTGTCCAAGAAGGTACTTAATACATTATGTATGTTACATACGTACCGTACATTATACATTAAATGAGGTAATTAAAGTATTATCGTCTGCTGAAGATAATATAGGTTGGCGACCTATCCACCGGTTCCGAGAAGCAATAAGGACAAAGAAATATATCGTATTAATATTATGAAGGGACATACAGACTCAACTTTAAGAAGACTGCGAAAAATTAAGCTTTTGATTCACTTTATCACACAGAACACATTTTTCTTTTTCATTTATCCCAAGAAAAAACAGTGCGGTTTTATTGGTGATTTTGTTCTAGCTAGTATGGGTAGATTTTGAATGGATTCTTTGAAAATGAGTTCATGGTTCCTTTGAGGATGAGCTCGTGGCCAAATTATAACAGCCCACGGATCGATCTTCAAGGTTAAGCAACGCTTACCGAGGCTGGTCTGTTGATAGGTAACCATCTTAACATAGATATTCCTTCGTGCCTTGGAAAGTACTATCGCGGACAATTCTGCCTGACCACCATTAAGCTCATTTTTGCTCGCACTTAAAAATAGAAGCGCTTACTAGCCCCGCCCTCTTGATCTTGAATAGACGAATAAAAGACAAGACTGGCGCGGGCGACGCACACCGCACGTGTTGTATTGTTATTTAGCAAACTGGTATTATTAGAAAAAATTTTTAACTGAAATTGGCTTAAGCAACTAAATTGTTAGTTGGCAGAAGTTAGCAACAAATTCAAAAAAGATGAAATTATAATTGCAGCAATTTTACTTTATTCATGAAATGAATAATCAAGTAAACTCTCTAATCATTTTATCTAAAAGGGCATTTATAAAATATTAGGTATCGAATTTGGATAGAGTAAAGAGGTAAAACACACAATTCAAGAAGATAAGTTGGCAATAAAATCAACTCAAATAAAAATGTCCCTTCCTTGTGGGTGTGACCTATCATTCTAAGCAACAGTTTTTTTAGAAACAGTAGCTGGTTTAGCCTATTGATGACATTTTTACCTAAATTACTCTATAATAATGTCGGTGGAATAAAAACTGAAAATGCACATTTACGCGAATTAAACAATATATATTCAAACAAAATTGATTCTAAAATTAAGTTTACCGTTAGAACAAGGTTATAATATAATTAGTAAAGTTATACCCAAGCAAAGGGTGACTAGGTCAAAAAGACAAATCAAGTTAAAAAATATATATATTTTGTATACCTATGACATTCTTTTATAAAATGACATTTTTAATTTTTACCAAGTATTGTTATTATTTGCAACCAACAACAGAAATTGAAGCTCTTTATTTAACCGCTCAAAAGTATTTGGAACCTGCATTTTTTTTAAGTTACAAGCAATAAATTTTAAAGAAATCATTTATTGGGTTTAATTGTTTATATAACACCGCAAAATACTTATCTACAGTACAATCGTTAACAGCTATTGTTATTTGCCGACTCCTGGTCATAAAACCATGATAGTGTTATTGTCGGAATTTCTTCGAGGTTTATCTTTGAAGTCGCAATTTTGTTTGGGTTTAGCTATTGAGAAATAAACACAAGTAAAATATAGAATAACTACTACAAATATTTTTACGGTAGTTATCGGATTTTGACTAGAAAACACGCTCTGCATAGCTCAGTACTTAAAGTCTAGCAATATTTTTTTGTTTTTCCCTTCTGAGTTTCATTTTTTTAAGAAAATGGGTAAAACTAAGGAATATATGCAAGAGGTCAGGAGCATAATAATTTAATCGGCCTTCATAAATCCAGTAAAAGTAATCGTGAGATTTCAAGATTGAATTGCAGGATAACGCTGTGCCTTCACAGTAACCATCACGAATTCTAATCATTCGCGGTAAGTTGCGCCAATTGCTTGCCCTGACAAATGGGCAAACTCTCCGGGACTATCAGCACTCATCCAACCCCATATATTAGAGCAAACCCTTCCAGAATCAATATATGGAACCACGTGTATAGATTCGTAGCGTGTATTAATCACGCGCCACAAGTGTCGACGATCATGTCGGCTCGACCTAAAACATTTCTCATCTGAAAATATAGTGCTTGAAAAATCCATATCTCTATTCTATTATAATTATATTGTCTTGCAAATCTCATCCTAGCCGCTTTTTGTTGCTCGGTGAGCACTATTTCTTTACCGGTTTACGATGATGGAGCCCCGCTCTGTGTAAAGCACGACGAACTGTGCGCAATGACACGTCGTACTCCTCAGCGAACACTCTCGTCGGCGTGAACGAATTCTCTTGTTGATAGGTGTCCACCATAAGTTGAAAGTTTGCTTCTGTAATGAGATATGGACGTGGTGCCCGCCGTCTATTCTCTAAAACACCCTCTTCTTCATGGCGTCTAAGCCATGCGTCGCCAAATCACGTCAAATAATAAATAATCTCATAAAAGATGTTGCTGTTGCTTGTTTAAGATTCTCTACTATTAATAAATAAAATACTTTTCATACCGATACACAGTGGAAAGCATTGTTTCTATAAAACCTACATCGAAATTGAAACAGATAGTGCGCGTGAGAGCGAGAAAGTATTCGAGTTCACGCGTCACAAGTTCACAACAAAGCAGTAGGTAATACATACCACGTGCATAATCATTACAATCGCTTTACAAATCTATATATTTCTATTATAGAATACTTTTACTGTTTTAAAATAAACTAAAACTATGTAACTACATACTTGCACAAGATAACATTTGCATGATAAAGTTTGCACTTGGCATCGTTAATATTTAATTTATAAAAAGTATGGTAGGATAAACATGGTCAGATGCCTCCGGAAAAGTTACGTTGATTTTTTTACCATGAAATCACCTTCATAAGAGAAAAATTCTCGTTAGTTATCAAAACTCTGTGTGCATTAGTTTTTCAAATAAAATAATTAATAGAATTTTGAAAAAAAAAAAATCTCGTACAACATAATTTTTTAAATCTTTTTAAAACGTCAGATACGCTAAAGAAGTTATGCAAGATATTTTTAAGGCTTCTCAGTGATTTATATAACGATTTTTTTTGTAAATTACCCTTACTATGCTCTTTAACAAAAACTATTCTTCTCAAAATTTCTGGTAGCGTAGAACAGTGTCAAAAAAATATTTTTCCACCCATGTTTATCCTGCCATACTCTTTAGGTATTTTTTATAAATTTGGCAAAGAACCAAAACCATAACAATGAATAAAATCATTGACTAATTAACTTTAATTTACTACTTACGCTCATATATGCAGCTTTTCAGTGATTAGACTTATGTTAAAACCTAGTCCATGAAAAATTATAATTTGATTTCTTTCCTGTCGTATGAGATTTCAAAAAGACATTATGCACAAAATGTTCCAGCACAGGTTAGTAAAATAAAAATACTTCGTCCGTAAAATTCACAAAAGGAGTACCTACCACCCACACTTGATACGTCACTACACTGCGCAGTGCAGATAGCGACTAATTGCGTTATTGCTGTCCTAATAGGCCAAAACTTTAAGGGGGCGTGGCTCGGCGCATCCGCAGGGTTTAAGCGATTTTTGTGCGAAAGTGGTCAGGCGTAAATGACCGCGATAGTACCTACGTAAAGCCGTTAGTTCCGGCCGTCATTCATTTGTAGATCTTTGGCAGTCGTTACAGATTGTCAGAAGACAGAATATCTGCTAAGAAGTACCGTTTTACCAGGTTTAGGCGCTCCATGTAATGGGAAAAGTCTAGACAGATGATGGTGATTCCTTTGAGCGCTATTCACTACATAGTACGTAGTGTTCACTACGTACTTGTAGTTTAGAACTGACCCATACTAGCTAGGAAACAAATCACATTGTACAACACAGCAGATGTTTTTCGATATTTCGGAGAAGTACATAACTATACACCTACAGCTTGTAACAAAAAAAAAATAACGCGAAACCTGAAAAGGCGTCATTTTGTTCATAATTATGAACAACTTTTACTATGGGACTAATTATGTAATCGCGAAAAAGAAATCAAGTGGCGGATACATTTAGTTTTGCATAACTTGACATAATGTTTTAAAAACTGTTTGTTTTGCAATTTAAAATTTATAATACTGGTTCAAAATGATAAGTAAAATGTGCCCGTCTCAGGTTTGGCGATATTTCTATCACGCTCTGCAGTTATAATAAAGTTATTCATTTTAGGTGTGCCAATGAGTTCAGAAATGGCCTGTAGTATTTAAATTTAAATAATACACGCCATAAAAAATCCCTTTCGCTTGAGCCGGTAGTAAAGGAGTATATCACACAGAAAGCATGCATTGTTGGTAACATCGGTAGGTACCTATCGGCTTAATGTTGTATTTCTCACCTTCTTTCTTCATTCCCGCCTTGAAGCACTTCCTTAGCCTACAGTATCTACACTGGTTTCTTTTGTCTTTGTCCACCACACAATTTCTGCTGAACCTGGAACAAGTTATTGGAACAGTTAATATTTTTATGATAAACTGGCTGACCCAGCAAACGTTGTTTTGCCATATAAAATTTAAAAAAAATGTAGGGGTGGGCCGATTCTCAGACCTACTGAATAAGCATATAAAATTTCATAAAAATCGGTCTAGCCGTTTCGGAGGAGTATGGTAACTAACATTGTGACTCGAGAATTTTATATATAAGATAATTGGTAGAAATATTATATAAGGACTACAAAATACACATATATTTGTGTATTTTTTTTCTAAGTGGGTAATCATCAAATGTATTCTTCCGCTCTGGGCGGAGCGGAAGGGAGACTGTCTAAAACCCACCCGTGTTCCTCCTAATGCCCTTTGCTTTAGGCCGCGGTGACTATTTCTAACAAATTCCCCTGAAGATACACATTTGAAGTTCTTCGTACGATGTGAACATATAATACAACAGCTCAACGTCAACAACAACTAACGGCAGTTTCGTCCACGGATCTAACCTTTTCAATCGAGGTTGCGGGACTTTACTTAAATCCTTCTTTGCTAACCTGTATTGTAGAGTTCAGGAGCTGGAGAAGAAATAAACCGCTACTAGTAGGCACTTGCGGAACTACCATGTTTTTACTATTGTGTGACGGATGTATCTAGTGGTAATTCACATAAATAGGGTAGTTAACTAAAAAAATCTAATTAGTCCGTCGGATAGATTTCCAAAAAATATTGGACACGTATTTTTTCTTTTTTCACGTAAACCAAAAATAAAGACGATACAGTGCGTTGAAAACTCGTGTGACGTCACTACTCGCTACAATTTTTACCGAGCCGTGACGTCTCACGTCACAAGCCCCCACTCCTGATCTTTGAGGTTTTGTATCTTCGTCAGTTTTTATAGATTTGATAAAGGAAAAAATACGTGTCCAATATTTTTTTATAATCTAACTGACAGGAAACATCCCTATCAAAATAGAGACAGCTGTGAATAATCTAGACTTATCTAGTCTATTCTAGATCATAGATACAGTTTCATGGATATACCAAAATATCTTGAACTGGTTTGTGTAAGTACGTAAATAGTATTAATAACAGAAAGGCATTTTTAACAAAAACACCAAGGTTATACTATTATTTGCATATTTGCTTACGTCAATAGAACCATAGAAAGGTTGTTAATAATTTTTTTACTAGTTTTTTTTTTCTGTCAATAATTATTATTGAGATGTTGATATTTTAGTCTAATCATGGTCCTATTAATAGATATTACACAATGTGAATAAAGGATAAGTTTGTAAGTTAGGATCACAGGGCTATTAGCAAAAATTGTAATATTTTTTACTAGGAATAATTTATTTAAAAAAGAGATGATTTACGATATTTAAAGTTTACCGAAATTGAGCAATTTTGTACTAGGAACGACGGATGATGGACGCCGAAACATCGTTGACTTTGTTAACATAGAATTTGGATTCGTTAATTCACAATTCCCTATTAGTTGTTGTAGTTGATCCAATAAGTTATACACAATATTACATGCTACGAATGATGGCCTTCTTGGATTTCGATTATAATTATTTACGAACAGGTAATACAAATCCACCCGTAGGTATAAGTAATTAATGACGTAAAGAGACGGAGACAAAAACACGACCATGTTTAAGAGGAAACGAGTTTCTCAGCCATGGTAAACCGCATTCGACTTATAAACTATTTAATTGACGTAATACACTACAATTTGTACGTTATGAAAAACATCATAAGGTATTATCGTCTGAAGGATTATCAACATTCAATTTAAATCAATCGGACAACGAAAATGCAATAATAGTAAATTCAAATTCAATGGTTGGCAATAAAAGTTGTTTGGTTAAAAAAAGGCTTTGGTTTTTCAGAATATCATGTAGTTTGTGAGCTTTTATTTTAATGCTGCATCGATTTAATTTATTTTGATATTGATAGCAATAGCAAATGGCAAGTGACAAAAGAATGGTGATGAAGTGACTTGTTGCAGAATTTACTCTTACTACTCTGAACAACCATAGTGTTTGAATTGTAAAAGGCATAATAGCTGAGTAGAAATTATTCTTCTGAGTAGTTTTCTTGTATGTCTAACCTACTCCGTTCCAGTCAATTAATAATCCTAACTAATATTTTAAATGCGGAAGTGAGTTTGTTAGTTACGCTTTCGCGCCTAAATCGAACCGATTTGGGTGAATTTTAGTACAGTGATAGATAGGGCCCTGGAGGCGGTTGTAGGTGTAACGCGAGCGAAGTCGCGAGCAAAACCTAGTACGATTAACAAAAAAGGAGTAAGTTAAGGTCTTTAAATTCGTTTACACTTATTTAACACTTCTATTATGTAATTATACTTCTTACTCCCGCACTGTAAACTAGAAAACGTGCGAATTATGCTTGACAAGACGTGTGAGTAGTCCTTATTTGGCGTGCTCCCAGATTCGGCTACGGTTGTGGGGTTCCCACCGATGCAGATGGAACGAATACCACAGGCTTGCCAACTCCTATCATTCGTCAGTTTCACAAGTGCACTCGTGAATTCACGGGTGACAAAACATAATGGGATCATTTAATTATTTTGTTAGATAATGTTTAGCAATATTCTGTTGTTAGGTCGTGACTGAGAAGATTTGTTAGTCACGCTCATATGATAAATAATTATTACTGTGAACAAAAAAAAAATACAAAATACTGAACTATCTGATTAAAATCCTATGTGAGTCAATTTGATATACAGTAGGTATATGTAGTTTCCATGTTTGAGCGAAATTTTGTAACATATTTTTTTTTTCCTTTTGTGTGAGTGAATTAAGTTATTTGAATCTAGTTTATTTTTTTCAATTTCTGCTCATGTTATTGTGGTTATTGATTGAATCTCGTATGAAAATCGATTTGTTAAACAAAAAAATAAATACAGTCGAATTGAGAACCTCCTCCTTTTTTGGAAATCGGTTAAATAATAATTTAAGTGGTTTGACATGATGGAGAGGTGGATTTTAACAAGTCTGGTTATTGTTTCTCGTGATATTTTCAATATTTAAGCGTGTTTAAAACGCATGGACGAGAAATAAGACACGGGACTAATGACTACTATCAGAGTGTGAAACAGTAGACACAGATAAATGACGCCTGTTCTAATGGGCTTTGACAAATCAAGATGGATTACAGCTTCAACAAGCGCCTGCGCCGACTTAACCAATTGACCATCGTAAACTACATTAATTCAGATGTTTTCCTCTACGTTTATCAACCAAACTATTTGTGAATGAATCCGTGGTATAAAACCATGACCTTGCTTAATGTTACTTATCAAACATATGGTTTTGAGTTGATAATGATCCTTGACATAAAATAGTTACGTATTTCCGTCTCCTCCATAATTGTACCTACCTAAATATTATTGTATTTGAGTAATACGCACTAGGCACTATGGCAAGTAAACCTTTGTTACAATTGCGTTGTTTTTCTCTTACAAATAATTTGCAACACATGCTATTGTCAAGCAAGATCAGCTAGAGAAATTGAATAGTCAATTTTCCATTGAAATCATCAAAACAAGTGTACCTCAACATAATAGATGTATGGGAATGGCAAGCGGGTAACACGTGTCACCCATAAGCGACGTAGACGTTTTTTCTTTATAACATTTTGTACACTCCGCATTTAATGCTTATATTTTTATTTGTTTTATGAAAAAATATGTGATCAGACTTCTCTCACCCCTTCAAATATATTAAGGCTACCTTCCTATAGAACATTATGTGGTATGTTGCGTAAAATGTACATAATAATATATGACATCAAGCAAGTCTACCTTATTTTAGCTTCAGTGGAAAAGAGTTCAAAGAAGCTACAGTATTTTAACACACGCGCAAAGCGTATGTACCTTCATAGCTCTTACTGCTACACCATTTAGCCGCGGCAGAAAATGCCACATAGTTTCGAAATTTAGCTTTGCCGCTTAGCTAACACATATCTTTTAAAAAGGCAAGCCTTAGCGGTTGCAGGAGTGCGATAATACCATGCATGTGTATAAATGATTTTTCCTGACGCTTTGTCTGAAGAAGCCCGTTAGGTATACCTGTCCTTTTTTTTGTATGGGAAATCATCAAATGACTTCTCCCGCTCTGAGCGGAGCGGGAGGGAGTGTCAGACTCTTACTGACTAAAACCCACACGTGATCCTTCTACTGCCCTTTGCGTTTGGTATACCCGTCCTGCTATACAACATAGTCGTGGTTTCACTGCTTAGGTACCTACCTCGCACACATTTGGTAGAAACACATCCCTACATGGATTTAGGGGACCCCATAACACCAAAATACACCTAAATGACTGGAATATGTATTTACCCGCATGTGTATAAATGGTTTTTCCTGACGCTTCGTCTGAAGAAGCCCGTTAGGTACACCACCCGTTCTGCTATATAACATAGTTGTGGTTTCACTGCTTAGCTACCTACCTCGCACACATTTGGTAGAAACACATCTCTACATGGGTTTAGGGGACCCCATAACACCAAAATGCAACTAAATGACTGGAATATGTATTTACACTATTTACCTGCATGTGTACAAATGGTTTTTCCTGACGCTTCGCCTGAAGAAGCCCTTGCAGCCGTCGCAGGAGGAGGCGCCGTAGTGCTTGCCGGTGGCGCGGTCGCCGCAGATAGCGCAGTGCTGCGACAGCGCCGCCGACGACGCGGCGCTCGCCTCGCTGCTACTTGTCTCCAGCTGCATGTCGCTGTCTGGAACAACGGGGATAGTGGACCTTAGTATTGGTGATCTAGTAGCTCTTAGTGATGGTGGTTGTCTATCGTTCCGGACCATCAGAAGCCAGAAAATGTTACAGCAGTCTTGCCAAGAAGTACCATGTTGCCCAGTTACTGGATAGGCAGTCGCTACTCGTAAAATACTGGTGTTCCGTTGAATCTTGACTCGAAGCCGATACCAATAAAGTTTGGAAGAGGCTAGACCGATGAAGATGGAGTAGGTATTTGTGAGATGTAAACTTTTATTTGGAAAGATAACCAGAACCCAAGAAACTCCATAAATTTCTTGGTCGTACTCCTCCATATGAAGAACCATTGTGAATGGACAACTAGCCGCTACATACAAAAAAAAAAGACTTTAATGGTTTCATTGAATTCAATGTGTAAAAACGAGTGGAATATTACAGCCTGCAGGCTAGTAAACATATATTCCTAGATATATCGAGAGCTTTATACCATGCTTACACCTCGCTGGAAAAGAATGTTTACATGTTTTACACAGTTGTTGAATTATCTACACTAATATTATGAAGAGGAAAACTTTGTTTGTTTTTTTGGTTGTAATGAATAGGCTCAAAAACTACTAGACCGATTTTAAAAATTCTTTCACCATTCGAGAGCTACATTATCCACGATTAACATAGGCTATATTTTATTCCCGTATTCCCACGGGAACGGGAACTACGCGGGTGAAAATGCGAGGCGCTGCTAGTGATGATATAAACTAAAATTGTCCGTTTTCGCTGTAAATGGTGGCTTTAGACTCGTGTGGGTTTATACCCACTCACGCATACATAAACTCGATCATTGCTTACAGTTTGTTTTAAGCTATTTGATTAGTTAAATGCCTGATTGCCAGACGATGTCATTTAAGCTGAGCATACTATCCATTTTTTACTGTTCTTATGTTATACCTAAAGCAAAAAAATCACGCAGGGAAGCCAGAACACCAGGGTATGACTATAAACGACTACATTATAGGAAAAAGACGTCAGCCAATGTGGCTATTTGTCACTCATAATTACGTTAGTCAGCTGCACGTGTGCTGGTAAGTTACTAAAGTAGACTATGAAATAATGTTGTGAATTTAATATGTAATTGTTATAGAAAATTTCAGTGTAATTATTATCTACAGCAGCTCCCCGCGATTTCACCCGCATAGTTCCCGTTCCTCTTTTTAATCACCACTGCTCTCAAAACGGTGAAGGAAAACATCGTGAGGAAACCGGCATGTCCTAGAACTAAAAATTCGGAGACATGTGACCGCACTGGGCCCGCGTGGTGGATTATGGCCCATTCCCTCTCCTAGAGAGTAGGCCTGATTCCCAGCAGTCGGAACATTAAAAGGCTGATTATGCTTATGCTATTTCCCGTTCCCGTGGGAATATGGGGATAAAATATATCCTTTGTCACCCGGGGATAGTGCTTGAGCTTGAAGAGCTTCCCAACAGTGAAAGAATTTTTCAAATCGGTTCAGTAGTTTCAGAGCCTAGTCAATATAAACAAACAATCAAATCTTTCCTCTTTATAATATTAGTATAGATTCAGTTGCTAGGCTGTCTATATAGTTGTCTAGTATGTACGTAAGTATATATACGTTTGAGTTACTGGTTTTGACAAAACCATACTAGTTTTGGAGCCCATGTGGAGGTCGGAAGTCATACCGCAGGAACAACACAGGTCCAGGTCATGGTCTAATTATGTGCTAAATGTCATCCAAATCCGTTCAGCTCTTTTAGCGTGAAATCGTAACAAACAAACTCACGATCGCATTTATAATATTAGTTAGGATTACAATTTATTTGAAAGTTTAGATTTATAGATGGATGAATGTTTTTTACTGAATCATGTCGGAACGGCTGAAATTTGCCACAGAAGTATTTATAAATGATACTTTATATACTGGGAGTATGTTCCCTTGGGATAGTTTGCGATAATCACGGGCGGAGGCGCGTGTGACAGCTTGTTAAGTTATAGGTATTACCTAGGTACAACCTGAATGTTGAATAAACCAAATTTTATCCAGTAAAACACAAATAACTAAGCCCAGTGTTATCTTATAACTAAAGTATTAGTTTCATACATTAATGGCACCGGGTTAGCAATTAACCCGGGAGTTAAAATATAACTATGGTTTCTGCAAGCCGGCTTTAGAACTTATGAACAGCTTTTACTTTACGAAGCCGTTGTTCGATCTAGCCTGTCCCTAGCTACTCCCTTCAGAGTGACACCCTAATCCGAAGTCTGTTGCACCTCACAGGGCTTAATTTGTAAGCTTTAATAAGCCCTGGCTGGAGGCTTTAATACGTACATATACGTATAAAGGCCGCCACAGACAGGCCCGGTTAAGCTATCGAAAAAACCAAAACTTTACGAAGCCAGTTCGAAACAGCTGTAGAAAGATTTTGGTATAAATCTAAGTAACCTGGTTATGAACAAATTAATAAAACATGTATTTAACATACAGGCTGACTTTTCAGAAAATGCCCGTCTTGGGAATCCGTGTTAGTTGCAGCCATAACTGCATACCGTATAAGATTCATTCACGATTTTGACATAGGTACAAATTATGCGAAAATGTGTCAATTGTCTTTTGTTTTTTTATGCATTACCTATAAAAAAAACCAATAGACACGTAGAAAGAACAACACACTTGCCTACATTGCTAGGTAAAAAGATAGTGACCTAAAATGATTAATATGCCTATTTAAAATGTTTATTTAGAGTAAGAGGTTTATCTTTCTTTAACCCTAGTTGATAGCTCGTAGTTATATTGACAAATCAGAATTCGACATATCAGTACCTACCCTACCTATTTAAGATATGGTAATGTATTGGTACTATATAGTCCTAGTTAGAAAGTTAAGGTCCGCCCCCTTTCGGGCAAATTGGTTGCAATCGTGTAAAAGGGATGAGTGGTCTCGTGGTCAGTTTGTGATGACTAATAGAGACTGCAAAGCGTTGTGGATATATTTATGACTAGCTGACCCGCGCAACTCCGTTTATCGTCACATTTTTCATGACTGCTCCGCTCCTATCGGTCTAAGCGTGATATATATCCTTCCTCGATAAAGGGGCTATCTAACACTGAAATAATTTTTCAAATCCTACCAGTAGTTCCTGAGATTTCTAGCAAAGAAACAAACAAACTCTTCACCTTTATATAGGTACATATTAGTAGCATAGATATTGTCTGAAAAGTTCTAAAACTATCTTCCTAAGGTCTACTGGTACATACATAAATGCATAAGGTATTGATTCCGGTTTTGTACAGTGTTATTTACAAGTTCATAGAGTTTTAATCAATATACATACATATAAAAAAGTCCGTTACTAACTGACTGAGTGACTGACAGGAAACGCATAGCCGTAACTACTGGTTAAACTAGAAAGTCAAAATTTGGCATGTGGGAGCACTAAAAGAGCATTTCCCGAAATTCCTGCGGGAACGGGGAAAATGTGATATGCGCCTGAGAAGTATAAAGCACTGGAAATTAAGAGAAGTAGCCGACCTACACTAACGGCCAAACCCAATAACCGATCTATCACATACCGGAGATAGAAAAACAAATGAAACAACAGAAAACCTATATAATTTTTCTGTTGTTTCATTAGTTTTTCTATCTCCAGTATGTGATAGATCGGTTATTGGTTTCGGCCGTTAGAAGTAAGTGGAACTTAGATTGCTAATGTTGATGTTTGTCCGAATAGGTTTATACCGTGTCCGGTTGCCAAGTTTGCCTTGAAACGTGAAAATCACCCAAAAGTGGATGAAGTTCTCTAAATAAATTAGGTGTTTAAAACACGTACTGTCATTTTATTGTCTACCATTGAAAAGAAAAGCGAATAATTACGCAGTGCTCTATTAAGAAACCCGAATTCTATTGTTGTGATTACATCATATGCATAATTCTACATGATAAAGCGCAAAACTGTAATTAAATACATCATTATTTATAAGGTATCAATTGTTATCAGCTTAGATTACAGTAAGCACTTGAAAACATGATAAAAAGGTAAAAATGCTCCGAATATATTCAGTCATCAGTATTTTTAAATGCTGATAAATTTTCAATTTCTTTACCTAATTGTATGCAAATGGCCGACACATCAATAAGAAATGGCTAATGTGCAAATAAAACGTGATGACTGGAGTGTGGTGTCAACAAACCTTCGCTGTACGTGATGGCAGGCCGCGCCTCCTGCGGGGGACTGCGGACCATAGGCCCGTAGTACGGCGCGCTGGCTTGCTTGTCCCACTGCGGCTGCGCATCCATCATGTAATCCACCGCGCTGTACATCGGACACAACTCCTGTGACGTCATCTCGTAACCGAGTACGGGCATCTTCCAGCCGCCTACCACTCAAAGACACCCACGTCCAACTGTTATCCACTAATCGAAGTAACGCAAGAGACGATAACCCCGATAATGCTCCACATAAACACGATTAATCAACAGGTGGTGTTGACCAGACCAAATAACACAACCCCTTATCACGGAAAACTTTACGAAACGTAGATCATAATAAATATTAAGTTAATCACAGCAAATATTGATCCGATAATGAGTTTGGTGACTGCTACTGCACCGCTTCCGGGTAATGTTTTCGTTTTTATCACACAGTAATTGTGTACCAGTTCTCGATAGCGTTGTTTATAGAGAATCACGCCGGTCTCGGGTGATTAGCTGATGGACACGACGCGACCTTCCGCGCTCGCGGTGTAACTGCGACTGGCGGCCGCAACGCCATCACACCTAACATCCGCTTCGCCAATCTGCTGACGGCACCTATGAATGACCCGCTCGATGTGTCCAAGTCAGCAAACGGTAGCGATTTGCGGCGCGCACCCGACACCGTCGCTGACTCACCCGTTATCGGAAATGCAGCGGATGTGGAATCGAATGCGGCGCCCGAGGAGTCACTCCGTAGCAGCTGACGAACAGAGTCTTTTGCCATAACCGTCATCTAGCAGTTAGTAAACAAACTGCCGAGTGACTAATTAGTTGTCACACGCACTGGCTTTGTTAGCATGTTCCTTTGTTGCCATGTGTGCATCTATTGTGTGGGCTGCTGTCTATCAGGATTCTGATAATGTTCGTGGAGATGATTTATCTCACTGGCGATAAGGAGTAATGACCGACACGACACATATTATCATCAAATTCTCTCATTGTCAGTTATGTCAAACAGATATCTGTTATTTTTTCTCTTAATATCGTAGTATTGTGGCTAAACAGCTTGAAAAGCAAAACAAACACTCGATAGCACAAAAACAACTCTGAAGCAATTATGAAATAATTAGTCTAAATGATATTGTAAGTTCTTATAATGATCCTTGACAGACAAAGCTAATAGCCGTCTGAATACTAACAACGTTAAACGCAGTGATTTGGTATTAAAACGTAATAAATACGATGTAAACAGTGGCGGCATTCTGGAGCTATCGGCAGACGGGGCAAGTCGGGGTCGCGATATCTCGGCCGAGCGATACTCCTGCCATAATAACCCTTTCTATCGTAAAACATGAGTTTTAAGATAAAAGTTCGTTGAAATTATTGTAAAATGCCAAATGCTAAAAACTATTTTAGAAATTAAAGCATGCACTATCTATTTAGCCTATGTTGTCCCACTGCCTCCATATGTTTTTCCACACAACTGTGACCATCGATATGTCGGGCCAGTTCTTTCGGTAGGAGTCGAGCTAGTCCGCCTATCTTCGCCTCGGTCTGCCCACCCATTCGATGGTTCTTTTTGCCTATTTATCGTCTGAAAGCCTCGTTTCTCTTTAGCTTAGCCGCCTTCTGGGCAAGTGATTTTTGTTTTTTAGCGCAGTGTTGTGTTCCTCGGGGTCCGAGAAACAGACCCCCAGGATACTCCATAAAACAGAACTCGAGCTTAGACTGCTGAAGTGTCAAAGACAAAGTTTGTGAACCGTATTTGAGATTGGGGTGAATTCACACGTCCATAATTCTCCATTTGAGACACTGTCTAGACAAAGTATATGGTCTTAAGTGGGTTCTATATTACGTTTGGCCAGAGCGTTAAAGAGTTAATCGTGGTTTATAATGTCGAAGGCCTTTGCATAATCGGCTGATATAAAGGCTTAATATTTTTTTTAATATTTTCAAGCTTGCAAATTGAGACTAGAAACATCTTTTTAATATGAAGTATTTATATACGGTCAGTCAGAACACCTTTCATTTTTATACACGGTTGTCCGTGTATAAAAATTATATTCAATAGATAGATACGATGATTCAACTTCGTGACTAATTTTTGTCAGCATTCATGAAAATAAAATATATATCTACATATTATAATGTTTGTTCAAGAAAACTTTATTAAAACTGTTGATTTTTTTAAGTTGAACTATAACGTCCAAAAAAAATATACAGACATAATATGTAGGTGACAATTTATTTTTGAGCCTAGGTTGCAGTTCCTTATTTATCAAAATAATAATGCCCTAAAAAAACAAATATATACGGAAATCTTACAGGTTAAGTACCTAGCTACATTATAATAAGTATGTATAAAATAATTAAATATATATAATTTCAAGGCAAAAAACCGCAGACGCAGTACACAGAATTTATGTATAACAGATGATAGAGAATGTTAGTCATAGAGTGAATTCGTAAATAAGTATTCCAGTTTCCAACTAAAGTATTTGATATCTTTATGAGATGTCAGAGTATTTACCAAGATTTGTTAGTGTTACGTAAGGCATTTACTTAATATTTTACACGTTGAAATGTTATGTAACTTACATAAGCCACAGACTGTAAAACTCGCAGATATTCAAGACACGCTAATTTGTGTTAAAATACAGGTATATTCGTACAATATTTCTTTACTATTCATATTGATCTTACATTCGTGAACAAACAGCGTGATCACATGGAATTCGCCAAATATTTAACTTCTCATTTTTAGGGTTCCATACCCTAAGGGTGAAACGGAACCATATTACTAAGACTCCGCTGTCAGTCCGTCTGTCTATCTGTCTGTCTGTCACCAGGCTGTATCTCATGAACCGTGAAAGTTGACAGTTGTAATTTTCACAGATGAAGTATGTCTGTTGCTGCTATAACAACAAAAACTAAAAAACAGAATAAAATAAATATTTAAAGGGCACGCCACCATTGCGGCGATAAGTCTTCTCTTTGGAGAGTGGTTGGAGAGACGCCACGGCCGGCGTCCTCGCCTTCCGCCTGACGAAGGTGCTCACTGGACACGGCTGTTTCGGATTCAGCGGGAGGACACGTCCTGGTGTCAACACTGCACAAAGTGTTTTTTTGCCGTTTCTATAGATAATGGTACCTACGGAACCCTTCGACCGCGAGTCCGACTCGCATTTGGCCGGTTTTTAAACAATCGATCACATCATCCTTTTTAAATAATTTGTTTTTATCGAAAAAAATCGTTTTTTTTTTACTTTGTTTCGCGTTAATTTATTAATAGCTTACAAGTTTTAATTGACACGAGATTAATATCTTCGCTAAGCTGATAAACAAAAAATTTATAGATAATAAAAAAATAGTTGCCATCCCCACATATTATATCAACTTGTGTAAAGAAAAAATATATGAGGAAAATCCGGTTCGAACTGAGTATTTCTTACTAAGGCCAAGAAAATTATATGATTACTCGTGTTATTATTCAAATATTTAGTTCTAGCTTGGCGCTAAGGTATCATTAGACTAGGTTTTACTCAACAAGTCAACATTTAACATGAAAAGTTATCAAGCAAAACTATAAAGCTAGTATAAACAATGTAACAAAAAAACTGGACATATTATTTTTTATTAGGCTTAGTAGGTATGAGATTTTAATGAGTTTTGAGAAGAAATGAGAAACGACTTTTAAGTCGTTCAAACAGTTTTTTTCATGGCGCCCTTTCTTTTTTCAGAAGCTTTCCTGAAGCTTCTGAAAAAAGAAAGCCCATCATCGCTCCACCTCTATAAGGAGAAATCAGAAATCACGCATTGCAGTGAAGAGTTTAGGTAATTTCATGAATAATTTAAAAACAATTTTTTTTCTTCTTTTTTGTTTCATTATGAACATTAAGCTTTAAAATAAAATAATTGTTTATTATTTAAATGGAACGCTGTAAACTTGCGAATAGTAATTATTTTCCGTTTTCTTATTTACGTCATATAACATACTCCTAGTGACCCAAACCTTGACATCAAGTTGTAAAACACATAAGTAAGTACTTGAGCGAGCTAACAATAATATGAACAATTCACTTATGTAAATCAGCGTTAAGTCAACATAATGTTACTAGCGTCATCGTTCTGTTGTTGTGCGACCATCTATTACATAGCGAGACCTCTCGATGCCTCACCAAACACGGCAACCTGTTGGTCGCGGGTGTACAGAAGTCTGAATGTCTGGCAACCAGTAGTGCCGAGGAGTATTGTGTTAAGTACTCAGTTACTGTGATGTGGTGTCCAGGAAGGCAAACGTTCCATTTGAAATACTTGTACTCAGCTGCGTACCAGTACCTATTTCAGTAACTGAATGGGACTGCAAAATTTTAATTTAGTGGAACAATTTAATTTTTAATTTATTGGAATAATTTTAATTTAACATCTTTGTATAATTTAACCCAATTTAATCTAATAATAATAAATAATAATAAAATCATTTATTTTCTCACCACAATATTTACGGCTAACATGGATATATTGTTAGGTTACAATAATTAAATTAATGTAACCTAACATTATATCCATGTTATCAAGTTGTAAAACACATAAGTAAGTACTTGAGCGAGCTAACAATAATATGAACAATTCACTTATGTAAATCAGCGTTAAGTCAACATAATGTTACTAACGTCATCGTTCTGTTGTTGTGCGACCATCTATTACATAGCGAGACCTCTCGATGCCTCAGCAAACACGGCAACCTGTTGGTCGCGGGTGTACAGAAGTCTGAATGTCTGGCAACCAGTAGTGCCGAGGAGTATTGTGTTAAGTACTCAGTTACTGTGATGTGGTGTCCAGGAAGGCAAACGTTCCATTTGAAATACTTGTACTCAGCTGCGTACAAGTACCTATTTCAGTAACTTAATGGGACTGAAATTTTTTAATTTAGTTGAACAATTTAATGGAATAATTTTAATTTAATATTCTAATAGAATGTTTTATCTATTTTTAATTGTTTTTGTGTATTATGTTTTTATTATGTAAACCTAGTTATATGTGCATGCTGTGGTCTCTTATAACTAATAGAGCACACGTAAATTAGTCACTTGTATCACTGTGACTGATGTTATAACTATGTATACTTTATTGGAGATCCAAATAAATAAAGACTGGAAACTGACTCCGAAATAGTTGAAAAAAAAAAGACGTACGCGCTCGAGGCAAACATGTATTATAGACTAGTTATTAAGAAAATTCAGGAAAACCGATTTCCTCGTTTTTATCAGAGTCCATCCTGTGGTTTACAGTAGACCTTTCTTAAGAACCTTAGTTATTTGAACAGCTTAATATTTCACATGATTTGAGACCAATATTTTGGCCCCACGGTTGTTGGTGACCCAAGTGAACCAAGGTTGTTTTGGCCTGTGAAACATCCACAATGATCTAATATTGTTTTTTTTTTTGCGGTTACATAGCTCGCCCTTCTCTACACTCTATTTACAAATAGCCGGACACGTACCGACGCACAGGCATCAACAAACGCATACAGCCATTGAGTACTTGGTTCATGAAGTGCCTGGAACCGTCTAGATAGATAGTACTCGGGTGTTTACAATCTGGCTTCGGTGCAAACATGGTAATGTGTAAGCCTAACGTCGCAGCTAGTAGCCCCGTTATACAGCCATTGGCACAACAATACTAAAAACTTCGTTAAATTGACTGCAGTATGAAAACACCGTACTATTTTATAATATCCAAGTACCTAGTATCCTATAGTGCTGTTCTGTAAACATTACCAGTAATTCGATTCAACTATGTAAGTATTCTTAATATAAAAACATTAATTTATGAAAAACTAGCTGCCGCACACGTGAATGTTGAAAATTACGATTTAAAAAATACTTATACCTCGCGATAAAAATATATAAATGTGTGTATCCTCCTATGCGTTATTCCAGACTATAATCTACCGCTGTGCCAAATTTCATCAAGATCCATTCAGTAGATTTTGCGTGAAAGAGAAACTAACATCCATCCACACTTGATAAACTTTCGCGGCTATAATACAACGTGTTGTTTTGCATCCTCGTCAAATTCACGGACGTAATTATGCTAATGATTCTCGACCCAAATCAACAATAAAATGAGTAGGTATTTTTTTAATTTATTTTTGCTATTTACGGAAATCCGTGTGAACAAGACGTATTTAAATGCGGCCCGTCTGTTCCTAGCCTTATAACTGCGCTTTCACACACACAAACAAACGCAAACAATACATCGATCATTCGACAAATTCGTAGGTACCTAATCCCCCGCGCACGGCCGCACGCGCCTACCGCCTAGCCGCGCCTCCCCCCGCCCCGCGGCGCGGCATTTTATTTATTTGATGTCGCCGCCGCGCGCCGTGTGCGCGCGTTTTGCGAATTCCTTTCTCGGTACATCGTTGAGACGTAGTAGGTACAAAGTGCAAGATGACGGACAATTATTCCAATGTCGAGTTGGTAGAGATGGTCCGCCTTTATGCCATCAGTGGAGACAGCCTACGTGGAGCCATCCGGATGTTCACAGAAATGTTTCCCGATCGGGAACCCCCATCATCACAGAGCGTCATGCTGGCTGCTACGCAGAGACTACGGGATCATCGGCAGTTTGACGTACCCCGGCATGCTCAAGCACGCGGCAGCGTAGGCATGCCTGTCGCCTTGCAGGAAGACATCCTGGAATACTTCCAGCGAGAACCACGGGCAAGCACGCGGGAGGCTGGTGACCGCTTTGGAGTGCACCACACCACAGTGTGGCGCCTACTGAAGCGTGAAAGGTTTCATGACTACTGGATCGATCGCGGAGGACCTGTGGCCTCTTAACTTTTATTTCGTGAGAAGTTAAAAAGTTAGTTTAGACGTAAAAAGTGACAAGTGTAACAAAATTACGTGCAAGGATAATTAGTGCTTTCGACTCTTTAAAAACGAAGGTGTTAGTTTTACGTAGGCTGAAAGAAAACCAGCTACCTACATTGTGATCGACTGTGCCAAGAGTGTGATGATGGAAACTGAACAATACCTCCGGGTAACATAAGAAGGTAGGTAATTTATTTATTTGTTCATTTTGTAAATACCTACGCTGTTAGCTTAATCAATTTTATTACCTACTGTAAATAAGTCGATTTCAGATTTTTAAGTGAATCAATAATACCTAAGATTCGAAAGTATCACCACTTACACTTAACTAGCACATCTTTCCACTTCCATCAAACGTAGAAAACTTTTTTTGACTTAGTAGGTACCTAGATCGGTATACCAACTAAGGTAGGTATTATTGCCGGTCCTAAGCGCGTTAAGTAAGAAGGAAAATTTCAAATCAACCAATTTAATCCACAAATAAAAACAAAATCATTACGAAAACTTTATGTTGACGGATAACAATAAAGCAAAACTAACATTTTAATAATCATCTGATAACAGGTCATTGAACTTTTCTTTGGCGCACTAAGTAGTATTACTGTCATTAGTAAGATTTCCGTATGCTTAAAAATGAGTTATTTATCAAGCGAAATTTATGACAATATAGTAGATGATTTCCGAAATAAAATTAGGTAAAATTATTGCTACTGGTCGCCGTAGGTCATCGCACGATCGCACCCGTAGGTACGCGCTAGCATTTCGTAGGTAAGACGTCGACACTCACGCACACAGCTGCATTGTCGCTGTGTGCGTAGGCGCCTGATTCTGTGGTATTCGGGATTTTATTCTGAAATACTGTTAAATTTCAATAACAAAAAAAAGCAGCGCTTATTGGTTATTGACCGGTACCGTACTTTCAATTGATTATTTATGTATTTTATGACAACCTCCTGAAATTTGACGAGGATGCAAAACAACACGTTGTATTAGCAGGGATAAGGATGTATTCGCTTTCTTGCATGGTGACTCAGAAGTTAATCTACAATAATCTACATAATTATACTAATATTATAAAAAACTTTTTACAAAAAAATACAACCGACTTTTCCACAAAAAATAAAAAAAATACAAAATAACTTTAATTTCGGAACTCGGTGTATGTGGTTCCTTTTTCATTTTTTGAACACCGACTTCCGAAATTAAAGTTATTTTGTACTTTTTTGATTTTTTGTGGAAAAGTCGGTTGTATTTTTTTGTAAAAAGTTTTTTATTTTTCACTTTTTAGTGGTACTTAAACCCCCTCCCCTCCCCCCACCTAAACGAACCAATTACATTAGTGTAAAAAAAACGCACTGCTCCAATGCAGAGTAAACTAAAAGGTCGTCAATGTAGACAATGTAGATATTTTTTTAGATTTTTCAAAAACCGCTTGTTCGATTTCGATAAAATTTTCATGGGACCATTTGGGAAGTATACCCTTTCTTCCAACAAAAAAAGAATTTTTCAAATCGGTTGGCAAGCGACGGAGTTATGCGCGAACAAACAATAAAAAAAAATAAAAAAAACATACAAACATCCAAATTGAGAACCTCCTCCTTTTTTAGAAGTCGGTTAAAAAAGGAAAGATTTGATTGTTTGTTTGTATTAAATTAAATAGGCTCCGAAAAAACTGAACCGATTTCAAAAATTCTTTCACTGTTGGGAAACTACACTATCCCCGGGTGACATAGGCTATATTTTATCCCCATAATCCCACGGGAACGGGAACTACGCGGGTAAAACCGCGGGGCGCTGCTAGTATTACATAAAAGTTGAGCATAACGATTTTAAAAGTTTGATTTATCGGTTACCTTAACAGTCCTTAAATCATTAATGTCATTCCAAATTATACAGACGTCCTTGATGTGTACCTTCTTAAGATAAAACTAACTTGACGCATATTTTAATCCTCCCTGTATTTATAAGTAGGTAGGTAACGATTATAGTATTGAAACAAGAGTATTTAAAAAATTAACTTATCTTTCTACTCATACATTACACTGATACAAAAAAAACATGTTTTGTGTGCCAAAAGAAAACTTTTAACAAATTATAAGTATCATAGAACTGAAATCAGAATCAGTATTTAGACCAGCATAGTTTTCCTGTAATATGATTTAGAAGTGGAGCTTTGAGGCGAAAAATGAAGTTTTCAGTTGGTTCTAGTTTAAGCCCATTTTAAAGGATTGGCTGTGTAGCAGACGGCACGTCAAGTTCGTCAGGATACACAACCATCCTTTTATATAAAAAATGCCAAAATAAATCTCACTTTTTTTACTGATGATGCACAATTTAGTTTTTGTGATTTAAAAATAATTTGACCACACATGTAAAGAATCTTGTTGTGTTGAAAATAAATCACGACATGATTTTTCTACTGAAAAACTAAACTGAAAAAACAGCTACTTTATTGAAAAATAATAAAATCTGAAGTAACACGGTAAAGGGAAAATGATGTTCCTTCCTGAAAAACTAGACGTGATCAAAATAAAATAAATATGGTTTTGCAATAAGGGTAGGTAATTCAAAATTAGTAAGCACACCTAGTGGTAAAGTCTTGTTGACCGTAGAGTGAAAATGATTAATTCCTTATCTAAATATTGCGCAGTATATTCCAGATGTACTTATTTATCAAGTGATATTATTATTTATTATAAAGATAAATTATAAGTAGATCCGGTGAGACGGTTTGGTCGTGCCTTGCGTAATCCGAGATAATTCTGGCTGGTGCACATAGCACTAACTTAATTATATCTTTGAATCAGAGATAACACAGAACCTTCAAAAGTCTCTTCAGAGACTTGAAGGTTCTCTGTTATCTCTTTTGAAAGTCAACAATTCTGGGCAATAAATTTTTATCACAAAGTATTTTTTTATTAGAAAGTCATAAGAGAAGACTAGGTACTACATACGTATGAGCTTTTTATTGTTTAATGTAAAAGTTTGTGACTACATGGAATGTTCTATTCCCTGTCAAAACTAACTCTGAGCTATAAAGATAATTATTACACTACTGTACTAACAAATACCACTCTTTCTAAGAGTAATAAAATATAATTTAGACGGATTACTATTTTTTAATTTTACAGGCAAGGAAGTACGCGTATGAAGGTAAAAATAAGACATCTGACATGCATTTTCCTCATCAGCAAAAAAAAATCATAAAAACCAGGGTTACCAAACTAACATGCCATTTGCAAAAACTTGACTTATTATTAGCACACACACGAATTAAAGCCCGACTCACGATGACTTGCGATTTAGAAAACGACCACTTTTTAGAGAGCTACGCAATCACTTCTCGGACTTTGGACCTCCATTAGGTACACAAATGTCAGGGTCCAAAGTCCAATTCTCCGTTTGCGCTGATTCCGAGTGGGGAAATCACTGTTGAACTAGATTTTAATAGATAGATTGTTGAATGTTTGCTTGTTTGTGAATTTATAAATATAAAATTGTTAAGCCATTTATTTTTGGTTGACTTTATTTGATATAATCTACATTTCTTAATTTTATTTTATTTATTAGAAAAAAAAAATATTAATGGAGAGAAAATAAAAGAAGAGGTCTGCCTCTAATGCCTATTGCTACCTAAGTTTACAAAATGTTAGTTGACCTTTGACCTGTTCTTATAAGACCTCTCATTATAAAACCAAAGGTCACTATGCAGATAACAGTCAACATTTGCAATGAAGAAACAAATTCAGAGTATGAGTCTCCCTCCTACTTAGGTACCTATAATAATGAATAATATTGTTTATGTGCTTTGTTTATAATAAAGAGTACTTCGTGCGGACTTTGTGGACTTGCTGTGCAAAGTCTAGTCCGACATATCTACCTCCAGTACAACACTGTCAATTTTGCAAAAACGCACGTTTTTTCACATTTAAAGATTTGAAGTCGCAATAACAGCCTACACACTGTAACGACACTCCTTCACGTTGAAACTATAAGTAGGTACTATATCAGTGAAATTATTGCATCAGTCACCGCGGCCCTGGAACGCAAAAGGCACAAGCAGGATCACGGGTGGGTTTTAGTAAGAGTCTGACACTCCCTTCCGCTCCGCCCAGAGCGGGAAGTCATTTGATGATTTCCCATCAAAAAAAAAAAGGGCAGAAGTACTTCAGGTCTGTTATGTTATATTTAATTCAATTTTCAAAATATTGAAAAAGTGACAGTGTTGCGCCGGAGGTGCGATATTGTACTAGCTATTTAGGAAAAGTTTAGATAGCAAGCAGCGGCTTAACAGGTTCACAGGTCTCATATTTTTTGGACAATGTCCAAAAAATATGAGACGAGCGAAATCGCGGGCAGCACATAGTAGTTGGTAACAAAAAAACTCGACAAACAAGTTGTGGTCCGCTGGTCAGATCGTATGACGTCCAAAAATATCATAATTACAGTTCATAAAAACATCTAAGTTAGGTAACGTACAATAATAACCAAAGATCAGAACACGGGCCGCGGGTTCGATTCCCGCACGTTACTTGTATGGCCTAGAGATGTTCCGGGTCTGGCTGATTGTGTATGTTAGTTTATGTATCTAAGTGCACTCACGATACAGGAGAAAACCCTAGTGTGGTGAAACGTAAGAAAAAAGAACGGACTTCGGTATCTTCAGCAATGTCAAGGGTCCAAAGTCCAAATAAATAATAACAAACTAAAACCGAAAGTGACCTTGACCTCCAGACTATTTTTGGATTCATTTTAGAATGATGAGTCACCAATGCACAACTAATATGAGTCAGGAATTTTTAAGGAAAAATATTTTTTTTTATGATTCAGTTCTTATCTAGGTACATAATGCAAACACAATAAACGTCAACGACCTATACCTTCTAACTTATTTTATTATTAATAAGTATACAGTGTGAAATCTTAATGGTTGTTTTCCCGCGGCAGGACGATTACCCATCAGTAGTACTATCGAAACACAAAGTTTAACTAAAAAATAAATGTTTTTTTTTCTCAAATTATTAAAAAAGTGTTCATAAACTCGAAAGAGCGAGAATCAATAGTAGTGCACTAGACATAAAGTAGGTAGATACCTACAGGAGACGCACGTACCGCCGCGTACCTACATATCGCGCGATGCACTACTGTTGGTTCAAGTCGCTTTCGAGTTTTGTTTATTACAATTGTTAATCTGCCATTTATGGAGTCTAATATTTTTTATATAAATATAAATCGATTGTATTACCGATACAAACTCATTTCGCTTCGGGAAAACAACCATTAAAATTTCACACTGTATAGTGAGTACAAAATGTTTATCTTGCAAAATTAGAGCAATATGCAACAATAAAAATGCTTTGTGGTTTCAAAACTAAGTACCTACTTATGCCTATTTGAATCAGTCATACTCATTAGTCAGCCCAAGATAATCCAAGGAAGCTTGTACCTATATGTAAATGCATAACAAGTTAGATACAGGACTAATTATCTTTTTAAATAATAGTAACACTGTCATGATGACTGAGCAAGAAACCTCTGTAATTATTAAATACTAAGAAATCAACCATGATTACTGATGCCACTGGGTTTTTATTGGAAAATTCCCACCTGACATTCAATAGCAACCAAAATAATGCCGATGAAGCGAACAAAATTAAACTAGCAAACATTATAAAACTGGATCATATTATTTTTGTTTGTTTACAATACTTGGAATAGGTATCCACTGGGCTATCATCGCCCAAATAGCGAACCACTATAAGTTGTAATTTCTCTATAGACTTAAAACTAGACCACAATCAAAATAAGGAAACCATAACGGATTCAAAAATATTTATTTTAATTGTTTACGAAAGTATGGGACGAGCCTCCCCCCCTCCTCCCATACAGGTCAGAGCTTTGCTTACTTTTGCAGACGAGGGGGAGGGGGCGGCGTTCTGCTTACGTAATACTTGAACGGCCTTGCGTTTGTGAACATAGCCGTATTGGATTCGTATATTTTATGTCTTCGTTATTTATTATTAGTAATTAATAAACAGAGGCCTAATGATGTCACTCTGCAACTACCTTTAAAGATTTGACATAAAAACCACCCTGTGTACAAAAAATAACTTTTTTCACTGAATTTATGAAATAATGTAACTACCAATTGTATGATGTAAATAAAATAATGAGTACATTGGAAACTTTACATGTTTATAATCCAGTGAGTCATTATCAGTTGTTTGTCTTAAATAGTTATTAAGATAAGGCCAAGGGATACCAAAATTCAATGGTCAGAAAACAATGTGTCAATATTTGAAGTCAATTAAAGAGAATGTTAATGATAGCTGCTGCATTCTTCAACAAAATGTTTTTATGAGATACGAAATTTATTATAGAACATGCATGAAGCAATACTTTTCTGGTTTGTAAACAAAAAGACAATGCGACAACGCGTTTGTATGTAAATTTTGCAAGAATTGTGAATTTGTCGTATTTCCGAGTTCGCGCATGTATGTTGGAACTTTAATGTTGGTTGAGCTGGTTTTTTTTTTTTTGAAATGACCACTGGCAGTTCAGCACGGTAAGGCTGGTTACTGCTCAACCGGACAAAGGTTGAGCTGGAGAGTTGACAAAAATATAGGGGCGTAGAGCGTCTCTGCTTATACTGTGTTGAGGTACTATTCCCTCCTGTTAGTTGCAGTTCCAACAGTTCCACATTATTACAACAAGCATAGCTCGACAAAAAGTGAACGTGTTCAGAAATGAAAGTTGATGATAATAGAACATAATATTTCTTATTTACTTAATTAACTAATTTTTTGGCTAATCAGCAACAAATCTAGCCTGTCTACTCTAGCTAGTTTCGACTGGTATTTCACACGCTGAGACTGCCATTAAAGTTCCGCGCCCAAATTACTGGGTAAACTAATAAGATATTATACATATATATAGTGAGGCAACCAGCCATTTACGTAACGCACTCAGAATCGTATTGCAATAACTTTCAGTTTGGTTGTTCAATATACTTTATCCTACTTTGCAAAATAATAGATTGTTATCTTTAATTTCAATTTGTTAAAAGACTGCATAACGTAAAAAGATTTTACGCGACTTTGAAAAAAAGAGAGTCAAACTAGAGAGAAACTAAGAAAAAAGGAGATGGTAAGGCACTTCAATGGCCCTCATAGATAATTCTGTACGGCAATAAACGGTTTTATTACTTTTCAGAATTGTCTGACCTCTCCTATAAACAAAAAAACTCTATAAATAATATAAAATACCTAATTGATATAGTTGAGCTATAGAATATTAACGTAGCTAAATTTGTGATAGCAACAATAAATGGGCTGGCATTCAATTGGGTCTAGTAGTGCAAGCTCACAATTGAGACTAATTGTGTCCTTAGGCTGCTGTTAAATGCACAATACTCATACATCACTGCAATTACCTATTTGAGCTTCATTTTAAAACGACTTCAAAATAGGGGCGAGGTTCCACTGCATTTATACTAATATTCTAAAGCTGAAGGGTTTGGTTGAACGCGCTAATCTCAAGAAGTACTGGTTCAAATTGAAAAAATATTTTTGTGCTACATAACATCTCGTTACGACCAACAGAAGCGGAGCAACAATGAAAAATGTTGCAAAACCGGAGTTTTTTTTCTCTCGCTTTATGTGACGTACCCGAAGTTGGGCGGGACAGCTAGTATATATTTATGTATGTTTACCGTTTTCTCTGCCAACTGCGGACCGATTATCAAAATTTCAGACTCCTGAGAGCTGAGGTGGTCCCATTGTCACCAAGTTAGAATCTAATGATGAGATCCCAGAAAAGATCAGATCCCAGGAAATCGAGAGCAACCCTCAAATTTTATTGGCACGTTGTTTGTCATATATTTTCTGACGAAATTTAGATACTTTTGCCTGGTAATCATCTTCTTATGATGTTGAGCTGATGATGGAAGGTATAAGCCAGGATCTGATGACCGATCCCAGGAAAATTATGGGGAACCTTAAAATTATATTATGCATGTCTTGTTTATTGTTTACACCAGTATACAACCACCATTGTTTACAACATAACATCACGCCGGTAACGCTGCGAACGGGTGCGCACATGTGAATGTCAGTTAAATTGTGGAGTATCACTACTAAAAATTGCAAAATAAATATGTCCAAGCATGTGTTACCTTTTTAATATGGAAGACTCATAATATTATAAACAGGCGAAATTGTTTTTTTATTTATATTTTTGTAAAATAAAGAATCAGGACTGTATTGTTCTAATTACGAAAATTCGTAAATATTTGAAGCCGCGACAGAGCTAGTCAAAGATAGTGTAATTTGTCAAACCCAAAAAGCCTCTTGTGGAGAATCATATCAATTGTTTGATCGGCAAATAATTAATTTTTGATGTAAATTACTTTAAGATTTATCAGAATTATTTATAATGATGTGTTGAATATACCTCCTATTACATCCTTAATATTATCCCACGGGCCCATTACATCTTCTTACTAAAAATATTAAATTTACAGCAGCCCAAACTGCAAGGGTCTGAATTGTGAAATTTCGCAATCAAGTTCCACAAATAAAGCATTAAGGAAATAATTTTGAAAACATACCCTAAAGGTTTTTATATAATGCATGATTTTTCTAACATATTCCTTATTTAAAGTACAGGACTGAGTTGTTTAGTTTTCCATAAGGAAGCCTAGTTGATTGCTATATAGCTAGTGTGTTTTAACTGGATCATGGTGAACATTAACTTTTTTACCCTGTGTAGGTAAATATTATGTTTCTTTTCATGTTTCAAAAGAAAATATAGCAAAAAAAATGAGTATTTTGGTGTTCCTAGTTTGGTTAACTTGAAAAGAATTCTATTTTACAATGGTATTTGTCTATGCTCTATAGAGGGTTTGTTTTATAAAAAAAAACTCATCATAAATAGTTTGAATTGAAATACTAATTTAATTATAAAATAGGATGTATAAAACATCCCACAACAAGAGACTAACATAATTACTAATTATAGTGCATAAATTACAACATAATAAAAAAAATGTTCATAGCAAACAGCCTTTTTCATATTTCTGAGTTGTATAATTGTAGAGAACATGAGCTTTATCATAAAATAATCGAAGGTTATTATGCCATTATTCATAATGGGCATGCAAATTATCATCTTATATCCCTGATAGCTGATACATGATTGGATAATTAGCTCAATGCAATTCACACACCAAAAATGTGTAAAATAAATATATAAAAAAATCTTTTTTTGATAAGAAGGCAAAATAAAAAGAAAGAGAATTAGACTATGATACTCTAACAAATTTAAAGTTGTAGTAATGTTACTGATCATAATATACAAATGAATAATTAGCTGTAGCTAAAAAAGAAGTTTTGAACATTATATCTCTGTAACAAGTTATATATAAAAAGTAAAGGCTGCATGGTCTGATATTTAATCACATATCATGCCAGATAAGTAGATTATTTAAAACATAGTTGAGTAAAATAAATATTTTAGTTGCATCATATTTTTACCAATACTGAGCATGGAGTAGGATGCAGTAAGGCTGATAAACAACATTATCATAATGTACCTACATAAAACATATTAATATGTAAATAATTAGTTAATTACATGCTGCATGAAGAGAAATTCCTTTGTCATACTGTTACTATTGGTGACAAAAATTTAATATAATATCTGAGAACTAAAAGATTAATTTTTTAAAATTTAAATTCTATGATAAGCTTGCGCAGGTTAAATACAGGTAATATATGAGTGCCCAAGCATGCTAACACTACTTTATTGACCTACATAGTTAAGTAACAGATAAGTCTTAAGCTTAAGCATTGGGTAACAACATTTAGAGGCCAAACCTGCTCTCGCACATATCCGTGATCAAGCTAGCACACAAACGTAAGATTCGTAAGTGTTACGGCAAACACATTTATCTAAACAAACGGAAACCAAGTCGCGAAGAAATAAAGTTGAAAAACGGCGTAGTACTTACTGCACATGGCAGTTATCAATAACGTGTGTGAATTCTTTGTATACCATCATTGAATCGATTAGCATAAGAAATTATATAGATAATACACCGCATGTTCTCTAGAATGAGTTAGATAAATTGATAGTAATTAATTTGTTTACTGCTATCATGTTCTTATGAATATCTCGGTAATATGATACAAATATAAGTTTCTTACCTTCATCACAGAGTCCCATTGCCGAGTCAATCTTTACGTTTTTATGGAAATCCTTGGATAAGATAACTCTCTGATTTTTCACTTTTATTCAATTCCCTTTGATGATTAATTCTTAACAATTATTTATGACAGCTGTCAAATTCAATTGACAGACTTGGACATATGTGATGGCGGAAGAATGAATGAATGTTAATATAGAAATAGTTTAATAAAGCGACATCTATGTTTGTAAACATCAAACTCAAAATGTATATTAACATTCTTATCACTAGGTCGAGCTACGAGCTACATATCAATAAAGTGAGTAGGTAACTGTTGCATTAATTAATTGATAATGAAAAATAGTTACAAAATTTTAATAAAAGTTAAATATTTATTACATTTGATTCGATAATTATATTGTAGAATCCCGCTTCTGATAGATAATATCAGTGACTTATATAAAGAAAGAAAAAATAAATTTAACAGCGAAACTCCGCAGACGTAATAAGTCTAAAACAATAAAGTCTCAACTCTTCCTTTCCAGTTAATATCTACAATAGCCGATGATAGTAATTCTCGAAATTAAGAGTTATTCTTTTAGTCATTACATATTACGAGTTTCGTTGGTAGATCCTACCCATCACCATCACATGTGAAAAAAATCGTTAGGTAGGTACCTACTTAGTTCATTATTATTAGGTAATTCTTTATTGTACACAAAAACTACTCATTAATACAATGAAAATGACGTTAATGTAAGTAGGTACCATAGAAATATACTTGTTTATTATATCTATGGTAGGTACAAAGCGAGATTAGTTGAGTTTGGAAGGGGGTAGGATCGAGACATAGAAGTTTATTATATCTATGGATCGAGACATCCAGTGTAATAAAATAATACATTAATTGACCCTGTAGATATAGGACAGCGAGCGTAACTAAAGTGTTTTTTAATTTGTCTTACAGATTTTAGGTACAAAAGGGGACACCAACAAATAACAGATTCGTATGGATGTAGGTACCTTCTCTACACTTAAGACTTGCTAAAAATGGTTCTTATTATCTACAAATTCAATTCTAATTCAATTCAATTCAATTCAAATCATTTATTTCAATTAAACCCTTTACAGGCACTTTTGAATTGTCAAGACGAAAGAGATGAAGCTATCTGCACGTTCCAAAGCGTAGATCTCTATGGAGAAGAACGTGCAAGAAACTCCACGGACACTCTTTTAAATCATGTTCTGTATTACATAACCTTGGTTACATCCTTGGTCGCTTCTATATGTGAGGACAATGCAAAGAAAAAAAAAAGGAAACTATGAAAACAATTCAAAGTATAAAGATTAAAACAAGTCATTGGCAGTCAAGAGGTGACCAGTCTCACCCGACGGCGCCCGTTCACGAACATGACGCGTGTATCGGCACCATTTAGCTCAACCATTTTGAAGGGAACCGAATGATCCAACACACACGCCGCCATCAGCGAAACATTTAAGCGAGCATGACATGCTCTCAACTGCCATTTTAGTTCATGTCACAAAGTAAACCATAACTTATTACATGTAAATGGCTCCATGGTACTCACATTTACAATATTTGAAAATAAAATGCTTCTACATTATACAAAACTATGGCTTACAATAACCAAGCAACTATAAGTACAAAAAAAAAAAAAAGAAAAGGAAATTATTTATTATCAAAATAATATTATAAAAGGCGAGCATCTCTTCCAAATATGAAATCCTAACTTGTTTACCCAAGTGGTTGAGGCTGTGGAGCAGGACCGGCATTTAGCCAAGCATTATTATCTTCAATGTAATCCCCCAACTTATAATATGCTTGCCTGCATAATGTGCGTTTAATACAAGATTTAAATTTCGTTTCATTCAGTTCTAATATATGGGGAGGAATTTTATTGTAACATTTTAAACAATACCCCATGAAAGATGTGGCTACTTTAGCTAGTCTGAAACCTGGTTGAACTAATTGATCCCTATTTCTAGTAGCATAATTGTGTCTGTCGCCTCGTTTACTAAAGAGATGTAGATTTTTTCTAACGTACATAATGTTTTCGTAGATATATTGACAAGGTACCGTCATGATGTTAATTTCCTTAAACAGTTCCCTTAGAGAATCGCGCCGGCGGAGATTGTAAATGGCTTTGATGGCTCTTTTCTGCAGAATAAAAATTGACTCGATGTCTGCAGCCCGTCCCCATAATAAGATACCGTAAGACATTATACTATGAAAGTAACTGAAATAGACTAGTCTCGCGGTATCAACATCTGTAAATTGGCGGATTTTCCTAACAGCATATGCTGCTGAGCTTAGTCGTCCTGCTAGAGATGCTAAATGAGGACCCCATTGTAGCCTTGAGTCAAGCGTAATCCCCAGGAAAACCGTTCTATCGACGAATTCTAGTTTTTCCCTGTTCAACACTATATCACAATCACTACTTTTGACATTTGGTAAAGCAAACCTTATGCACTTCGTTTTCTTCCCATTTAAAACCAAATTATTAGCAGTGAACCAATTTTGGACCTGCAAAAGGGCGTTATTTACGACGTCAAGATTATTACTACGTCTATTTATTTTAAAAATCAACGAAGTGTCGTCGGCAAACAAGACCATGTTTAGCTTGTTTTGCAATAAATGGGGTAAATCATTTATATAAACTAAAAATAAAAAAGGACCCAAAATTGAGCCCTGTGGAACGCCCATTTTCACGTTTAAGCCCGATGAATTGACACCGTTTATTTGCACTACTTGCTGTCTATCATTCAAATAAGATTTAACAAGGCTTAAAGCTGTTTTCCCCAGTCCGTAGTGCCCAAGTTTCAGGAGTAATGTTTCGTGATCCACACAATCAAACGCCTTAGATAGGTCGCAGAAGATCCCTATGGCATCTTGTGCCTCTTCCCACGCATTAAATATATGCTTCAGTAAGGTGACACCAGCGTCAGTAGTACAACGTCCTCTGGTGAAACCATACTGTTTATCATGCAAGATGTTATTCGTGTTAAAATGATAAAGCATTTGATTTAGCATCACTTTTTCAAATACCTTACTGAAGACTGGCAACACGGATACTGGTCTATAATTATTTGTGTCTTTACTGTCCCCGTTTTTAAAAAGTGGTATTACTTTACTGAATTTCATTAGGTCCGGAAAGACTCCTTGATCCACACACAAATTAAATATTAAAGCTAAGAAAGGGGCTACAGTCTCAATAATTGAGGTACAAACTTTGATAGACAATCCCCATAAATCTTCCGTCAGTTTAATTTTGATTTGTTTGAAAGCCTTCATTACTGTTAAGGGGTTAATGTGCTTAAAATTAAATTCAGTCGGGCAGGCTGACACATTCGACTGTAATAAATCAAAAGCAAGCGAAGGCGAAGAATTTAAAGCTTCAGTAGTTTTAATAGGGATACTGGTAAAGAAATTTACAAATTCTTGAGCAACTTTTAGGTTATCACTAATAAGACCCTGAGTAGTCTCCAATGTGAAATCCGTATTATGTCTTTTATTCCTGTTTGTTTCGTTATTTATAATTTTCCAAACCGTCTTTACTTTGTTGACTGCTGTTTTTACCTTATTGCTTATGTATAAAGCTTTAGCTACCTTACAAGTATTTTTATAAATTTTTGAGTAAGTAGCTACATACTTATTAAAAGCTTCAGTATTAATATAAGGCTTAAGGCCGTATAGCTCGTAAAGTCTTTCCCTACTTTTTCTGAGTCCTTTAGTCGCCCAGTCACTAAATAAAAACTTAGGGCAGATAGTTTTGGTTGTCTTTTTAAAAGTATTATTGAACTCAGTTTGGACAACAGAAAAAAATTCTTTATATAGAATATTACCATTATTCATTGTGAAATCCCGATCACTTAACTTGTTGCATAAAGTGCTGTTAAATTTATTTAATTTACCTGATGTTATTGGTCTTGATTGTATCTGCACTTGTTGTATAGGTGAGGTGGACTCAAAAGTTACCGTTAGCCCACTGTGATCAGAAGGGAGACAATTAACAATGGCTTTTTCTAAGTAGTTGCCGCAACAAAAAACATTATCAATGCATGTAGCAGTCGTTAACGTAGTTCGGGTTGGTTCAATGAACACATTTGATAAATTGAATGACTTAAAGAGACTTAAAAAGCGACTGCTATCTGAATTATCTTCACCAATATTAATATTAACCCTTTCAGACCTGAATTATTATTTTTTCTCTAATCGATTTAAGAAAATTCCTGTAACTAGTCTAAGATATGCGGACCTAAGGAAAAATAAATAAAAAAATCCTGGTTGACAGTTTTTCAAGAAAAACAGGGTTTTCTATTTGTGTACAAGTGTACACATCCGTCCTATGTAATGATCATATTAGCCTGTAGGGATGTTTATATGAAATGATAAAAACATTTATTTTGAAATTTTAGTATTAGGAAATATAAAGTGAATTTATAAAAATAACGAAATATTATGTTATTCTCTTTAACAAAACAAAAAAAACTTAGGGTTTCTTCTTTGGGTGGGTTGAATAATTGCACATAAATCAATGTCTAAATTATAAAATCAAATGGTAACATAACACGCTTATGTATGAAATGCTAAGAAGCAATATTTATCCTTAGTTAGGCATAAATGAACCTTGCATTTTATGCATTTGATACGGCTTCTACCCTTGCATCCCACCATATTACACCGTTGGTCTTCGGTTCTGGTCTTCTAGGTCTTCTGGTCTTCGGTTCTGGTCTTCTTCTGGTATAATCTGCGGAGTTGGGCTACTGCCACTTGGACGGCCTCTTTTATTTATAGACATTTTGTTTTGCAACACCAGGCATTCAGCCCCTTTTTTTTTTTTAGAATTGAAATCATCAAATGATTTCTCCCGCTCTGGGCGGAGCGGAAGGGAGTATCAGACTCTTACTGACTAAAACCCATCCGTGTTCCCGCTTGTGCCCTTTGCGTTCCAGGGCCGCGGTGACTCTTTCGAACAAATTCCGCAACCCTAGCAGGCACTGACCCTATGGGGCCCCGTCTTCTTTGCTGACGGCTCTTTGAGGCGCGCGTGGAAGTCCGTGGAACACTCGGCGCCGTCGACTCGGGCCTGGTTGCTATCGGATGGCGAGCCACCCATAGCTCGCCATCCGCAGGCCCGCGCCTACTGTTGCCGCGGCTGGGGCGAGAGGTTTCCCTCTCTCGCACGCGTTCCGCCTCCTCCTTCGCTAGCATTACTGCTTCGCAGAAGGAGGCGACCGCTTCCCATGCCTCCTCGCTCCGGACCATGGCTTGAACCAGGGCCGGACGCGAGAGGTCGCCGTCGCCGATCGCCTCGACGAGGGCACGGCGTTGCTCCGCCCAAGCAGGGCAGACCTCCACCGTATGCTCCACCGTGTAGGCATTCAGCCACCTGACGCCGAAACTGAAGCAATGTGAGTTGTTTGTTTTTCGGTATGCCTAGCAAGTCGTTGTCCGTGAATCCGGTGGGAGTACTTCTCGTTGGTTGCGGTTGATGACATCTGCACCCAATCGGACAGAGCGCAACTCCCGCTCAGACGCAACTTCAACTGGTTCTTCATTATCAGAAGATAACAGCAAATCAAAAAGATTTCCGTCTTCTAGTGCTCTTAAAACGTCACGTGGAAACATAATTTGGTTCTTTAATATCTGAAAATAGTATTAACACAATTTTTAACATCAAAAACAACAAAATTGCACAGTTGAATAACAATTATAACTTATTTTTGAAGTACCTACGAAGTACTTGAACAAATCGGTAATATATCGTATACGCCTGATGTGTACATTTGTGTACAAATATAAAAATCGTGAAAGTTCGTACAAAAATAAACGAAATCTAACAACATATATGTTACATATGGCCACAATAGTATAACACATCGACTCATAATTTTTCCATTAAATATTTTTCGATATTTTCTACTTTTTAGAAATAAAATAATGAGCTTACCTGCACAGTTCAAACTTCGGCCGGCCACTGGTCATAACTTGTCAAAAAATGCCAAGGTACGCTAACAGATGCCGTTGGCAGTATCGATTTTGGTAGTTTATTATGTGAACAAATGAACACAACCGATTTCAGTTACAAATATTGCGAAAAAGATACTTAAATTAATTTTTATATTATATGTGTACATTTGTGTACGCCAGGTCTGAAAGGGTTAAAATCTCCACAGATAATTAAAAGTTTATTACCACTTGCAAGTTTTGCCATAACATCTTCCATCACCGACTCAAAAATAGAGTAGTTTTGATAATTAGGGGGTCAAATAAATGTATTCAGAATAGGTACAAATGACTACTTGATATAACAACAAACTTCTAATTTCATTGCAACTTGCAACTCATGCTCGGGCCTTTGTTGTGTTAGTGACGGTGGATAGTATAGAAATCGATTAATTATTATTATTATATTAAGAGCAGTGGTGGCCGAGTGGTAACGTCCCCGACTTACGAATTGTAAGTCGCGGGTTCAAACCCAGCCAGGCGCATTACTTTGTGTAATTTATTTCATCACCACTGCTCGCAAAACGGTGAAGGAAAACATCATGAGGAAACCGGCATGTCCTGGAACCAAAAATTCGATGACATATTGTGACATTCACCAACCCGCACTGGGCCCGCGTGGTGAATTACGGCCCATTCCCTCTTCTAGAGAGGAGGCCTACGTCCCAGCAGTGGGAACATTAAACGGCTGATTTATGATTATATAGAAATCGATTTGGAATTCAAAATAGGTAGGTATACTAGGTATTTCCAATACTAGTTCCCATTGATGATTATATAACAGTAGGTACCGTAAAATGCTGCAACTTTGCCTGGATTTTGACGTTTTTTGTTCATATCTCTGGACCTATTTGTTTTTATAGAGTTCAGTGAGTTTAAATTGAAAAACAGACCTTATGGCTTACAAAATAGGATGCAAACATTTTAAAGGAATGCGGCATTTCCAAATTACAAGCTCTCAAAGTCGCAGGCAAAGTTGTATGTAAACGATGCAACTTTGCCTAGAGGAATTACTTAATAAATATTAGGCTGGTATTTACAGTATTTTTTTTTCTACATGCATAAGGCACTGTGATTGTCCCTAGCAGTTAAATAATTGCCATGAAGTTATGTATTTAATTTCACAGCTAATAGGCAAAATTGTAGCAGGAACCACAAACTTCCCATACAAAAATACCGTTGACTGCAGGGTTGTCCCAATAATAAAGTTTTTTTAAATGTTTTTTATTTAGATACTTAAAAAAATCAAAATGCTACGTAAGAGTAAAAATCACAAATACAAAAAAAAAACTACTATGTATTTAGTAACCTTCAGGGTATTTTATTCCTCTTTTAAAAATGTAGTTTTAGACCCGGGGTCATCACTTAAATTTCGATAAAATAAAGGATATTGCTGGCGGGAACATCTTTGAATGCAGTTACAAGATTCTTGAATTCTTAATTTCATCAACTGTTTTCGAAGCACGATTTTTTTTTAATACTTTGTGTCGTCTTTTGGGAAAATTTTGTCGTTGTAGGTATAAAAGCACGAGCCCAGCGTTGCTTTTCCGCATTTTACCATGTAACTGTAAACTACAATGCACCCATCTAAAAGAGTAAGAGGACAGTCAAATTCAGCTGAAACATTCACTGTGTCTGCGATGTGGGCTTCTTCTTTAGTCGATAACACTGTGGGTCTACCAAATGGTTTGTTATGGATGTTTTTAGATTTATTGACAATGGTACGACGCGGGATCCCAAACTCCACTTTGTCTAAAGTACAATCTTGGCCACAAGGGCCAAAACACAGTACTGAGAAAATACACACTTAATGAATTCATCAGGGTAAAATGTAATCCGACTAGTGACAACCCTAGACCCAGGCAAAGTTGTGTCTCAGAAGTTTCCAAAACACTGCGCAAGATTGCCTACTAAGTTATTTTAATGAAATCGAGTTCTTTTCATAAAAATATCAAACAATACATAAAATAGACACTATTATCTTACCCTGAGACGCTATTTCTGTACGAAAACACCTTTTCTTTCGCCAAAATTGCAAAAGTTACAGGACTCAAAAAAATTCAACCCACACGTGCCGGTTTTTGTCGCATAACTGACAGAGTAATAAAGGAATTACGATTATAAAAAATGAAAAATATGTTGCTCTAATAATGTAAAATTACTACCAAATGGTGGAAAACGAGAATAAAGTAAGCAAACGCGAAATATCATGGTTGAAACGAAATAGGCAAATTTGAGCTTAGTTGGTAAAGTTGCAGCATTTTACGGTATTAAAATTGGAATAACAGACAAACATCGGAGCAAAACCAACATTTATAGATATAGAATGTGTGTCAAGAACGGCAGGGATAAAGACGAATTTGTTAGATCAGATTTGTTGCTGAATGTTTAGGGCGAACCGCGACTTTTTACGCATCTCGTTTAGATGAAGGTTAACAGGTAAATAGTGAGTACCTAGTCTAATTACTAAATTTTGTAGCTTGTAATTTTTTTTTTCTGAAATTGTTCTCATCAAAAGACTTCTTCTTAGGGAGTGCCAGACTTACTGACTTAAAGCCCACCCGTGTTCCTCCTAGTGCCGTTTGCCTTCCAGAGCCGCGGTGACTCTTTCGAACAAATTCCGCAAGAGTTTGCTAATCTTATCTGCTTTATAAACATGTAGAGAAATTCATCGTAATCTAGAATAAATACGCGTAGGTAGGTTATTACCTAATTAGGTACATATTATGTACCTAGACCATTTTTTAACTTTTCAAGAGTGCCAGTTTATTCACCCTAAAAGCTGTTTATTAACCTTTTAAATATGGTTTTTATTACTTACGTATAAAGAAGGAATTGAACTATCCCTGTGCTATTTTTCTACAGAATGGCTCCTCGACCTTCCGTGGTTCAGATTCTAGTCCTAGACAGTACCTATATTAATCTATGGACCTAGACAAAACTGAATAGGGTAGTAGTAAGTACCTACCTAGGTACTTACGCACCGTACCCCCGGCGTTACGTAGTTTTGTTTTTGGGTAGATACCTACTTAACTTAAGTGATCTTAACCAGAAACGTATAAAACTAAGAATTTTAGCATCTTAGCTTGACTCGGAATCCGAAATAACCCGCACAGCATTTTCACATGGTGGGAGAGTATTGACCTGTGACACATGTCACTCACTGTAGAGTTCAGCAGCGTGTGGTTATATTCTGTTGACAATATTTTCGTGTTTCAAACCACATGTCGTTAGCGACACAAATGTGTTGAAACATGCACTAAAAGCCGGCTCACCGTCGCGACTAATTTACGACAGACAGTTCACGGCTCATAGTTAATCATAAACCAGACACAAATTGATTTTGCACCAGTTGTAAATTTGGATTGTTTCTTGATTAAAATAGATCATCAAGAATAATAAAGATATTTCACTTGTTTCCCCTAATGTCTAGCCTAACAGGGGTGTAGAGGGTAGATAGACAACCATTTGCCTGGTATCCACCAAACTGGGTAAAGTGCGACAATATCTCCTTTTGAAATAACTATTACCTGAGGTGGTGTAATGCAGTACAATCATACACATGGTTGATATAACGTGAGCATTAGCCAACTGAGGTGTAATGTTGGTTTTTTTTTAACACAGTACAATCATACAGGTGGTTGATAACATGAGCACTAACCAAGGTAAGTATTTTGCAAAAAAAACTCGGGGTTTGAGTTTTAGCTGAATCAGGACCATAACTCAAAAATCAACCGACTGATTATTTTACCACTTTATTATTCTATAAAGATAGTTTCAAAAATTGCCCATCTAACAGAAATACTTCATTTAAAAATGAAGTACCTAGAAAAGTAGATAATATTAGAAAGTGGCGCCAAAGGTCTCTTAGTGTGTTCTTATCAGACATTACAAAAGCTTTTTTTTTTAACTTTTATATAACCTTTTGGAGTAGACCAAACCCTGCTGCCGGTTGGTAAAGCTCCCACGTCAACGTAAAACTAAAAATGGACATTCTAACACATTCAAAAATACCCAATAGTAACCGGTGCATCATTTGGTAATTATGCAACAGTCTAATTATAATGAATCATGATTTACTGTGCTACGTCATACTGAAGTTGGCCGGCTGTGGACATCGACTTGGCAACGGTGCTTCGGTCGTTCAATGACATGGTTCTCTTTGACAGAACCATGTCACCGTTGAGAATGACGCGATCGATTCATACCTTGGATTAAGTTCTGTTACTTCAACGCAAAGGGCACTAAAAGGACCACGGGTGGGTTTTATTCAGTAGGAGTCTAACACTCCCTTCCGCTCCATCCAGAGCGGGAGAAGTCATTTGATGATTTCCCATCCAGAAAAAAAGGTCTGTTACTTTATGATTCTTGGTATAACAGCATTAAACGGGGGTTCACTGCCTTGCTTTGCTGAGAAGAAACTCTCAAAGTGGTGGCTCTGTTCCTATTGATAGTTTTGGCAGACGAATTGGTAATGGCAGTAGGAGCCACAAGTACCTATGATGTTATGCAGACAAGAGGACGCCTTGATAAGTAGAAAATTTAATTGATCGTGTGTTTTGTAGAGTGGCGGTGCAAGACTGAAATTTTATGTGGGCAAGATTGGCATTTTGCGAGGCCCTCTAACGGCCGAACCCAATAACCGATCTATCACATACTGGAGATAGAAAAACAAATGAAACAACAGAAAACCTATATAATTTTTCTGTTGTTTCATTTGTTTTTCTATCTCCCGTATGTGATAGATCGGTTAATGGTTTCGGCTGTAAGTCTACATAAGTATACAGTCATATTTTTCAGAAGATGGATTCTACAGTTGACAGTGGGACGTAGTGAACTCAATCGCACCCTGCTATATGAAAAATATTGCTATATAGAAATTATCTTTATATTGCAGGGTTGCAACTTTATTATTATTGTATATTTTTCTGTTAACCATTCATTCTAGCTGAAGAAGTCAGAGAGTATAGAATGTGAATGTAAGAGCGAGCGAAGCGATCTGCAAACCTACCTACCTTAAGAGCTGGGCCCGCCCTAGGCTGCGCGCCTGCGCGGTCCCCTACCTTACTACCTGGCTTGCGATAAGCTTTAGGATCGTGGATGCCACCGATGATTTTATTTTGACGTGTTATTTATTATTATTTATTTATTTTTATCAATTGCTTAATATACTAACAGTCTGCACCAAAGCCAATATATGAGCAAATGCGGGAAAATTCGTGAACCAACTTTTGATAGATGAAACGGAAAGTGTGGATGTAAGAGCTAGCGTACAGTGCTTGAAAATGACAGTGCTTATACACACACCACAGCTTATCTCTTGAAACTCCTTACTGAAGTAGGAGTTCGGTACGTTACTTGGCGAATCGCATAAAAAAGCTGAACAATAAAAATAATGCAGATAGTAAGAGTGAGCTCATAAAAAATGCAAATAGATTCGGATAAGTCGATTTCTTTTTCATTAACACTTATGGGTGAATTGCGCAAGCAAAAAAAATACACGGCAAACCTGAGAACGGTAGTGCAATGTGCTGGTTTTTTATTTTATATATTTTTTTTCAACAACGTAAGTACTTCTCTACCTTGGCAAAAAAAATCATTGATTTCTACCCTCTGATATACCAAAAAAAATAATTACAAAGTGTTATTTTATCATCACGGTGGCCTGTCCTGAACCCAATTCCGCTCATAAAATACCTTCCCCTGCCAATAGATTCATAATATGGATTTAAATCGATTCTCTTATCATTACATTATAATATATTCGATCAAATAAAACTATTTTTGTTTGTTTATCTTCTTTCTCATGGATTTGACAGGCAGTCAACTTTTGTCTGGAAAAAAGTTATCATTTCAGAGGACAAAGTTTTAGTAGATTATCCATGTCAACATTGCGTTGTTACGCCCCTCTCACCTTTCCTCACTTCGGATCAATCCGGCTCAAGCTCTCGGCGCGAACGCAGCGGTCCCAAAGCTTGCGGTTTTTCCGCCAAAAAAGTAAGTTTATCATTTCAGTAACATTGGGACAAAAATAGTTGCATTTCGGTGACTGTAATAACTCGTGCTAGATTCGCTTAATTTGTTTCAAAATTGTGTATTAAATTCGCCGTAAGTACTGTTTTGTTTGGGTAGTGTTCATATTTTTTTAATAATTTTATTTCGGGGTTAAATGTAGAACTAACCTCTATTTTATCATCTCAGTGTTATCATTTCAGTGGATTCGGTGGACTGTTATACCAATTACAGTCCACCGGAATGAAATGTATCTCCGAAATGATAAAACCATAAAGTTTTAGAGATCCTTGTATCAAATACAAAGTCATAGTTTTGTAATGTAAGTGTAGATTAGATTATTCGGGTGTATTTGTTGTGTAATATTTGTGTTTAAGGTATATAATATACACATATTTCTATGTAGCTAGTACATGTATATATTGGGTTGGTAGGAAAGTAATGAACGTTGCAAATAAACAAAACAATTTTAAATTATATTTTTAATTTACAATTACTTGTCTTTATAGTAGGCACCGTTGTTATCTACAACCCATTTCCAGCGATTAGGTAAAGCATGGATACCCTCAGCGTAAAAACTTGGGAGCCGTGAGGCAAAAAAGCTTTCGAGGAAATCTGTTAACTGTGCTCTATCATCAAATTTTTTGTCCTGTATATGATTACTGAGAGAGCGTAACAAATTAAAATCCATTGGCACTAGATCGGGAGAGTAAGGTGGATGTGGCAGTAGCTCCCATTCAAAGTCCAATAGCTTCTGACGAACGACTTTGGCTATGTGCGGCCGAGCGTTGTCGTGAAGGAAGTATATCTTTGAGTGTTCACGGCGCTTTTTGTTGATTTCTGTACGGAGTCGGTCAAGCTGATGGCAGTATATTGTCGAGTCCACGGTGATATTATCGGGTAGTAGCTCCCAGTATAAAATATAAGAGTTGATTTAATTTTAGAAGTTTTACTTATATACCTGTAGAAACACTATTCTCGTTTCGTTACCAATTTAACTAAATTATACCTAGCATTTTTCTCTTAGTGCAACGGGTACACATTATGTATTACTATTAATGGCATAACTTACAAATGCAGCCATCATATTAATCAGAAACTTTAAGCTTTCTTATCGCGCTTCATTCACTCTTTTGAAAATATATCAAGTAAATTAGTATTAGTTCATAAACAAACAAAAATAATTAAATACGATAAAGTTTTCCAACATTTTCACACAACAACAACCAGAAAAATTACCAAAGGTTATTTAAGTGAAGAAACAATTCATTCATATCATAATAAATATTAAAATAATATCATTCTTTGAGGTTATTGTAACCTCAAAGAATGATATATGTAATACTAACTGTAATATCTATATATTAATGATGATATTAAAATAACTGTCTACTGTCCTGTCTCAATGTTTATCTAAAATTTGTGGAAATCAAACCTAACAAAGTACGGAACCCTGGCTGCCCGGCACGGTTGTTCTTAGCAGTATCATTTCGGTGGATTTATTTCATTCCGGTGCACTGTTTATCATTTCGGTGGTCACTTTTATCATTTCGGTAGACACTTTTCATTTCAGTGGACTCTTAAAAATTCATCCTTAAATATTTATGTAAGTTTTGATGAAATTTGATGTCCACTCACGCACAATGTTATAAAATAGGCTAAAGTTTTATTTGTCACTAAAAATATGTAGATAGCATTGAAATTAAAAAATCCCACCGAAATGACATATTAAAATCACTTGTTGAAATTTACCCTTATTTATTTTTTATTTTTCTACATGAAAATTATCAAATGACTTCTCCCGCTCTGGGTGGAGCGGAAGGGAGTGTCAGACTCTTACTGACTAAAACCCACCCGTGATCCTTCTTGTGCCCTTTACGTTCCGGGACTGCGGTAACTCTTTCGAACAAATTCCGCAACTTTTCATTACGCCTTAGCTACAATTTTTCGATTTGATGAAAGTCATAGCTGCGAGGTCCTTAGGACCGGAGGGCGTAGGCAGTGGCCAACGTCGCCCACCCCTTGCGCCGCCTCTGTTTCTGTAGACCTCATGGAAATGAAAATGAAAATGTTCAAGAAAGTAAACTACGATATTATTAAAATTGACAGCTGAGCTTTTTCAAGTAGAGGCAAGACTTCTTGTCTTTCTAAAGCGAGGAAGTCTTCAGTCAATGCTACGCAATCATAACTTACACCTTACACCTAGCAGTACAGGGTTCTTCCTTCTCCATGATGGCGCAGTGTGGGCTTCTTCATGATGGCGCATCGAGGGTCTACGGAAAAACTATGCTTAGAATTTCACTGAGGGACTAAATCAGATATGAAATTATTCCTAGAGCACCGAACAAACTTAAGTGGCCTCAGGTCAACAATATTAGCTGTAGAAAATCTTTCTATTGGGGTAGACATTTTCAAGTGGAGACCGCGACTCGGCAAAAGTAGGATGACCCTTGGCACACATGTTAGTCAATTGTACTATAGGTATTATTATAGAAAAATAGTATAGTACGCAAATACTGAGGATTCCTATTCCCAATACTTTTTAGTTTGTCTAGGCGGCATCGATAGAAGTAGGTGAGTTTTATGTGTAGTTAGATAAGATAGCATTTTAATCCGTTAATGGTTAACATCATTAAAATGGCGTATTGTTTAATGTGTTCAACTAAATTCTTTTTTGGTCAGTCGTCGAATTCTTTATAAACTAAATACCCACATAAATAAACATTATAACAACATGTTAAATTGCGCTTTTAGGTGTGAAGATTAACCATTAGCATAAGCATTAATCAGCCTTTTAATGTTCCCACTGCTGGGCCGGACCGTAATCCACCACGCGGGTCTAGTGCGCGTTGGTGAATGTCACTTGCCTTCGAATTTTTGGTTCTGCCGGCTTCCTCACGATGTTTTCCTTCACCGTTTTGAGAGCAGTGGTCATGAAATTAATTACACAAAGTAATGCGCCTGGCCGGGTTTGAACCCGCGACCTACAACTCGTAAGTCGGGGCTATTACCACTCGATAACCATTTGGCTTGCACAAATAATAACCACTAACACTATAATTGGTTTATCAGCTGTCGTTTTAGGCAATGTAGTGTTTGATGTTTTATACTTATTACAACACTGCTGAACATGCAAGGTCATAATATACCTATTTATAGATACGCACTAGCTAACAAGACAGTAAACTTTTATTTCGAATACTTGCAACGTAAAGAAATATTAGGCAAAGAAGTCAATGCTCCAAGCAGTCTCTAATTATCTATAGATACTTCAGGTGTAATCAATATTAGGTACTCTGCTTACCAAAATATGAAAAAACTTAACTACGAGTACAAATAGTAATAGGTATGTATTTGATTAGGTAAACTATTCAATATTTTATATGGGTATATACGTCTTGTATATATATAGCTAGATAAAGTAAATAAGCATGCACAGCTAGCGTTATAGCAACGTCTCGCCGTCTGACTTACTTCCGTAGGTCAGCCAGTGTCGACTATCCGGCAGTCTAGTGAATAGCTGTGGTTATCTTATTAAATGGCCTAGATTAAGGAGTTACCAACTTTGACGACACGGTTGGTGCAGTGGTTGAGCGTCTGGCTGCTGCGCTACGTGTCGCGGGTTCGATCCCCGCACAGAACAAATATTTGTATGGCCTACAGTTAATTGTTCCGGGTCTGGGTGTCTTGTGTATGTGAGTTTACATGTTTGTGAACGCACCCACGATACAGGAGTAAATCCTAGTGTGGAGCAACGTTTATTTATAAAGAAAAAAGAAAAGAAAAAACTTGCCCTCCCCTTTAGTTGAAGTCAGTAAAGACAATCGGGAATTGGAGAATTTGTTGCATAACGATAATATAACGAAGGAACAAATAAGACTTAGTATAATAAGATGCATGCTTCGATCAAGAATAGGAACGTGTATTCTTGATCGAAACCTAAGTGTATCTATCGTCTCCATTATTACGATTCGCAACTCAGTGGCCTAAGTAGATACCTAAGTTATAAAAAATTAGATTTTTTTATTTTTCACTGGAACTAAAAGGTTTATAATAGTGTAGGAATAAGCTACCGTGCCTTACTAATTACTGTGAATTTGAATTATTATAATTATAATCGTCAAGGTAACAAGAAGTTACGTTAACCTACGATCCGAACAGACCTTGTAGCAAGTACGTAGGTAAGTGGATGGCGGTGAAAAACACGGTAATTACCTTAGGTATGGTAAATCAGCTGTGCTGATCGTCTTATTCATAAAGCAACCTTTACGAATACCTACATATACTAGGTAGAGCTGAATAAAAGTCAAATCCAAAGACAATACATTCTCTATAGTCAAATCAGAGCAGGAATGTATATAATTGTGCCCACATAGGTACACTTTAAGGACTCTAGATAAAGTGACATTCTATCAGCAGTAACTGTAAAATTCTATCATAGTAAAAGTTTTATAAGTAGAAAAAGCTATTCCATAAATGTTGGTACTTGATCTATAGTAGACCGGATGATTTCAGCAACTAACGAAAGTCATGCATCAGACTAGTGCAAACGTTTAGTTCGCAACCAAAGACGAACAAGATCGGCATTGAGCGAGAAGCTCACGCTCACGAGCCGCCTTCGACACGCCGAACTTAGCAATCAACATAAATAGTGTAAAATAATGACCCATTAGGCAACTTAGTCTAATGCAGTCCTCTACTAAACATTACATAGGTATATCCCACTATTTTAAATTTGCTTGCGTGTAAAATGGGATAGTGGGGCGCATCATTTCAGCTTAGCAAGGTATACTTAGACCTTTTCCTAGTTGCGCCACAAGACGCAATAGAAGCTACTTATTTTTCAATATAGTTAATGACCCGTCGGAGTATCATTCATTAGTATGCCTTGATGGGATCAGCATTATCAGTAATTGAAGGTAATTACAGTATAATGAGACGTAGCCTTGTCAATCAGAGACCAAATCATCGTTAGGTTTACAAAAAACAATCCCAATAACATTGAAATTATAAAAAAATACTACGCCAAGTAATATTTTTCATATTTTTTTTTATAATAAGAAAAAGATTGTAGGGTTAAGAAATAATTTAAAGAAAAGGGATAATTTAAAGTAGTATTAGAACATTTAATTTCATACCGAAGAAATTACTTCATAATGTTTTGATCGACAAGCTTGGAACTTAGGCAAACAATTGCAAAACAAAAAAATTTATGTACTTTTTTCAAAAATTCAAATTCTGACTTAAAAGTTTCAAATAAATCACTTTTGAAGCAGTTTGATGCAGTTGGTGTCATCAAATCTGTGCCACCAACACAAACATTTTAGTCCGTTTTGTGGTCTTTTTTTTTTCAAAATTCACTTTTTTTTGTTTTACAATTTTTTCCATAATGTCAACTACCCAACATGACCACGCACTTCCGGAACACACTGTATATACCAGTAAAGTATCTAATGAGCTATTTACGAGGCCAAAAAGTAGACAGGTATTTTTAATTCATTTATTAACTACAGATAAAGGTTGATTCACACATATTAGGGCTGTCGGCGATGCCCGGGTAATGACAGGACCGTGGTACATCAGGAGCTGAAAAAAAATGGAAAATGTTCATTTTCTATGAACTCGTACTCGAACGGAGCATTCGTGCCCAGGCCAACGATTTATTACTAGCTGACCCGCGCAACTTCGTCTGCGCCACATAAGAGAGAAAAATACCGTTTTTGTAACATTTTTCATTGATGCTCCGGGCAATCCATTTATTATTATACGGCTTCGGCGTATGGTCACGCCGAAATTTCAACTGCCATAGACAACTGGCGTTAGTCAATAAGCGATTTTGAAAGCAAGTTGGGAAGGCTTTAATTTTACTTATAAACATTCTTATTTAAGTGCAAGATTTTTTTTTCGTACGTAACGTGTGCTGCTATTTCCATGCATCAGTTTCAGTTCTGGCCGGTTGTTTTAGCGGTGTCAAGTTGACTGTTCGAAGATTTCTCTTTTGAGATTAAATTCCATGTAAAAGTTAATCAATTAATGAATACACAAAATATAAACTTTTTTTTTTTTTGGATGGGAAATCATCCAATGACCCCTCCCGCCCTGGGTGGAGCGGTAGGGAGTGTCAGACTTTTACTAACGAAACCCACCCGTGATCCTTCTTGTGCCCTATGCGTTCCAGGGCCGCGGTAACTCTTTCGAATAAATTCCGCAACCCTAGCAGGCACCGACCCTATGGGGCCCCGTCCTCGGTGCTGACGGCTCCTTGAGGCGCGCGTGGAACACAACGCGTCGTCGACTCAACCTGGTATCGGACGGCGAGCCACCCACGCTCACCGTCCTCAGGCATCAGCCACTGCGCAATAGCACAGCGGCCGATATGTCTCTGGAGGAGGCCGCAATGGGACCATTACTGGCACTCCATTTCAGCCCCATCCCGAGTACCGGGAGTCGCAGCACCCGCAGCAGAAGCGGCAGTGGCGGCGACGGAAGCCGCGGCGGCGGCAGAGGCGGCGGCGGCGGCGGACCTCTTGCCCCTGGTCGGGGCGGATGGCGCGCAGGCCCTTCCCCCAGCCCAGTGCTCGGCCGGCTTGCCAACAGCCGCACATGCAACGCAGTGCGGCGTGGCCTCGCACGAGCCGGCCTTATGACCGGGCTACAAAATATAACCTTGAACCGTATTTGGATACTCAGCTTGTTCACCCGTCATCTATTGCGATTAATTTCGACACGGAATTGAAAAAGCATTTGCTCAAACTGGTAACTAGTCCTATTATTTTTTAATTTTCACTTTTACCAATACCTGTATCAACTATCCAACATAACCCATAATTATGACTTATGACCCCACACTTCTGGAACTCCTGTAAGTAGAATCGGCACGTCATTGGCATACAAATCAGAAACGAACGTCACTGCTCACGACTGAAACGTAAATATTAAACAAATGGATGCATTGTAGGTACGTTATATTCGTCAAAAATCAGACATCGAATTTAAAACTTTTCCTTCCATTACAAAAAAGAATCGAACAACTCTAGCAAGACATCAAGAAGACATCAAGACATCAGTTGAGAATGGCAAATGAGTAGGTACATATGATATGGATATATTACACATACCTAAGTACATATGATATTAGATAGATATTTTATCGTAGGAGCGAATAGGTACTAGCTAGGCCGCCTCTTACAGGGTTATCAAGAAACCAAATATCCAGCATAGCTTTCTTCATATCTCCAGACATTACTCGTAAGAGGGCGTCGAGCGAATAATTATTTTATGCGGCCGATAACGTTCTCTCTTGTTCTCTGTAAACAATAAAACACCTTTTGTTCCGATAGCATGGTGATCTATTAGTCTTTTGAGTCCCTCGTTATTGGATCAACGCCTATCTAGGAAGATATATCGTAGATTCATAGGTTTCCTTTGGCCATTTAGTAAACAAGCTAAAAGGCCTTCGTTACACCTCGAATCCATTGTTTTGATGTCCTGCTAAATTACAGAAGTATAGATTATAATATTTGACGAATAATTTTTGAAAGCAGCGGTGATGAGAGCCTAGGTTCAAACCTAGGCTCACATCACCGCTGCTTTCAATACGGTGGAGAAAAAAAACGTTTGGAAACCGGCATGAGCTAAAAAAAGTGAAGACAAATGACATCTGATCTACCAACACGCACAGAGTCCATGTGGTGATGACAGCACAGACCATCTCTCAGATTGGAGGCCTATGTCTCACAATACTGCGCAGAAGTACGCTAGTACCTATATTATATTATCTGTGGCAGAGGGAACGTTATAGCATCCTTTGCGTTCATTATAATCATGCGTTTAGGATATTTATGGGGTGGACCCGCTTCTGTAGCGCATCAGGGATGTTTGCTGAAGCCCGAGACGACTGTTTTTATAAAACGATGTGCTTCCCTGGTGGCTTCGCCGAGGGCAAATCCCAACCTCATTCTGCGTTGTTAGAGCAGACTCGATGGCTGGCAGGTTTAACTTTAGAAACTACAAAAAAGTCACCAGCGTCCTTCCCTATGATAACAACCTCCATTCGTCTGATCACTGAATGCCCCGCGCACACTCTTTAGAATTTTAAACACACTCACTCAACCCATCTCAGCGTATTGAAGACTTCTACAATTAAGTTTTATCAAGCATTATGTGTGTTAGCAATTCAGTTTTGTATAGAAAACGATTCTTTCATGAACCACTTTCAGAGAGCAGAGTTTGGCGGCTGTTTCCTCGAAGATTCAGACTTAATCGACGCAGTTCGCATTTTCGATACCTAAAATTCTTAATACTTCTGTATTAACACTGCAATACTGGGTGGAGTAATCTGCGATAAATGACGCTATATCGCTTAGGTAGATCTTTATGCGCGCTGTCAGTATGCAAACAGAATCACGTTGCAGCGAGCTGATCATGTTGCCATGCTACTACCGTATCCATAGAAATATAAAATACAGGAGAAGTGGCAAGGGGGCGTGTCGGTGTCCTCGCGACATGCTCTGGGCGAGCATGTCTTACGTAATGGTCGAATCCGCGAACTAGTGCGCTTACGACCGTGAGCGTGATAAGATATAAGAATGCCGTGTTGTTCAGTGTTTTCTTGTAAAAACCGAAGCATAAACCAAAACTTTGTTAATTATGGAATCACTTACCATATCAAAATACAAGTATTTTACTATATTTGTCTTTAAAACCATGAAAAACAACAAATCGTAAAATATTTCTTGCTTATACTATGTTATTTTTGTTTTCAAATGTCACAGCGACAATAACATATTACAATGAATACACTGCTCCTTAACCACTACCTAAGTTTGTCGCTAAGTGACTGGATGAGCAATGTAAAAATCACAAAACGATACTTTAGCAAGCCGATGTATCGCATAGTACGGCCGCTGCTTCTTGCCGCGAGTTAGTGATGTAATTGTGCAGATACACTGTCGACAACAATGTCGATTGTTGAATTAAATATTACAAAAGTGTACCAAACTTTCTTAGATTGCAATAAATTTTTGGTAAATAATCGTTCAAGTGTTTTTGGCTTTGAATTATCGTATGTATGCCTTATCCTCGTGCTACTTCCTTACTTTTTATGGTAATTGTATTTTACTTTCGATAAAGTTTCGAATGCATTATAGTAATCGGCATGTTTAAGATAATATATTAGTGACCTTTGCTTAAAATAGTCAACATATTCATGCTATTTATTTGTTATACATGGGCAGCATGGCGTGTGTAATAAATGCCAGAATCGATAAGTCAATCACTAGCGTATATGTAAAATAAATTGCTTTTGCACAGCACAACGATACCCAGCGTTGTTTTTGTGTGAGTAAGTTGCAGGGTGTACTGTAAATATACGCTGTGTTTATTAGGATAAGGTTTATAATTGATTGTGTAGTACAGTCCGATTTCAAAAATGCGGGTGTGTGCGCGACTGCGTATCTATTGCTTTTACTGAACTGCATTCGTAGTAGTTGCCGGGTGGTAGGGCAAAACAGGAGACACAGGTTCCGATACATTTTCGGCTACAGGGCATATCTCCTTGTTTATTATATCTATGACCGTATCTTAGCATAATCTTAAGTAAAGATAAATCAGATAAAAACAAGCCTTGATCTTGGTTGGACTTGACCTGACCGGGCCACAAGGACATAATATTGTCGTGAATAAACGTCAAAATAAAACAATTCAAACTCATTTGCAATAACCTCAGTACGGAAAAAAATGAATGAATTTGTTGTCAAATTGGCAACAGCCAGTATTAATGTTAGGTACTTACATAGATATAATAAACAAGGAGATATGCCCTGTAGCCGAAAATGTATCGGAACCTGTGTCTCCTGTTTTCCCCTACCACCCGGCAACTACTACGCATGCAGTTCAGTAAAAGCAATAGATACGCAGTCGCGCACACACCCGCATTTCTAAAATCGGACTGTACTACACAATCAATTATAAACCTTATCCTAATAAACACAGCGTATATTTACAGTACACCGTGCAACTTACTCACACAAAAACAACGGTGGGTATCGTTGTGCTGTGCAAAAGCAATTTATTTTACATATACGCTAGTGATTGACTAAATCGGAAAGTTATCGATTCTGGCATTTATTACACACACTATGCTGCCAATGTATAACAAATAATTTTAAGCAAAGGTCACTAATATATTATCTTAAACATGCCGATTACTATAATGCATTCGAAACTTTATCGAAAGTAAAATACAATTACCATAAAAAGTAAGGAAGTAGCACGAGGATAAGGCATAAATACGATAATTCAAAGCCAAAAACAATTGAACGATTATTTACCAAAAATTTAATGAAATCTAAGAAAGTTTGGTACACTTTTGTAATATTTCATTCAACAATCGACATTGTTGTCGACAGTGTATCTGCACAATTACATCACTAACTCGCGGCAAGAAGCAGCGGCCGTACTATGCGATACCTACATCGGCTTGCTAAAGTATCGTTTTGTGATTTTTACATTGCTCATCCAGTCACTTAGCGACAAACTTAGGTAGTGGTTAAGGAGCAGTGTATTCATTGTAATATGTTATTGTCGCTTTGACATTTGAAAACAAAAATAACATAGTATAAGCAAGAAATATTTTACGATTTGTTGTTTTTCATGATTTTAAAGACAAATATAGTAAAATACTTGTATTTTGATATGGTAAGTGATTCCATAATTAACAAAGTTTTGGTTTAGGCTTCGGTTTTTACAAGAAAACACTGAACAACACGGCATTCTTATATCTTATCACGCTCACGGTCGGAAGCGCACTAGTTCGCGGATTCGACCATTGCGTAAGACATGCTCGCCCAGACCATGTCGCGTGGACGCCGACACGCCCCCTTGCCACTTCTCCTGTATTTTATAGTTCTATGGGTACTTACTATTACACACCCACATTTCGCCGCATGTTATGCGAAAGATGCAAGTACTTTCACGACGAAAATCTATGGTAATCTATGGTAATATTATATATGCTAAAGTTTGAAGGTTTGGATATCTGTTACTTGTCACCACGTCAGAACGGCTGAACGGATCTTGATATTTGGTCTGGAATAACACATTTAATAAGATATGGATGCTTTTTATACCGGAGTTAATATGTTCCTTTGGGATCATTTACGACATTAACGTGGTCGGAACCACGGGCGGCTGTTAGTAGGCTATTTCAGCCATATTAGAGCACATGCTCGCAACTATTCCGTGCTCACACGCCCTGCCACAGTCAACAAAAATCAGTTAGGTACCGTAGCGGAAATCAGCGTGGGACTTAAACCTAGGGCGAGCCGTGTCCGTTACCCAGGCCAGATGTTGTCGAAAATGGTCATTTGAATCATATAGATAATTAGTTTTGCGGCTTCTGTAATTGTTGCGCACATTTTTAAATTTGTTGCGCTTATAGTTTTTTAATTATTTCACAAAAACATTTCCTGCTGGCGTAACGTTACGCCAGCCAGACCTTTTTCTTTCTAATGGGAATATTTAAATAAATATTAGCTATAAAATTAGTTGTCTAGATGAAGTAAATGTTGTGCCTTATTTTGTATTTGTTCTTTCTTCGGTTGCGAAGTTATTCGAGATTTTGCTGGGGTAACGTTTTTGGGTTTGCTAGATCTTTGAAATGGTTAAGCGGATTCTTATCATATTTTGTACATGACTTCTTAGGACTTACTTTAAATTTGTTCTACAATAATAAAACCAAAATATTGCATATCTTAAAGGTTATTTCATTAAACAGAAAAACACTTCAATTGGTCCCAGCACTCTCAATAAGAAGTCTAACGACTTACTTTAAACGTTATTTTAAAGCTTGTAACTGCCTTCAAATGTATGTGAAGTTTCATTAGTATCCTGTAAGTATTTAACAAGTTATGATTATATTCAGTTCTTCACGAGCACGGTCTTGATGCGCGCGGTGTTATTTGGCCACTGGATTAGATATATGAACTGAATGTTATGTCAATTATTAGTTTTTTAGATCAGTTGTATATCAGTAAATTTTCAGCTCAGTACATTGGATAATTAATGAGATAATACGATTAAAGTCATTAGGAAGTTAATGACCGTGGTAACCCGACCAAGTTTAGGTGGTTACGAAAAAGCGAAAACGCAGAACATTATGGTACCTTCTAAAATATGTAGGATAGTGTTACAACATTAGTACAGACATGTACAAAATTTTTTTTAAAAAACTACATGATTACTAAAGAATTTTTATTGACAGGTAAAATAATCATTTCGGTGTATTCCCGTTCGTCCCCTCGACTTCGTCCCCCGAGGGGGACGAACGGGAATTTACAAAAATAATATTTAATTTGATCCCGATCGTCCCAATCCTAATTCAAGAGGGGACAATGGGAACATGTTCTTCGATTAGTGCCATTCGTCCCACTAAAAAGATTTGTGCAGAAATATGTTTATTCGTTGTTTCGTAGTTTACTTTTAAATTAGTTACTTCGTTAGATTTAATCGTTATTTTACAAAATTCTTCTCTATTTTTTTTTAGACCATAAGCGTAAGCAGATTTTGTTGATACTTACGTCAGTCGATGAAATGGTCATTATTATGTCCAATAAAACACTAATTAGGTAATTCACTGTTTTATTGAGTGGATAGTATAAGCACTAGGTAGCCTTAAACTATTGTGTTGTTTTTTACACATGTGGGGTACTTGTACAAATCTTATTAATCAAGAAGATTTTCAAATACCTACATTAAAGATACACAACATACCTTTCCCCCAAGTATGCATGAACATCTTCAAAATATAATTGAAATAGAAACAAAACATAAACATAAAACATCATAATCTTCTTAATTCCACAAACATAACAATTAAGTACACATGAGCAAAAGCAATCTTAAACACATAACTTTACACCAAATAGTTGCTGTGGCTAGGCCTGGCATATGGTGACTTTACATAAGAAGAAACTTTGTTTTTCAGTTTCCCACCCCGATAAGTGGTGTCTGCCCCACTAGGTATCCCAAGCATCTCGGCCCATTCTTCTGAGCTAGGAATTTGGATTATTTGTTCATTTTCTTGACTTGACTGTTCCCCCTGCTCCTGTATACTGTCTTCCTTTTCCTCTCCAGGCTCCTTATCCTTCTTCTCCTCCTCTCCTATGATTGAGCTTGATGTCTTCTTCTGTATCAGTTGGTCAATATGTCTGCTTACAACATCTCCATTGTCTGATATCACCTGATAGCTAGATGGGCCATCCTTACTTGTTACAGTGCCTGGTAACCAACGTGGCCCTCTTCCATAATTTCTGTACATCACGCATTGACCAATGTCTGTTTCTCTGTGTTTCTTCTGTGCGTTATTGGTTATTTGTTGCTCGACTCTCATATGCTGTTTATTGACTGGATGAATACTGTCCAATAAAGTCCTTAACCGTCTGTTCATTAACAGTTCTGAAGGGCTCTTGCCTGTTCCTGAACATGGCGTTACACGCAGTCCCAGTAACATATTAGGTACCTTCACGTCCCATGATACATCATCCATTTTGCGTAACTTGTCCTTAACCGTCTGCACCATTCGTTCAGCCAATCCATTTGTAGCAGGATGGTATGGTGCTGTAGTGATATGCTTAATTTTATTCGAATCCAGAAATTGTTTCATTTCAGCTGAAACAAATGCTGTTCCATTGTCTGAAACCAATGTCTCGCATAATCCGTGTGTAGCAAATAGCATTCTTAGATGCCGAATCACAGTTTCCGTAGTCATGTTACTTACTACAAATACTTCCGGCCAACGTGAATATGAGTCAACAATTATCAAAAAGACTTTACTTTGGTATGGACCAGCAAAATCAATATTTATGCGAGACCACGGTCTTGTAGGGACTACCCAGTCGCAACTTGTCTTGGGAGGCATGTGTCTATTTTCCAGACACTTGGTGCAATTGTTCACCAATGCCTCAATGTCGTTGTTTAATTCCGGCCACCAAACATAGCTTCTGGCCAAAGCTTTGGTTTGAACTATACCACTGTGTGCCCTATGTAAAGCACGTAAAATATCTTTACGTAGCGGTGGTGGTACCACCACGCGACAACCCAGCAAGATGCAACCTTCATGTAAAGAAAGTTCAGTGCGATGTAACCAATAACTGTGCAAAGCATCCTCTGTCACTTTAGCTGGCCAACCAGATAACACGTAATACTTGACTCTTGATAAAATCTTATCTGTTTTTGTGAGCAGCTCGATCTGATTAACATCAACTGGAAAGTCTTCCGGAGCCTCAGCCATCAATAAAATATCACAAAGCTGCTGTTCAGGTTCTTCTGGCACCGGTTGTGGCCAACGACTGAGACCATCTGCATTTCCTATTTGTTTACCAGGCTTATACGCTATATTATAACTGTGTGAAGTCAATAGAATAGCGATTCTAGTTAAGCGGGGCGATATTATATTTGGTATTGGCTTCTTAGGATCAAAAATACTGACTAGTGGCTTATGATCCGTTACTATTGTAAAAGTTCTTCCCATGAGATAGTTATGAAATTTTTAAATTCCGAACATGATTGCTGTAGCTTCTTTGTCAAGCTGGGAGTATTTACGTTCGTGTGAATGTAATGTCCTAGAACTCATAGCGATTGGTCGTTCTTGCTCATCTTGCATCACATGAGACAAAACTGCGCCTACACCATACTCAGAGCTATCGCAAGTGAGTACTAAGGGCTTATTTAAATCATAGTGAACTAAAGTAATGTCTGACGATAATAACCGTTTCGCTGCATCGAAGCTTTCTCGTTCACGTTCTGTCCACTGCCATTTGCGAGTCTTGTCAAGCAACCTATGGAGCGGTTCGAGGACAGTAGCTTTGTGAGGAACGAACCTCTCATAAAAATTGTACAAACCTAAAAAGGCCTGTAGCTGCTGAACACTCTGTGGTTCTGGAGTTTTGACAATCGATTCCACTTTGCTAGGAGCTGGATGAATGCCATCGGCGTCAATAACAAAACCCAGAAATTCTACACATTCTTTAGCAACCTTACAATTACCTGCATTCAGTCGTAGGCCGGCTTTTTGTTAGCGTTCTAGTACAGCATCCAGTCGTTGACTCATATCTGTCAAGGTATGCCCGCTTATAATAATATCATCAATTAGTACTGCAACGCCTGAAATTCCTGCCAGTAAAGATGTCATCAACCTTTGAAAAATGCCTGGACATGCTTTTACTCCGAACGCCAGCCTGTGAACAGTGTAAAGACCTTTACATGTGTTCAATGTCAGCAGTTTAGCCGTTTCTTCGTCCACAACGACTTGTGTATATGCACGCTCTAAATCTAGCGTAGTAAAATACCTTCCTCCCGCAATTATAGCAAATACCTCATTAGCAGTCGGCATAGGGTAAGTATCAGACTCGGTAGCCTGATTCACGGTGCTGCGATAATCTCCGCACAGGCGAATTTCACCGGATTTCTTAACAATGGGTACCACCGGTGTTGCCCACTGTGAGTAAGAAACAGGGCGTAGTACTCCCTCGGTCATCAATCGATCTATTTCCCTTTCCACTCTGTCCTTAATAGCAAACGGAACTGGGCGAGCTTTAAGAAACCTAGGAGTAGCGTCTGGTTTTAAATGTATGGCCACCGGTTCGCCTCGGTAAGTACCAAGACCCTCTTTGAAAACTTCAGAGTGTTTCTGTAACATTTCATTAGTCAATGATATGCCAGTACCAGACACAACATTAACACTAACTTTTATATTAAGAGCAGAAAACCAATCACGACCAATTAAATTGGGGCCCGAGCCTCTAGCTACAATAACCGGTAAAACACATTTAATGTCTCTAAAGTTTACGTGCGCTACTGTCTGACCGAGCACATTAACCGGTGTCGCCGTCCAGGTACGTAGATGGTTGTGTACGGCACGCAGCTCGGGGCGCGGGTTTGCTTCACGTAGGCCCTGCCACGTGCGCTCGTTCACGAGTGAAAAACCAGCGCCAGAGTCCACCTGCATAATCACTGACGTCCCATTTAGATGAACCTTAACCTCATAAGCTGGCACCCGCAGTTGACTACTATCGAAGTTGTATATACCGTTCAACTGAGCATGTGACCCATCCTCTTCTGTGAAATTGACTTTACTGTTCGAGGCTTTCTTCTTTGCGATGCAAACCTTTTCTATATGTTCTACCTTCTTACAGTACCGACAAGTAACCTTGGCAAAACGACATTCTCCAGCATGGCGATCACCACAACGGTAGCAACGTTTCATGTTTGTTTGCACTGCATTGATGTCCATGGGCTCAGGAGCTGCTGGCATGGTCGTCGATGTACTCGCCGTCGAATCAAATCCGCTTGCGCCGTTGCTGGTGCTCCCATTTATATTTTGTATCATGCGAACATCTCTTACCGCACTCTCGGAAGACAACATAGCCTCTACAACACTGTCATAACTAAGTTTATCTCTTTTCAATAACTCATATTGCAGTCTTTGATCTTTCATTCCACACACGAGTCTGTCACGTAATACACGTTCTAAATCCAAAAAATTACAGTCGGAGCTAATCTTCCTCAGTTGAGCAATATAGTCCGCTGCTGATTCGCTTTGTTGTTGGTCACGTTTATAGAACTTATATGACACTGATATTTCGTTAGGTTTAGGGCTATAATGTTTCGTTAACACGTCCACGATTTCCTTAAATGTGACATCACTAGCTTTTTTAGGTGTAATTAACGCAAGAAGGGTATCAAACACTTTCGATCCACACACTGTGTAAAAGTTTGCTCTTTTACTTATGTCCAACACAACGCCATTTGCTTCAAAGCAAAATGTTAGCCTTTCTATGTAATTGTTCCAATTGTCTGTTTGAGAATCAAATTCCGTAAACTTCACTGCCCTGCACTCCATTCTTTAAAGTTTATTCCTCGTCGCCACTATTATGTCCAATAAAACACTAATTAGGTAATTCACTGTTTTATTGAGTGGATAGTATAAGCACTAGGTAGCCTTAAACTATTGTGTTGTTTTTTACACATGTGGGGTACTTGTACAAATCTTATTAATCAAGAAGATTTTCAAATACCTACATTAAAGATACACAACAGTCATGATTTAGGTTCTAAAGTGTGAAATGTGTTCGCCATCTTTAATTTAATAAATTCAGTATTCTTAAATAGATTCAGATCACTGTGGACAATTTATCTCTATACCAAATATAAATAAAACAAAAACAAAAAAGGATATCACTGTTAACCCAAAATCAAAGTTTCGTTTAGAAACATTTAAGGCTAAACTTTTAAATAAAATGCCAAATTTGTCAACGAATGATGACCCTAATCAATATTATAATGATTTTTTCAAAATGTATTGCGCAGAGTTTGATACAACATTTGTTCCCAAAACCATTTCAGTTAACTGTAACACTACCTTCAGTGACTGGGCCACCATTGGTATTTATAAGAGTAGAGAACGGCTTTATGAGCTGTATGAAGAAAGAACTTATATTAATACAGTAGAGTTTAACTTATATGTTAAGAATTATACTAAATTATTTAAAAAGGTTTGTTATATAGCCAAGTCTAGGTACTTGGGTTCAAAAATTAAAAATAGTAGTAATGTAATTAAAACGACATGGAATATTATTAATAGTGAAACAGGAAGGTCTGTCAATCGAAGTAGTGATTATAGCCTTGCTATTGATGACAGTATTATTGAATCAGACTCGCAAGTCGCCGCGGCATTTGAAGATTTCTTTGCAGAGATTCCCGTATCGACAACTAAGTATCTAGATTCATCACCCAGTGCTGCAGAAGCTTTACTTAAAGAAAACGTTTCAGTTTGTGATGCTGAATTTAAATTCCAATATGTCACTTCTACTGATATTGTAAAGACGTTTAATTCACTGAATGTTAAAAAAACTGCAGATCTATGGGGTAATTCTGTTGACCTTGCTAAGTCTATAATACACATTGTAGCTCCTACTTTAGCTGTTATTTTTAATAATTGTGTAGACCGTGGTGAGTTTCCTGATCTAATGAAATATAGTAAAATAATACCTTTATTTAAATCAGGTAGTACATCAGACCCTTCCAATTATAGACCCATCTCAGTGCTACCTACTTTTAGTAAAATTTTTGAGAAACTGATTTTAAATCAATTGCAAAGATATTTTAATAAACATAATTTTTTACATAATAAGCAGTTTGGTTTTACAAGGGGTCGTTCAACAACTGATGCCGGTGTTGAACTTCTAGGACACATTTATAATGCATGGGAGGACAAATGCGATGCTTTGGGGATTTTTTGCGATTTGTCCAAGGCGTTTGATTGCGTTCTCCATGAGACATTGATCAGGAAATTACACTATTACGGAATCAGGAACGCCTCTCTGGATCTTCTTACTTCATACTTGAGTGATAGGATTCAGAGAGTTGATGTCAACGGTAAAAGATCTCCTGGATCTGTAATCAGGATGGGGGTCCCCCAGGGCTCAATTTTAGGTCCCTTCTTGTTTCTCGTTTATATTAATGACTTGCCGTACCTCATAAAAGACAAACACGATATAGTGTTATTTGCAGACGACACGTCGCTTTTGTTTAAACTAAAACGCCAGCAGATAGTTACTGACAATGTAAATTCTGCCCTAGCAACTGTAGTTAACTGGTTTAATGCTAATAATCTTTTACTAAACGAGAAAAAGACAAAATGTATAAAGTTTACCTTACCTCATGTGCGACAAGTGAACACTGTTGTATCGATAAAGGGTGAAGAGTTGAAACCCGAAGATACCACAGTGTTCTTAGGCATTACTTTAGATGCGAAGCTGCAGTGGGGCCCCCATATAGACAAACTGTCAAAAAAGCTCAGTTCTGCAGCATATGCTGTTAGGAAAATTCGTGGCTTAACTGATTTGGAGACGGCCCGTTTAGTATATTTTAGCTACTTTCATAGTGTGATGTCATATGGCATTCTGCTGTGGGGAAATGCCGCTGATATTCAGACAATATTTGTCTTACAAAAAAGGGCTATTCGTGCAATTTACAAATTAAGTCCCAGACAGTCCCTCAGAGACAAATTTAAAGAGATTAATATTATGACTGTGCCATCCCAGTATATCTATGAAAACCTCTTGTATGCACATAAAAATATTAATCTGTTTAAAAAATACAGTGATATCCATAGCATAAATACTAGGAACAAACACAATTATGTCGTTCCTAAAACCAGGCTCAAAAAAATAGGTGGTTCGTTTCGATGCCAATGTATACATTTTTATAATAAACTTCCTAGCCCTATTCAAGAACTAAGCATAAATAAATTCAAATTATTTATAAAACGTAAGCTATGCCAGAAAGCTTTTTATACAGTGAAAGATTATCTTGAGGACAAGAAGGCTTGGGATTGAGCTGCTTCAGTTTTGTACACGGCCCAATGTTTTAATGTTTTTTTTTTTCTGTTTTGTTCTCTTTTGTGCGCTTTTGTGCGCTTTTTGTTTATATTTATACAGTTTGACATTTTTATATTTTCATTTTCACTTACTCTTGACATGAATGTTTACTTTTTAAAGTATTCTTTTTATTTCATTACAATTTCTTATTTTGACATGAATACTTACTTTGTAAAGTATCATTTTTTTTTTATTATTTTAATTTTATTCCCTATTGTGAATATGAGGACTATATGGGTTATTATTAGCATTTTCCCCTTCAAAGTATTTTTTTAACGTTGTCTGGCTGTTTGAGTATTTTTGTGGCCTACCCAAATGTCCTTTCATTGGCATTGTTCGTCGAGTTGTTGAGCTCCTTATTGATTCTAAGTTGAGCTACTTGTCTCTGACCAAGGCTTGCACTGACTGGACAGGTCCACTCAAAACGGTGTGGTTCTTTCTTAAAAAGACCATTTCAGACACTTATCTGCATGGCCCTCGTATAACGTATTGTGAATATGAGGACCATGTAGATCGCTACGTCGGGGGTTCATTCATATTAGTCTGGCGGTTTGAGTTCCTTACGTGGCCTACCCAAATGTCCTTACTTTGGTATTGTTCGTCAAATCGTTGAGCTCCTTAAAGTTCTAAGTTTGAGCTACACGATAACTGACAAATGCTTGCACTGTTTGGACAGGTCCACTCAAATCTGTGGGGTACTTTCCTCAAAAGACCACTTCAGACACCAACCTACATGGTTCTCATATGATTTGACCAGTACAATTGTATGGACTTCAAAAGAGACCTTGACCTCTGAGTTTGTTTCGGTGTTTCTTCTCAGGGTAGTCAGTTAGGAAACACCGGCCTCATCTAGTTTTTATAACGGCCCAAAAAAGATTGACGTGTAAAAGTGTTTTTTACAACCTACTTACAAAAATAAATCATTTATCATTTATCATTTATCATTTAAAAAACATTGCTTCCGACTGCATAAGATTGGAGACGATTTTCTTTATATTCATCAAGCAGCCCGCACCATAATTGTGATCATCAATACAATCATCATACAAGCACTCCACATTAGCAGTAATTCGCCACACTTGTTATTATACAATAACTCTCACGCACTCGATAAATATTTGCAAAAACAGGAAACGGAACTGCCGAAGCGCACGCGCACTCTACAAGATGAATTATGTGTTTATGGAGCATGTTTTCAACCCACCCCTCCCGCGTTCCACCGAACGGCATGCTCTAACGGTGATTTCTGATAAGTTTGTGCAACTGGGAAGATAATAATAATGTTTTCATAGTACAGATAATATTATATTATTATTATGTATTTAACAGTGTACGCGTCTGTACTGAAATTGTAAGGTGTATTATACTAAACATTTCAAAAGATAGTATAATGTACTGCGTTTTCGCTTTTTCGTAACCACCTAAACTTGGTCGGGTTACCACGGTCATTCACTTCCTAATGACTTTAATCGTATTATCTCATTAATTATCCAATGTACTGAGCTGAAAATTTACTGATATACAACTGATCTAAAAAACTAATAATTGACATAACATTCAGTTCATATATCTAATCCAGTGGCCAAATAACACCGCGCGCATCAAGACCGTGCTCATGAAGAACTGAATATAATCATAACTTGTTAAATACTTATAGGATACTAATGAAACTTCACATACATTTGAAGGCAGTTACAAGCTTTAAAATAACGTTTAAAGTAAGTCGTTATAGACTTCTTATTGAGAGTGCTGGGACCAATTGAAGTGTTTTTCTGTTTAATGAAATAACCTTTAAGATATGCAATATTTTGGTTTTATTATTGTAGAACAAATTTAAAGTAAGTCCTAAGAAGTCATGTACAAAATATGATAAGAATCCGCTTAACCATTTCAAAGATCTAGCAAACCCAAAAGCGTTACCCCAGCAAAATCTCGAATAACTTCGCAACCGAAGAAAGAACAAATACAAAATAAGGCACAACATTTACTTCATCTAGACAACTAATTTTATAGCTAATATTTATTTAAATATTCCCATTAGAAAGAAAAAGGTCTGGCTGGCGTAACGTTACGCCAGCAGGAAATGTTTTTGTGAAATAATTAAAAAACTATAAGCGCAACAAATTTAAAAATATGCGCAAAAATTACAGAAGCCGCAAAACTAATTATTTATATGATTCAAATGACCATTTTCGACAACATCTGGCCTGGGTAACGGACACGGGCGAGCCTAGTACCATTAATCGGGTAGGTACGAATCCAGGCTCCAGACTGCTACTGAATAATTCCAGAAAATGACCTTCATCCATGTTACGGCTAGAAACTACAGCATCGTTATAATTTTTCATTCACATCTCTCAGAGGTGCAGTGTGGTGGTAACATTGAAAATAATAATCATATAAAAACTGACATGACCTCGACTACAACAGGTTTTTTCATGGGTATTGAGTATCTTAGCAATTATCGTTAATGTCATGATTTGTTTGTACGTTACCTACGCGTTATTTAGTTTCCTCAACTGAACACTACTGCAACATGCTTCCACGTGTCGGACAATTTCGGAGAAGTATAGAAGAACTTACTAAAAATGAGGACCCTATACCCTCGCCACAAGATTCAGAAGCTACAAGTTACGACTAACTAGCAAAGAATCCACTTTGGCCAGTATTTGGTCATACAACAAGCTAATCTAGAGTTCAAGACATGCCGCGGCCACGGCCAGGATTCTCCCATAAACATAATCCATTAAAACTATTCTCCCGACTCGAGAGTTGGGACGATGCCATCCAAATTACTGTCATTATATTAACGCATTCCGGAAGTGCACTCAGCTTTAAATATAAGGCGCTTGCGTTACATAAATAGTGTGTCTCCGAGTTTGCGGGCACGAAACTAGCGGTTACTGAGTAGGGCGACCAAAAACAGGTGGCAGCACAAAAGCTTCAATGTCAAGTATAATTAAGGCACAGATAATATAATACTACAGTAATTAAGGTCAAGTTTCGAATTTCCAATGTAAGATGACATGTCTATGCCGCGAACGCATGCCTATGATGCCTATGAGGACATTTGACTGCCATAAAAAAATAATAGGTCCTAATTTAAAACAAATAGTACGATTTTTAAAATCGGTGATAAGACGGTGAAGTTACACGATTTTTAAAATTCTTCTGTCCTTTGCATTTTAAATGTCGTTCGAAATCATTATGGCATCGATTGATAAATAATAATATATGCATATTTTTTAAATTAGTCTGAAATACCGTATTGTTTCGTAGCCACAACGCGCCTCTCACCTTGCCACCACTCTTCTCCGCTAGTTTCGTGCCCGTAGCCCAACGAGAGCGTGCGCTCACGCATCGGGGCGGTGATCAACGCACCTTCACCACAGCCCGCGTCTCCGCGCCAATGGACGCGTTGGCATAGGTTAGGAACCCACTGGCAGCTCGACGGCGTGCCTTTCCCGCTTTGAACTGGCTGGGCTTTTTCCGTTGGCACAGATTTATGCATCTATGACAGTAATGCCAGCTGTGATAATCTCAAACTAAAAGAATAAACCGTTTAAACAAACTTTTGAATTGTCCAGGTTAGCAGTCAAGAAAACATTGTATGCGGCACAGTTGTAAATAATTTTGCCAAAATAAAACGCCAGATCATGAGATCACACAATATTAAAATAACAAGTAGGAAACTATGTTGTATGCTACTAAAAGTCATTCAACTCTGTCTTCATGACACATTTCCTTCAAACTGATTATTAGCTACATTTAGCAGCAGCTTCAACTGCTTGTAAACTGTCTTGTTCTCACAACATAGTTTAGAAAATGTAAAATAAATGTGAACTTTCAAATACTAGGGTTTAAATTAGGTTCTTCCGCTGACATTGCGTATGTTAAGAAGAATAGAGATATTGTAGGCTGCACAGAGGCTGCATCTGCAACCTACTATTTAATTTTGAGTAGGTACCACAGGGCAGAAGGACGACTTAATGTAAAATTATACTTATTATGGGATTATACTGAAAATCTGTTCTTTTACAACAAGGTATCAGGTAGAAGTGTTTGCCTAGTACCTACTCTCAAAAGTTTATCGTGCATTGCAGGTAGCGATTACAGGTAAGTTAAATTGGTTGCAATAGGCTGCAGTAAAGCAGAGACGGTTCAACAAAACCAACAATCCGTCCAGCTTCAAGACAAATTGCCAATTAAAATAAACCCTGCATGTAATAATTTAATCCGTGATGCATCGTCATGTAAGATCAAAATTATACGGTCACAGAACTCTCGGACCGTCATGATTCGTTAACAGCGTCCAAAAATAAGTCATCGGCCTGGCCTTGGTGAGTTGAACACTACAATATTATGCGCACTCCGCAATTGAACTACTTAATGTTGTGGTCTCTAGATTTATAGCTTCACTGAAAGGTAATGAATGACCCTATTTTAGAGATAGTTAACACACGAACAGGTGTAAATCAACAGGAGTTAGGTATTTGACGAAATAATGGTTGTTGGTTGCATTTAAATTCAAAAGAATAAGTTGTATTCCGGCCATTACAGACGACTCGTTGGCGACTTAAAATTTACACAGGATATGATAAAATCCTCCCGGAATTTGTTCGAAAGAGTCACCGCGGCCCTGGAACGCAAAGGGCACAAGAAGAATCACGGGTGGGTTTTAGTCAGTGAGTCTGACACTCCCTTCCACTCCGCCCAGAGCGAGAGAAGTCATTTGATGATTTCTCATCCAAAAAAAAGGTAATCTAACTATTCAATTGACGACACAGCGCGAGATGCAACTGATGTTTTCATAACCTTTTTAGTGCAAGCGTTCATGTTTTTTCTATATCTGTATCAGCCTCCTCAATTTAGCTTTATGATTAGAATTATCTACTGAAACTTCTAGTTTATAAAGTTTTCAGAAGTTGACATAGTAGATACAGATAGTGGTTGTCATTCATGAAAGGAAAATGCAGCTTCTGAAATCTTAATCTTATGTCAAATCTTCGTTATGATTCCGTAGCAGGAAATCCTAAAAACGAATTAACTTGATTTGTTCTTCAGAAACTGAAGACTAGGTATAGTTTTGTTCATATAGATGTTTCCAAGTTCCATTTAACTACAATATATGTCTAAGTTTAAGATAAGTAGGGAGTCCGGAGTACCTATTACATTACTTAGATATCGACAACTACAAACATCCAGTCAGTGGTAAATTATTGTGTCTAGCCTATAATGGCCGATAATTATGCACTAGTAGTGGAAAATAACACGTGTGACACAAACACTCGTCTCCGGGAGATATGTAGCTCTATCAATGAAAACAGTTTATTTTTATACGATACGGAATCAGCTGGCTATTCTATTTAATGCTTGAAAATATTATAGAAATAGTTTTGTAGTCGCTCGCGTTAACATCACACGTTTGTATGGATAAAAAGTTTTTGCGCTATTGTCACAAGACAGCGCATATTCAGTTTCAATCACAGATATAATATTTCTATGGTTCCAATACTTACAACTTTAACGTTTACGCTAACACGATCGAGAACGTTAAAATACTTCTAAGTACTTAGTAAGGCCACAGAGCAAAATTATCTACAAATGCGTAGGCTAATCTGTCTGTGTTTTATTTAAATGGCTGCTAAACCTCGGAAGTCTAGTAAGGACGCTTGCTAGCAAAGTAGCAAGTCGATTTTGATCTCTTGGAAATTATTACAAATAAGAAAATGTTCAACATTGTATCATGAATATTTGAGACGAAATGCCGTCCACTGCTGGAAAATGATGCTAAATCCCGCAACCTCAAACCTTAAAGGGGAGGGTCAGTCCCTCTTCGTGCTGTATTTGTTTCTAAGTTCCCACAGGTAACTTTAATATCGCGATATAGGATTTGGGTACAGTTAGGTCTATTTTGTAGTTCGTATGTGGTGTTCACATCGACCGGTCTTGTTATCGTATCTAAAGAAAAATATAAGTTTACATAAAAATATAATTTAAGTTTATTATTAACCTAAACAGAAACATACACAAAGGTAAAACTTCCTAAGTAGGTTCACAATTTAATCGAGCAAAAGTGACTCGATTAAATTGTGAATAGGAAGTTTTTTTTTTCAATAATCAACAGCATATACATAAGTTCATCAATACTTAATGTAAATTAACCAGGCACATGACTCTTCCGCATATAATTTGTTTTACAAATTAATAAGTACATTAGTACACAAATTAATTGCTTGTAGTTAGTTTTTTTTTTTTTAATCAAAATTCCCTAGAGACAAGAGATTGTATAAAGGTCAGTTCTTTATACAGGGTCTACCCTTTATAGCAGAACTTTTAATGTCATAATATTATTTTGCATAACAACGGATGGCATAATCTTCACTTCGCAGAAAATTGTTTGCTATACCCTCATTTATCATACATTAAAAAGTCATAATTTTGTAAGTCCGAATCATCTTTAGGCATAAATTTCATATCCATAATAATTAAAAAGTAGAACCATCATATCGCAGAAAGTTCACAGTCCGAATCGTCTTTTGGCATACATTTCATATCGGTAGTCATTAAAAGGCAGAACTGTCATATTTCATAAAGTTAACAGTTAGAATCATCTTTTGGCATAGGTACATTAGACATCCATAAATTGAAAGACACATCTGTTATATTACAGAAAATTCATAGTTACAATAATTTTGCATTTCTTACCAGAATAATAAAATTTATGCAGTGTTAAATGCTGCTGCAGCATGCAAGCAAGCAAACATGCAGCATGCAAGCAAGCATGCAAGCAAGCATGGAAGCAAGCATGCAAGCAAGCATGCAAGCAAGCAAGCATGCAAGCAAGCATGCAAGCAAGCAAGCAACATGCAGCATGCATGGTTTCTGTCACGGCTACGGCGAGTCCGGCGGTCCCACGCGAGTTTATCGTCGCAGATGGGTTTAACGCTCACCACCGCAGCTTCGGCTTGCTGCCCGGCTTCGCCGGCCAGCCTCAGCCGCGGCGGCGAGTGTTACAACCACCTGCTCCTCAACTCGCGGGCCGCCTTGCCCCTCTGCGCCTTCGCGGTTTTAAATTACACTCTAGGGGTAGGGCAGACAAGACTACGTGGAGTCGGTTTTGCAGCGATTCGTTTCTGTCAGTAAATTTGTAGTAAAAAGCGTTTACTGTTAAGACAATGTTTAAATTTTAATATACCTAAGATTAGATAAATGCTTTTTTATGGAAATGGTTAAATAAATTAATCCCAGATGAAATTCTGCCATCTTCATAGTATGCCAAGTGAAATTATACAAAATGATCGTTGTTCCAAGTAAACATTGTGCTAAACGAAATTATTCGAAATTTTAACTATGCTAAAGGTAATTATGCCAAATAAAATTCTGCCATCTTAATAGTACGCCACTGTAAATTCGGACATATAAACATTCGGCCAAACAATAGTTATACTAAATATTTTTTATGCCTTACAAATATTCGTTTAAAAAAGATTATGCCAAGTGTGTTATGCCAAGTAAAATTCGGAGCAACAAGATTCTGCCAGATAGAGGGAACCCCTTTATACAATCTCATGTCTCGAGGTAACGTAAATAAACAAATACACTTTTAAATCGTTTAACCTTATATTTTTGTTCTTTGAAGTTTCAATGCGTTATAATATAACAATGAAAATGTTTCACATTTAATATTCAATCTTCTCTTAAATCCGCACGTCTCAAATAAATCTGCTTGTTTACGTCATTATCATACAAAGACGCAAAAAAAAGTTTTTTTTCGTCTTTGTATTCATCTACTATATATAAAAATAAGTCGGGTTTTCCTTCCTGACGCTATAACTCCAGATCGCACGAACCGATTTCCACGGTTTTGCATTCGTTGGAAAGGTCTCGGGCTCCGTGAGGTTTATAGCAAAGAAAATTCAGGAAAAATTTCAACAGAAAAGCGGGAAAATCTTTTTTCATTTTTTTATATATGGCAAAACAACGTTTGCTGGGTCAGCTAGTTATTTATATAATGATTCTATATTGCCTCACCCAAACGCGGTAAAGACCATTTTTATGGATGGGAAATCTTCAAATAACTTATCTTGCTCTGGCCGGAGCGAAAGGGAGTGTCAGCAACAAGAACTTAATGTAAAGTATACTTACTAGAAAAAGAGCAATATATTTTCGATGTTTCAGGGATTAGGTTAGATTAGCTTTATTTGAACTAAGTATTTTATACCTAAGGATACCTAGTTTCCAAATGGCTTTCTTACTTTTCACAATTTATTTAAGTAAAAAATAGCAGACTGTAAAAAGTGATTGACCGTAAGCAGACATAATAGGTAGATTATATACATAGGTACCTATTACCACACGATACCATTACCTACGTATAACATTCACTGTTTAGCATTTTCAGTTAGTCGCGACTTCTGAGGTCATGGAGCTCTGACCCTCATTGTTCTTCCAATTTTATTATTCATCCTACTCGTTTCAAGCTTATGTTTATTCTTACTTGTGATTGGAAAGCATTTGATTTCGGTGTACGAAGTAAATCAGTGATGTTCGTTGAGCTAATGTTTCTTTTGAGAGGCTCTCTAGACAAGTGAAATTCTATTAGCGCGACCGGTAGCGTGGCACAGAGGCGATTACCAAAGCGTCTAACTAAAATGTTAGGCATTGGTTGTCATAGACAAACGCTGTCGAAATGTCACGTGATCAATCTTTTTTATTTTGGCATTTTACAATAGCATTCCGTGATGGAACAGAACTTAGTCTAGAGCCTCAGTTCTGTCTACACAGAAATTGATCCTATAATACAAGATGACCAGAAACAAGGTAGACCCTTCCCGCTGTATTAATTTGATTTGTCCGTTTTAGGTGAATCGATTTGTAAATCCGTTGATTAATGAAACAGAAGTTATTATGACCCTTCAGTGCCAGTCCTATTAATTTGATAGCAGAGTAAGAAATTCCTATGAAACTAACAGCAATGACTAATTTACCTACCTACATATTGTAATTAATAAACACGTACCGTATAATAAAAATACAAAATTAGTGGAATTATAGCGTTACTTATTCCGTAAGCCGTAAATTATGGAATGGAAATGTCTTATGAATGAGTCGTCAGGACTAGTGGGTACGGCATATACATATAGGTATACGAGTGACGGACTGATTAGATATTTTCAGTAAAATATCCTATTGGTGTACATAGCAAAAGACAGTACGAAAATTAATTTTAATTTAAAAATAAAGTTAATTCCGTTGCAAGTGCAACGCTTTTCAATTCGAATTTATAAAAAGGTATAACTGGTCCCTACACTTTTCCTTTCGGTTTGTGTTTCGTCTTGTCGAGGATGTTTGACTTGACTTTAGGCATCACTCTCTATGGCTATCACTCTGCCCAGTCACACATTATTTTTGCACCAAGCTTTACTTAGTTCTTTGATTGAAGCACAAAAAATTAATGTGATCAAACTGTCAGACTTATAACTTCAGGGCGATTTCCGGCCACCGTAGGCGCGGGCCTGCGGATGGCGAGCTATGGGTGGCTCGCCATCCGATAGCAACCAGGCCCGAGTCGACGGGGCGTCGTGTTCCACGCGCGCCTCAAAGAGCCGTCAGCAAAGACGACGGGGCCCCATAGGGTCAGTGCCTGCTAGGGTTGCGGAATTTGTTCGAAAGAGTCACCGCAGCCTTGGAACGCAAAGGGCACAAGAAGGATCACGGGTGGGTTTTAGTCAGTAGGTAAGCGTCTGACACTCCCTTCCGCTCCGCCCAGAGCGGGAGAAGTCATTTGAAGATTTCCCATCCAGAAAAAAAGGGGTCAACAGTATCTTTCCAGAACCTCTCTCTCCTTCATGTGCTTCAAATAGGTAAGTAGGTATATCTCCGGTGATACCCGCAACTCCCGCAAGCAAATACTAGGCATACAGAACATTTACAAACACGATTACGACATCCGTAAATATTGATAACACTGATGATAGGGCGCAACGACCCGGATTTGTATAAGAAGTAACTATAATAATATGTAATTAATTTAATTATAAACTTATAATAGCGAGGGTCTTGCACATCATGGCAAATTAGCTCACGCGTAGTGGGACACAACACCTTAAAATTCTCTTAGTATAACGAGGCCAGCTGTCATCATGGTCATCATCATATCAGCCGAAAGATGTCCACTGCTGGACATAGGCCTCCCCTAAGTGGCGCCACCACAACAGGTGCTGTGTGTCTCACATCCATCGGCTACCCGCGACCCTCACCAAGTCATCGATCCACCTTGTGGGCTTTCCAACGCTGTTTTGTCCGGTACGCGGTCGCCAATCCAAAACTTTTTGGCCCCATCAAACATCTGTTCGGCGAGCAATGTGCTACTTACTTACTGCCACTACAGTTTGGCGATCCTTCGGGCTATGTTGGTAGTCTTGGTTCTTCATGCAAGGAAACTCCAAGCATTGCCCTATCCATTCAGATGAGGCTCAGGCTAGCTACCCCTATATCGTAAGTATTGAAATGATTCATTAGCAAGATTATATGGCCATAAAATACATACAAAAATGAAAAACTACATAAATATTTTCCTGTATCATTTTTTTTAATACTGTTGACAGCGTTAGCGCTACCAGTAGCGAATTCTAGAGCTAGTTTGACTCAATTTATATCGTCGTTGATACGCTACGAAGAAAGAAGTGTTTAAGTCTAAATTAGCAATCATCATGTTAGGAAAAAATAAGGGAACCGAAACTGTAAGTAGTATTGGGCATTCCATATTATGGCACCCATAATATTATTCATAGAAGAAAAGCGACAAGTGACAAATGTTAACAATGTAACAAATGGTATTGCAGACAATGTCTGCAATACCTGCAGACATTATGCATTTTGTCAAGTCTTTTGGACGTCTTCATACATCAGTGATGGTTGGTTAACCCATGAAACCATCCTCTGATGTGGCTCTGACAGAACCAAGCGTGTAGTAGTACGCTTGGTTTTTTTTAAATGTGGTTACATCAGAAACCCAAAATGTCTGGCAAGCCGTCTACATGAAAGAATCACTACCCAGTAATATGTCACACAGGTCAGATGCACGACACTCCGTTTTATTCAGTCACATTACTACCTAATCGACTATGAAATATGAAACTCATGGCTATGTCATTGTGAATGATTGTTGGCAGACCCAACTGCCCCATTACCGGGTGGAGATAGCTATAGGTAAATAAATAAAGCACTAATAATACGAACATAACATTTAAGAAAAATCTGTTACTAACGCACTAACAATATATGGACTAGCCATGAGCTGAAGTAAAGATATTTTATTTTTATTTTATTTTCTTTGTTATGCAGTGTTACTGTGAATGAGGTCTAAGTACATGCCGCTGTGTGGCTTCTTGGGCTTGAACTAGACTATTTCAGATATTTTTGGATCGCTATGCTATGAAGGCAACTGCTATGTCGCTGGTACGCTGAATAGATAGGTATTCATATTAGGTGCGACGACATACCATAAGGCGACTGAGCAAAGTGATTGCCGTAGGCCAATTTGCCAAAATAAAAAAGGAACTTCAATCGCCAAAATAGTGAATTCCTGATAGCGGTGTAAAACTGAAAGTTGACAACAGTTAGAAAAGCTAACCAGAAACAAAGTTATGACATACTGCATATATCAATCCCATATTTATTATTTATCAGAACACACGTTTTTCCAAGCGACTAATTAGTCAGACTAGACATAAATAGAACGATTAATTACCACTCAAGGATGACATGAGGAGACTACCTACTTTATTCTAAGTACCTGATATGAGACAGAGCTTATCTCAAGACATTTAGATCCGGTTAACATTAAGATATTAAATGATTCAGTAATTAATTAAGCGTTTAACGCCATTACAAAACGTGGCCATTTATACAGTGTACATAAGAGTGAATAGATGGTCTTTAATACCGCCGGTATATGTCTCAATTTCTCACATAGTATTACCCTAAATGGCTTGAGTATAAATTGTGTCGTGAAATCTATCTATAAGTATACAGGAATATTTTTTATGCAGTGCAAACAAAATGTTGGTTCCGTATCAGTAATAGAACACACTTCAATTATTTGTACAATCATTTTTCCAGCTTTGAATCAAGAAAATATGGACACTATCTATTCGTCACATAAAGACAGCGTGGCTCCAGCTGGCCGCGCACACGGCGGTGTAAAGGGCGCGGGGGGCAGGGTAGTGCCAGACAAGTGGTGTGTACATGCAATTTAAATTATTCATTCAAACTTGAAATAAAAATTGAAACTTATAATAGCATGTCAAATAAATTAGATACCTATACAAAAAAAAAAACAAATAAAAATACAAATGTCATACAAAGTAGGCAAAATAACAATGGGTAGTTAAGCGCGTTTCGCTTCGCTGCACGCAGCATTTCGAGTAACCATAAAGTCAGTTTTAAAGTGAAGTCTTTCGTTAATTATAACTTTATTTTTTTCACTTAGACATATCAAAATGAAAAATAGGTGTTTACCAAAACTGGTTTAAGTTTAATATGTCAAAGTTTGTGCACTGAAGGTCTTAATTAAGGATGATGTAGACATTGAGAGGGAGCGTAGGTGTCTAGCGTTCATAGGTAATATGGCCCCCAGGGTTTCGGCATTTCTCTGGAACGCAAAGGGCATTATGAGAAACACGGATGGGTTTTAGTCAGTAAGTCTGACACTCCCTTCCGCTGCGGCCAGAGCGCAAGATATCATTTGATGATTTTACATCCTTCAAAAAAATAAAGCGTATAGCGGTCATGGTAATATGCTGGCACGCAGATTCTCCCGCTGTTCTGAGGAAGTCTTAAGGAATTTCGTCAGAGCAGAGTGAATATTGAATTTATGGATATCTGAAATAAATTATTATTACTAAGTATTTCATTTTAAAATAACTATATGCGATGTGTCCACCTTATTTGTCTGTTCTGAGGTCCAGTAGTACTGCTTTCTGGATTAAGCCATTGATCCAGCTGCCCAACAAGTTAAATAATATATTTAATAAAATTCAGTTGTTTTCTAATCGCGTTGACTGGAGTTCTAGACCCAGATTTGCAATTTTGTAAAATTCCTAATTAGGAACTCCAATTTATCATTGATCCTTTTTTATCATTACAATAATCCTATCGTTTACAATTACTATTCCCAAAATAACCAGGTTTATAGATATAATAACAAAAAGTCCGACTTAATGATATTTCGAAACATCAAAAATACGAATTCCGATGATAAAGTGCCGATTAATTAGAATTCCGAAATAAAAACGACTTGTAAAACTGAACAGCAAGACAAAAACATAATTGCTCGTCAGAAAGAAGTTTAATATTATGTTTAATATGAGGAGGTAGAATTAAAAAACTAATAACAGATGCGTTTTCCTACTCATCATTCTATAGTTAAGTGATTGTTTGCAGTTATTATCCGTGTGATAATTATGTAATAAGTAATAACGTTTTAAGTAAGAAGCATGCAAACAAGCAGACACCAAGCATGCATTATGCAAGCAGCCCCAGCCGTGGTGGCGAGAGTTAAAACTACCTGCACCTCAGCTCGCGGGACGCCTCGCCCCTCCGCGTCTACGCGTCTACGCGTGCTTAAATTGCACTCTAGGGGTAAGGCAGATGCTCGTGCGAGGCCACGCCGCACTGCATTGCATGTGCGGCTGTTGGCAAGCCGGCCGAGCACTGGGCTGGGGGAAGGGCCTGCGCGCCAACCGCCCCGACCGGGAGCAAGAGGTCCGCCGCCGCCGCCGCCTCTGCCGCCGCCGCGGCTTCCGCGCCGCCACTGCCGCTGCTGCTGTAGGTGCTGCGACTCCCGGTACTCGGGAGGGGGCTAAAATGGAGTGCCAGTAATGTCCCCATTGCGGCCTCCTCCAGAGACAAGTCGGCCGCTGTGCTATTGCGCAGTGGCTGATGCCAGTGGACGGTGAGCGTGGGTGGCTCGCCGTCCGATACCAGGCTGAGTCGACGACGCGTTGTGTTCCACGCGCGTCTCAAGGAGCCGTCAGCACCAGGGACGGGGCCCCATAGGGTCGGTGCCTGCTAGGGTTGCGGAATTTGTTCGAAAGAGTTACCGCGGCCCTGAACGCAAAGGGCACAAGAGGAACACGGATGGGTTTTAGTCAGTAAGAGTCTGACACTCTCTACCGCTCCACCCAGGGCGGAAGGGGTCATTTTTTTTTTGCTCGGGGCTCGGCTGAGCTGTCCCAACGCGGGGGTACAAGTACCCACGCGGGGGGACAGCACAGACCGCCAGGCAGGTCTTCTCATGCAACCGAGCGGGTGGGCGGGTTGCGGATAGCCCAGCTCCGGCTGGGGGACCGCCACCTGACTACTCGGGGTCGATCCCTCTGCCGGAGTGTCTCGACTGAGACTCCGGACAAGAGAAGTTTCCCGAAAGCCAAAATCCCAGGCCTAGGGTTATCCCAACACCCTATTTCCTTCAACTCACCCACTCCAACCTTCACTCCTTCCTTCTCCTCCACTCCTGTCGGTCCAGAGGAGGGGCAACCTCGATTCCAAAAAAGCCCAACAACCAAACCACCATCATGAAGCAGGACGTAAAAAAAACTACCCAGGTGGGTCCCGGCCAAGCCGGGGAATCCCATGCCGACTCGTCGGTCAGCCCCCATCGTATTCTGGGAGGAGGCAACCTACTGCCAACTGATGACGCGCCTTCAGCGCGACAGGCTGCTGTCACAGCGCCACCAACAACACACACAGACTCGGCTGCGGTACACGCGCCTACTACCCTGATATCGGCTGCGGCACACGCGCCAATACTGACACAGACGAAGCCTTCCACCAGTGCCTGGCAACAGAGCATTGTTCGGAACAGCTTCAGAAATAACCCTGACTCTGACCAGAAAGACGTGGGGAAGGCTGCCGGTTCAGGTGGTTCCATCCCGACCTCGGCGGGTGAAGTACGCATGCATAAGCGCGGAAAAGCCTTAGTTGGGGAGAGGAAAGGCAGCGGCCAGATGCGCACAGCCCGCAAAGGCAATAGCCAGAGCGGCGCGCAGACGGTTGCTGCAGAGCAAGTACGCGACCAGCCGCGAGTCCGCGAAGGGGCAACCCAGCGCGAAAAACGGCCGGACGCGGAAACGCGTAACCAGGGACGAGTCCGCGAAGGGGAAACCCAGCGCGAAAAATCCCTGGAAACGTTGGAATCCACCGGAGCAAAAAGCCCGAACCAGGACCGACCCAGACCAGACACGGAAAGACCACCACGAAGGAGGGCGAGGGGCAAGCGGCTCCGGGCCCCACACAGGGGAGACCCAGCGTCCCACACTCGTCCGGGTGCCTCTGAACCACAACCCGGGCCAAGCGGCTTGGGGGCGGCAAAGAGAGAACGCCCGGATGATACGGCCTCGCCGAGTACGCTTCAGGGAAACCCGAAACGTGTGAGGACCCAGGCCGCTCAAGGGGAGCAGAGAACCTACGCGCGGGCCACAAAGGATATCCCTGCGCGGCTCTCCGTAGCGATCTGCTTCCCCCCCCCGTCCAGAGACCTGACAGTGACTGAAGCGACATACGTTCGGACAGAACTTGAGAGGCTAGTCATGGAGACCGACCGGACCAAACCACTCCCGGCCTTCCGCGGATACCCTAGGGTAGCGGACGGCACCGTGCAGATGTGGTGCGAGGACGATAACGCCCTGACTTGGCTGACTCTGAATGCGCCCAGAATAAGACTCCCTGAGACTGACCAGACTCTGACCGTCATGCGACAGACAGACATACCTACCCGTGTCCGAGCTGCGCTCTTCGTTCCCGGGTATAACGGGGACATAGTGCATCTCCAGAGTGTTCTGATTCGTCAGAACACTTGGTATGACATAGGTAGGTGGTCACTGTACAGGGCAACTTCCGTCGGTGGGGATAACCACGGGACATACTTGACCCTGGGTATCCCGACCGATGAGGTGGAAAAGGTCTTGGGACGGGAGCGGCGTATATCGTACCTACTTGGGTCCATATACGTCCGTTTCTTTCCCAAGACCCAGCCCTCTGACGTCAAGACTGACACAGAGACGAATGACACGGAACCGACCCAGACTGACGACCGTGACATGGCTCGGCTAGAGGAAGAGATGGCAAGGGCGGCGATGGCCGATGCAGAGACAAACTCTGCACCACCCACATCACCCGGGTGGACAGCTGCGCTGCTCGCATCCTCGCCGACCCGCGACAATTGGCCCAGAATGGAGGAGGGGGATACACTATCCGATGGATCCGACTCCTCCTAACTCCATTACCTCGTCAACCACACCTAACACCATCCAGATTATACAAACAAACCTTCAGCATAGCCAAACTGCCACGGCTAGCCTGCGCAGGGCGCTGGAGGTGAAACCACGAACAATCGCACTTATACAAGAGCCGTGGATCAGAAGCAACAGGATATGCGGCCTTGGTAATATCGGAGGTAAATTAACACTAAACACAAACAACACAAACACACCACGAACTTGTATATACTCACCTAAAGACGTACCCGTTACGCCACTGACCCAATTCTGTTCCAGAGACCTGACAGCGATCAGGCTCCAAACTGACCGAGATATCCCAGACCTGGTATTAGCCTCGGTGTACATGCCAGGAGACGACGAGAACTGCCCACCGAAGGAGATGGCTGATCTGGTCCAACACTGCGAAAACGCCAACCTGGACCTGATCATCTGCACCGACTCCAATGCTCATCACCCACTATGGGGCAGTGAAGTACCGAACACCAGGGGTGAGGCACTATCCACATACTTATTTTCAACAAATCTCAACATCGTAAACCGTGGCTCTGAACCCACTTGGGTCACTGCCAGAGGACAAACGATTATAGACCTAACACTAGCCACAGAAAACGCGACAAAGTTTATCTCAGAATGGCGAGTAACTGACGAACCCTCCTGTTCTGACCACAGGAGAATTCGCTTCACACTAATCGCCAACACTAAAAAACCCGCACCCAGGCGTAATCCGCGCAAAACAAACATACCCGACTTTAAACGCCTCCTGGCTTCGTTGCTAGCAAGGCACCTAAAGCACCAAGCTCCAATAACGGATCTCACAGAACTAGAAAACACCGTAACAAAACTAACCGACTACATAACCGAAGCATATCATTCGTGCTGTAAACTAAGGGCACCACACACCAACGGTAAGGGTAACCCTTGGTGGAACGCCGAATTGAACAAACTCAGAAGTACACTACACAAACAATTCAACAGAGCAAAAAATACAAGACTTCCAGAAGACTGGGAGGCATACAAAGAAACCCAATACACCTTCAAGAAACAAATCAGAACCGCCAGAAGAACTGCCTGGCGGAATTTCTGTGAATCCATTGAGTCGAACAGTGAAGCGACACGTGTAAGGAAGATCTTATCAACCGAACAAGATCGCACGCTGGGTACACTGAAAAAACCTGATAACACGTACACACAAACAGATCAAGAGACCAGCAGGGTTCTTCTCGAAACGCACTTCCCGGACTGCAACCTCCTAGAGGACAGAACATGGGCGAGCGAAACGGGACGGACCCCTGACGATCAAGACTGGTCTACAGCCCGTAACTTAGTGACAGAAGAACGAATAGCATGGGCCATAAAGACTTTCCAACCGTACAAATCCGCAGGTTTAGATGGCATCTTCCCAGCACTATTACAATGGGGAGAGAGCACCCTAACACCATGGTTACTAGACATCTACCAGGCTTGCATAGCGCACGGATACGTACCGCTGTCATGGCGCGAGGTGAAAGTCATTTTCATCCCAAAGCCCGGCAAAACGGACTATACACAACCCAAAGCATACAGACCTATAAGTCTAACATCCTTCCTACTGAAAACCCTGGAGAGGCTCTGTGACAGATATATTCGGGATGGACCCCTGCGCCAATACCCGCTTCACAGACAACAACACGCATACTCCGCGGGGAAATCAACAGAGTCTGCACTGCATGCCGTGGTCTCAAAGATCGAATGCGCGTTTGACCAGAAATGCTCCTCACTAGCTGTCTTCATTGACATCGAGGGCGCCTTTGACAAAACCACGTTCCAGAGCATCAACACAGCCCTTGGGAAGCATGGCGTGAACACGACCTTGAGTGGCTGGATCACAAACATGCTCAAGCAAAGAGCTGTACAAGTCACCATAAATGACACAAAGAGGGCCATTGTAGCGAAAGGCTGCCCCCAAGGTGGTGTCCTTTCACCACTATTATGGAACCTCGTTGCAGATAACTTACTCAAAAAACTCAACGATAAAGGATACTTTACCGTTGGCTACGCAGATGACATAACCATAATAATAAATGGTAAACACGAAAACACACTGTGCAACCTCATGCGCCAGGCCTTGAAAATAGTAGAGGACTGGTGTCAAGAACATCAGCTGACAGTGAACCCCACCAAAACAGAACTCGTTCTCTTTACCAAAAAGAGGAAACTGCCGACATTAGAACTACCACGGTTCTTCGGCACTATACTCTAAGCCTCTCAACTGGAACCAAATACCTGGGTATCTATTTGGACAAGCAGCTGAATTGGGCAAAGCACACTGAATACATCACTAAAAAAGCCAGCCTATGTATGTGGCAATGCAAACGCATGCTAGGAAAAAATTGGGGCATTAGTCCCAAGACAACTCACTGGCTATACACCACAGTCATCAGACCAATAATCACTTATGGCTCTCTAGTCTGGTGGCCCAGGACCGACTTGAGCACGACACAAAAGGATCTTGAGAAGTTGCAGCGACTTGCCTGCGTGGCAATCACTAGCAGCATGAGAACAGCACCCACTGCGGCTTTGCAGGCTATGCTGGGGCTACCACCTCTACACCTGATAGTACGAGAGGAAGCGGCCCTAGCGGCCTTTAGACTTAGCGCGCTGGGCACTTTAGGAACAGACTCTAGAATCAAACACACGCGTATCATGGAAGATGCCGTCAAACGACAACCCATGATGACATCATCCAATGATAAGGCTCAAAAAATGGACTATTTCCAAAAGCACTACCACATAGTGCTCACACAAGAACCACAAGACCACTCAGGCCTCAAAGAGCTGAGAATTTACACTGATGGGTCAAAAACAAACACCGGAACTGGAGCTGGAGTTTACTCCATCGACCTCAATATTAAGATATCCAGACCACTAGGAAAGCTCAACACCGTCTATCAGGCGGAATGTGTAGCTATCATCCTGGCGGTCCATGCCATAGAAGCCAGGAGAGTTATGGATACACATATTCGTATACTCTCCGACAGCGCCTCAGTACTACAATCACTAGATAAGAACTTCACTACCTCGAAACTCATACAAGAATGCCACAACGCCTTAGAACGTGTCACGGTGAGTAACCGCAACACCGTGACGCTGCAGTGGATAAAGGGACACAGCGGATCACTAGGAAACGATGCGGCCGATGAGCTGGCTAGAAGGGGATCCGGAACGGTGGCCGTTGGACCCGAACCCATAGTTCCACTCCCCTTCACTCAGCTACGCACATGGCTACGAGAACACACACACACACAAGCAGAACGATGGTGGTCCTCGGTATCTGGCTGTAGGCAGTCCAAGGAGTTTATGCCAACCCTGGACTGGAAACTGACCAGGCGCCTTCTGCGCATGGATAGAAGCAGCCTGCGAATGGTGGCGGGGACCATCACCGGACACTGCTCACTGAACAAACACCTACACACGATAGGTATCACAGACAGTCCTCTGTGCAGAGCATGCATGGAGGAGGAGGAAACGGTGTCGCATGTGCTCCTTGAGTGCACAGGTGTGGCCGAGATACGAAGGCATACAATGGGGACACCGAGTTCACTTGCAGAGATGCTGAACAGACTGAGTGGACTGATCTGCTTCTGGAGGGAGGTCGGCTGGTTGGAGTGACGGCCGCCATGGCTCACGCACAATGGTCCAATATTAGGACTAAGTGCGGAAACCAAAACCCTAATAGATAGATAGAGGGGTCATTTGATGATTTCCCATCCAAAAAAAAAAAAAAAAAGCTAAGTATGCTATTATATAGAAATGGTCTTTTATGATCACAGTTCTAACCTAACGCCAGCAAGGTGAATCAGTTGGGGTAGCCCAAGTGATTTACCTTGATTAGAGGAGATCTGGCGTTAATGGCCACAGTTCCAAGCTATTTTTTTTTACGGGGGGAATCCTCATGGGTGTCCTCCACCTTGGGGCGGGCGGAGGGGTCTGTCAGATTCTTACTGACTAAAACCACCCCGGTGTTCCAACTCTCACCTACGCCGGGGATCGCGGGAACATATACGACATCCGTAATCCCCGGCTGATAATAATCCCTGGCTGCACAGTAAACTAACCTAACCTAACCCAAAGAATTCATTAACAATACTATGGTTATAAAATTACATATAAGCATTATTTCGTCGAGAATTCGATTCTTCGAACGTATGACAATACACAACGTGAAAACAAACCACTGGGCCTGCGCGACCCATTCCCTCTCCTAGAGTGGAGGCCTGTGTCCCAGCAGTGGGAACATTAAAAGGCTGATTATGCTGTTGGTACTCCCTTTCTTCACATAAAATTGTTTGTCCGAAAATCATTATCCATAACACGTTTGCTATAAACTGCAGTAACCATAATGTTCAAAACCCCGAAATTTTGTTCAGCATAATTATCTTTAGTTCTAAAAGTATTCTGTCATAATATCGAGTACCATAATAATTGAATCTCCTAATTTTACATGCCCTAAAGTCATATGTCCTAAGTATTGTGTTGTTGAATAATGTGTATTATTCCGAATGTTCATTTATAATAAATATTTTAGTCCTAAAACATTTGCTAAAAATAGGTTTTAGTGACAGAAACGAATCGCTGTAAATCCGACTCCACGCAGTCTTGTCTGCCCTACCCCTAGAGTGTAATTTAAAATCGCGTAGGCGCGGAGGGGCGAGGTGGCCCGCGAGTTGAGGAGCAGGTGGTTGTAACACTCGCCGCCGCGGCTGAGGCTGGCCGGCGTAGCCGGCCAGCAAGCCGAAGCTGCGGTGGAGAGCGTTAAACCCATCTGCGACGATAAACTCGCGTGGGACCGCCGGAGCCCCGCAGCGCCGGAGCCGTGACAGAAACCATGCCTGCTGCATGTTGCATGCTTGCTTGCATGCTGCGTGCTTGCTTGCATGCTGCGTGCTTGTTTGCATGCTGCGTGCTTGCTTGCATGCTGCATGCTTGCTTGCCTGCTGCATGCTTGCTTGCATGCTGCATGCCTGCTTGCATGCTGCATGCTTGCTTGCTTACAAAAACCACATGTTCACAATCAACTGCTTTATTGAGTACATGTATAATATATTTATTTACGTATAATAAAATATTATAGAATAGAATAGAATACTCTTTATTATGTACACCATATAAGTTACAGAAAATATAGATGAAGATTATAATGCATGATCAGATATTTTTAATTATAACAAATGAGAGAAGCTCATAGCAATTGCTTTGTTATTAGATCTAAGAATATTATTATTATAAATAAACATTAAGTAACTTGAATTTAGGACTTATAACTTTTATTGAAAACGATTTTATAAATTATGTATATTATTGATTGTAATATTTATGACAAACGGATTTAGGACATATTATATTTAGGGATTTCAATTTTATGGCATCAGATATTAGGTGATATTAAGTTCGGGTAAGTTATCATTCGGACAAATGATGATTAGGACAAAAAAAGTTATGGCTCTTTAAATTATGGATTAAAAAGTTAGGTGACACAATAGAGAACCTATGCTGTTATATGCTAAATGTCGTGATTTTTAATTAGAGACATAATATTTCTTACCTATTATGAAATTCGAACTTTTGAAAATCGGAACATCGACATTCGGAATATTTGGGTATGCCCCTAGAGAAGTCAGAATACCCCAAGTGTTTATATTGTCTTAACAGTACATCATCGTTCACCTTTGTGAACGATGATGTACTGTAAATTCAAGATTGTTGTTTTCATTCAAACAAAAGCGTCTTTACGCTTTTGTTTGAATGAAAACAACAATCTTGAATTTAGCACTTGAAACTGTAGCAATAGCAATAGCACACACTGAAACTGTAGCAATCTGTGTAACATTTGGGTTGCTTCAAAACATAATTGTTCTAAATTGTAATTAAATGACAACTGGCAACTAATTAGAAACACCTTACACTGTTGATATAGTTATAGTTTCATCTAATTTTAACTAAAGTTTTATCAGCTAGGTACATACTAACAAGTGATATCGCTCTTATCTACCAAATGTATTTACACTGACACCTGGGGGCGTCGGCCCCTGTCTGTGCAAGGAGAACGACATTCAATTGTATTGCCAATCATTAATTTCTTGGTGAAGATTGAGATACCAACTTGTCCAAATCTTAACATGAGGCGCGATTTTCGCATTCGCATCGCAGTTGCAAACTGTCAAAACACACCTCTAAATTTTTTTTACGTAAGTGGCAAGTTTTAGACACTCGCTGCGATTCCGAGACTTGAATGTGAACATTTTTAAGTAGGTACCTACCTAGATTCGAAAATTGGCCTTCTGAATAAAACGTGACCTTCTGAGAAATGTGTCTTTGGTGGGGGTTTTGACGCTCGGGTCTCCCCAAAAATCTGTAAGTCTTGCCATGAGTTATCGCGTTGACAACAGTGTCTTATAAGCAGGCTCCATGTAAAAGAGTGGCATTTAGCATCTGTTGTTTGGAAGCTGACAAAGGCTAGGCAGCTTGAAAGAAAAGCGTGTAAATAAGATCGATTTTATTTTTCGTACCCCGAATATAATTTCTGAAAATAAATATCCCTATGAATATCTAATAAGCCCGTTTGTCTTGCAGTTCAGACACAAGGTGTTTGGAAATGCTAGGATAACATGAAGCGGATAGAACGACCCCGTGTTCTGATTGGTTCTGACATTTCCGTTTTGTTTACCGCTGTTTGACAATATTTACAAAAACAAAGGAGTGGAACTCTCTACCTGCGACTTGGTTTCCGAACAAATTCCTCATTTATCTTTTCTGAGTTACCATTGAACAGACTTCCCTCTCTCTCTTCTGGATAATCTCACTCTACCTATGTATTGTCGAATTTGTCTCTGTCAAGAGCAAATAACAATAAAACAAGCGCATAACCTCTAAGATCCAGAAATATAACTTTATCTTGAATTATTTAAAACGATGCCGCGATGTAAGCAAATTAAAGTCAGTGGTAAACAAGTTATCTCGTCAGATGTAACAAAAATAGACGAAGATCTATTAAAAATAATGAAGCGACCGACTTTGTGATGTTTCATAATGCTAAACGTATAAAAATATAAAGAGATGAAGTATTATTTCTAAAGATAAAAATAACAACGAATTCGCATCAATCAACGCATGAATAATTTTAATAAATTTAAAAAAGGTAGCAAAGTAGCAAGGTACAAACTGAATTTACCAATTCGTATTAATATTATAATATAAGTAAATGTATGGATTTGGATGAAGCTTGCCATAAATTAAAGAATTCGTGCGCATGAGAGATAAGTTTTAGCTCAGCAAGCACGCTTGCTTGCCATAGAGAACTTCGTTGCTTGCTCATCTCTCGAATATGAACGTAGACAAACTTTTATTGACGTTTTCGTGCTCATTATGGAGTTGTATACTCCCTTGTTATACCTAATATTCAAGAAGTCGCTGGCAAGAGCTAGTAAAAGTATATATTTTATAATATACTAGCAGCGCCCCGTGGTTTCACCCGCGTAGTTTCCGTTCCCGTGGGAATACGGGGATAAAATATAGCCTATGATACTCAGGGTGAATGTAGTTTTTAATGGTGAAACAATTTTTGAAATCGTTCCAGTAGTTATTGAGTTTATTCGTCACATACAAAAATACAAATCTTTCCTCTTTATAATATTATATTACTTATATAATATATTACTTCCTAAACGTAACCATAAATACCATCTAAGAAAATTTAATTTCTGTGCGGTTATGTAATAACATTTATAGCTTAGTTAAGCAAAGTGCGGTTGGAATCAGAGTTGAAATATTTGCATCTTGGACGAATATTTGCATCTTGGACACACAAAAAAATAAAACTTAAAAAAAAGGGATAAGTTCGATTGTTATTTATAAAAAATTGAATCTCAATTTTTTGCCAAAATTTGAGAAGCAGGGTCAATGGATGGGCCTGTAAGAGTCTGACACTCCCTTCCGCTCCGCCCAGAGCGGGAGAAGTCATTTGATGATTTCCCATCCAAAAAAAAAAAGGTCAATGGATAATCCCATAAAATCAAACAGAAGATAGTCCCCATGCTTCGTGCGTCCGACGTGATGTGTCTGCACACTTGACTTGTCCCCTCTTCATAATTTTAGGCGTCATTACATCACATTAGGCAGGTCAGGGGCAATTTGAGCGGCAGGCGGTAGCAGTGTGAACTTAGGGCCCTAATCTTCAATACTTCCTCCTTTACTGAGTAGGAGTAGTCCCGTTACAAAACAAGTAACATTTGGGTGATCAGGATCGAGATTAGACAGATAGACATGTAGTCTTTATTATGTATTAATGTATACCTGAATATGCAATTAGAAATCATCTCATATAGTTACACAAAGGACAAATAAGGATGAGGATGACCTAGATAAGAGTTGTGCCCGAGTGCTGCAGAAGACGTTTCTTACTCCTGATCAAAGAGAAAACAAAACATTGCAGGAACATAATTCATCGGAACTGTGGGTAAACTCAGATTGATAAAGTCGATGATGACTTTGGTCTCGTAATGAGATGAGAGGCCTTGCGGAGAAAAAAAAAACATTGGAATTTCGAAAACTGTTCATAAAAATGTGTGACTGGTGCCTTATTTATAAAAAAACGCAAAATTTAAATTCAAAGCCTCTACAGAAAAAGTATAATTATGGTAATCAATTGCTAAACAGTACAGAGATTTTTATGCATATTAGCGTATAAATGTTTGGAGACTAAATCATTTGTAACTAAATGTTTAAGATATGTTAATTTAATTATTTGCTATGTAATATTATGAAATAATAACATGAGTCACGACATTACCTAATGACAATAACCATTAGCTAAATTTTTCACAACAGTAACGTACCCAAGTATGTACATAATATATGAGTCGTATAGAATCAAAAACAGCAACCTGACTTTTGACTTATTAACGGTAATTAGAAAAAGTAGTTTCATTATTACAAACAACATTTTTTTTATGTGTATTTATTATAACGTATGTTTTAGAATTTGGAATTCATTATTTTAAGATTTAAATAAATATGATTCAATAGCTAATAACAAAAATAATCAGATTGCTGTTTTTGATTATATACGACTAATATATTGCTCATTTTTGTTAGTTTCACACGAAGAAGATTAATACATTTTTAAGTTTAAAGATATTGGATTTTTTTGCCAGGCTTATCTGACTGAAATATTGCGTATCTAGCGGGCTATAAATCTAGATTAAGCATTAATATTTTTTATCTGAAACATCCTCATAAATGTACCTAGAAGAAGAAGAACCACGGTAGAAGTTGTACCTTGTGAAGGTAAATATTATTAAAAGGAAACTAGCTACCTAACATACATACACTTCTAATACGACTTTTAATACGATGAAATGATAACTAGTAATAATATTAATTGAAATAAAGTACTTAAATAGAAAAATTAAAACGGCCAAGCCATGACAGGGATGGACATTAATACAGCATCAAAGAAGCTTGTGACGTCACGACGTGGTAAAAATTGAAGTTGCCAGTAGTGATGTCACGTGAGTATTCAACGCACTGTATCGTCTTCGCTTTTTATTTACGTGAAAAAGGAATAAAAAATACGTGTCCAATATTTTTTCGAAACTTATGTAACGGACTAATTAGATTTTTTTGTCAATTGCCCTATGATTAATTTTTTTTTGTCAATTGCCTTATGTTTGTTCAGAAACATTTTATTAACTGTCTCGCAACTTCGTCTGCGTCACAAGAGAGAAAATTAAACTGTTTTTGCAACATTTTTTATTGATGCTCCGCTCCTATTATTCGTAGCGATGATTGCGATAGCGTGAGATGTTATTATAGCCTATAGGTTTATTCAGTAAATGGGCTAGCCTACCTTCGCTAAAATATTTTTTCAATTCCAACCAGTAGATCCTGAAATTAGAGAGTTCAACCAAACCAACAAACTCTTCAGCTTCATAATCTACACTAATATTATAAAGAGAAAAACTTTGTTTGTTTGTTTGGTTGTAATGAATAGGCTTAAAAACGACTGCACCGATTTTAAAAATTCTTTCACCATTCGAAAGCTAAATTATCCACAAGTAACATAGGCTATATTTTATTCCCATATTCCGACGGGAACGGGAACTACGCGGGTAAAACCGCAGGGTGCTGCTAGTATTATATATTTTGCTACTTATGATAAGTTTTCACAAATAACTCGAACAATGTTTTTTAGTGTTTTGCTGCCTCCTGTAGTAGAAACTAATTTCTTCTTGGACAATAGGGAACGTGCACGACGTAGACTGTGCCATCTAGTGTTGCAAATCTGAAATGATTACGTTGTAAATATTTGATCTGTGCTGCCTATACTTCTTGCAGCTTCCGTTTAGGGGAATGTGCACGAAGTAGACTGTACCATCTAGCGTTGCAAAGAAACTTATAAGTAAAATATACTTGACATTGACGTGTCTGTGCTGCCGCCTATAGTTTCTGCACGTTCCCTATATTTAATTGATAATTTTTTATTCGGTGGATTTTGATGGAATAAACGCTACATAAAACTCGAGATAACACTTAATATTTTGAAGTAACTAGACTTCAAATCAAAAATATTTTTGTGTGACGCTACAAACATACAGACAGACAAAAGTAGCATTTTTGTATTCGGTCTTTTTCCTAACGTTTCTCTTTTATTTAGATTTACAAATATTCAATGCACAGACGCGGCAAGTCTACGATTTTATTATTATGTATAGATTGAAGGAAAGGTAATTACGATAACATTGCGATAACATCATTTGCGTTTCATCACTTTTAAAAATACATTGTCAATCGAATCGAATTGTAAGCAGATTAAAATGATAAGTCAAGTATGTTTATTTAAAAATGCAAAAAAAATCGTTTCCTTTCAAAACTTCCGCATATTACTTACTTACTTATTTTACACAAAAACAGCTGACTGTAGTTTATTATAGGAATTATAATTACCTATGTATTTTCAGAGTTTCAGAAGCAAGAAACAATCTTAATACACGAACAGGAAAGAATCGTTGTAAATATTTTAACCAATCCGCATTATAAGTAAAGCCAAAATCGTTCAAAGACTTATTTGCTAATTTGCAATGCAAATATAGACCCGCGTTCACGTTATTGCTTAAATGCTTATACAATTAAAACCAAAACATGTTTCTTCCGAGCTTCCAAGTTGGTAACGTGGAAAAATGCTGTTCGACTACTTTCATTCTGCATTTCTGAATGAATATCGTGATAGTGAATGATATTTTAAGTCTGTTTCTAGATGAAAAGGAGACTTGGACAGATAGAGAGGCACAGATTAGTGGCACTAGTGTCAGACAGCCTGTAAGACACCAATCTTTACCACTCAGGGAATCTGTAAGATCTTCGGGATAAGAAATTACATTTTCAAATTGTAAATGTGAGTACCATGGAGCCATTTACATTATTGTGATAAGTTATAGTTTACTTTGTGACTTGAACTAAAATGGCAGTTGAGACCATGTCATGCTCGCTCAAATGTTTCGCTGATGGTGGCGTGTGTGTTGGATCATTCGGTTCCCTTCAAAATGGTTGAGCTAAATGGTGCCAATACACGCGTCATGTTCGTGAACGGGCGCCGTCGGTTGAGACTGCAGGTCACCTCTTAACTGCCACTGACTTTCTTTATACTTTGAATTGTTTTTATAGTTTCCTTTTTTTTTCTTTGCATTGTCCTCACATATAGAAGCGACCAAGGATGTAACCAAGGTTATGTAATACAGAACATGATTTAAGTGAGTGTCCGTGGAGTTTCTTGCACGTTCTTCTCCATAGAGATCTACGCTTTGGAACGTGCAGATAGCTTCACCTCTTTCGACTTGACAATTCAAAAGTGCCTGTAAAGGGTTTAATTGAAATAAATGCTTTGAATCTTTGACATCCGATACTTATTTTAATGGTAGAGAGAAGAGAGATTTATAACAATCTTACGGAGTCTGTACTTTTTCGGTGACATATGATGGTTGGAAAAGTAGGTCTTCCTAAAGTATTGCTGCTCAATATAATTTATTCGTGCTGCTAACTGTTACCGTTGTCTCAGCCCACTGTCAACTAAATGCATTCATTTAATCTACGCTCACATCTTCCTGTTTAAAGGAATCATATGCAATCAGATGTATTTTTCCTTATATGACAAGAAGGTAATAATTGCAAGCTGAATTTGCCTAGTAACAGGCCAAGTTCTTGATGATTGATGCTATAAGTACTCTGTTTAACACATATTTGCGTCCAAGAAAATTTACTTACTTATGTTGGTGTGGTTCGTCGAATAGGTACCTACTCTGCGTTCCAGTTTACGGAACAACGTTACAGTGGTCTGCAAGCCGGCTTGTGATTGTGGCGGGCAATCTATTTTTGCTACAAATCGCATAATCTATGGTTCTTTTTTCATGTTTTATAAAATAATCTCATTTCAGTCCCTAGAATGCAATGTTTTGTTTGTCGACTCCGGTCGTACCTATAAATACAAGTAAATAAATCTTGACTGTTTATATTAGCTTCAACTAGTGTCTATTAACCTTGGTGTAGGCGCGTGTCGTATCACGGAAAATGTACGAGCGCATCGTCTCTTACTCAATGGAAATAAACATTGAGTTTTCCTAGACCTACCTATATTTTTATTTACCTACATAAGTTTCATCGAGTATCAGAAATCTATGGGTGTTGAGTGCTTATTGACTCTACAAACGCAGGGATTATACAAGTACAGTTTTCATCTTACTTTTGCAAAAATCAGAAAAATGATCAGTAAAAAGTATCTAGATAAATATCGTTGAGACAACGTTTAAGAAACAATTTTTGTTAAACATTAATTTCTTTAAAAAAAAAAAGTAAGAATCTGATACATTGTATAAAATAAAACAGTAAAGAAATAAAATATTTGCCTTGAAAAGTGACTACAATACTAGTCGGTTGTAACGTTGAAAGAATTTGGTAGAACACCGTAAGGTCAATAGACCCATAGATATTCATGTCGATGTGCGATTTTAATATTAATAAGTTTTTTTTTTTTACAAATTAGATTTCACATAGTGCTTTCTCGGTAAAAAAATAGTAATTTATTTTCGTATTCTTTTTCCCATTTCACACAACGTTTTTAACATGTTGTACCACAGCAATTGATTGTCACAATCATTTTAATGTTCGGAAAACAATAATTAAATTATTACTGCTGCTAGTTATTGACGTAACAGAATATAATGCATGTCGCGTGTGTACATAATTGCATTGCAGTTGAGGGCGCCACAAGTTCAAGGAGTTGTTCATGCACACGAAACGTTCTTGAAATTGCGACTGCATAAAATAACACGCTGTATTTTTTTTTTTGTTCATTAAATTGACTGTCCAAAAAAGCATTATTTGTATCTACAAAATTTGTATGTAATTTTGTATTACAAGTATTTCATGAAGTGCTGTACATATTTATACATTATGTATATCTGTGATGAAAAAATGATACTTATTTTATTTTATAGGTTTCCTATGTCGTAAATAATGGGTACAATTTGTTTTCTTGCTGACTGTAGCAGACTCTGAGTGGGGCTATAAAACTTTGATATATTTTGCACTGTGCGCTTAAAATTTGACATCTGGGCAAAATAGAATATCTTTATTTAGTTACTTTGCTCTTTATGCTCAACCACCTGCACCTTCCAGGACTTGAACGTGGACAATGATAGAGTACTCAAAGTGGCTAGATATGGTCAAAATTTTAGGATTCAATTGACATAAAAAGTGTACATGTCCTCTAATTTTGTAGCGGTATGGTATGAATACAAAAGGTTAACAAATGGCTGCCTGCCGTCTAACACTTACAAAAATGCTGTAGTGAAGCTAATTTACGACTCGGCATCATTAGGGACTTATTACACAAAATGGTAGGTATACTTCTTGTAATATAATCATTCTACTTTATAATCGGCTTCTTGCCTTTCTGTCACGGTCACTTTATTACTTTTAATTTTTGTTATCAACGTGGAGTATTATTCGTACAATTATGTACAATGTAAGTACCTACACATTTTTATCTAAGAATTTGTATCTATGTACCTACTTAACACACCCATATTTTTATTGTGCTGTGGCCTGTGAGGGTATGCGAATTATTTTTATTAGACACTTGACCATTCTAATCGATATCTTTGCCAGTGTTATCCGTAATCATTTACTAGCTAATCTATGTAATGTGTTTTTTTATCTATGCATAAATGTATAAACGGTGCTATGACCTTCGATGATAGTAATTTAGATGAAAACAAAATATTTTCGTTTTTATTTAAGAACCATGGACCTTTTTATTTATTAAAATTTTCACTAACCTATGTTACCTGTGTTACATATGTATGTAGGATACTACATACATTGATATCGGTTAAGCCGTCTAGAAGTTATGGTTGATTAAAGAAACTCACAAACATACATAGGTACATTTTTTTGGGCAGGCGTGTAAAAAATAGTTGTGGATTTGGCAGATTTTATTAACAACGCAAACATGCAATATAACCATGAAAAAGCGTTTGACCAATTTTGCTTAGTCAAAAAATAAGAACGCAGTTTAACGTTTAAAGCACCGGCTTTGGCCACACTGTCTTTAAATTGGCTGGTCTCTGCGACTTTCTTCGGTTCGGTTTTAAGAACTGGCAAACTTATACTCGCCCATCTATCAACCTGACTTATTAAGTAATTCGTTACAATTTTCATTCAATGGTTGCATCTTGTTTATCTTTGTGAACATTGATGAATGTTTTAAACTATTTTTTGATAGTGTGAGCCGATTGGGATGAAACAAAATTTAATTGTTCTTATACATATATGTACGCTTAATTATAATGGGTAAAAGTTATCTAAATTGGTTTTGTATATACTTCGTGAAGCGCTGAAATGTGTTCTGTTAGTAGTTAGTATCCTGGCTATTTTATTTAGTAATATTTTCAATGTAAAAAAACGTCTATCTAACTATTGCACACTTTCGCTTGTTTTTTGACAACAAATTACAAATATTTATTTACTTCGAAAATATGACTACATAATATGTAATGTGCTCCACAGAAATTTACATGTAAATTCGCTCTTATTAAATTTTGGGAAAATAAAATGTAGCCTATATCACCCGGTACATTTTTACGGATCTATTGATATTTTCAACAATAAAAACTTACTACAGAGCTACATACATAAATAGACAGTTAAAATCATAACCCTTCCTTTTGGCTTTGCCTTAGTCGAGTAAAAACATTGTTGAACAAACTTCCAGCCAAATTAGTCTGTCAAGCTGACAATTCTATAATACATATGTATGTATGTGTGGGCACTTACCGAGTATTTGCAGAAAGCTGTCCTCAAGCCTCATAGTGGAGGAGAGAAGGTAGTCGGTCCCCTCCAGCTCGCTCGGTGCCAACACGTCGCTCCTCATTTTTACCTTATTGCCACTACACAGAGTTCAAATTACAACAATCCGGGATCCTAGAAAGGAGCCATATTAATTTGTTTATATCCTTTGAATTATTTCCTTGACGGAACACTACACTGTATCTTCGTTCACACGCGTTTGGTTGTTGCGTAACAAATGCTTGGTTTTACTTTGTTGTTTTTTGCTTGGAGCACAATAAAAACACTAAGCTGAAGTTAGATTACTTGAGTCACTTTTAAGTTGAGATGATGGTATTTGCAGTCAGTTTAGTTTGACGTGCCTTGTAATTGTGCGGCGGTGAGTAGTCGGGTAAACAAGGCTGCGGAGCCGGTTTATTGGTGGTTCACGTGTATTAAGTGTTGTGATAAGGCAGATAGTGCCGGGGCGGCGTCCGCGCGGGATGTGCCGCGGTGCAGACTGCGCGCGCGCCCGCGACTCTCGCCACGCGCTCCAACAGCTGATCCACTATTCCACTATAAATAATACTGGATTGTATGCAATACGCTCTCCTGAACATCAACCAACGATACACTCATTTATCATAGCTTCAGTGTACGACCCCCTATCACTGTGCTAACGTTTAAATTATCTATCAGATTAAGCAGGTGACAAAAGTTAAGATAAAACCGATCCGATAATCCAGCTGTAATTTTCGGTCGGCGCTTAAGATTACTATAAAGGCGCTTTCAATTTATGCGTTTCTTAACGGCCTGCTGCGGTGCCGAAGCGGTGCGTTAGTCGTACAGCGCACGGACGGTCGTATTTTTCCATACAAAACGCGCGGTGCGGCAACAGTGCGGCACCGGTACCGCGTACGCTCGACAACAGGACGGCAACCGCGCAAACATCACGTGTTCATTTCAGTGTTGAATAGTGCGATGAATAGACGTCAGAGCTAATTCCATAAAATTTTCATTTAATAATTTATTATTATTATAAAGTTCAAATCAATCTCCAGGATCTCAGACACAGACATTGACAAACAGTCAGGTTCAGTCCGCATCGGATGAACTTAGAGCAATCTCATCCGCCTCTAATTTAAGTGGAGATTCTGATGCTTCCATATATAGCGATCTTTTTACAGATGATATTTCTACATAATAATTTAAAATAATATAATATTATGCAGAAATATCATCTGTAATGTAATAATAATAAGAAAATATCCATAACTTTTTTTTGTAGTAATTAATACAAATCCAAATACAGAATAGAGTCCATGGCTTGACTGATGTCACATCACTAGGATACAAACGCACGGCAGTCAAATACGCTTTCAATTTAGGCGTTTGGTGCCGGACCGCTACCGTACTGCAGCGGCCCGGCAGCAGGATATAACCAGCGGCACGGTAAACGTGCGGCAGCGGTCCGACACGAAACGTCTAAATTGAAAGCGCCCTAAGACGTTGTCCTTACTGTTGCCCAGTGGGTACCGTCAGAAAAATAAATAAAATATTTGAGGTTGGGAGTCATTGTTTTAAACAAAAAGTAATTGGTAAGTAAATCATTATTTTACCAAAATAACATAATACAACCCACGTATAAATAAAACAAACAAAACAGTATAAAATAACGTTAATTTTGGAAGTCGGTGTTTTTGGTTATTTCTTCGTTTTAAGATAGGTACCGGCTTATTTTTCAATGGTGATTTCATTATTTCCATAGGAGTATTACTTTGTGTGCCTTCGTGGTTCAAGTCCAGACCAGCTCATAGTTAAACATTTTATTTACTATATATCTACTTTACTTTGGGATTGACATAAACCTAACAATATATCAATTTACTAGATATTTTGTCAAGCTTTTATACAGGGTTATTTGTAAAACACCAACAACCCCTTAAGGGGTCATTTTTTGTGGATGTCAAATCATCAAATGACTTCTCCCGCTCTGGGCGTAGCGAAAGGGAGTGTCAGACTCTTATTGACTGAATCCCACCCGTGTTCCTCCTAATGGCCTTTGTGTTCCAGGCCTGCGATGACGTTTTCGAACAAATTTAAAAAAAACGAACAGTTACACAGGTGTGTAAAGGTAAGTCAAACGTTTCCCCCCCAAATTTAATCATTAACTGTCTTACACATACAAAGCTACTAAAAAAAATCAAATACACAAAATTTGACGAAGATTTAAAGCATCAAAGACCAGGAGTGGGGGCTTACGTCACGTCGTGGTAAAAATTACGTACGTGAGTAGTGACGTCACACGAGTTTTAAACGCACTGTTTAGTCACAGTAAAAAAAAATTACTGTGGTTTAGTCTTCGTTTTTTGTTTATGTGAAAAAAGAAAAAATGTGGCCAATATTTTTGGAAATCTAAAATATGCAGTTGTATTTATGTCGGAAGTATTTTAATCGGGAATATCTTCATTTTATGAAATATTTAATCTTACAAAAATATTCGTCGCACGAAATTAAACACATCTTTTCGGTCCAAAACTCAATATACATATTTATATAAAAGCGATTCAAAACTACTAGACCAATGAAGATGAAATTTGGCACCGAGATAGATTATAAATAGAATAGGAGACGTCAGATAACAAAGGATTTTAGGAAACTCTTCTCGTTAAGAGGTGAAAAAGGGGGTGGAAATTGTTTATACTAAATCTGCGCAGACGAAGTCGAGGGCGATGTGCTAGTTACAAAATATATAGGTACTTTCCAAGTACATTGATTATTTTGTTGGTGCAATAAAATTGTTATTTTGCCTGGTGGGGTTATCCGTGTACTTGCGCGTACATATAACATTAATAGATTGATATCAAAATCTGTTGGTTGCTCGCACGCGCCTCACAATAAAAAACATCTGTTATCTACAAAGAAACAGAGATCAAAATTACATAGCCAAAAACAGTGCGACTTGTGGTTTTTCATTAAATATTTATTGATGACCAGCTATCATTTTACTGCAATGCGATTAGTAGTTAGGTACCTATAATATTAAATCCTAGGTGTGTTTATTGCCTCTCCTTATCACAATTCACGTTTCCTCCGTGTCGTGTGTTTGAAGTTAGTAATATTAATTTAAATAATAGTGGAAAATGTTTTATTTCTAGAGGCAACTCGAGATTACGAAGGTGGAATGTATTTAATAGAATATTTTACTGAAAAAATTCGTCAGATAGATTTCCAAAAATATTGCATACCTACCTACCTACGTATTTTTTTTTACGATTTGACATGATGAAGACGATAGAGGTCGTTGAAACTTGCGTGACGTCACTACGTGCTACAATTTTTAATAGGGGCGTCACCGGCCCCCACTTTTGAATTTTGATGCTCTTTTTCTTTATATACTTACCTATTTTTTACGATTTGAAATGAAAAAAAAAAATACGTGTCCAATGTTTTCACTAAATAGAATGATCATTTTTATGAATAGTAAAATACCCAATTGCCCCTTCACTGTCTTGAGATACCTCATCCTGTCATCGTTATTACAGCCGAAAGACATCCACTGCTGCCCATGTTGGATAAGCTGATAGAGCGATAGGCCTGCCCTCGCCTCCAAGTGTCGCTTCATCGACCGGTCCTGTAAGTCTCGTATCCAGCGGATTCCCGCGGCCTTCATTAGGTCATTAGTCTACCTAGTGGGAGGCCTTCCAAACTTCCAACGCTGTGTCTTCCGGTACGAATGTGTCGCCACCCTTAAACTTTTCGACACCTTCGAATAGGTATATATTCCGTGAATGATGTGCCCTGCGGGCTGCCTGTAGCCTTGGTGTCATCAGAAAGCTTAAAGTCAAAGTAAGGGCTGGTCTCGGTTTTTTAGCGTGATCGAATCTGAAATTCATTTAACCGCAGAAGGACCTATTGATAGGAAAACAGCGATATAAATAATCCTTCTGCCCAAGTTCCATGTTATCTACTCGACTCGGCAACAAGTTATCTCCTTCCTTGATAAAAAAAATCGTTTTTAGAATACAACAGGAGTTCAGAACTGGAACGGCATACGACTGTTATACGAACAATTTTCTTTTTATTAATTTTAAAATTAAATATTCAATTTGTTTCGTAATCTAAATATGTATTTAATAACTCAAAACTGACTAACTGACTGACATAGTGATCTATCAACGCACAGACCAAACCACTGAACGGATCTGGCTGAAATTTGGCATGCAGGTAGATGTTATGACGTAGGCATCCGCTAAGAAAGGATTTTGATTAATTCTACCCCCAAGGGGATAAAATAGGGTATTAAAGTTTGTATGAAACTTTGTCAATTTTAAACCGATGGGGCTGAGAGTTTCAAAATCGGGGGTAAAGTAACTATTCCACGCGGGCGAAAACTAGTTTGTATAATAAAAAGCAAATATTTGACGATACTTTTGTTAGGCGTTGCATTTCAGCAATAACACAGTATATGGGCGTCGTCTTGTCTTTAGCGCACGATACTGCGTTGCATAACGTAGCCACGTGGTCCAGGGCTAAACATAGGCTACCTGAGAATAGATGTACGTAGATAGTGATTCGAGAACTTCAGATCGCATCGAATTAAGATTAGCGCAGTAGAATTGCGTGAATAGGCAAGATTGATCTGATTAGAGTTTGGATTTATATCGCAAATGTTCTGAACTGTAGGTATACTATGCATCCCGTCGCAATTTATCGTCTGGGATATCACATAGCCTATGTTACTCGCTCATAATGCAGCTTTCCATTGATGAAAAAATCGATTCAGTAGTTTCGGAGCTTATTCGGTACTTGACAAACAAACAAAAAAATATTTGTTCATTGTAATATTAGTATAGATCTAGACTATCCGCGAGTTGGAAATATAAACCTGATTCCATTTGTTTTTATTAGTTGTAAGTATTATAAAAAAGTCAGATAAACATTGTTGAGTCGACATGACTGTTTGATATGTAATGTGCGTCAAAATGGGACTGGAATCGTAAAACATGTAAGTACGGTCTACCTATTCTAGAGCTGTTCCCATAAACTCACCACCTGTTTTGGTTTTTGCTAGTCAGGGCAAACATCTCTGAAATATAGAAAAGTATTAACTTTTCTATATTTCAGAGATGTTCACTAAATCCGAAATTGATATGCCATTTGAGTGAAGCTGATAGCCTCTATGAAACAGTAGATGCAACCCTCAGGTTGAGGGCGTGAGCCCTCTGCAAGGGTTGCGGAATTTGTTCGAAAATCACCGCGGCCCTGGAACGCAAGGGGCAGTTGGAGGATCACGGATGGGTTTTAGCCAGTAAGAGTCTGACACTCCCTTCCGCTCCGCCCAGAGCGAAAGAATTGAAGATGTCCCATCAAAGCCTTACTCTCAGTTATCCTACATGTAGGTATACATCCAACCTTCTAATGGATGATAGTAGGTAATATGCTGAATAACACGAACGATTTATTTTGTGACTGCCTACTGCCTATGCTCAATTTAAAGGAAGGGAATTGAGGGGATAGATTTCGATGTAGTTAAAAGCATCTATTATGTTTTGCGATCACTACCTATCGAATGTAGCGCAAGATGTAAGTCATATAAATACTATAATAGTACGATAATTATTGATAAAGATTTTTTTTTAGCCTAAGTGGAATTAGAATGTACCTACAGAGTTTTTTAATCCGTCAGATAAGAGTAGGTTAATATGAAGTTACTGACATGTTTTATGTGATATTTTCTATCACTGGTATCGCCGGTACTTGTAGATAAACATCTAATATTTAGGTAGGAGGTATATAATATAATGCGGTTTTAACAACTAGTATCTATCGGTGGGGGTACCTTCGCGTCTTTAATTTTGGTTATTATCAAAGCCCATCACACGATCTTTTTGCCTCTTGTTTTGTGTCTTTGCTCAACGATATTTTCGCCAATTAGGTAATTGTCAACCGACTTGGATGATTCTTTTTTTTTTTTGTTTATAGAGTATTTTTCGGACTGGTCCTATTTCAATTTGGTGAAGAACTGATGAAGAACTAATTTGTAACTGAATTATAGTGAACTTTTTTTAAGTAAGAAGCTAGTACTAGTGCACATTTTGATTACCTACGTGAACAAAATATTTTTCTTCTTTTTCTATCATACATACCTACCTAATCAAAGCGAGGTGTGGAGCGTAATCTGTGTGTCCTACCACGGCACAGCAGTTACACCGCGCACCGCTCAGATTTTAAAGCATGAATCTTTTGATCTGGTATCTTTTGGGTACGGTTGTTCCGTGGTGACCGACGCGTTCCATCGCTTTCTAGACCACATCCATCGCTATCCATCAGGCGAGGACGAGATCAAGAGCTGGCTCAACACGAAAAACAAAACTAAGAATATATTTTAAAAATATTTTAGCATATTCTTTACTAATTTACTACAAGAGACGGATCAAAGTAATAGTGCAGCACACGGGGACGAAAGCAACGTTCTTACGATTGTCAGCCTGAGTCGTAACCACAGGGCTATTGTATCCAAAACGGGGCCTCACAGGGACAATGCCTGCTAGGATTGTAGAATTAGCTCCGAAAAATCACCGCGGCCCTGGATCGCAAAGGGCGCACGGATGAGTTTTAATCAGTAAGAGACTGACACTCCCTTCCGCTCCGCCCAGAGCGGGACAAGTCATTTGATGATTTCCCATCCAGAAAAAGGGCTATTGTATCTTTCAATTACAGTAGGTACAGTGCTTATCAGAGTTTTCGATTGTGCCGATATTTCAAGAATAATGTTTTATGCACGTGAACATGCCTATAATATTACTAACCGAATTGGTAACGTATGCTAATGACGACTTGGTTTTTAAGTAAAGAAAAGATCTATAAACGGAGGCCTCAAAATATTCTAATCAAGAATTTACATTTCAAAATAGCCGTTCACATGTATTAGAACTGTATCCGCTTGCTATGCTACTTTAAATAAACATGAAAGTAACATTTTAATAAGTGCATTCGTAATTAATGTTATGTATGTTTTTTAATGCTAAACGAGGACGTTTCTATGCGTTTTTTTAGGATAGTATATCATCATAATAATATGACTTAGAACTGCTTTGGGCGGAGCAGAAGGGAATGTCAGACTCACTTAAACCCATTCGTGTTCTTCCTAATGCCCCTTGCGTTCCAGTTCCAGGGCAGCGGTCACTCTTTCGAACAAATTCCGTAACTCAGGTAGCACCTACTCTAGGGTTGCGGAATTTGTTCGAAAGAGTCATCGCGGCCCTGGAACGCAAAGGGCACAAGAAGGATCACGGGTGGGTTTTAGTCAGTAAGAGTCTGACACTCCCTTCCGCTCCGCCCAGTGCGGGAGAAGTAATTTGATGATTTCCCATCCAAAAATAAAAAAGGTAGCACCTACTGTTGCGGAAAACACGGGTGGGCTTCAGTCAGTAAGTCTGATACTTTCTTCCACTCCGCCCAGAGCGGGAGAAGTCATTTGATGAAGGCGGAGCACCTAGTGCAGCCATCTGACATTATGCTGAGTTGAATAACTCGATGCATGCCAATTAACATTTTTACCCCTTTATATTTTAATGCTTCTTTATTCGTTATTGGGGTTGACTTTTCCATAAACAGTAACTGAAATTTAATAAACCATAATATAGCAATTTGACTGATATTCTATACAAAGACAAACTGCATTTTATACATCAGTAATAAGTTATTGGATAGTAGAAGAATCGGTCCTTATTCCGGAAATAAAATAGAGACTTGTTTTTCCTTCAATCTCCGCAATATCGACCAGCACCAAAGAAAATTAAAATCTGAAGCGAATCGAATGTAAAAGTTAGCAATAAAATTTTAATAATCCATATAAAAATATTGTTTATTCAGAATATTGACATCAAGTATAAACTGTGTATAAACGATAAAATACATCAAAAAAGGCACTTACAATAATAACAAGTACTAATTATGGCGGCAATAATACAAGATTCCAGTATAAATCTTATTCCGATTAAAATAAAATAATTCGAGGCAATGTTTCCACAGAAATTTGTGACCTCGTTTACAAAGTTATTTTTATGAATTATAACCCGTTTACTAAAAGAATGGACCTGAAGTCGATGTTGTCAGGTCCATTAAATAAGAGAGCAGGCCAAAAAATAAGTTTTCACAATCATTTGTTTGAAGTAACTTCAAACAAATGTTTGTGAAAACTCTTAATATTATTTTTTTGCACACCGTACCCATGCGTCGAAGAGACGTCATCGACGTCAGGTCCATTCTTTTAGTAAACAGGTTATAAATCAAATAGCATGGGATTACTTTATATCATAGTAAGTATAGACATGGGCTCCGGCAGGACTGTACGGCAGAGTGTATCATCGTAACCTTGCCACAAACAGGATGGGGTTTGTTCGTCCATACACACGTAGATATAACACGTAACTTTGTCAAGCTATGCAAAGGAGCTGGAGAACTAAAGAAGACGCGTGCAAACTGAGCTCATTTTGCCCCACGATTACCGCGAGGATGTACTATGTTTTCTTCTATGTCAAACGCTTCCCGAACGACATATAATCTGATCTTATGTATTTTCTTTTTTCATATGTTCGTTTGTTTCATTGGACACCAGGGAGGTGCCCATGAGTATTGATTGTAATCGTTGCCGACATGCATATGTAAGCATTTTGCTGTCATGAAAATGGAAAATTATTTTCAAGTGTTAGGATAATTTTGTTATCAAAAGTAGATATTATTTATGTAATTATGTGCTACTGTGATTCCTTCGACAAACTGTTTTTTAAGGGAGAAATTTCCTTTGAATTTAATGATGCTACATTAAGTAGAGCGTTTGAGACATCATGGATTTATCCAAGTGTATTATATGCTTAAATATAATTATTAACAGAATCATGGAAACAATACCTCTCAAGTCACATTAAATAAATAACGCCTCACTAAGATTACTACTCCAAATTACGTAAATATTAAAAAGTAATGGCATTTTTTGTACAAGCAAATACATTTGGCACTTTGAGATTCCTTCTCTCAACAGTATAAAAATACAAAATAGCTTACATCTACCTAATAAGTAAAACATAAAGGTTTTGTTAATTCCATCAATAAACGATTCAAGGTGAACAAAACGCTGAGAAATAATTGCTAAGTATTGATAACGGTAGCTGGTATGTATGTATTAATGTAAATCAAACACACCGAAAATTAGTTGAATTTTCAACACTCGGTGCTGAACAGAGCGTTGAAAATCCAACGGTGCGCTTTTATTTTGCAAGTCTGTGATACGTAGGTGCTCAACATTGTTAATAAAATACTTCAAATGTTGCTGTAAAAATTGTCGTCTCGGCATAGATTTTTCTTTTAGGTAGTCTGCATAAGATTGTTATTTTTTACTTGAGGCTAGCAGCACTGCAATACAATGTGTTGCCAGCAACAATATTGCTCAACGTATTTTGTTCACCATGAATATAGAACTTGACTAATTCACTACTTAAAATGTTAGGGACGGAAGAGTATAATAATAATGCTTAGAAAAGATTGAGAATCTTTGTGTCAGCACTCCTAAATTGATTTGTTCGATTGTTTTAAATAATATATTGTTACATAACGTAAAGCTTAGTAGTTATAAATATATTACCACTGGAAATAAGTGTAAAAGGTACAAAATATACTTAAAAACTACCCCCTAAAATACAGGCTTTTGTTTTAACGACTGAAATTATCGCTTTCATGGATATGTAAAACTTTATTTTGTCAATTATCAGTAGGTACAAATGGATCATCTTCGGTTGTTGTCAAAATATTTTACAAATCTATAGCTATAGGGTCAAATTAAATTATCTAATTTAAACATTTGTAAACGTGTTAGATGGAAAAAGGATTATTTCAAGCAGGTGTAATACCAGAGGTTGGCCTAGTAAACAACTGAGTTGACCAGAACTCATGAATTAAGATTTCACCGTCATCAGATAGTTAAATGATACCCAACAGCTCAGCAGTGTAAGCGATCATGTTATTTATTGTAGGAGCCAGAGAGTACAATAAATTGTACAAATCACCTGAATGATATGTACGAGAATAGGCCGCGTGATACAGGCAGTAACAAAAATAACTGCGCAATAATAGTGCATTCTGTAAGCGTAACCTCAGTCGGTAAACCCATAGTCGACGACATGTTAAACCAATCGTCATCAGCGTCAATATAAAATTTTAAATACACTGTCGTACAAATAAGGTCTCTTTCTTAAAACTACTAAAGAGAACGTTTACGTCATTATAATATTCAGATGACCAATCTACGTGAACAACTTCTTATTTAAATACAGTCTGTATCAAGGTTTACGCCCTAGGCTCAATACATGTGTGTCAACATAAATTTTCTTTTGTTATAAATACTTATTCAAATATATTCAGATAAGAACAGGCGTAATGCGCTAAAGATAGGGCGTTCTACGGGTCCTAACAAACATTAGAAAAAGGGCTTGAGGCATTATTAAGGGTAAAGGCTTTTAACATGGGATTATACTCTGGAATAGTCACGGAATAACGTTCTAGAACGTGAACAGTCGAGACCAACACCTGTCACAAGAAAACCCTTCTATAAAAATATTGAAATGCAGTAGAGATATAAGGCAGGTATGTTACCTCAGCAATTAAAAAAAAAAAACGAACAGTTCGAATGTTCCTAATTCAAAGTTCGAATAGTATTTTTTTTCGGAAGCTTTTTAAAAATACGTATCAATGCTACCTACTTTTCAGCCTATACTAAACTAGCCACTACATGAAACACCAGTTATACGGACTGCGTTTCGACCTCCTCGCCGTAGTCAAGATCATCGTACGTCAGGTCCTCATCGAGAGAGTTCACCGAGGTCTCCTTGCCGCCGGGGCACGCCAGACATCTGTAAATATGGACGGTCAATATTATGTAGTGTGTGTTTTTTATTGTTAGAAATGCATAGAGATAGTTCACACCTCATGATATCACAGTAACTTAATTGAAGTATTTGGCAAACAAAACTGCCTAGTCAATGACAAAGTAAGTAACTTAAGAATATTTTTAGATAATTTAAATAGAAAGTTTATTTATTTATTTATGAAAATGTAAAAGGGACACTTAAAGGAGAGACTAACAAATACATATACCTAGAAAAGCACAAAAGGTCTGTTTATTCAAAATAAATTTCTTTCAGCCGACTTGCTTTTGGAAAGTTAGATAGTGTGTAAGTTTTTCAACAAACTGAAAAAATAAGTATATTTTTGTGGTTATAGCGGCAATAAAAATACACAATCTGAAACTGTCTACACCTATAGCCTATTTTGAGATACACGGACGAACGGACGAATGGACAGCAGAAGCTTAGTCATAGGGTTCCCTTGGTTACTTCTCGGGTACGGAACTCTAAAAAGTAAGACAGCAATACTTTTCCTATCTAGAACGATATACTAATGTCAAATCCAAAGCACCAAAGCTTCCACTCGAACTCGAATAAAACCACTCGCACACAACATCCATAATTTAAATAATCTAACTAATCATGAAAACATAATTCAAATAATAATACTAGTAACATCGCAACATAATAATTGATTGGCAACACCTGTCTGTAACTCGATACGTGTCCGGCGCGCGCAGGTCGCCGCTCAATATTATAATATGCTAATATCGAGGCGACCTCGTTCCGCGGGCGAGCCGCAGCTATCTTGTCTAGTGTCCACACTGTCCAAGTGTCCACCTTTCATTATATTACTCGCTAATTTTAGAATTTACTATCTGTATGAAATAACCCGACTGTGGTGTGGTCCAAAAGGAGGGTGACCTTTAGTTTAAATGTGTGTGATTTGCTTAAATGCTTATATAGGTTGGTTTAAGTTATTACCACGTGTAGAGGAAATGTCACGGGCTTTATTCAGCTTTAAGGCTCCCGTGGCCTATCCCATAAGAACCATGTACAGGTCCCTCGTTTCCGCTGGGCACACTGGGCAGTTCCCACGGCCTCGCGATATTTCCCCTTAATTTTTGCGAGATGACCTACCCGTAACTGATAAATATGTACCGTAAAATGCTGCAACTTTGCCTGGATTTTGACGTTTTTTGTTCATATCTCTGGACCTATTTGTTTTTATAGAGTTCAGTGAGTTTAAATTGAAAAACAGACCTTATGGCTTACAAAATAGGATGCAAACATTTTAAAGGAATGCGGCATTTCCAAATTACAAGCTCTCAAAGTCGCAGGCAAAGTTGTATGTAAACGATGCAACTTTGCCTAGAGGAATTACTTAATAAATATTAGGCTGGTATTTACAGTATTTTTTTTTCTACGTGCATAATGCACTGTGATTGTCCCTAGCAGTTAAATAATTGCCATGAAGTTATGTATTTAATTTCACAGCTAATAGGCAAAATTGTAGCAGGAACCACAAACTTCCCATACAAAAATACCGTTGACTGTAGGGTTGTCCCAATAATAAAGTTTTTTTTTAATGTTTTTTATTTAGATACTTAAAAAAACCAAATTGCTACGTAAGAGTATAAATCACAAATACAAAAAAAAAACTACTACGTATTTAGTAACCTTCAGGGTATTTTATTCCTCTTTTAAAAATGTAGTTTTAGACCCGGGGTCATCACTTAAATTTCGATAAAATAGAGGATATTGCTGGCGGGAACATCTTTAAATGCAGTTACAAGAATCTTGAACTCTTAATTTCATCAACTGTTTTCGAAGCACGATTTTTTTTTATACTTTGTGTCGCCCTTTGGGAAATTTTTATCATTGTAGGTATAAAAGCACGAGCCCAGCGTTGCTTTTCCGCATTTTACCATGTAACTGTAAACTACAATGCACCCATCTAAAAGAGTAAGAGGACAGTCAAATTCAGCTGAAACATTCACTGTGTCTGCGATGTGGGCTTCTTTCTTCTTTAGTCGATAACTCTGTGGGTCTACCAAATGGTTTGTTATGGATGTTTTTAGATTTATTGACAATGGTACGACGCGGGATCCCAAACTCCACTTTGTCTAAATTACAATCTTGGCCACAAGGGCCAAAACACAGTACTGAGAAAATACACACTTAATGAATTCATCAGGGTAAAATGTAATCCGACTAGTGACAACCCTAGACCCAGGCAAAGTTGTGTCTCAGAAGTTTCCAAAACACTGCGCAAGATTGCCTACTAAGTTATTTTAATGAAATCGAGTTCTTTTCATAAAAATATCAAACAATACATAAAATAGACACTATTATCTTACCCTGAGACGCTATTTCTTTACGAAAACACCTTTTCTTTCGCCAAAATTGCAAAAGTTACAGGACTCAAAAAAAATCAACCCACACGTGCCGGTTTTTGTCGCATAACTGACAGAGTAATAAAGGAATTACGATTATAAAAAATGAAAAATATGTTGCTCTAATAATGTAAAATTACTACCAAATGTTGGAAAACGAGAATAAAGTAAGCAAACGTGAAATATCATGGTTGAAAAGAAATAGGCAAATTTGAGCTTAGTTGGTAAAGTTGCAGCATTTTACGGTATATACATTTTATGAAAATAAATTAATTTGATTAGGACGATATCTTTTGATTGTCATGTGCAGCTATATACATAGCTATATAAATATATGTATTATATATTAAGATAAGTACCCAAATTTAATAACCTTTACAATTTTATTAACCTTGAGTTTATATCAGATTGCGGAAGTGCAGAAAGCGACAATACCAGAAAAAAACGCGTAATTGAGATTCGAATGAGAGCTTGCTCCCTCTGCCAAATTCATAGGAGCCCTAGGGCTCCTATGAATTGTGCGCAGTGCCTCCAATAGGTGAAAGACAGCCCTGACCGTGGACTTTTTTGGGACAAAAAGGCAACGGCAATCAGCAGCGTCTACTCTTCTAACAGTGAAAGATTTTTAAATCAGATTACCAATTGAGGATTTTCATCATAACTTTGCCTCTTTAAAATATTAGTGTAACTTTCATCAATAATTACCTGCTCTCGTTGATTCCGTAAGATAAGCATTTATCTCCGACGCATTCACAGCATCCGTCATGGAACCATCTGAAATACATAGAAAATTAACATCAGTAAATTGATTACAAAGAATCCGCTATCCAGGACCAATAATAAAATATAGACTCTGTTCAAACGAATATCGCTTTATCCAATTCAATACGACGTAAGATAGAGAAAATGAGTTGCAAAACCTGTCTACGAATTACAACAGAAGCGATCATCAATTCCAATTTGGGTTTCGGGTGATCACTGGGATGCTGGTCTATGTCTATGTTGAGGATTTTACCGAACTGATATCATTAAAAATCGGACTAGTAGTACTGGAGATAAATGGGAACATCGGTTTGCACAAACAAACAAACAAACATCCACTCACCCCAAACGCATACACTGTCTCCATCCCGTCGTGGGTAAAAAGCATTTTATCTTTCTATCAGCCAGATCAGGTCAGAGAGACCTGGATCTGGAGGTCTGGATCTTATGATTACACATCAAATCTGGCTTCCCAGGAATGTGTAGTACTAATCAGTGCAAATACTGATTAGTGACCAATCAAGTGCTACTGTTATAGTCTTACTTCAGACTACAGATATTCCTATAAATAGACTACAGTTGGATCCGCTTATAATGACATCGAAGGGAAGTGGAAAATACCTACGTCATACTAAGCGGACGTCATAAAAAGCGTAATCTTAAGAACTAAGCTAATTCCCATCTTTGTTAGGTATTTTTGTAATAAGGAGATAAACAAAAAATTGTATATTGATAGTCAGTCGTAGATCAACCAAATCAAAGTGAGGAATAAATTCGGTATAACGTCAATTATGTTTGGTTATTGTAATGAACAAACATAATTTCTGAAAAATAGGTCATAATAAGCGATATGTCAATAAACGAAGTCATTATATCCGCACTTTTTTAAAGAATTTAATATGAAAACCAAAATGAGCTCTGTTTTACTTCATATTTAAAGCGGTTGGTCATTATAAGCGGCGTCATAATAAACGGATTCCACTATACTTTACCTCAAGCTGTTGGCGCCCATAGACCGGCAGGAAGCGCGGCACTTGTCGCAGGACATGCACTGCGACATGTAGGCCACCGTGCAGTTGAGCGTCACCACGTCGCGGCTCACCGGCTCCGACTCTTGCTCTACGCTCTCTGTGGAATGAATGAACGGAGATTTAATTCATAATCAACCTTTTAACGTTCCCACTGCTGGGACACAGGCCTCCTCTCTAGGAGAAGGAATGGGCCGTAATCCACCACGCGGGCACAGTGCGGGTTAGGAACAATAGATATTCCTTAGTCTAATATGCACCTGGTGCGGTGCCTATTGTTTAGCTATAATCCCCTTTTTTACAGTTCTAAATGATTATGAACTAACCAATGATGATTGTCTTTTATCTATTTAACAAACCCACACAAAACAAAGCCGTTGCACATTTTTTGGAAACAACGGGATCGAATTCCACTTGTAGAGATTAATTTTAACTGCAGGATCGCCAAAGCTAACGGGAAACGTTATAATGGTGTTAGTTCATTATAGCTCAGATGGATGAATGTGTAAAATGAATAAGACGTAATTATCTACGTCTTATTAGTTCATTACATAACGTAGTAAACGGATTTAAGATAGATACATATTTATCTATCATGTATTAATTATACCCGAACACTTAAACGCAATTCAATTCCTGGTATGTTTCGATATTTAAACTGCGTATCCATTCCTGGTATTTGTGTACCTATGTAGGGTTATTGCAGTACCTAAGTATAAACAACTCTGATATATAACAAAGTCGAAATAAAAGACGAAACACAGACCACCCAATGACCAATACATCGATCGTAAGCTAATAAAGCCATCTTAGCTTCAGGTAGTTGTTTACATTCTTCCGTAATGAATCATGTTCATCTCTCCACGGGAAGCCATGCGCAATGAATGACGCCTGCACCGCGCCGCTTTTGTTTTTTATTTTTTTTGAGTCCTTGTTCGAAAATTGAGTGAGACATTATTGGAGGCCAGGATTAAGTAATTGTCTTGTGTTATGTTACTTAACAGTACTTGAGTTTAAAGCATGTGCTACACGGTTTTAAACAGCGGTTTGAAACAGAAAAAACAGATTTGCGCTTTGCCAGCTACACGGTTTAAAACATGTTTAAAACCATCAGTGTTTTATAGAACGTTGCGTGAATAGGACGTCTCTACGCTCGCACCGTATATCACTACATAGTATAAAACAAAGTCGCTTCCCGCTGTCTGTCCCTATGTATGCTTAAATCTTTAAAACTACGCAACGGATTTTGATGCGGTTTTTTTTAATAGATAGAGTGGTTCAAGAGGGAGGTTTATATGTATAATACATGCATATTATAGTAGAGGAAACATTAGTATTTACATTGCACCCGTGCGAAGCCGGGGCAGGTCGCTAGTTCACTATAACGACGTCATAGCGCCTTACCTATCTAAAGAACAAAGAGTTGGGGTATGTCTTGCTCTTTTGTGTGCAATTGAATAAAAAAAGAAAGAAAAAACAGAATATGGATGAAGCGATGGTTAAAGGAGAGATTAACCCTTAGTCATATGAACCTACTGGACTTGGATAACATACATAACTTTCTAAGAATGGATAAAGAAAGTTTTTACGAATTATTGTCCAAGGTGAGGCCATTTATAAGTAAAAGAGACACAAACATGAGACCAGCTGTATCTGTTGAAGAAAGGCTTATAGCCACGCTTAGATTTTAAGGGCAAGTCTCTATATAGGTAGCTCGAGAAGATCTGTAACAACTTCTCGTTCTTTTTCTTCTCGTGCCATTTCGAGAACGTCGTTGCGTCGTCGCGTGCGTCTGCCTGCGCTCGCCGCTGCAACGCGACTGTCGTTCGCGAGGTTTTAAACAAGCGGCTAGACGGTTTTAAACAAATTTTAAACCAACGCTTCTACCAGTGGTTTCAAACGCAAGCCTTGCTGCCAAGGGTGTTTAAAGGTCAAACGAAATTTGGCATAAAACGACTATCTACACTGTTTTAAACCTCTGTTTCAAACCGCTGTTTAAAACCGTGTAGCACATGCTTTAGGGAAGTCAAAGTAAGCCTATAACGGCGCTGTTTGCGTTTAAAATAAATGGAAGTAGACTGTAGCAGCGGCGTCCCTGGATTCAAACACAGGATTCAAAATATAAACCGAGGACGCGGTCAAAGCCACGGTCGACCAACAAAATGAAGAAATTGCAGAAGTAATTTAAAAAAAAAATCGTAATATATACTTATGCCAATGGAAGAAGTAGAGGCTATTCTTTGCCTAACTTTTTTCCCTCCTTTATGCAAGACAAAGGAGGCTAACAAAAAAAAAAGGATTTAAAAAGTAATCTTACATTAAGTACTGTGATCATTTTGTACTATAAAAGAAAATTAATTGTATGTGAATTACAGGATAATAATTTTAATCCTGTAATTTTAATCAACTTCTGCTGTTGAATATACACAGCATATAGTATTGATTTGCAAGCTCTTTTGCTGTGTTTGGTACGACATGGCACAACACCTGTCCATTATATTCACTATTTTTATATTATTCACTATTTATCTAGCCACCTGGCGACCTCCTACTATGCCAAACTAATTAAACACAGATTTGAAGAAACATAATACATGGTAAACACTTAAGTAATTGGATATGAGCAATATTTTAATATCTAATGACTGAGGAGTGCTAACACAGATGAAATTCACAAATAAATTAAAATCTTGTTCTGTGACTCATAATACTTGTTTACTTGATCTTACATGGTTTTGTTAAATGATTAGCTCATGTTCACAGCTTCAATTATACCATTAAACATAATCTGTGCCACTCTTAAATACTGTTTAGCTTTCTATCAGTGAAACTATCTGTATCAGTACTTGCAGAGATTGCGCTGCTAGTCTAATAATACAAGGAGATAGAGAAACTAGCAGCACCCCATGGTTTCACCCCCATAGTTCCTGTTCCCAAAAGAATATGGGGATAAAATATAGCCTATATTTTGATTTTATATATATTGATAATGAAGCTTTTCACAGGTGAAAAAACTGTTAAAATCGGTCCAGTCGTTTAGGAGCTTATTTGGTACAAACCAAAACATCCTTCTTACAATATTAGTATGGATAAAGGTATCATTAATTAAGAAAAGAAACTGTGTTAAATGTTTAGTTTAGTTTCAAACAGCAACTATCAAGTGCAATGGAGAAATCTATTGCCTTACTAATTTTAGTAAAATCATAGGAAAGTCAATATAAACCATTAATTCAAAGTGTTATGTTATACCACATACTATACATTAGCCAACTATCAATAATTCGACCTTAAGATGCACACTGTAAGTTAGGCTCTAGAATTTTTAAAAAGTAAATATCAACACTTACGTAAATGGAAAACCACTGTCTTCTCTGGAACGGCTCTGTATGCTGACAGATCAATATCTACTGGGTAGGTGATGGACAGCCACCGCTGCTGAGGGTCTGGGTCACTGGTGAGCGCAGCAAAAAGTCCAGGAACACCATCCGCTAACTCTTCTACATATGACGTCTTCGATAATTCTGTTTGTGTGTCATTCGGTTTCGGACACATGTCTTTGGGCAAAATTATATTATTAATATGTTATCACTTCGCAAGATATACAATGTATTTATGAATAAAGTAGATTGTTTTGTTCTATCTAGTATTTCCGAATATTGAATACTGGCTAAGAGTAATTTTACATGCAATGCGTGTGATAGAAATTGAGTAATTCTAGTAAGGTACAATTATTGCACATAGTTAAATAAAAAATATGTCTAATATTTGTCAAACCCTGAAACCTTGCCTTACATGACATAGAACCTTTTTAATGTATAATGTATAGATGAGGCAAATACGGATAGAAAACGGGTGTTCTTACCAACACAACTGCAGCACTCGCTGTACAAGTAGCTGAGGCAGTTGAAACAGTCTTTACAGCACGAACAATCCTTTAAGTCACACTTACAGGATTGAGTCAGCATGCATTTTGATACCACACTGGCACAAATAGCTTCATTACAAGCGTAAACTATTGGGACCACGCATATTAGCGCTACAACGAAGTAGAATTTCCCAGCCATTACCACAGTTTTAGACAAATTGTAAACACGACACTTGAGGAATTTATGAAGTTGTAAAAATAAACAACACAAATACGTATTAAGTTAAACCAGTAATAAGAATGTTCACTTTAAATTAATTTGCAAAAAAGACTAGACACTTTACTAATTGGTATGGCAAACGTACAATCCACGAATAACAAACTAACTAAATGAAAATATAGGATACAATTTTTAGAAGCAAGTTTAGCGTCAACCACCCAGAAAGTTTACTTTATTGAATGAAAAAAGTTGAAAGTAGAGATGAGACGTATGTACTGGTAGAGGTATATATACCAAGTATGTGCTTCCCAGTACATAGACCGGGTATGGACCGGAATACTGGGTAAATACCTTGAAGGTATGACGTCAGACGCATAGTACAATACGAACATTACGAACCGCTACCACAAGGTAGCGCCCAGTTTTATCGGTAGTTCGGTACGCCGCCGAAGCAACCCGAAGCTACCCGACAGCTTACGAAGGGACCCGAAACGTCATTCTTGCTTTATGAACATTCGGTTGATTTAATTTAGTTAGACAAAATGGGTACTTATTTTTACGTGCATAAGGAATATAATAGCATAATTACATTTTTCGTCCAACAAAAAACAAAAACAAAAAACCTGACAAAACTAAAAAAAAATATTGCAAATTAAAATTACGATTGTAAATAAATTGATTTGAAATCTTTTAACTACGCCGGCTAGTTAGTCAGTTTAAATATAATTAATGTTATTTTGCATTAATTTATATAGAAATAACTAGAATTTATTAATAACCATCGTCATACTCTTAGCTGACAGTCCTAAGCCTGGTAAAGTAGGAAGGAAAGATTTCATATCTCATAATGCATAATTACGTATAGGTACTTGAAACATCGTACCTACATTATATTGGAGGCATACCATACGTTTACTTATCGAAATCCTACCACACCCAAATACTTAGAAGTATTTTGATACCTGGTATTTGTACTAGGTATTTAGTGATACCCATACCTTAAAGGCCGGGTATGGAGAATGGCAGGTATATCTCATCTCTAGTTGAAAGAACGAATGATTGACGAAAAACAATAATACCAGTTTTTTAATCTTTATTCATGACCATGGATACACGTCCTTCAGCCGTCAATAATACCAGGTTACTGCAATGTTACCAGGCTTTTTAAATAAAATATCAGTAATTGCTTTCGTCTACCTAAAAAATAATATGAAAGTCCACCATTTAGCGCGTAGTTGTTATTTTCCTTTTTTTTCAACGTATCAATCATTGCCGTTGATCGTTTTGAAATAATGTAATTTCCTAGTTTTTCTCTGTTGGCAAACATAAAGAGTGCTCCGCCTCACTGACCAGTTTCACAGTACGCGGGACAATTTAAATTGACAATATGAATGTATGTTATTTATATAAAGATTTCCAAAAAGGATAATAACTGTTTCTCCTGCTAGTATTCACACTCAGGCCTCTACTCAGTGAGAGCATAAAATTTGGTGAGTGAGTATTTCGATATTATTTTTGCAGCAAATGATCAATACTCGGCAAAATCTGCGTATACATTTCGAAAAGAATAAATAAATAAAAAAAAAACATTAATTTAGTTTTATCTCTTACTCCTTTAATAATTATCATACATAATATTTCGTTTATCGTTGATCGATTTATTTTAATTGACCTATCTACCTACCACGAAGATAAGTAGGTAGGTACCTAATTGTACTTTAGGATACCTACTGATAAATAATAAACCCTGACAGTTAAATCTGATAAACTAATAATATCCGAACGTCAGCAAGTAGGTAGGTATCGTATCGTAGGTATCGTATCGTCGTATTAACGGTACAATCTAGAAAATATAAGATTAATCGGCAAACGATATACTTACCTCGGATTTTGGCCTTATCGCGATAATATTCACTTGGGTGGTAGAAGTATAACGATATGGAGTAGGATAATTACTTTGCCTTGTTTATCGATCAATATTAATTAGGTACATAGATTGGTAGGTATTGTAGGTATGTTTATTTTCAAGCGAAGCTTATTTCTTAGTTAGTACTCGACGGTAACATATTTGATAAGGTCGCAGTAAGATGGTGAGTCCAGCTCTTATGTCACAATTTACTAGAAATAATGTTTAGGTACACGAGTAATTTATCAGCTGTTTATTTTACTATTAAATCGATTCAATAGTTATTTCAAACTGATTGTATCCGAGGTGAAATAGTACCTACCTATATTTTGCTGCAAGTGGAGTTTGTCATTCAAGCCGAAGCGGAATAGACTCACGAAACTGCAATGACAAACTAAGTGGTATTTGTCATAATTTGATGTAGGCTTTTCGAATACCCATGTAGGTATCATCATCTTATTTTTTACAACTCACTCGAAAAAATACTTAGGTAGGTAGGTACCTACTTACAACATTTTTGATGCAAACATAATACCTATTTAATACTAGGAAAAAAAAATTCGTTTGGCGACGTCGGGCGACCAGCTTGGTATGATAATACATAATATGTATATATATAATATAATACATAATATATATAATTGTATACTTATTATACAATTAATTGAATAGGCGCTAACCAATGCTCTTTTCTCCACTAGTGCAAATTGGTCTTCATTTCATAAGTACCTAAAAGCGTGAAGTAATTGTAGCCGGATTTCCTCTAGGCTATTTTTCCCTTTTCCTTCATTTTCTCAGTTAGCCAAGCTTGTTTTCAGTCCAGCAGGTGCTAAACGTCAAAACATATTGAAAATATAATATTAAGGATAGTGACTCTTGCTTAAGTTTATTGAGCTCCGAAGAAAGAACAGTTTTCATAGAAGCAAGTTTATTTGGACATCTTTTTGGGTTTACTCAAGTTCCTAACAAGTAACAACTTACTTGTTAGGAACTTCTATTTAATTTACCTATCTTTATTCTTTAATAAATCAAAGGTAACAACATGCGAAACTTAGTGTACCTACCTCTTATTAGTGCCTTTAAGGAAAGCATGTTTTAAGATGTTTCTCAACCCTATTAGAAGGTACCTACATAACACTAAAACAAAAATTTCATCGAGGTTTGATTTGGAGGATATTTGTACAAACATGCAAATAAATGATCAAATAGCCTAAAATCTAAATAACTACGCGTGTGAAACCGCGGGGCGGTCCTAGTCTTCTATACCTACTAAACGAGTAGGTACCGTAAATCGGGGTGTATATAAATGCAGCGGTGAAGGCTATAATTGTTATAGCATAAGCGGCTGTTCTTAGCCAATTCTCGCCACCAGCAATTTGTCGTCTAAAGCGATTCCTAGGAAAACCGCAGCGTCTACCGAAGGTAAAACCGCGCCCCGTAGCCGCCATAGCAGTTGATAGCACAGAATAGATGCCTATCTGAGTTACCTTACATTTATAATAATATATTATAGTAATCAATTTTGTAAATGAAAGTACGAATATCCGAACGGACGAAGTCGCGGGCGAAGTGCTAGTTGTATCTATATACATATATGTATGTAAGTATCATGAATGTTGTATGCAGGCATCCAAGTAGTACCGATCTGATCGCCTATTATCAAGTTGCCTCATGCCTGTCGTTGGCCTGTTCGTCGAACTTTAACCTTACACACTTGTGAGCATTTCAGCATTCAGCTCAAGTGAATCTTGCTGTATTTCCAGGGTTGGCAGTCACTAGTCTGTCTGGTGGTGTTAGCCACGGTCGCCACTGCCTACAAGAATCCATACTATGCGCCTGGTCGCTCTGTGAACGTACACCTTTTCGAGTGGAAATGGGACGACATCGCTGATGAGTGCGAGAGGTTCCTTGGGCCCAGGGGTTATGGAGGTATTCAGGTAAAAATGTTTCTTGTAAACCTAATGGTGAACTCAAAGTAAAAAATATGTTGGGAATGGTATCGTTAGCAAGTTGGTGTTGACGAAAGTAGGAGTCGCCTGTGGAAGCTGTAACTTGTCAAAGTATTTACTTTAAAAATAACATGTTTTTTTTACTGTAACAAAATTAATTTAAAAATGTAAGATAAATATGATCCTTAAGGGATTAAAATAAATTATTTTTGAATTTACTTAGGTATAGAGGTGAAAATATGAGTTTTTTTTTTTTAATAATAATTAAATTAAGACTAATTCACAATTCAAGAATCCGATCTTGGGGGTTTTCAGCACATACCTACATAGGTAGGTATGTGCTGCACATACCTACCTATGTAGGTATGTGCTGAACCATTAAAATAACTTCTTTTTTTAGATTTCACCACCCAACGAAAATGTGGTGCTATGGTCGTACAATCGTCCGTGGTGGGAGCGCTACCAGCCGATGTCGTACAAACTGGTGACCCGCTCCGGCAACGAGCGACAGTTCGCCGACATGTTGCGCAGATGTAACGCAGCAGGCGTCAGGTGAATACTAAAAATGTAAACTGTAGGACTCCGTTCCTGCCAGGTTAGTAAAGTTAGTTTGAAAGAGTCACCGAGGCCTTGGTACGCAAAGTGCATTAGGAGAAGATTAGGAGGAACTCATCATCTATGACGGTCTTCTAGGTTCGATCGATCATCTAGATTCGGTAATCCAAGCGGGACTTTAAGAGGAAGTAATTGAAGGCAGTCACAGTTTTAGGTAAATTGTGTAGTTATACCTTACTAAAATACCAACTTGCCATAGAATTCAAAACTTCAGGATGCCGGAACTGGTAGTAGGTACCTAGCTACCCCACCATGTCATTCATTTTTTTTTAAACACTGCAGACATAAATAGGAGCCAGTTAGAATGTTGAAGTTAGCGTGATGATATTATAATTATAACTTATAGCCTTTCTCGACAAATGAGCTATCTATAACTGAAAGATTTTTTTAAATCAGACCAGTAGTTCTCGAGATTAGCGCGTTCAAGCAAATAAACTCTTCTCAAACAGACTCTTCAGCTTTATGTGTTAATATAGATATTTTTCTGTTTTTCATAACATGGTCGTCACAGCGTTATCTTCAATTGTTTTTTTTTATGTTTGCCAGGATCTACGTGGATGCAGTAATCAACCACATGACGGGCGAACCCCGAGAGAACGTCGGCACAGCCGGCAGCACGGCAGTCTTCAACGAGTGGAACTACCCCGCAGTACCCTTCAACCGGCAGCATTTCAACTGGCCACACTGCGGAATCAATGACATTGACTACAGTACTGACGCCTGGAGGGTAAGCAGCTGCAGTGGAATTTCAATATTTAACTTGACTTAAGCCGAACCTACAATAGAGATCTAAGAATTCGTTATTGTACAGGTACGCAACTGTGAGCTCGTCGGACTAAAAGATTTGAACCAAGGAGACGAACACGTTAGGAATATGATCGTCAACTATATGAATGAACTTATTGATTTGGGTGTGGCTGGTTTCAGGTGAGCTACTAGTTATTATAATATAAATACATCATTCCCGCTGCTAGACAAATGATGTGCAGCGTCACATCAATCGGTCTTGTGCTTTGTGAATCGAAAAGATTAAACAAATTTCCGTGACCTTTTCTTTCAAATACTTTAATTAAGACTGCATAAAGCATAGGTACAGCCACCCAGTCCTAAACACATTCTTTCTAAATAAATTGCTCAATATATTCAGAATTGACGCCGCCAAACACATGTGGCCTCACGATCTCCGCAACATCTACGACCGCCTAAAAAACCTAAACACACAACACGGCTTCCCCGCCAACGCCAGACCTTACATCTACCAAGAAGTCATAGATTACGGTACCGAAGCCATCAGCCGAGATGAATACACTCCTATTGGAGCTGTTACAGAGTTCAAAGTTGGTTTGGAACTGAGTAATGCGTTCAGAGGGAATAATCAACTCAGATGGCTGTCCAGCTGGGGCCCACAATGGGGTCTACTGGCCCATGAAGATTCTCTAACCTTCATAGAGAACCACGATAATGAAAGAGGTCACGGCGGGGGAGGTGGTATCCTGACGTACAAACAGTCTCGGCAGTACAAGGGAGCTATCGCCTTCTTGCTTGCTCATCCATATGGAGAGCCCCAGATTATGAGCAGCTTTGACTTCTGGGACTCTGAAGTTGGACCACCTATGGATAATAATGGAAATATTATTTCACCTTCTATCAATTCTGTAAGTATTTTTCTTTGCCTTTTCATAAAGCTTCACTTTTTGATTCAGAGAAAATTTAAAACTCTCGTTGAACTAACCCTTTAACAGATCGCATATACAAACTAGCGACCATTCCGATATTTTCTTTTAAATTATTATCCTGAGTAATAATTCAGTTTTTCTTTCAACCTTTTCATGCTCTTCAGCTAAAAGTTTCTGTAACGATATTTGCGTTGTTCTTTCTAAAGTAGGCGAATTCATGTGCTAGGCTCACCAGTCACCACCATTATCTCATCTATAAATAAAATTCTTCCAGGACGGTAGCTGCGGTAATGGCTGGGTGTGCCAACACCGCTGGCGCCAGATCTACGCGATGGTAGCGTTCAGGAACGCGGCTGGGAACACCGGCCTCAACGACTGGTGGGACAACGGCTCCAACCAGATCGCCTTCTGCAGGGGAGGCAACGCTTTCATCGCTATCAACAATGACTATTGGGATCTTAACCAGACTTTGCAGGTTTGTGTTGATTAATCTTTGATTCTTAATTTTATACGGTCTGCTGATAGACGCACCTACGAAGGAGCGAACAAAATCTACAATGCAGAATATGACTGATAATAAAAATCTAAGGATTTTTGGGATTACAATAGCAATCGAAGATTTGCATCGTCGAAGCATTGTTTAGTCGTTTGAATAGGCTGCATACCGGCAGATAAGGACCGGTAGTTGTGTTTGGGTAAAGCTTCGATTGGAATTGTTTCGGAAATATTCTGCGGATAGATTTAGATACAGAATTTTGAGAAGTTATGAATTCTGTGTAGTTTATAATGTGTGCCTAAACTTCTGATAGTCAAATACTTGTGCATCCAGTTGACTTTAATATTAGTTTAATAACACCTCTGCGATCTCTCAATAATCAGCCTTTTAACGTTCCCGCTGCTGGGTCACAGGCCTCCTCTCTAGGAGAGGGAATGGGCCGTAATCCAGCACGCGGGCCCAGTGCGGGTTGGTGAATGTGACATGTCTTCGAATTTTTGGTTCTAGGACATGCCGGATTCCTCACGATGTTTTCCTTCACCGTTTTGAGAGCAGTGGTGATGAAATTAATTACACAAAGTAATGCGTCTGGCTGGGTTTGAACTCGCGACATACAATTCGTAAGACGGGGCCATTGCCACTCGGCCACCACTGCTCTCAAATTCTTACATGAAGTAACATTACGAAATCTCTTTCCAGACCTGCTTACCCGCTGGCCGATACTGCGACGTGATCTCAGGCGACAAGCAGGGCTCCTCGTGCCGGGGCAAGACGGTGACCGTGGGCAATGACGGCCGCGCGCATATCTCTGTTGGGGCGAATGACTACGACATGATGCTGGCCATACACGTGGGCCCTGAGGTAAACCTGCTTCTTTAAATACTCTTAGATTGGTTTTTATTTTTAACCAATTATGTTAGTTAAAGCTATATTGCGTTTGCATTGGACGCTGATCTTCAAAGATGAACCAGTGACCTCCTCAACATAAAATCTAGTAAAGTAAGATATTTAACCATGAGCTGGTCTGGGCTGGGACTGCGAAAGCACACAAAGTTACTCCTTGCACAACCAATATCACCAGAAATAGTGAGACATAAAAAGCTTTAAACAAAAATACAGCTGACTTCCAAATAAAAAACATAATAACTTTAACAAACAAAAAACGAAAAATCAACCAAATCATCCGTTGTATGCTTTTGTAAAAAAAAATATTGTTCTTTGTAGCCGTCGTCCTCGTAACTTCCTTATAAAGTTACGAGGAAGAGATGTACTTACATATGTTTTTAAGTAAATGATATATAATGGCGACGTCATGTGGTATGGTTTTGAACTGCTCACAAACTAGTTTTTTCATTACTTACTTACTTTTAGTGCTTATCTTATGTAGGGTTTGTTTGTGTTTAATCAAGTTTAATTAATTTTAGAAGTGTTAAATTTTTATGTCTCATTCCTATTATTATTATAGTTGTAGCTTTTATTTAAAATCATGTCTTATTTTTTTCAGAGTCGACTATAAACGGTGCAAAAGCCTTCTTTGTCTCTATATTAGGCTTCTATTGGTATATTTCTGTACAAAGACTTTAAATAAAAAAAATAGAAATGCTTTCAAGTTTTTAATTTAAACCTCTATTGTCTTAGCTAGAGTTGCCAAACTCCCAAAATATTCCCAATAATGCGGTAATATTCAAAATAAACTTCGTAATAGGGAAATGCAGAAACTATGCACAAACGCGTCAATATCAAGTATATTTTACTTATAAGTTTCAAATTTCCAACACTAGATGGCACAGTCTACTTCGTGCACGTTCCTCTAAACGGAAAGTGGCAGCACAGGTCAAATATTTAAAACGTAAAAGTTTCAGATTTGCAACACTAGATGGCATAGTCTACGCCGTGCATGTTCCTTTAGCAGGTAACAAAATATAAGCCGCGTCCGTTTTGGCTTCACGCTAGCACTCACACGACAATACGAGTGCTAGCGTGAGTTTAAAGAATATTTCAAGCTTTGTATGTATGCGAGAAGTATTCGCAATTTTACCAGTCTATGCATGTACACGTTTGCGTCAAAAGAAATAATTGATGGTTTGTAAGTTTGTAAGTAGATAAGCAGAAAGTTAATAAGGTTCTTGTATTTTGATATTGTTTTATTTATAAGCTACCTAAGTACGCAGGTGCTTAGGTAGCTCATAAAAAAATCTGCCTGATGCTTTAATGCGAGGCACACCATGTAGTTGTTTAAGTTGGAATTTATGAGTGCAAGATTTTTCCGAGCGAATAAATCGGAATATTTCTTAATAAGTACTTGCAAAGTTTACGCGAATTACCTATTACATTTCAAATTCAAATTAATTTAATCTCTTTTCACATTGGCTGCCTTAAGATTAATATCAATTGGTATTTCTAACTAAATACAACCAAGAAAAGACTGGTGCCTGAAATAGGTTTGGAGAAAAACCTGTGGTACAGTCACCCCGGCATTAAAATAGTTTGGCTTTGAGGTCTCGTAAGAGAAAAGATTAAACTAAGTGATAGGTAATATTTATGGGTACAAACAAAATAAAAACAAAAGAAAAATAAAAAAGAGAGAAGCAAAATAGCAGAAATGTAGGTTGTGACGTGTGAGTTGAATTATTTGTGGTGTGTCGGTGAAAGTTTCTATGAATGAAAAAGAGTACGAGAGCGACTATGACAAGTGAAACAAGAATATGAGTGAAGGAACATACAAGAGCCTGTTTGGTGTGAGGATCAGTCATGGGCGTTGGGGAAGGCGGGCAGTTCATTTAAGGACTTTCAAAAGATGCTCTGTGTTTGCATAATTGAGGGTTTTGAGGTTGAGGAATGTCTTTACAGATTTTTTACAATTTGATTTTGTTTTGGGATATATATTCAGGGTGTCGTTAAGTTTGTTGTAAAAGAATTGACCAAGGTAGCAAAAGAATTTCTGAGGGAGTGTAGTTTTGAAGTTAGTTGAGGGACATATCCTTCCCTTACGCCGTTTGTTGATGAGCTTAGGGTCGAACTTTAGCTAGGAGTGTATTTTACCTACAGTAAGCAGGATAAATGATTATCGTACCGTAAGAGTGTCCCATTCTTTGTAAAGATCAACAGTAGGGAAACGAAAAGGGAGACCAGCACCGACCTAGAGTATAGCGCGCTGCGCTCTCTCGACCACTATAAGGTGGGATTTGGGGGCACCTCCCCACGTAATGATGCAATAATCCATTAGTGATTGGCACAGAGCAAGGTATATCATTTTGAGAGTCCTTCGATCAACAGTGTGTCTTTAGGATTTTAAAATGTAGATTAGTTTACAGAGCCTCGGTGCAAGTGCATTAATATGAGGTTTGAAAGTAAGATGGAATTCGTATTTTAAACTATCAATCCTTTCGAGGGTGGGACAAGCGCACTTTGTGTTTCCACTGTAACACCTGTGCGCCGTAATGGTGAGAGATGACGGAGGAAGATGGTTAGCTTGATGCGCTAAAGTTATTTTAGTTTGTGAGACGTTTAGAGTAAGTTTTGCTGCAACCACTCGATGACTGTATCCATGCCGTGTTGCGCAAGATCAAAAACCTCATCCCAGCCATCGCCACTAAAGAACAAGGCGGTATCATCAGCAAAAGTGACGATTTTTGCATTGTAGAGTGAAAGCTGGCAGGGGTCATTTATGTAGACCAAACAGAGCGTTGGGCCTATAATACTACCCTGAGGTACCTACACCAAAATTGACATATAACTCGTCACTTGAATCTGCCATTTACTTTGAGTCTCTGTTTTCTACCAGTAAGGTAGCTTAACATTTGAAAACTTCAGAATACTACTTCCCGGCATCACTAGTCTTAATCAGACGACAGATATAACCACTTCTGCTTATTATAACAACGACCTAAAGAGAGATAGATTCATTATATTTCAAACTTCGAGATGCTTAACACAATATGTATAATGTCACTTCAATTATGAAGTACCTACATTACATAATCAGTGTTTAGTCTAGCTGACTACCTATATTGCCAATTAGTTTATTTGACTTCGACTTTTGATCCAGTTTGGCATATTTTTTCGGTTTAGGTTCAGTTAGAAGGCGCCACTTCGAAGCTTGTGGACTAATTTGCAAGTCAAACTATCTCGTCTCTTCTCGTCACCAGTAACAAAGCGTTTCATGAATGTTGGATCGGAATTGACTCGTTCTAACAATATGTTCTCAGTGACTTATGCGATTGAGTTTTTGGTAAAAAATCAGGTTTTTTGGAACTAGCCGAACGGCAACATGTTTCATACCCAAGTGATTGTTTAAAATGGTAGGTACGGATCGACTCGTGAGACACAAAGTTCGGCGGCTATCTCTCTCAAACATAAATAAGGATTTTTAGTCCCTATTTCTTTTGCTTTTTTTTTGCTTTTTATTATTTAGCCTACATTTTTATTCTGAGCGAACCCTTTCATTTAATACCTATACTATAAGAAATCTTCAGAAATCCGCCATAATATTGGATTGAGAGTGATGTCAGAATATTTTTCTAATTAATTATTCTCGGCAAGCCCTTTTATTTGATACCCATATTTCAAAAGTACATAAAAAGAAATCCGCCATCTTGGATGTTCCGCTATATTGGATTTAGAATGAACCCACATTATTTTTCGAGTTACTTTCAACAAGCCCTTTCATTTGATACCCATATTGTAGAAATGCATTAAAAATAAATATTCCGCCATCTTGGATGATCCACCATATTGGATTTAGAATGACATCACACAGCTTATCGTGTATTGTCATCCAAACTAAACGTGTATACCCAAGCAGCAAAATGTGGTCGAGTAATTGTCCTGGAACCACCATTTCATAGGACTATAAAGGAATAGTAAGCAATTACAACCACGGAAAAGGGCCCAATTTATAGGCGTATTTTCCCTAATTAAATGTCTATAGTAGAATTGGTGAATACCACTTTTACCAATAACAACCTCATAGTTGGACTACGTAAAACTATTTGCGCCCGCGAAGCTAACTATCAGCACATAATGGAACCAAACACGACAGTAACGACCTTATAGTTGGACTACGTAGAACTATTTGCTCCCGCGAAGCTAACTATCAGCGCTTAATGGAACCAAATACAACAATAATGTACACAGTGAATCTGTTACAAGCTCATACAAAGTGTTGTGAATTGGTAAATGTTACTGCGCACATTTGTAAAGATTAAAACATATCCATTTCTAATAAATATTATCTAGAATATAAATTATGAGTAGAGTGTTAGTTAACAATAAATCAAGATGTATAATGTGTTTGAATGTACACAGCATGGCGCACGTATATTTTCTGTGAAGTATAATAAGTTTTTAGTCAAAATTTTGACGCGCCCCTTGAAATTTGCGTTTTCATTAAGTTGAATTTTAAAATAATGTTAGTTTCAGTAAGACATACAACGAAAAGTCGCCATTTTGACAAAGTTGGTTTTCCCAAATACATTAACAAACCGTTATAGGCTTACTTTGTTTAATAATGGTAAATATCAGAACCATTGCTTGGCCATATTGTTTGGAATTAGAGTTCCGCAAATATTTTTATAACCGGACGGTTCTTTTATATTGCTATTAGATACGTGGCTTATTTTAGTTCTTTTGTTTAGGTGTCAACATTGAAAATGGTAATGTTTTGGACGTCGATCGCTTTTTGACTAAAAGGGATTTCCGAGCTTTAAAAACCTTAATAATAGTAAAAACCAATGTATTCTTGTACAGGACACCACGGATATAGTTTTGGATACTTAGTATATTAAATTAAACCTTTATAATCGTGTTAAGATTATAACAATTTTGGTTTATACCACTATAAAACCGCTCCATATTAAGTACTTATAATTGTTCCGTAAAGTGAATTTATAAACCATTATAAAACCGGGTAATAAATGCACATAGTTTCCGGTTTGTTTAGTTCTATTTGTCACTCTTATTGGCGTACTTTATTTATAGTAGTTCTATAAAGCTTCTTGTTAGCAGTTATAAGTATAGCTTACCAGTTTATCTACTCTTGAGTGCATTTACACCCTCGCGATACTTTTATAGGTCACCCAAACTTATATTGCACCCTTAATTTCTACCTATAAGTGATTATAAGTTAATGTATAAGATCAGAAATACTATAAGGCCCAACTTACTCCATGCTGGCTATTATAAGCGTGGTAGTAAATACTAGAACCGTTAAGAGAATATTATAAGTGCTGGAGGCCTATAGCATCTGCACCATAGGATAATTTTGCTGCTTGGGTACAAAATTTCAGCTCAATCGGTTGAAGATATCTGCTTCAAAGTTGAGTAACAAGATTCCACCCGAAGAAACATACATAAATTGTAAGTTAAAGAAAAGCTTTTAAAATTATGGATTAGTAAGTACCTGCCTATATACTTAGTCCATTTTACATTTTCGTTGATATAAAAATACCATGTAAAAATACACCAACCAAGGTCGTTTTCATTCGATAAAAAAAATATTCTACTGTTTGTAAGTTTTTTACGTAAATAAAAAATGTGTTTTTAAAATTAATTGAACTGTGTTTCTGTGAAATATGTATATTTCAATGAAGTAAATAGAAGTTGTAACCATAATATTGGAAATAAAAATACAAGGAACAAATATTATATGAAACAGTTGTCACACCCGGTCCCGTCACAGTTCCCCACTATAGGGGTTATGGATTGTAGATGAAACCTAAAGTTTCCAACCGTGTGAAAGTAAATTTATAAAGGTATATATACATAAATATCTGGAAAGACTGAAATTAAAGACATACCTCAATACACATACAAAGTTTATTCACTATAAAAAGAAGTATCACCTTGCATAGAAATACAGTGAATGAGGCAGCTAATCATAAATAATACCTCCCAGACTTACACACTAATATGTGTAACCCTGTTAGACCCTGTCTCCGTACCAAGGTATAACAGAGGTACACCACATGAGATATTACAAAAACAACGTCTCAGGTCGCTTGTAAGGATTCGCGAGGTGAACGCATAAGTACCACTAGCTCATCGCAAGGTATTGACCAACCAGGGCTGTGCACGTTAAGAAACCTACTCACTATGGTACAGTATACCCGTGACACAACTTAATACAAAAGGAAGTTATTACTGGTCTTGTTACTTAACACATTAACAAAAGGCCTAACTCTTTGTATGAAAATAAACCCAGTATACAGGTCTAATGCATCTCCCTCATAATAATTAATAGCGGCTCGATTAGACTACTCAATTCTCTCTACTCAATTAGTCAACTCTCAATTAGTGAATTAGCTCAATTACTCAATTAGTAAATACTTAATGCTCAAGTCTCTCTCAAACAGTGCAAGACTTACGCACTATAATACAAGACTACTCAATTAGTCTACCCAACGACTCAATTAGTGGAACAGAATCCCTTGGCATGGCACCCAGGTTAAAAACCTTGGCACCCACGAACAGACGCGGCCTACGGGAGAAGTCCAGCAGGATTGCTGTTACCTGGAACGGCGATGTTTCCTCAACGAGGTTTCGGATTGGTAAGGCCTTCCTGTACCATGGACGGCCACACTGTCTCAAATCTCGTCGAGCCAAACCTGAACGATGCACGTTCTCCGGATGGCTTCAGGCATTCATCAATCCCGGACCTCAAATATCCAGGCTAGTAAAACAGCCAGACCTGGAACAAAATCTCCGTAGTCAAATACATGTGCCTTTGGACTTTCAGAATGGGAAACAAATGGAGGACGAAATACTCACAGGGTTCAGCCTTTTAATGCACTTGAAAACCCCTCGGGTTTCGGGTCACCGTTGTAAAAACAAGTGCCTTTATAATATCATTTGTTCGTCTCTCTGTGACCTCTGCGGTCTAAAAGGACCCACCATTTCTCCACTCTGTCATTGAAAAGTCCTTTGCGAGAAGCTTCCATGCCATAGACTAAATACTCTCGATTCCGACATGTTCCTAATTATTTAAATTTATTAAACTTTATGCTTCTATGCAATTTTTGTGTGTTTTAATTAATTTACATCTACTTTTTTGATAATATATATTAAGTTTTAAAAAGACGTTCGAACTCTAGCGCCATCTGTTGATTAATCTATGGGCTCTGTCAAATGTGTTTCCATTTGTCCGCTAAAGATGTCGCTGCGAGTTTCATTTCTTGTTTTGCAACGTCACAATGCCCCTCTTCCCGCAAAAAAGGTTTTTGCGTATTCGTAAAAACCGCACACCGCCCTCGGTGTTATAATATTAAACGTAGAGAACCTATTCTCCAATATTCTTTTGCGGAAGAGTATTATCGTACTTCTAAACTGAAGGTTTAGATGGTAGTGTTGTTTTTAAATTTAAAAAAATAATAATTAACTTATTTAGTATGATCTACCAGTAGCAAATATCTTTCCCAAACAAAACCATACTGCCAGGAAACCTGTTCTGCCTGCAATACTTCCTGCAATCCGGGCATCCCCCCCAATCTTTCATACGTCTTAAACATACATTCCCAATCATTCCTCTCATCCATCTTGTAGCAACCTGCATCCATTTCGCAGGAGGCCACCTCTTTCAGTTCCCCCGAATTCCGTCTGTATACCAGTGGAACTCTGCATTGTTTTCCTAAATTAAACGATCCGCCTGGTAAAAATATGTTCAGCGAGCTGATACATAATAATTTGAAACAATAATTGTCCATTCCACTCACCAGGCAGGACGTATTCAACTTTCCCAGTAGTTAAACTCCTGGAAAAACAAATTGGCGAAAGGCTTATTTAAAGAGTCACCGGCCGCTCTAAACTCGATAAGCAACTATAGTGCTATCTAAACTGAAGCAAGCTTCACAACTGTTAAGCAACAAAGTGCCACCTCAAATATTTCACCGAAGCAACAATGCTATCCCGGCAAAATAATATAATAGTCACGGCTTATTTTAGGAGTTACTATCCGCTCCATAACAAAATATGGACAAAGCCATATATACGTGAAGGCTTATTTTAGAAGTCACTATCCGCTTCATAACAAAATATGGACAAAACCATACAAACGTGAAGGCTTATTTTAGAAGTCACTATCCGCTTCATAACAAAATATGGACAAAACCATACAAATGTGAAGGCTTATTTTAGAAGTCACTATCCGCTTCATATGTAAATATGGACAAAGCCGTATTTGTAATAAAATACTGAATTTTAGGGATAAAAAAAAACATGCAACATAACGGTATCATTGCCGTATAAAAATATGAACGGAATGGTAAACTCACATTCATTAAATGTAAGCATATGTATCGCTTACTCATGCCTTGTCGTCGTTGTTGGAGTGAACTCCAAACAACACGTGAATACACGGACTACGGCTAACGATCCCCCCGGCTTCAACGACTGGTAATTTAATATTGGCTACCTTGGATTAGTTTTTATAGATTTTTATATCCTTTATGTGCCAAGTGCCTAATGGTTTTCCATTCAACCCTACTAGTTCATATACTAATGGTGAAAGCACTTTCCCCACTATGCACTGCTCATATTTAGGTGCCAACTTAGATGCCTTATACTTCTCCGCGTCACTTTGAATGTAAGTCTTTCGCCAAACCAGTTGACCTTCACGTAAAGTGACGTGTTGCCTACGCAAGTTATAATGTTTCGCGTTTGTGGCATGAGCCTTAACTATATTAGTTCGCACCTTCTCGAAAATATCCCTGAGGGCTCCTAATTCACCCGCGTATTCTTCACGAGGCATAGCAACTTCATAATCACAGTCGTCTGCATTCTTATAAAAAGTGCCGTTAATAATAGGTTCACGGCCGTGTACCAAGAAAAATGGAGAAAATCCTGTTGTTTCATTTACTGCGCTGTTTATTGCTAATTGGATTTTCGTTAAATTTTGATCCCATGTCCTATGATCTTCTTTTACATAAGGAGAAACTGCCGTCATTACCGTTTTATTGTATCTTTCCACCATATTAACTTGTGGAGCGTACCTTGGGCCATAATGCACTCGAGGTATGTTGTATCTCTTTAATATGCTACGAAATTCAGATCCCGTGAATTGAACCCCATTATCGGTAATTACGGTTTCTGGAATACCATGAGCGAGAAGAACATAATTCTCAAAGTGTTTTGCTACCAATGCACTAGTTGCGCGGCGTAATGGAAACAATAACGTGTATTTTGAAAAACAGCAGGTAACCACAAGCAAATGAACGAAACCCGAACGTGGTGGCTAACGTATAACCTAAACTATTAAATTGTTCATGGGCTCCATTACCTATTATAGAAATTGCTGCCCCTGAATCTAACAAACCGTATAATGCTACATCATATAAATTTACACTTAAATAAGGCCGAATATCTTTATCCCTGTCTGGCTTAAACAGCGCTGTCACTGATCTGTTATATTTGAAAAATTTGGAAACACATTCTAACCATGATTTCCATTTTTAATTATTTAATGAAATAGTAATTAACTTTATATTACTTGGCAATAATTTACGAATCACGTTTCCGAACGCACCGAGTCTATGAACTGAAACGTCAAATGTCAAGTTCACTATAATTTTTAGGTTAAGTTTCAATTTAAGAAAAACAATGATTAATGTTGGCTGCTCGTATGATATGACCGTAATTCAATGTTAATACCCAATAAGGAACTGCATATATATGTGTTGAAGCGTTAATGACCAAGTAACTGACCAGGTTTTATATAATACTTGTTTTCTTTCAATGTGAAAGTTACTGTTTATTGTACCAAAATCCACCCAAGTCACAGTCTCCTGTACGTCACAACCATGAATAACAATGCAAGTTACTAATTTAGTTATTGTGTCACCTCGAAGCACCTCACAAACGAATATGAGTCTGTAATACAGTTGTGGAATGTGTTCCGTTGTTCACTTTACAAAATTTTTCATTTTCAACCAATATTGATTTTAACAAAGACAAAGTAGTTTGTTATTGAGTTTTCCTAGGTGCAATATTACACTTAGCTGTAATCAAAACTATTCAGAATTGTTCATGACTAATAATAATTAATGTCTTTTAAACAAGTTCACAATCTTAATTTTTTTTTTGCTTTCCTTTATAAATGTTCTGTTGCACCTTATTTTGAATTTTCTCCTGTAAGTGTGTTGTAATATAATAACTTTACAATGAATCTTTCACTATGTTCATCAATTTATATAAATGTAGGTAAACTTGAAAAAAAAATTATTATCAAATGAAATTTTTAGTGTCTGACCTTTACAGTAACCTTGAGAAGTTAGGTTTTCAAATTAATACTCAATACACAACTTGACCTGGCTGTGTGCTAGGCAAATAAACAAATAGGTCAGTGACTTACACACTGTAGCGTACCAATCCAAATTATGGAAAAAGCGTTCCGACTGTGGTTAATGCACCACTTTAAATTAAATCTTAAAAACTAGCCTTAACCTAATATGGTGTTCCACTAATTGAGCGTTCTAAGAGAGAGAGAGAGAGAGATGTTGGTATTAATTGTTCACCTTATATAATAAAATAATTATATACCGTTGAGCGCCAACTGTCACACCCGGTCCCGTCACAGTTCCCCACTATAGGGGTTATGGATTGTAGATGAAACCTAAAGTTTCCAACCGTGTGAAAGTAAATTTATAAAGGTATATATACATAAATATCTGGAAAGACTGAAATTAAAGACATACCTCAATACACATACAAAGTTTATTCACTATAAAAAGAAGTATCACCTTGCATAGAAATACAGTGAATGAGGCAGCTAATCATAAATAATACCTCCCAGACTTACACACTAATATGTGTAACCCTGTTAGACCCTGTCTCCGTACCAAGGTATAACAGAGGTACACCACATGAGATATTACAAAAACAACGTCTCAGGTCGCTTGTAAGGATTCGCGAGGTGAACGCATAAGTACCACTAGCTCATCGCAAGGTATTGACCAACCAGGGCTGTGCACGTTAAGAAACCTACTCACTATGGTACAGTATACCCGTGACACAACTTAATACAAAAGGAAGTTATTACTGGTCTTGTTACTTAACACATTAACAAAAGGCCTAACTCTTTGTATGAAAATAAACCCAGTATACAGGTCTAATGCATCTCCCTCATAATAATTAATAGCGGCTCGATTAGACTACTCAATTCTCTCTACTCAATTAGTCAACTCTCAATTAGTGAATTAGCTCAATTACTCAATTAGTAAATACTTAATGCTCAAGTCTCTCTCAAACAGTGCAAGACTTACGCACTATAATACAAGACTACTCAATTAGTCTACCCAACGACTCAATTAGTGGAACAGAATCCCTTGGCATGGCACCCAGGTTAAAAACCTTGGCACCCACGAACAGACGCGGCCTACGGGAGAAGTCCAGCAGGATTGCTGTTACCTGGAACGGCGATGTTTCCTCAACGAGGTTTCGGATTGGTAAGGCCTTCCTGTACCATGGACGGCCACACTGTCTCAAATCTCGTCGAGCCAAACCTGAACGATGCACGTTCTCCGGATGGCTTCAGGCATTCATCAATCCCGGACCTCAAATATCCAGGCTAGTAAAACAGCCAGACCTGGAACAAAATCTCCGTAGTCAAATACATGTGCCTTTGGACTTTCAGAATGGGAAACAAATGGAGGACGAAATACTCACAGGGTTCAGCCTTTTAATGCACTTGAAAACCCCTCGGGTTTCGGGTCACCGTTGTAAAAACAAGTGCCTTTATAATATCATTTGTTCGTCTCTCTGTGACCTCTGCGGTCTAAAAGGACCCACCATTTCTCCACTCTGTCATTGAAAAGTCCTTTGCGAGAAGCTTCCATGCCATAGACTAAATACTCTCGATTCCGACATGTTCCTAATTATTTAAATTTATTAAACTTTATGCTTCTATGCAATTTTTGTGTGTTTTAATTAATTTACATCTACTTTTTTGATAATATATATTAAGTTTTAAAAAGACGTTCGAACTCTAGCGCCATCTGTTGATTAATCTATGGGCTCTGTCAAATGTGTTTCCATTTGTCCGCTAAAGATGTCGCTGCGAGTTTCATTTCTTGTTTTGCAACGTCACACAGTTTCTGCGAATGAAATTCTGTGAAATTACTGGCCGCGAAAAAGGGAACAACTTTACACATCTGATTAGTCAATTAAAACAAGTTGACATCTATCGATATAGGTACCTAAGTAAGAATGGTTCAATATGGTCGACCCGCGTTATTTATTCGCTAGTGAGTGACGTAACGCGTTCAGTGGTTATGTATTACTAGCTAGTAGCTTTTGCCCGCGACTTCGTCCGCGTGGAATAGTTACTAACCCCCTGATTTTGAAACAATCTTCGTTAGCCCATTTATCGAGAAAGGCCTTCCTCGATAAATGGGCTATCTGAAAGAGTTTTTCAAATCGGACCAGCAGTTCCTGAGATTAGCGCGATCAAGCTAATAAACAAACGAACTCTTCATCTTTATGTATTAGTTTAAGTATAGATACCTAATAGATGTATGTTATGTACTAAGATATTGATTTTGTATTATATGATGATTAAACTTCTTCTTTGACTGGTTTAGGTAGGTACTATTGATGAATGTGAAGATTTGTTGGAATTTGGCCTTGCTTAGATGAGGCAAGCGAGGGGACCAAAATGATTTTAGGGTCAGCGCGGTGTACCAATGCTTGATATTTTTTTTGACGCAGTATCGAAGTCTAGACTTGTATCCAACTAGGAAACGTCGAGTAGCCGCGGCGATAGCGTTGTATATACGCAGCTTAAAAGTAAGCTATAAATCAGGTGAAACCATTCACATTGAAACAATGACACTACAGCAGCGCGCAGCATAAGAAAAAACTTACTGAAATACATCAAACCACCAGTCAGTCCAGTCAGGTATAACCGCAGTGCAATGAAAACAAAATTATGTTCGAACACACGAAACAGAGCAACCTGCGTGACTGGTCTACTAAAGAGTTGCTCGACGCCTGCGCCGCGCGGGCCGGCCGGCCGGCCGCGCCCCCATTCGACGCGATGGCGCTACGCTCGCAACTCCTGCGCAACTGTGAGTATTTACACGTACAAATAATTTTAAAATAATTAACTTTTTACTTTATATTTTGAATTTTTTAGGTTAATTAAACTAAACTCGCTAAGTGTACAGTGCAATAAAAAGTAGTTGTCCCACAATGTCAATAAAGGATTTTTTTATCGCCGACTATGTGTCATCTTTTTTTGGAGTTAAGTGGATACAGGTTTTTGATAGACAAATTACTTACAATGTCTTTCGAGATTTAAGACACAAGCCTTCGTCTTAATAAAACATTGTTAAATACTAATGTTAATTACAAAATGAAAGGTCCCAGTAATGAGCGTTCGCGTGCGAAATTAATTAGTGTTTCAAAGCATTGGGTAGCTATAGCAGATAAAATAATGTTTATTTCAAACTTAGAACTGAAACATACTGCTTGTCCTTGTTCATTTGATACTGAAGCGCGGTGTTTTTTCCATAGTGAATGTTTTTGTACTTCTGCTGTGTCCTATTAGCTAAGTACATCTGTATTTGTCGGTACTTGTCATAGTACACTGTTTATCTAGGCAGACCTTGTACAAAGAAATTGCATTATAATTGGCCGAGCCGTATGAATATAGATAACAGTTATTTGCTTGTTTGCTCTTGTGTAAGTGTGACATTCAGTGTTGGATAATTCATATATGTTAGTGAACGATGAGCACGATATGATTATTGTCAGATAAGTACGACAGTGCATTGCATGCGTGTCCTAGAGTCAAGCGTAGGTCTCCTACTTATTGCTCTATAATCATCCCATTAGCTGATGGATTCCCTGATGGATGTGTGTGCCAGAGTCATCCAAGGTTACTCGAAAACCATGGGATACTAAGTAGAGACAATTGCAGTTTACCATTATCAACGAGTGCTACAACAATCACACTAGCGTTCAGGGTTCAGTCTTTTGTGACTGACGAAAAACTGATGTTTTAAATGTGCTGGCTCACAGCCTAATTTGAATAACAGACTTATGAATTTTGACATCACATACCTACTCTTTGAATTCCAACAAAATTCTTGATCTAGTTTAACGCAAAAATACCCCATGACCCATAGTAGCTAATCTACTTCCCGCAGGTATCAATGGCACCCAGTCTCGGCAGCTGCACGAGCTCCACAAGGAACGCGCAGGAGTAGCGAACCTGCGGGATGTGCTGGAAGACCGTTTGAGAGACATCAAACGAGCCAAGACCTGGAAACATGAGAGGGTCCTTACTTCCCCGCAAGATACAAAAGTGAGTGAAAGTGCAAATTCAGTTCTACGCTAAGCGAATTACGAGACCTACTTATATTGATTCCGGAATATCTGGGAATGCTAGGAGTTGATGTTTTTTTGTTTGTTACCCTACAGTTGTGTCCCACCGCTGGGCAAAGGTCTCCCCTTTCTGCTATCAAACCTTTCTGTCATGGCCGATCTCTTGACAAGTTTTCCCCGCAAATACGATGAGACCAGAACTAGCGCAGCGGAGGTAGTGATACAATCAACTTTATGTTACAATCATGAAAGTTCAAGTTTTAGCGACAACACCGTAAAAATTATAAAGATAAATAATAAAGATAAAAAATTCCAAACACGATTGTTTGAATACATTTGGCAAGCACACGACACAGCACACCGTAGGTAGGTACCTATCTATGCTAATTTAATAAGATGTCGCTTCTGTATTGTTGTGTAGAGACAAAATATGTTTGAAAAACGTTTCTGACATTTGCAAAGATATCGCGCTTTAAAAATATTGCAGTGTATTGCAAGTAGGTACCTACCTAAAATTAGATAATAATTTAAAGACCACTACTACACAGCGTGCTCAGGTACCTAACGATAACTATTTTGTGGATCAAATTGCTAGCTAGAAAGTAGACCTAGACAATGCAGTCCTCTATTCTAAGAACCTATAGGTAGTTTATGTTTCTTCGAATAGATGGAAGGCGAAGGTATTGATCGATAGAGTGTGAAAGTCGGTATGGCTAGAAAGGGGTTACTTGTACGTATACAAGGACGAAGGCAGATAAAAATGAGAACATCCGGCCTTTCTTTTAGGATGGGAAATAAATCATGAAATAACTTCTATCGCTCTCGGTGGTAAGAAAACTAATAGCCTTGATCCCAATGAAAATTGTTAACGTCGCGTCGTAAGAAGCGTCGTCACCAGACTCCGTAATTTATTATATTTAGTACCTAGGTAAGTATTATTTTATTTATTAGCGGTCACACAATGGCGCTTGGGTCAAAATACTTATTTCAAAAGCTAAATAGATCAAAACATTTTACTTTTTACAGTTATTTTTGTCAGGGGTTGTTTATTATTTTTTATTTTATGCTTTTTATATTTTATTTACCAGACTACTACAAACTCTACGACAATACTCACTTAAATGACACTACATCGTATACCAAAATATCATATCGATCGGACGAGTGAAAGTAGTTGAGCATCTCTCATCAATGTATTGACTCGTTTCTCTTTTCTCCCTCATCATCAGGTCCTTATTAGGATCTATTCATAACCTTTTCATGAAGGCCATTTAAATGCACCCAAACACGAAACGTCTACTGTACGAAAGTGAGGAGTAGGGTATTAAACAGATTCCAGGTCAATGTTAATAAACTTCCTATAATCTGGTTATTGAAACCATTCCAGCGAACCCTTTTTTTTTTTTTTTTGGATGGGAAATCATCAAATGACCCCGCCCGCCCTGGGTGGAGCGGTAGGGAGTGTCAGACTTTTACTGACTAAAACCCACCCGTGATCCTTCTTGTGCCCTATGCGTTCCAGGGCCGCGGTAACTCTTTCGAACAAATTCCGCAATCCCAGCAGGCACCGACCCTATGGGGCCCCGTCCTTGGTGCTGACGGCTCCTTGCGGCGCGCGTGGAACACAACGCGTCGTCGACTCAACCTGGTATCGGACGGCGAGCCACCCACGCTCACCGTCCCCAGGCATCAGCCACTGCGCAGCAGCACAGCGGCCGACTTGTCTCTGGCGGACGCCGAAATGGGACCATTACTGGCACTCCATCTCAGCACCCTCCCGAGCGTTGGGAGTCGCAGCACCCGCAGCAGAAGCGGCAGAAGCGGCGACGGAAGCCGCGGCGGCGGCAGAGGCGGCGGCAGCGGCGGACCTCTTGCCCTTGGTCGGGGCGGATGGCGCGCAGGCCCTTCCCCCAGCCCAGTGCTCGGCCGGCTTGCCAGCAGCCGCACATGCACTGCAGTGCGGCGTGGCCACGCACGAGCCGACCCGATGACCGGGCTGACCACAGCGGAAACAAAGTCCGCTGCGGTCAACCTCCGAGGGGCACATAGCTCCCGTGTGGTTGCCCACATGGCAGCGGTAGCACCTCAGAGGTCTGGGTTCCAGCAGTTTTACCCGCGCAGACACCCATCCCACCAAGAGCCTTCGGCCCTCCGACACAGTTCTGGCCGCCGTCACGGGGCAGCTCACCACAAGGGTTTGCATGCCCGTGTTGTCAGGCCGGAGGGTGCCCGCCTTGACGAGCTCGGCAGAGCACCCCCCAGTCCTGGCGACGGCGGCCACAACTTCCTCCTCCGTCACGCAGTCATCCAGGCCCACTATGCGCATGTCGATACGCTTAGACGGCCTGGACACCCGGACCTCGTCCGCGGGTAAGACCGCCCTCAGCCTTTCGGCCAGGGCGTCCGCGAACGGGCCACTCTCCGCTCCGGCGAGCTCGAGCTTCCGGGCACCGGTCAAGGTCCTCCTGACCCCGATGCCCCCGCTGATGCCCAGCTCTTGGAGGCTCACCGCCTCCTTCGCCCGCTTCAATACGGTGAGATAAGTCACGCCCCTCTGTTCCGCTTCCGGCTGCAGTGTTAACACTACAGCCGCGGATTTCGGGGCGCGAAGCCTCGCCGCAATGGCATTGGCCTTCCGCCGCTGCCTCCTCGCCTTATTTTTGGCCGCTTTCGCGGCCTGCCTTTTCTGGCCAGCAGCCTGCCACTCGGCCTCCGCCGCAGGAGGGTCCGAGGGTGGGGGTGGGGGCGGCTGCGGCACCACTGGCGCCGCAGCCTTAGCCGCTCCTCCAGCCTTCCTCCTACCCCTCTTAGCCGGGGCCGCCTTGGTCGTCGCCGGCGTCGCAGTCGCCGGCGTCACAGGCGCTGGCACCGGCGCGGCTCCGCCCTTGGCCTTCGCCTTCGCCTGGCCAGACGTTCCCGGGTTTGCAGCCACGGCGGCCGCGTACGAAGCCGCCTTCTGCCGGCCCGGGGGCCTCTGTGTCGCCGCTAGTTGGGGACGCCGAATCATGTCCTCCAAAACGGAGAACTGCTTCTGGTAGGGAGCCAGCTCCTGCCGCACCAGGCTCCGCACCTGGCTCAGCACTTGGCTCCCCTGCAGCAACGCCGGACTCGGCCCCCCCTGCGGCTCCTCCGAGGCCGCTCTGGCCATGCCAGCCAAGTCCCTCCGGAGCGACTCATTCTCCGCAATGAGTCGCTCCGTTACGGCCGCGAGGCGGGCGACCTCCGCCCGCAACTCTGTCGCCTCTCCGGACCCGCCGACGTTGGCCGCCGCCGCCGCCATAATGGAGGCTTTGGCCGCCGTAATGGCCTCCCGCTTGGAGGACTGCTTCCGCTTGAAGGCCACAGCGCGGATCGCGGCCTCCACGACCTCCGCAAACTGGGCCTTCTTCTCTTCGACCGTGGGACGCACCTCTCCCGGGGACTCCGAGTCGTCGGAGTCGAGAGTAGGCGGAAGAGTAGAGGGAGCTCTGCGACCGCTCCCTCCAGGGCGACACCCCTCCTCCACCAACCTCCCGGCCCGACTCTCTACCTCCCGGGTAGAGGGAGCCAGCCCCCTCCCCGCCTCACAGCCCCTGCCCTGCCTAGCGGTGGGGATCTTGCGGGCGGAGGCAAACTCGCCCTCGGAGGTCGACTCCCCGTCTTCCTCCCGTCTGGGCCGCTTGCGGAAGAGCTTGACGCCCTCCGCAGCAGCCCCCCCTCCTCTGTCTCCAGAGCCCGCCGAGCTGACCGTTACTAGGTCAGGGCAAGGCCGGAATCCGACTCCGCACCTCCCCGGCGCGGGCGCTCAGGCGAACCCTCCGCTACATATTCGAATGCCATCAGCTCCTTGAAGGAAGCGGATTCGGATGACGATTCGGAGCCTCCTCGGCTCATGTTGCCACTGGCAAGCGGAACACAATTGGTGCCCCCCCCAGAATACGGTGGGGCAGACGCTCTTTCAAGCGTGGCGGATTCCCCAACGGCTGAGCCGCTGGAACCGCCCTGGGGTAAAATTCTTTCCTCTTGTGCTTTACTCATTTTGTTCCTTTTAAAGGGTATGGTCCCTTGCTCCTCCGCCCTTTCTCCCTCACAGGGCCTCTCCTCCCACCCGCTCACTGCCTTCACAGCCACGTCTGATGAGCAGACGCGTACCAGAAGGCAGCGAGCGGGATTCCTCGCGTGTGTGTCTCTCTTGGTCTGATCCCTCACTTGCGACCTTCCGGCATGAGTGGCTCTACCGGGAAAGTTCGCAAGATCATTGGGACGCTCAAGCCCCACCACGACGACAACGTGGAGACACATTCGGTGGGGATTCCAGCGAACCCTAGGAGGAGTTGGGTATTTTGGAGACCTCAGGTCATGCTGCAGCATCAGGTCAAGGTTACCATATTGCAATACTATTCAAGTACTAAAATCCCAAATTTCGCATCGATCAGACCCGTAGAGTTGGTCACACGATCACATCCCTTCATAAGAGAAAAGAGCTGATGATCTTCAAAAAGCTGACCCGATTTTGATAAAACATGTCTAAAAAATACCGCTAGAAAACCGCGTTCAACTAAAAAAACCGCATCCAAATCGGTTGATCCGTTTAAAAGTGATGGTGCCACAAACAGACATAGCGGTCAAACTTAAAACTTTTGTGTCGAGGGCAAAGCATGGATGTTGATGAATATTTTACCAACGATCCAAATTATTCAGGAGCAGCCTCAAGTTTACAGAAATTTACATAAAGTTCAGGGAAAACATGTGCGCATGGTTATTTTTGCACACACAGGCGGCCATTGTGAAATAAACAGATTCACTTATCGCGTCCTCTCGGTCGAAATGAGTGTACATTAATGTGTACACCGAATAGGTAGGTAGATATCGTGCGATGAAGTTTATGGTGTGTAAATGTATAGTGTTTTGGCGTTCCGAGTGCGCCGAGACATGTAAATATAGATATAGTAAACAAAGGGGAAGTTTGCTTAAGATGTTGTCTTGCTTTTTGTTATATATCTCAAATATTCAAAATATAATATATATAAAGTGCGCTAGGAGGGACACGGGTGGGTTTTAGTCAGTAAGAGTCTCTGACACTCCTTTCCGCTCCGTCCAGAGCGGTAGAGGTCATTTGATGATTCATCATAATCAGCCTTTTAACGTTCCCACTGCTGGGACACAGGCCTCCTCTCTAGGAGAGGGAATGGGCCGTAATCCACCACGCGGGCCCAGTGCGGGTTGGTGAATGTCACATGTCTTCGAATTTGATGATTTCCCACTCAGAAAAAAACACCACTATATTTTCTTTATTTTTAATCTTCTTCAAAAACAGGAGGAGGTTCTTAATTCGAATTATTTTTTTTCATTTGGCCATGGGGGATGTAGACTAATAACAAAAACTTCGTAATAGACTGGTAAATACTGCGTTGCAAAAAACCGTGGTTTCCAGTTTAGAAGTCTACAGGTCTATAATCATCAACGTTTTAAAGTGGATCGACAAATAAAGAGAGATAGATTCTAGAAACAGTGGTCCAAATACTTATTTCCCTGCCTAGATCTTTTACTTTTAAACGGATGATGGGGCCTGTGTAAAGGGGCCGATAAGATTCAATTCCATTATAGACAAATTACATACGAAAATAGATCCCCTCTGTCTCATGCCAATTATTCTCGTTTTCTAAGTGCGGGCTTTTCGGTTCAGTTTGAACAAAAGTGTCAGTTAATAGTTATTGATTTCTAAGTCTCCGCCTCCTGTAGATGGGCAACTTTCTCATTAAGAAAGTAGTTTCTTCTTTCCACCAGTATACATAGATTCCACTGACTTTATTATTTGCCTTCCATTTACTGACTTACTATTTTCAGGTCCGAGTTCAAGGCATCGAAGGCGAGTTCCTGAATTTCTGCGCCAATAACTACTTAGGACTTTCTGTAAGTTTATCTTGTGCTAGGTACCTATTTATTGCTTTTATTTTATACTGATAATGTGTGACTGGCTGGTCTTTATCTGGTAACCAACTCGACATGATTAATTTCATTTATTTTGTCTTTGGCACAGAACCACCCAGAGGTGGTAGAAGCTGCCAGGGAAGGCTTGAAGAAATACGGAGCAGGCCTTAGTTCTGTCCGGTTCATTTGCGGCACACAAACAATACACAAGGTAAGAAAATTATGTAACTTCCTTTTTTTAAAGCTATTTTTTTTAGCTTCTTTTTTTTTCATAAGGTCATTTTTTCTCTCATCGTGATATGACTGATATGTGTGCGTTTTTTGTCAATTATTTATTTATCTCCTTGTCCTTGCCATCATTTTGTAATTTGCATGCAATTAAAACTCGTCTTGTTTTTGTTAACAAGGTCGCTTGAAAAGTCCTTGCATCGTTCGTCGCAAAAACCTATCAAATGTTTTTTTTGAGAAAATGCGACGCCAAGGTCCGATATTAATTTGTATATTGTATATTTTTAGACAAATTATAGAAATAGAAAAAAAAACAATAATATTACGCTTCTATGCCTCACAGAGAAAAGCAGATGTGCGCAAAAAATATATAGAATTATAGACACTTACCTTCGTAATATTTTTCTTACTCAGGAGTTGGAAAACCGTCTGGCCAAGTTCCACGATCGTGAAGATGCGATCCTCTACGGCTCTTGCTTCGACGCCAACGCTGGTCTCTTCGAGTCCATGCTGACGGCCGAAGACGCCGTGTTCTCTGACTCCCTCAACCATGCCTCTATCATTGATGGCATCAGATTGTGCAAGGCGCAAAAGTTCCGGTATCCTCATAGAGATCTGAATGGTAAGTAAAAAAAAAAACACAAATACATGTTAATATTCCAGATTCCTATTATAATAAGTAAATAAATAATGTAAGATCGAAGAAGAGTAGGTACATCTTCGAGGTCACATTTGAACTGTACGTACTGGTCAATATTCAGATAGGGAATTTTCTTAAAAAGAACTGCTAACTGCCAAAAAACTTATCAATCATTATTTCAACGATCATCCTAAAGTACTACACGCTACTTACGACACAATTAAGGCACTCAACTCCTGAAAGTCAGAATCAATAGTGCTGACCACAAGAAAAGCGACCTGAAATCTCCCCTCAAACCTTGTTAAACAGCCGGTCCATTCTGATTAAAACACTGTGAAAACATTAAGTGCTGGTGAAGTGTAAACTATCATTTCTCCTGAAGCTATGGATCAACTGCTTACTTTAAAGCTCACTTCACTTCGAGCTGTTTACAGAATAACAATGCCTTTGTGCTTGACCAAAATTACAAGAACCAATTGGAGACGCACCTAATGCCCCAATACCTTTGTCATACAGAACTAGAACACCTCCTAGCTCACAGCGAGGCCCGGATCAAGCTGATCGTGACTGATGGCGTCTTCTCGATGGACGGGACCGTGGCACCCATCAAGGGGCTGCGGGATTTAGCCGACAAGTACCGCACCTTACTGGCTGTGGATGACAGTCATGCCACTGGATTCTTTGGCGAGACTGGCCGGTGAGTTTGTTGCTGTGTTCAGTCCTGAAAGCTCAAGATTATCCACGTGTGTTCGATGTCTCTCCAAATCTTCTGGTAAGTTATAGCTGAGAGTTTGATACTAGAAGAAAGTTGTTTATTTATTATTTTGGGACAAGCCCGCTGCCGCACTATGCTCAACCAATACAACTCCACTGTCACATGTCAAAAACAAATTCTATAATTATTTAATAAAAAAATAAGATTCTTCCATACAACATTTAAAACCCCCTAAATCGTGTTTTGGGGGTAGTTCTGAAAAATTAATGATGCGACCTTTTTAATTTACTTAGGACAGTATTCGTACAAAGTTTCAAGTATAATCGCTCAAGGAATAAGTTTTTTTCTTTATTTTTCCTACTTTATGGAGAGAATTTCTCAAAATTCTTTGTTAATTGACGTCTCCAATTTTTAATCTATCTCCGTGCCAAATTTCGTCTTCATAGATCTAGTAATTTCTGTGATAAATCAGTGAGTGACCATTAGCTTTTATATATTACCAGCTGTGCTCGCGACTCCGTTCGCGTGGATGTCGGAAAAAAATGTGTCGCATAGATAAGATGTAGGTATGTAGTCAATACCCTACATTATCTAAACCCTCTTAGAATTTAGAAAATAAAAAGAAGGTTATACAGAGCACTAGCTAACTGTGTCACTTCTTCTATTTAAAATGACGACCAGCCCTGAGCCCTGATATCTCCTGGTACCTAGAATCAACTTGAAAATGAATTTAGTACCTACTAGGTACTTCAAAGACGTTGAGCAGTTGATGCCGCCTGTACTACTGGCAAAAATCGTACTTCTTTATAATATTAATAGTATGTGTGTATGTGTAGTTGTGTGTGTGATCTCAGTGCCACAAAATTTGTGAATATTTAGCGACCAAATTAGTTCAGATCGATGCGTTCTTTTCGTAAGAATTGCAATGTATTAATTCGAAGCTGCATACTGCACCAAGGTCGACTGACTGTCGCCGCAAAATCCTTATCCTATGTTCGAGTTCAGGTTAATATTTATGCTCTGTGAATATGGCACGCATAACTGGGTTCAACGATTTTCCTCATTGACTTGAACGGCCTGAACAGAACCGGTAAAATGCTTTATAGTTATAAAATTTAAACAGTTTGCGGGTAGTGTACCTACAAAAAATGTCCCCTTACCTACTTTGCTGTCTGTACAGTAATAATCTATACTAATATTATAAAGCTGAAGAGTTTGTTTGTTTGTTTGTTTGAACGCGCTAATCTCAGGAACTACTGGTCCGATTTGAAAAAATCTTTCAGTGTTAGATAGCCCATTTATCGAGGAAGGCTATAGGCTATATTTTATCCCCATATTCCCACGGGAACGGGAACTACGCGGGTGAAACCGCGAGGCGCTGCTAGTTGATAATATATTGTATAATAACAATAATAAATGTATAATGACCGTTTATACAAAATTGCAGTTTCTGTTCGTTTTGTACGTAAATCAAGGTCTGTGAGACCGTGACATTTTCTAAATAAGCGAATTCACTCTTGTCATTAAAAAAAGGAATATATTTTCCTTATTGCCATCAGTATCTACACGAGCTTGACTATTGTTGTTTTTGCTTACCGAGTTAACAAAAAGCGAGACCTACACTTTTCTTTGCTACATTCATGTTGCGAATAATAGAGGCTCGTACCACAGAACAGATAAAAGAGGTTCGTACCTAAGTGCTAATTTTTTAAATGTAAGCTCTGTCTCATACCGAAACAAGGAAAACTCCTTACTTCAGTCTAGAAGATATCTTCTTCAGGCTTTTGAAATAGATGTCACCAACAATTTTGTTTCTTTTTAAGTTAAAACTTCGTTGTAGTTACGTATTCCAAGCACTGTGACCTTTAATCTAGGACAACTTCTATGAAAATCGAACACAGCATGTACAACGCCATCATAAAATGCATCTGTAACCGATTTTTTTCCAATTCTAGAGGCACAGAGGAATACTGCGGCGTCCCGGGTGCAGCAGACATCATCTGCTCGACCCTGGGCAAGGCCGTGAGCGGCGCAGCCGGCGGATACACCACGGGGCCCAAAGAACTCATCACTTTACTGAGGAACGTATCTAGGCCCTATCTGTTCTCGAATGCACCGCCGCCGCCTGTGGTCTGTTCTTCGATAAAGGTAGACATTTTTTTAAAAACTAATTTTGTTCTTTTAAAATACCGGTATAGGGTGAATCCTAAATCCGACTAAGTCTTCTTTAATCTTCAACTGTAGAAAAGGTATCGTGGACAGAGGTTGTGTGTTTTTTGTACTTCGTCTAAACCTAAAATATTTATCAGGACTTAGTTTCCTCAGCGGCGTTGATTTTGGTGCAGATGCTAATATGTAAAAGCATCGCCATCATATTTTTGCAAACAGGCATTCCGGTGTATTGTTTAAAATGTTTTGGAACAAAGGAAATTTTATCGGAGGGACAAAAGGAAGGCCTTTGCCCTCCCGTCGAACACTACGGGTTTATAATATAATAATAATAAATAGGAATATGAACAAATTACACATAACACTTAACTTCTTTTTTTTCAGTCTCTAGACCTCGTAGAACAAAGCGGCGAACTTCGTCAGCGTCTCCGAGACAACACCAGAGCCTTCCGCGAAGGCTTGAAGTCAGCCGGCCTGACAGTAGCAGGGGACGAGCATCCTATCTGCCCTGTCATGGTGGGAGAGGCGCCGCTAGCTGTGGAACTGGCTACTAATATGCTCAGTAAGTGTTTTTGCATATAATTCTTCAATGATAAGAAATACTCAGTCCATATCAGGATCCTGGAGTGGAGGGAGAATGCTCTGTTCTGCTCTTTCTCTACCTTTGTCTTCTTTCTTTTTCTATCCTTCAACCGCCATATTATATCGCATCCAACTCTTCTGGTAGTTCGATGTGTAGACTATATCGGTTTAAAGAAGAGTAGATTAGAAGACTCCTTAACTTGTTAACAGTCCAGTGTAGGTACCATCTGCGGTAGACCTGGCGCGATCATGCAAAGTCCATGTACCCTAGGCGGTACACGAACTCAGTCTAACTGTATGGGTTCTCGTGCTACGGATTTATGATATAAGTTAGTGTGATACAGCTGAGGGGACTTTTAGCGTGTTAATTATATTGAAAAATAAACTTTATTCTCTGTAACTCAGAGTGCAAACGGCACTTCGAGGCAAATTTTTTTTTATTCGGCATGTTTATATCTCAATCTGATTTTTCAGAGCGCGGCATCTACGTGGTAGCCTTCAGTTACCCAGTGGTACCGACGGGGGGCGCGCGCGTCCGCGTGCAACTGAGCGCGGCGCACTCGCCCGAAGACGTGCAGCGCGCAGTGCACGCCTTCGGAGAGGTCGCACGCGAGATCGGCATCGTTAACAAGTAGATAAGTTTAGGACGATCTCGAGGATTACTTGATTTATCTCAGTAAATTTGAAAAAGTTAGGTTAGGTGATTTCAAAATGGCAGTTCTTTCAACCGTTTTTGAAATCAAATCAAATCAGAAAGATTTTTAACTCAAGTAAAACGCGATATAGATTATTTCTAGTTTAGTCATACGGTTAATACTGTCCGTGTGACGTATGGTATGACCGGTCGATTCTGAGATCTTAGTGCGAGTTGCAGGTTCTTAAACGTAAACGTTGCGTATGTCAAATTGTACGAACAAAAAAAAGGTTTTCCGTTATTTTTATTGTAGACGGCGCTTATTTAGTTTCAATCGTTTCAATGCTTGTTGACGTTTAAATACTAACACGACCGAGAACGTTACATTACTCGCACGAAGACTATACCAAACACATCTCACCGTAAAATCTAAGGCGGAGTGGGCTTGAAGTGAATTATCATTTCACTTTGTTTAGCATGAATTAGACACTTCACCTTAGTTTTCACGAAGAGATGTTTACAGAATAGTACTACTGGTCGAATGCTTTTTTTACGATTAAAGCTAGGTCTTGCTTCGTTTTTAAGTATTCTTGAGATCTGTACCTTGGTATTTTATCTAGCTCAGTATGTTTTTTTTTTGTTATATTTGTAAATATCTAAATCGATCGCTTAATGTTTGTGTATGTATGGAACAAGAGGACTGAATTAATAAATGTTTTTATTGTTATTGCATTTCGAAAATATTTTGTCTACATTTATTTTTATCACCCAATTCCCTATATTTAAAGGTTTTGTACCATCAGGGATATTCATTTCTTCTAAAATTAAATTTGAAAGCCATTTACACGCCACAAATTGACTATACTTTATATCTTTATGAAGCATTAACTGGCCTGAAATGTTGTCAAATGTTCATTTGTATGACGAAAATCCAACACCATACGGCTTTGACGAAAAAAAATTAAAATATCGCGACGATTGGATATTCGCGCGATGATTGGTTTCTAATAAGCCGATGCCTAAAAAATATTCCTATTATTTACAGACGAACAAAAGATGGTGGGTTTGAAAGGTAAATAAAGATAAACAGTGTAATAATAACTGATCTATTAACAATAATTTATTACAATTCATAAAACTCACACTCGTACTGACAACATGACACACAGTGCGGTCGCGTGTATAACTACGCTCATTAAACTATCATTACAATTAAATATTTACATTACATCGTATTCAACTCTCACTCGACGATATTGCATTGGTGTACCACACCCTTCGTTGACACATCTCATACAAGACGCACACAATTAAAACTAAAACATAAAAGTAACTGTCCATAAATAAAATTAAAATATCTCAAGTCCAATAAAACACGTAATATAAGTACAAACACTAAATATGAAAAATTAGAATGTCACAATCGTTGGAATTTATATACAATGAGGTTGAGTCAAAAATAATAATTGTTAAAAATACTGACTGAAATGTATGGCGGAGTCTAACACGTCCGATCCGCTCGAGGGTCGTCGTCGAATGCCACATTTAAATCCTTATTTATATTTGGAGGGTATCCGTTCCCTATGTCTCGGTTACGTCGCTACATATATTTGTCGTGTGGACGTATTGAGATCAAGACTGAGCGTTTGTCTCGGCATCCGCGCTCGGTGCACGAGTTTGGAGGAATGATGGGTGGGCGTCCCTCATTGTAGCACAGCGGGCTTCCCTGTAAAGAAGTTTTGGATTAGTATTGTGTACAATCACAACGAACCCAGTTAAAACATGATAAAAACGCGTGCAATTGAGTGTGCTAAGTCAGCTAGCCAACCGGTGCTTTGGTCCTTGATGAGGTGGAATTGACTGTTTATAGCAAGTACATTGAATTTTTTTACTGCTAGATAGCTACGTTATCGCCAATTCCCAAAGGCTAGCTATTAGCCCGGTACAATGCATGTTTCCTCTGATATAAGCCTCAGGAGCAGTCAGGGGAAAAAGCATGAGAACTTCATAAATCAGACTTTTTACCCGGTGGTAACGTGGTCGTGCTAGTGGAGGTGGCGTTGGCGGCGGCTGCTGTGCTCGCCACGCTCGCGGCTGTCGCCACCGTCGGCGCCGCTGTACTTACAGGCTTCTGGAAAATACAAAGATTTGATTAAAAATGCAATATAGCTAGGCTTCCTCTAAATTGCACTTTTATGCTAGCTTTGTACGGCGTAAGTCAATGACAATGGCATAGGTGATAAACAAGTATTCATTGTTGCATATTCGAGACCCTATTCTCGAATATGTATGAGATGGAGGCTATAAATGAACAGAGAAGGTCCCAGGCATTTCTTTTTTGTTAGCCTACATTTTGTGTCCCACTGCTGGGCAAAGGCCTCCCCTTTCTCTTTCCAAATCTGGGCGAAATGTCTTGGGCGATCTATAGCCAAGTTTTCCCGGTAAACAAGATGAGATCGTCACACCACCTTTGCCGCGGTCGACCTCGATGACGACGGCCTTCCACAGGCATCCAGGGAGTGACGATCTTCGGCCACCTTTCCGGGTGCGACCAGCTCACTCCCACTTTATCCTGGCGGTTTTTTCCCCGACATCTGCGCTCCATAGCAAAGGTTATAAGTTATGGAGCGCACATTTGTGTTTCTAACGCGATCTGTTCGCTTTACTCCTAATATGCCGTTCTCCATAGCCCGTTCAGAATCCATTACATAAGAATAACAAATCGCGTCTGGTAGTTTAAGGAGCCATATTCAGGAATAACTAGCGTCTAGATGTAACAAAATCACAGACCATAAACTTCTTATAATACAATTAGAAAGGAGTTGCGCAAATAGTCTTCATAATATATTAAAAAGGCACAAAAATGGTCCTGATATATCTATACGATTTACTAGGTAGGTATATTAATCAGTGTTATTTACTCATTATCAGCATACTTGATTTAAATCTTGTTGTGCTTGCTTATGATATGATAAGATACCTAAAAAGTGACCCAACTTCATACACTGGAGCAGAAACTTATATTTTTTTAAATTCATAAGTCATCGATATTTGACAAAAAAGGCATAAGTACTGTCCGAAGCATTGAAGAATTAAAATTATAAAATTCAAAATATAGGACTAGCTGCTGCCCGCGACTTCGCCCCCGTGGAATCCCCGATTTTAAAACATTCTTTGTCGCTGCTCCGCTCCTATTGGATTAAGCGTGATGATATATAGCCTAAAGCCTTCCTCGATAAATGATCTATTCAACCCAAAAAGATTTTTTAAATTCCAACCAGTAGTTCCTGAGATTAGCGCGTTCAAACAAACAAACAAACAAACTCTTCAGCTTTATAATATTACTAGCTTCTGTCCGCGACTTCGTCCCCGTAGAATCCCCGATTTCAAAACATTCTTTATCGCTGCTCCGCTCTTATTGGCTTAAGCGTGATGATATATAGCCTAAAGCCTTCCTCGATAAATGGTCTATTCAACCCAAAAAGAATTTTTCAATTCGAACCAGTAGTTCCTGAGATTAGCGCGTTCAAACAAACAAACAAACAAACTCTTCAGCTTTATAATATTATTATAGATTATAGATAAAAAGGAAAAATATAAAAGTTTCTCAACCATTTTTGGGTGTGTGATCGTACATTCCATAAATATTGCCAAGTCTGTTTAATATTTACTCATACGATTGTAATTATTCCACTGAATCTGGAGGCTGATAATGGGTGCGCTGATTACAATCAACCGCGTCACACTTAATGACTGTTCACATTAGTTTACATTGATATTAAATGAACACAGATGTGGGTGATGTTTTGAATTGTTCTCAGTAATTAATGTTCTGTAAACTTACTGTCGTTAGTAAATTAAAAATGTTTTTTTTTTAATTATAACTAAACTTCTTTAGTATTGTAGTCTTCATTCCAGATTATTTTATTGTATTAGGGTCTCCCCACATGTATCGACGCGAAATGGACTAAAACCGTTCAAAAAAGCCTTTATTTCTAAGTAATTAGGGGGGTTACTAATACCATTCGCCGTCGGCCGGCGTCGCGACGCGTCATCCGCGCCGAGCCTAGACTGTTGTTTATCGTTTTACATTGATATCTTAAACGAGACTCCCGTCAGACTAATTTAAGCCATATTTATATAACAAAACGTCCCAATTTCCGTTGACTTGCCATCAATAAAAGTCAACAAGTCCTCATTTTCGGCAATTATTCCACTCCCCTATTCACCTTTACTCTGTATTCAATGCAAATTTAACTGGCATTGAAATTCAAGGTACCAAACTGTTCCGGAAATACCTACCCGGACAATTTAAGACCTGATTGTCCTTAAGTACTGAATCTAGACATTCAGACTTAAAGATTTACCTTTATGGAATGTAAATTATCGCAAGCGAAATTGTTCCGGAAACACTCCGATATTTTATGTTATTATTATCCTTAAATTGAGAACTTAAGCATTCAGACAGATGCGCCTGTATCCAATCCAAATGTACCTTTATTTAATTTCAAGGTAGCAAAATGTTCCGGAAACACTTGCATTGATAACTAAAGTGCTGATTAACCTTAAATTTTCTCTTTAGTTCTTAAAAATAGGCATTAACATTTACAGATTCACCTGTATTCAATGCAAATATACATTGAAATTCAAGGTACCACAAAGTTCCGGAAACACTTGCATTGATAATTTTGAAATGTATTATCCTTAAGTTCAGGACCTAGGCATTAAGACATACAGATTCACCTTTATTGAATTTATTTTTTTATCGCTGCGGCTGCTGAGAACCTCAAACGGCGGAAAGATAATTATATGTTTGAGCCGTTTGGAGTTGAAACTCTTGGATTTAAAGTTTACTTACAAATAAATAATTATAGTAAACATTTTTATCTTGCATTGAAATCCGAGGTTCCAAATAAACCCAGAAAAATCCGTATCTATACTAATATTATAAAGCAGAAGAGTTTGTTTGTTTGAACGCGCTAATCTCAGGAATTACTGGTCCGATTTGAAAAAATCTTTCAGTGTTAGATAGCCCATTTATCGAGGAAAGCTATATATCATCACGCTAAGACCAATAGGAGCGGAGCAGTCATGAAAAATGTGACACTAACGAAGTTGTGCGGACAGCTAGTAAAAAATAAAATAAGGACTGATTTTCCTTGAACATAACTTGCATAACGAGGTACTCCTCTGCCTAACCCTTCGGGGCATACAGGCGTCATATTATTATGTGCGTTTAATTAATCTTAGAACTTAGATATAGACTCACAGTGATTTCCTGTATCCTGTTCTGCAAGGCCTCGACTTGACTCGTGAGCGTAGTGTTAACTGCCCCGAGGTCTGTTCGGATATCTTCGTGTCTCTTCGTGTTCGCCGAGACGTTCGCAATCGTCTCGTTCGCTTTGGCATCGAGCTGGTGTAGAAGAGTCTTCACTTCCTCGACCCCTGCTACAGCTGCTAAGGCCTGCTTGTGGGTCGAACTTATCGAACTGTCGAAACCGTTGATCTGGAGGAAGAGAATGAAGGGTTAACTTAAGCCCAGCAAAGATAAATATTGGTACTGTAAATGCTGGTTGGAACACAAGGATGTCATACTAAATGTTATCCTTTTATGATGATGAAGTTGACGTATGACGTATTCATTTGCACAAACGGCAAAAAGAATTTAGAAAACCGCTTCCCACATACCAATAAAAATGATACACATGTTATGGGTCAAAATACCCTGCTTATACTCTTTCCAGACGAGTTCACGTCAGATAAGAATATATCTCACGTCGGTATGCGGTACAGAGACTTAAGTCCCGCAAACCTCTATTGAAAGGGATGTTCCTTCCGATCAGACCTCTTATTTTTAAGAGTAGTAAAAACTATTTTTTTAAAGACGTGACATTATAGTTTTTACTTGCCGGATTCTGATATCAGTCCACATGTCGTAGTCTACTTATCAATACGGATTTCAAGCGGTTTTAAACTCAAACTTTTCATTAGTAGAGTTCAAATTCGGATGTTATACTTTCAAGTTTTTGCCACAAATAACTTGAAGCAGATTAATATTACGGGTTTTCTCGAAGATTAATGCTGAGGTTCAAGGCTGAAAATAACGTGATGCCCTGAGTGATAACCTGATAACTCATTTAATCATTTTTTTATGAAAGTTACTGGAGAGTTAATTATGAGCTGATAGCTATTTTAACCTCGCAACCCAAGTCGGTGACCGTTATCGATTTATATGTCACTTTCTGCGCGTGTAGGTAAAGGCTTTAGCATAATGCTACTCTGGCTACGTAACGTACGTAAAATAATAGGAACTTCAAATATATTTATAACTAGCAGCGCCCTGCGGTTCTGTGAGTAAACGGGGATAAAACATAGCCTATACTATAATATGTTACTTGTTGATAATGAAGTTTTCTATTGGTGAAAGGATTTTTAAAATCGGTTTTCGAATTTATTAGTTATGATACAAAGATTGCTGTCAAAGAGGTAGTCGTGGGAAAAGTCCCATTTGAGACGGGAACCTCATATGTACGTCGTTCCTATCCAAAGGCACGACGTATGAGGGCCAACAAACTAAAGTCATACCTTTAACTTTTGGCTTTGCGGTATTCGAGTAAAACCGAAAAGCCCTCGATTGCTGAATTTATATAGGAAGTTGAGCATTTTCGAAACACTGCTTTATTCTCAAAAACTGTCAAACATTGTCATTAAAGTACATACTCAATTTATTAGGCTCCCTAAGCCGTGTTTATATACATTTCAGTTTCGAGTGCAATAGAAATTCATTCATTAAGTACATACGCATTGACAATGGACAGTAAACGCAGCTTCCACCATCTTGAGCTATTATTACAGTTTTTGTGAAACAAAAGACTCCAGTTTCAACACGGCTCACCGTTTTATGTCTATAGTTAGGTCTTGGAGTGTACCATAATATCGATCTTTTTGCCCTGTCGCTAATAATAGAACAGAACCCTCGAAGGGAACGCTGCAAAAGCGGTCATATAGAACGTTGGTGCATATGTTTAAGATTTTATTGTTTCTCTGGTGCTTGTTCCATATTATGTATATTGGCCAAGCTGTTTTTTGACATCAATCATCATCAATAAAGTTTTCGTTGGAACTGACACGATTTGATTCCTCTAAATGTAGTTGTGTCAGTTCTAGCGAAAACGTATTCAAATAAGCGTTTTCAACGTTGACTGCAAGTCTATTATGTTTTTATCAAGACCTCGCGTTTTACCAGCACCTTTTTCTGCCCTGTACTGTAACACCCTATCGTAAAATCCAGCTATGTACCTACTATGTCCATGACATAAAAGGATCCTCCGTGGTAAGTCCAAGTTTTCGATTTGGTCATAGATCAGTCTGTTATTGCGTCAGGCCTAAGCCTGAGAAACAAGTTCTAAGTCTTGTCTTTGATATGTAGATATTTTACTATACCTGTGAACCAAACGTAGCGACCGTTCGCTGCAACTCCGCCAGTCTTCTCGGCGTGTCAGCTAATTTGGGTGCTGCGGACAGCTGCTCGGAGACGGCGGCCAGCTCCTGGGCCGCCTGTGCCACCCGCTGCGACAGCTCTTTGTGTTCCTTGTCTAAGGCCGCGAACTTCGCGCTTAGGTCGCTTGCGTTCGCTCGCAACTCTTTGGCAGTCGTATGGCATACTTGTAGCGCGTCGTCGACGCTGTTGCTGCTTCTTGATACTGTTGAAGAAAAGCGTTGTTTTAGAATAGATTTACTTTTTGATTTTTGTGTTTTCAAATCAGCCAGCTAAAAATTGAAATGTAAATGTAAAAGGCTCTACTAAGGATCAATTAAAGTTGTCATTAGCTTTAATTGATCCTTAGTAGAGCCTTTTACATTTACATTTTTTATGTGAAGAAGAACTCCACAACGCAAGGTTAATACAAAATTTACCTGCATCATAATAAATTGATAATTATGGGCTCCAATAAAACGACTACGTTCATATTCATATTTTTCGTGAGCATAGTATTAATTGAAAATGATAAGAGCAATAATCTTCTTAACCCCTTTTAGTAGATATTACAAGATGAAACTATTTATAAGAACAAAGAAATAAATAATACATAACAGACAATCATAAAGTCCAGTCAAGATTTATCTACCTTAACCATAAAGTTATTTTTATCAGTGCCTTGGTACCTAGGTAATAATAAAAACAATGTGCCTCAGCTGTTTATATACTTTCGAGCAATAAACTGGAATCACCTCATCGCACGTTGCTCAAAACATTTTTTTTACTATTTCTATGCAACGAACTATGGATTTTGGTCTTCATTCATCATTAGAAAGGTAATTTTGTTAGCTTACAAATTATATCAAACTAAATTTTGGGAATTATTTAAATAATTCGAAGATCTGGACGTCTAAATGAATAGGAAGTAATATGAAAACATACATTTTTATTTACTATTTATGTAATGTATCCCAAAATATTTTGTGGTACCCTGGCTCTAATGATGTAACGTACCGTGACGTAATGTTTTTCATTGACCGAATGTGTTTCCTAATCGAATCCTGTGGAATTTCTTGCTCTGCACTGCACACTTCGACTTTCAGGTTTTCTGTCGACGACGGAGCTGGTGACATCTTAATCGTACCCGCCTAATTAGCTCGCCCCACATATGTTCAATCAGATTCAGAGATAAGGGCTGACTAGTCTAGTGTGGGAATCCCGACTTTCTCCGGTCTTCTGTAGACTCTTCGTCAACGGTCTTTTGTTTGTAAGTTCCATGGTTTTTAACTTCCATTCCAAAGGTTCACCTTATGACCTTTGGTTATAATATTGAATAGTTATATAATAAAACTAGTAGTAGTAGTTATATGTTATTAAAATATGAATCGGTTATGAAATCTTTGATTAAGATAAAGAAAGAGGTTGATAGCTTACAATATTACCTTTCAAATTATATCCTGGTACTGGTGATAAATATGCTGGAGGTAGTAGTATTTAACAATGAAGATTGTTGGTAGCTTTTTTAGTACCGTTTGTTATTATATTAGCTGTCTACATTATTGCATTAGGTGATAAACCTGTAAAGATAATTGTATGGTAGGAAATAAAGAAATTGTTATGAGCAACGCGTGATGAAGTGATTCCAGTTTATTGCTCGCGAGTGTAGTTTTCCAGAACTGCAGATGACGGTTGACGGAAACGTGTGTCTAAAGGAAGCGAGTTTCTTAATGCAGACCACATGTGTCGGGATTGGCAATATGCCTCGGATTGTGATGTCTGTACGGTTATTGCAGTTTCAGGCTTAAACCAAAATTTCATTTTAGAACTGATGACGATTAAATACAGTTTTCACTTATGAAATGATAGGGCCTCCTCTAAAAACCTCTTCCATATCTAGTAGTCATCAGACTGGTAGGGTTCAGTAATCCGTAATTTTTGGTTTTGAGATCAAATACGCACGCCACAACAACCGCAGTGACTACCACACACAACAACAACAACGGTAAGTACCCAATATTATGAAAAGTGAAGAGACAATGAAGCTCAAAAAGTCCCAAGGACCATTTGAATATTCAAGAAGCAGGAAATAAACAAAAGGAACGAACGTTTAACAGTAAGCATCAATGATAACTCGATTCAGTAAGTACAAACATACAAGCGGATACAACTTCAACGAAACAGTTAATGTTTTTAACGGAATCCATCCGTAGGTACTCCACATTACGGAAATTCACACACTTCACTTAACTGAAGATATTTAAACATCCTTTGACATATTTATTTCTAGCGGGAAAGAATCGATGGCTGACACCACTGACGAATAAACGAATCTAAATCATTTAAAATTAAACTCGAAAACTTGTTTACATTCAGAATGTTCAAGCAAAGATTTTCAGATTTATAACCCGCGCCAGAACTTTCTAGACCTTTCGCCCTACCCCAGATAGCGAAAAATATCAACGCGATATTTAGGTGCTCCTTCCCAAATTTGTTCCCATGAACAGTGCAAGGAATTCTTTTGAAGCGCCATGGTATGAAAATCGCGGACATTCTTCGCACTGCGGAGACGCTTCAGCATTTTATCCGGACATCTAATATGTACTGTTATACTGTAAAAGCATACATTAAATTATTACAGCAGTGTTTTACTTTGACGCTGGTCATGCTCTAGCAAGTTATAGATCTAATGGCCACCTGCCCGTGAAAACTTTCCAATGGCCTTTAGCTTTGTTATCATAATAATTGAAAAAAATATTATAGCAAAGACCCACTTGTATGAATTTCGTGTTAAACATCTATACAATAAGTTTCTGCAAGCAATATTTTACTATAGATTATGCCATAATCTTTCCTTTAACTATTATGCTACAGATTTTAGTCAGTGTTTGACTTTGTAAGATCGTTTTATTAAGGCAGTGATAGGAAAAGTTGCATCCATAAGTAGTAACTATACAGTCTAGGTTGTAACAAAATCATTTTTTGTCATGAAGAACTTTAATATTAATGAGAGATAAGCCAAACACACGGGTAAAGATTTAAATACTCATTTTAAGATGAAAACATGTCAGGCGTATCACAAGGCTCTATATAAAGTACCAGTCTGACCTTAATTAATAACAAGTCGTAGTTTCCTGGTATTAAAAACTTTTCTCGTCTCTTAAGTGGTAAACATTATAAACAGCTTAATGAATACAACAAAGTGTACCCTTTGATCAGGAAGTGGCACAAAGCCTTAACTAAATGATTACTGGACATAAACGTATTGTTAGTTCCTTATTTGTTTGTCCAGTTAACTTGATTCAATGTCAAGGCGAGATGATTGGTGTCGCTGGCACATAGACTGCTATAATTTCTTGTCAGGCTACCATTACGAAATGGTCGTCATTTACGGTCATATACATAAATGGCACGACCTGTAATACCTAAACTGAATTGTTCTACGCAGTCTATGATGGTCCAAAAAGTATTGTTAGTTGCAGCTATTGCAAGTTTGTATCGTTTCATTTCCAAAGTTTAAAACAGCTATGTGATTTTGAATATTACAGAAGTACCATACTCCGCGTCAGTTTGTGCCCAATTTGACATTGACACGCGCGAGGTCAATTAATTAAGAGAAGAGCATAATTAGAACACCATTTAAACATTACTACATTAAACAATGTTATATAAACAGTTCATAATGGTGTAATATGAGTATATGCATCCATTTAAGAATAGTTTTCATTGAGTTAAAACTGCTGCAGCTTTTAGTAAGACCTGAATTAGAATCAGATCCGGATGGAATCGGTACATTTATGTTTTTTGTGGTTAGTGAATTTTGTTTTGTCAAACTAAGTGGTCCTACATTATCCATTACATAGGCATTGCATAGTCTGTTACTATTCTGACAGTATGATTTATAATGTGTTAGAGAATAACTTCCTTTACTTATATGAAGTGATTACACAGTCTCATTTGAAAGACATCAATACACAACAACAAAGACCTTAACAACTACAAAACCATAATCGAGGTATGTTAAGATAATTGTGAACGCGAAATTGACATCAACTGCGTAGGTGTTGCTCCATTGTAAATATTAGCTACATATGTATGAGAACCTAAGTATAACATGCAAAGTTGACTTACATAACGAGATGAGGTTCCACCCACGCTCTGCCGTTCACCGGTGTTATGATCTTATGACTCAGAATCAGTTTAAGTCGAATTTGATTAACATGATTATGAAAAAAGTAATGTAAAATGAAAAAGCTAGAAAGGGGGTTCTGATATCATATTATATGTATATATAAAAGAGAATAATGATGATTAGATCAATGACAAACAAATTTAGTAACAAATTGATTGATTTTCAGTCGGTGTTGAATAAAGTTATCTGTATTTGGTAGCATTTGGTCTAAAAGTTAAATAAATGAGAGTCTATGAATATCAGTCGAAGTTTTAAGCAAACGAAATTGATAAAACTGTCGTGCCAGCGACACGGTGCAGAAGAAGTATCAGATGATTTATCAGAACAATAAGATCAAAGAAAGATGGAGAACCTATAGCAAAATAATCTATTAGGGTGCCCTTCCTATTATAAACGTACGTATAGCCTGTTCCAGCTAATGGCCCATTACAGGGTCTGACGCAATTCGATAGCTTTTTCTAAGAAAGGTCAGACCTACAAACTTAATTATGTTGATTGTCTATATTTCCAAGGTGAACGAATGTACTAATGGTATCAAGTTTGATAATGTTTATTTGATACTTTTGACTTACTAGAGGTTTACGAAACTTCGAGTGGTGTAGGTAATACTTATTATCTAGGTGAAAATTAAGAATACTTCTTCAAAATTCAAGCATACGGCATAGGTCGTAATAAATTTAGTCGTACAAACTTAATTTAGATTATAATGTAGAGTTCATGAATAATAATTTCGTGCTTACTTCTAGCTATCTAAATTGGCACTAAAATAACATTTCTGAAGCCGAACCTCTGTCCATTTCAATGCGTAGTGAAGCAATCTGTCGTCTGACGTCCACAAAGAGCCAGAGGACGGTGGCAGCGGAGACAACACAGACACAGAAGGCTAGAGCTGCAGCAAGGCGGACGAAGGGTCTGGAGCGACGGCGGCGAGAGGTCCTGCGGCCCCAGGGTTCCCCTTCATCACTGGAGGCAGACAGAAGGCGACCGCCTCGGGAACCTCCTCCGCCTACAAGAGCATCCAGCTCCCGCCTCTTCCTCATCTTCTTGCCCACCCGCAGCGGCACCGCCGCATGCACCGCACTCTCCATAACGCACCACAACGCTACCGCAAACGCATCCGCACACACCCGCACCACGCACTCACTTTCACGCCACAGACGATCGCAAACTCTGAAAGGTCTGATACGTGTGATCCGCACCGCGGCGACTTGCCGAATGATCGTAAATGATACTTGGCATATGAAATAACGATTTGTAGTCTACTTATTTCTTACACACTGCCTGTTAAGAGTTTGTCCGATATAATCAAAGGTGCAATGTTGTGTAAATTGCGACTGCTGTTTGTCTATGTGTTTACAAGGCGCTCACGTTTAGTTTGAACATTTTTAAGTCAGGTGCTAGTCTGAAACCCGGCAGTACATGTACATATATGCGTGCGAAACCGAGTCTTGACCGATAACAGCGAAATGTTTATGTTGCCAATTCATGCGTAATACCCTGCGGTATATGTACTAACTACCTACCCAAATGTTTTAGAAAATTGTACCATGAATATTGAGTCAAGAGGATTAAAACAAGTTTTAATAAAAGCTGTGTCTTAGCCTTGAGAAGATTAACATAAGTATACAAACATGAAGTAACAAATCAAAGAGAACTTTGATTTATTTGACAGAGCTATTCATGAATAAGCTTTTCAATTTGGCCAACAAAAATGTATACTCAATTCATTAAGAGAATGACGTAAGAGTCATGTTGGAGTATTATATATAGACACTATTGTTTTTGATTAGAAGGCGGGGACTACGTGATCACGATTATAATTTGTTTGAACAGTTCGATCACATGATGAAGTACATTAGCGCTATTAATTCTAAGTACAATAACGATGGAACCTAGACGTCTAGGACAAGTCTATATTCTTCTAGACTTAAGTTTCCTCAGACATTGGCAATCAACCTTAGTGTCTCATTTATTGACTTCTGGAAACGTGCATTACAATATCCTTGTTAAGTGGAAATTAAATTCATGCCTTGGTAAAAACATGACGTTTTGTTTTCCTGTGGCATGAATTTACTTTATGGTTCCATCGTAAGCAGAATAGGTCTATGATTTTTTTTTTATTTAATACTCGTTATCCTCCAAAAAATTGAAAATTTTGGACTCCAGACTAGTTCACCTTGTTTTATTTGCTGATTAATTTATCATAAAAATGTAGTTTCCAGGTTTGCAATTTATCGACCTACTGAACTGTGACGAACACAATGATCTAGAATTCTAGTCTAAGACCTTAGAGTGTACATGTGTTACGTGTGAAGTACGGTCAGCATAAAAACTCGAACGTTTAAGGTCGTTTACACGTTGACATTGGATTGGTATAAATCTTGTCTTATGCTGGCTACCTTGATCTTGTGGATCGAGTCTTTTATATAAAAAATATTAACATAATCACAGTCTAATGCAGATTTATAAAGATTAGATTGTCTGTGAAACTTGTTTTTAAGCAGATTAAATTCCGTTTGGGTCTGAATCATTTAATATAAAATCAGGTAGGTAAGTACCTACATGTTATTTACCTGTACTTTTTGTTTTAACATAAAACAAAATTAAGAATATAAAATCAATTTACTTGTTTGCAGACAGGATGTAGGTAAATGAATAATATTTGTATTTTTTAACCAATTTGAAACATTTGTCTTACGTTTAGAAAAGAAATACTATACCTAACCTACTATAATCATCTCCACATAGCATAAGCATAATCAACCTTAAATGTTCCCACTGCTGGGACACAGGCCTACTCTCTAGTAGAGGGAATGGGCCGTAATCCACCACGCGGGCCCAGTGCGGGTTGGTGAATGTCACATGTCTTCACCACATAGGTAATTAGGTATTATGTGAACCATTACGTAATACTTAATTACACATGTGGACAATATCATGTCGCTGGTAAAATTGTACCACTGTGGTGAAATCACGCGTGTGTTCAACGCACTGTATCGTCTTCATTATTTGTTTACTTGAAAAATAAGTGTCCAATATTTCCTGGAAATCTATCTAAAATAATGAATAATAGCGAATAATGCATTGAATGTAATTTCTTAAACAATAAAAATTATTCCTATTCTTATCTGACGGAATAATTATTTTTTTTCAGTAAATACCCTATCACTCCAATGAATTTTAGTTTTTTCCTAAATAAGCGCTATAATTGGTTTCTCCAGTGTATTTAGGGATTTCCTCAATCAATGATACATGTAAACAAGTAATTCCAGAAGCAATACCTATCTATATAATACCTAACTTAAAATAATATGTAGTTTTTCTGTTTAAATATTTTTTATCACAATTTATATGTGGGACTGATAATTCCAGTTTTATTCGCTATCGATATAATTAAAAAGCGACTATGATTTACTAATCGGCAGTTTTAATTCTCTTTTCGATCTAAATTGCTTAATTAAGGAAACCGCAGAAATGAGAGCAAATGGAGCATGTTTTTTACTAAAATATCAATAACTTTTTAACGTTAACGACCCAGAATAACTTACTATTATTTATTTTCCCATTTAAAAATAGTACTAAGTAGGAAGTAGACTAAAAAGTATGTTTTACAAGTATTTATTCGCGAATTGTCCACTGACTTCGCGATAAGACCTGAGCATAGAGGTGTGATAACATTATTTACGAGAACAGTACCGTGGCATTATCGACCTACGTGCCAGCCGGACGCGGTGAATGAAAGCCGAGCATGCGCACAACAGTCCGCTACTTGCGACACCATTGTATTCGAAACAATACTCAAATATTCGTATTGAACTAGCAGGAGAAACCTTAACACTGGTATTCTAATATATCTATGGGGAATAGAAACAGATAATTCACAAACTTAAGAACTTAGCACCAAAACACACAGACAAACAGACGATTTTCAAACAACTGCTACACAAACTCACTGGTACACGGATCAATTAAGCTCACATACAAACACAGAATTTAAAAGAAATACACTAAATATCTCATAGGTACATAAGAAACTATACGCGAGGGAAATGGAAAATCTTCACGAATCCCGTCGGGGTATTGTCAACTATGTATAACGGAGAAGGGTCCAGGGCGACGGTGGGGCTAACACTGCTTGTGACGTCACCCAGGCGCGGCGACGACGCATGCGTACAGAAAACACCGCATCAGATATAGAGATACTGGATGGTTACGAATGTTACGATAAATGTGCAGATAGATAAAAGAAAAATAACAAACCCCGCCAACGCAAACGGTGTTTGTTGCCCGTCAGTTTTGCAGAAAAAAATGGGTATTCAAAAAATAACAAGCTATCGGTTCGAGGAGTTGGTTAGATTTTCGCCTATCTGGTAGAAATTCCTGATACTGTTAGACCTTTTGACTCTTCAGAATTCCTAGTAATTTAGGCTGAACTACCGACATACTATGCACGAATGAAAAATTATAAGATTACGTCTAATAATGCAAAGAATCGAAAGTTGAACTCTCGAGTCAGTACATCCCTGATCCCGTGAGACTTCCTTCTTCTTGTGTCTTCTTCTTCTACGTCGGATATTGCTACTCTTTCTTTGCTTAACACAAGCACAGCTCTACAATGCACTTCCCACCCACCGATGGCAGTGACTCTAGCAAATCAAAGTGTCGAGTTTTCGGTGTTAAGCGTATTCGGTGGCTAGCTTCGATTTCAATAAACAATTACCACATAATACCTCAAGTATCACGTTTTCATAACAATTTTACACGACAAAACATTCCAGATATCATTTGCAGACACTATTATACATCCGCGTTTACTAGCGTAACTGGTGTCCTAATTTGTTCTACATTAATTACTCAAGAGCGCAGTAGCCGTAAATTGAACAATATTTAATTACTTCGATGAACTGGCCTGAAATTGTTAAACCGATGTCCCATTTATCGTACGAACCGTTTTTATATCTGTGTCGTTTTTAATTAGCCTCTAGACGTCTCCTAAAAGTTGGCATTATTTAGAATGGTAAAAATAAACACGAGTGGGCGAAAATTGGCGCATTCTTCATAATCAAATTATTAACGAACGGTTAGATGTTCGCAAATCACCATTCCTTTCTATGCTTGTTGACGCCAGGTTTAGTCTTACATTTATTACATTTTTTATATTATCATTTATTATACAGACATGATCTATCTCCTTGTCGTCTGTCCTGACTCTGTCCCTGAGTTGTTGTTAACCAAAACCGTGGTTAAGCCTGATTATTTCGGGGGAATAATTAAAAATAACTCCCCAAACGCAGTGTAAAGTTAATAAAGGGCTACTTCGGGTCAAAAAATGGTGAATGGACATGGTTTACGTGTGCAAAACCCGTCAAAGAACCTAGGTTGTAGTAGTATGCATATTATAAATTAGTTAAAAGTCACGCGAACAGCGTCACTGGCATAATTTAAATTAATTAGTGCGGTACAGGTATTCAGTCTTAGGCGACGGTCTATAGAGACGACAAGTCCATAGCGAACTGAGAAAGGCCGAATTGGAGCTCGACGTACATACGTTTACCGCAAAATTTCAAATCGAAAGCGGAACGCATTATTGTGCGATTATAAATTATCAAATATTTTTCTTTTTAGTTTTGTGATGATGCAGCTCTTCATGTTGATTGAGTTGAGTTGCCGCTCTACCAGGCATGCCGAAAGAGAAGGCGCGCAGTTGTTTTATGCGCGCTTTACTAAGGTTAAGTGAACACAAAGTGAGCTGTGAGTCTATCAAATTAAAGAGTTACACTTCACCAGATTTTAGAGTCAGTTTTACTGGATCGACTGGCTGGAGGATGTCCGGTCATGGCAGCCCCGGATCTAAGGGGGTGCAAACCGGGGCACTTGCCCCGGGCGGCAGTGTCATGGGGACGCCAAATCCTCGAGACAAGAATTCGAAATATCGAACAAATGAACCCTCTTTTCCTACAATATCACACATAGATTTTTATCAAGTAATCGAATCTTACTCTACACCTACACCACATTTCGACTTATATTATAAAGAGGAAAGATTTGTATTTTTGTATGTAACGAATAATCTCAAAAACTAGTGAACCGATTTCAAAAAATCTTTCACCATTAGAAAGCTACATTCACCTTGAGTAACATAGGCTATATTTTGTCCCCGTATTGCCACGGGAACGGGAACAACGCGAGTGAAACCGCGGGGCGCTGCTAGTTAGATAATAAAAAGTTTAAATTTATTAAAGGTTATTATTTTAACAAATGTTCACAAAAATGCTACTAATTGGCAGTTTTTCCCAAACACTGATAGGAGGGGGCGCCACAATCAAAGTTTTGGGCTCGACTTTAGAATAACGGATACCGTGTAGAGTCTTCATATTTTTTTTTGTGCAAAGTACTTATTATTCTTAACAATCTCACGAAGTTTCAAGTTTAGGAAATAAATACTTTCTGAAATAAAAAATATCAAACTTTGCAAAATTAACCTCTAATTTGGACAATTTTGACGCTTTTGACGTAACTTTGACAGCAGGTGTTGCTATTTTAGTTGGTTTTTAATAATGCGTTTTGATTTAGCACACAAAAAGTTGACGCATATTTTTTTCTTTTTCTTTTATTCACGTTCTTTTGTGTTATTTTAGTAGTGTTTAACAACTAGTCAGTGATTTCAGTTTTGTTTTGTTTGAAAACTATTTTAAAAATTATTTTGTGACGATTTATTACGACGAGTTATTATTTTCATACCTATGGTATCTGCTAAAGGTGAAACGAAACGTTATATATAGGCAACAATTTTTTTCTTTCTGCTAAGTCTTTCAATAGTTTCAATGTTTGTACTCGCGTTTCGATGATGGGACTTAGGGGCACCCCGACTTGGATAGATTTAGGTTAGAAGGAGATGGCGGGGTCTAGTGAGCGAGCGAAGCGAGCGAACACAGACCCCGCCATCTCCTTCGTGGTTATTTTTTTTTAAACCACTTAGAAGTAGGAGCCCCGCGAAGCGGGGCTCCGTCGACAGGTTTTCCGGCAACTAGGGACAGAGGGGAAAGCAGTTATTCACCTTTAAATCAAGTAAATAGTATCAAAAAAATACGCAAATTTATATAACCTCAAAATGACATTTTTAAAAATTATTTAAAAAAAAACTATGCATTTCCTAAACTTTATTTTTGCTGGGATGGCATCTCCTCCCCTCCCTCCCCCCTCCCCCCGCCTCAAAAGTACAAATTTTCACAACCGTTATTCTAAAGTCCTTCCAAAGTTTTGCCCCGGTTCGAAAAAACCGTAGATCCGGGGCTGGGTCATGCAGTGTTGCCAGAAGGTTACTTTTGTAACCTTTTAGGTGATTTTTGAACTGCATTGGTTACTTTTAGGTTACACTAATGAAAAGGTTACTTTTAGGTGATTTTTCGGGATTTGTAGAATTAACTTTTAATTTTTTACATAAAAGCAACGTGAAATGGAACGCTCTTTTTAGAATTTTTCACGTTGGTAAGCTTTGTTAGTAGTAGTAGAACAAAAACCTTGAATGCATCGATTTTATTATAAAGGATCATTATGCATAAATCAAGAAATGCGGGCAAGTGCTCAAATACTCACCGATGTTTCTGTAAATCAATAAAACTAAAATTCTATTCTATCAACTTATAATACCTTTCCAGTAAAAAAATATGAAAGGTTATTTTTTATACAAAAAGGTTACATTTTTTTATATTTCAGGTGATTTCTGATATGACCGACTGGCAACACTGGGGTCATGGGACCGCACTAGATGATGGGGCCGATACTAGCCGAGATTACACGCGAATTTACTTGTATCCCGGGATTCCGATTACTGGAGGAATAGTGGTAGGAACTATCGTGTATTAGTCGGTAGGAGTTCTACATAACCCTCCGTTCTCCGCAGACACTGACTATCCATGAGGACATCGCCACAAAAAAGGTCCGTGATGAGTTATAGGAATATTAAGCACAAAACAGCGAAAACAAAGAAGCCCACACGATACCCGTTCCACTCGCACGTTATGACCGCGACCAGAGACTACAATAGTATGACCGCAACTGCCGCGAAGCTGACCGCCTTGACGTAGTAGAGCCGAGTATGCTTGAAAGTGTAATTCTGATATTATTTTGTCCAAATGTGAAAGAGTAGAATATGAACAATATAATGTAGGTTTAATGTGTATAATATACTTAGCATAAGTCCTTTAATTGTGAAATACGCAACAAATGATTTATCAAAAGGTTTATTGAGAGTAGTAGGTAATTCCAAAATGTTTTACAGCGAAAACTGCAAAATGTAAACAAAGATATCTCTATCGCGTTACACGTCACCTTTAAAGTCGACTATCACGTGTTATACATACATAAGCGTTATATAGCTATATCAAACATGTGGTTTTAATTAAAAAATGTAGCATAATGAATGCTTGTTTCATAAACAGAATATTTTACTGGGCATAGATTGTATTGATTGAGAGGAAGTTAAGATTTTAAATTAAAAATAGTTTTTTGTTCTTTAATATAGTTTTTTTTACCTTTAATATTCTTTAACCTTTAGTGAAGATTAGACATAACATAACACTATATAGTCATGATTATTTATAGAAAACAAGACACAAACAAGTTATTTTTTGCTGTAGTAGCAAGTTTCTTTCACAACTCTTGGTTATATGTAGCGACGACTCGGATACGAGTTTTGGGCACACAAACATATTATTGTTCAACCTATATGCTGAGCTCTGAGCAACTAAAGTATTATTTTTTTGGGCTTTTATACTTTGAGGCTCCCCAAATTATCTTTAAGAACCATTATTTATTTCTCAAAACCTATTTCTCCTCCACATGGAACAAATGGTTGCACAAATGATTTTGCAAACACATGTTCTAATTGCAAAATTAATTGGTATCTCTGTTTGAGAAATAAATAAATTTTTAAATTACTAAATTGTATTTTACATATAACCAGTACATAAACATGGACACTTTTAAACTGCAAACATGTTAAGTTCTGCTTTTTAATGTAATAATTTATAACAGTTTCTTCAACTTCAAACGAGTTCCTAATTGATCTTTGCCATCACATTATAATTTTATACAGCTTGAAGCAAAAGAAGCATTACAGATAAATTTTATTATCATATTCTTACCTTTATGTCAAGTTATATGGGGTTGGTGCAACATGATTTCTTCTTGTATTTTCAGACTTATTGACTAATATAAAATAGAATGTGACATGATGTGTTGCATACCATGTCCGATGTCGGCACGCATAGTAGATACTTGGTCATAGAGGGCAGCACATATCCAAGTGAGCATCAGCAGCCATAGTATGAGGGTGCCTCTCACAGCCCAGCGAAGGGCACATTGCACTTCAGCTCCTAAGTTATGCTCTAGTGTTGCTGGTGCAGGGTTTCGGCTGCGTTCACGCCTGAAAATATGTAAAAAGGTTAGTAAGCTGCAATCTAATTGAATTAGAAAGTGCAACTTTGTTTGTATCAAATTTATCATGACTGCTCCACTTATATTAGTCTTAGCGTGATGAACGGCTATCACTAAAAATGGGAATGCTACACTATTCTTTTGGGTTATGTCTCAGTTACTGGGTTTGTCATAATATGCAGGTATGAAATGGATGTACGAAATGTCATCTGATTTACTTAAGGCACTAACATAAATTTCCATATAAACATACTTCATTCCTTCACTTTTACGGTCTATTTTTTTTTTAATACAAGTTTAGTGAATGCATGTATGTAGTATCTAAGCTGATATTTAGACTACTACGAACCTTGTAATTTTCTTCTTTCTGCTGGGAATTATTTCTAGCTGCAAGTCTTCTGACTCTTCGTCGCTAGACAAGTCCAAAAGGCGGAAGTTTTCCTTGTTGACTTTGGATGGTGCAGACATTTTATATTCCGGCTCATACAACACATACTATTAGTTACTTAATTTTATGTGCGAAATACATCAGTCAAATAATCGCACTGTATTTATTTACTTGCAATCATAAATTATCTTCAAGGTTATAAAAGTTTGAAAGTACTGAAGACACAAAAGCTTACCGCAACTAAAAGGTTATGAATAAAGCGTACCTAGTCTAGCCTAACCTTGGATAGAGCAAACATAAAGCTAATTTTAAGATATGTTATAGTATTGCTTTATAGATTCGATAAAAACTACGTTGAATAATAGCAAAATTATAGAAGTAATGAAATTATGAAAAATGTCAATGTCAAAATTCAGGAATTCTTAGTCTATCTTGTCTTTGGTCGAAAATGACAGAAAATTAAAAAAATGAGCTTGTTCATGTAATGGTTGACAGCATCAAAATTCATTAGATTAAATTACTTTTCTAGTCAAACTATTTGCGCGTGACCAGGGTTGCCAACCATACTTTAATAAAACGTAAATATACTTTATACTTTTGCTTAAAAATAAAGTATAAGAAAATGCTACCTTCGCAAAGGTTTTTGAGTCTCTAATTTGTCCCTATATTCAATCACACTTTAAACTCTACTTGAGCGATTCTCAACATGGTTTTGTGGGTTCTAGGTCAACTAGCACTAACCTTGCGACTTTTACTGAAATGTTGTCGGATGCCATCGACTGTGGCAAGCAGGTGGACGTAATTTACACAGATTTCAGTAAAGCTTTTGACCGTGTTCCTCACCATATACTTATGTCGAAGCTTTCTGCGTATGGAATTACTGGCACACTTCACACCTGGTTAAAAGTCATATTTGGAAAATCGACTCTACTTTGTCGCAGTCAATGGCTTCCAATCTGAAACTTTCAGGGTAACTTCGGGGGTACCTCAAAGCTCACATGTCGGTCCTGTTATGTTTAATGTTTTCGCTAACGATATCCCACACTGCCTCAAATTCTCAGAATGCTACATGTATGCAGACGACCTGAAGTTCTCCAGGGTTATCGAATCAAGCGATGATACTGAATTACTTCAGAGTGATGTTGACTCATTAATTCAATGGTGTAGCGATAACGGAATGGCATTAAACGTCAAAAAGTGTTACCATGTGAAATTCACCCGGAAAAAGAAAGTGACAGCTAGTGTATACTATGTGGGCGCTAATGTTAACCAAGAGGTGACTCAAGTAAGAGATTTAGGCGTTATTTTTGACAATGCACTGACATTTGTACCTCACGTCGAAAATATAATAAGAAAGGCTTCTAGAATGCTGGGTTTCGTTCTAAGGAATGTTGCTAACTTCAAGCGTAATAGTACCAAGATTAACAGTATCGTTCGAAGTATCTTGGAATACTGCAGCACAATCTGGAGACCTTATTATGCTACGCACAACCTTAGATTAGAGCGAATTCAAAAGAGATTTCTATGGCATCTAGCTTATGCCAGCGGAATCGTTAAAAAAAAGCGGTCATATGAGGCTAGACTTCCTCACTTTAGGATGGTATCACTAGAGAAACGCAGGAAAATCGCCGATTCCATTTTCTTGTACAAAATACTGCGGTCTAAAATAGATTGTCCCCAATTACTGTGCAGATTTCGGTTTCGGACCCCTGCTAGACTTCCTCGCGCCCCTATAACTCCCTTATACCCACCTCCCCGTAGAACAGTACTGAGCTCAAGCTCTATCGTCCCACGGCTTTTTGAACTGCTAAACAGCTACAGCGATCTGGTTGACGTGCATTCTGATTCATTTGGAAAGTTCCACAGAGTAACAGTTAGCAATGTGTAAATTATTCCGTGTATTTTTAATATCTTTTTCTTTGTATTCTTTTGTATTAAATTTAAGACTGATATTAATCTTATTTGTTATTTTTAATAGGTTTTTTTTAATGTACTTAGCATTTAATTTTATAGCATGGTGCAAATTAATTTGTAGCATAGTTCTTACTTTTATGGGGCATGCGGTGCTAACCTATAATAAACTGTAATACTAACCTTAGTTAATAGAACAAAATTTGTATAGTAAATTGTACGAGTATATACAGTTGTTGGTTAGCCAAAATAAATAAATAAATAAATAAATAATGGAGATAGATTTAGGACTGTCAGTGTACAATCGTTATGAATAATAAAATACATAAATAAAATATAATATACTAATAAATATCAAATAGGCATATAGATGAGAAAGGACGGAAAAATTATAAGGAAAAGTTTTTACTTCCTAATACTTTTTTTTTCTTCCTGTTCAAAGAATAAATACGTTATTTCTTCCAAAAAAAGTTGGCAGCCCTACGCGAGACTGTGTGTGTGATCATGTAGCTATTTACGATGTTATTTTGTAGGATAATTTATTTAATCAAGTTTTGCCTTTGGAGAAAAAGTGTATCGATTTAAGACATTCCCAAGTAAAACAAAAAAATATAAAACAAAACTAAACAGAAAATAATCGTAGATGTACTGTCTACGATTATTTTCTAAGGCGTACTGGCAATGGCATAACTGTGTTTGTCAAAAACTTGCTGTCACCAACTGTCACAATCACAAATTGTCTGTCAATCAATGCAAATCTTGTAAATGCAATGGTTCGTTCACCGATTTCATATTATAATAGTTAGATGATAATATAAAACGAATTATATCCTTTAAACAGTTATAACCATGAAAGAAAAATGGAATTTTGTTTTGTATTTAGTTTGGTTTGCCTACTTGGTTCTGTCAGCGGCTCTCATGTTCGGGCATGGATTTCTGTTATCCCGTAAAACTCTGAGTGATGTTACTGAATGTGTGCCGCTTGATAGATTTGGATGTGATGGACATGAAAATTCTACAGTAGGGGGTCAGTGTGATGAGGATGAGAAGATTCGTCGGATTTTGTCTGTGCCTGGCGGGCCGTTGGCGTGCGTCCCACACAAGTCGCGAGTGGTGTTTTTATTAGTAGATGCACTGAGGTACGATTTTACGGAGTACGATGAGAGTATCGAGAAGCCATTGCCGTATCAGAACCGGTTGCCGATCATGCGCGAGCTTCTGGACCGCTGGCCGGATAGTTCGCGACTCTATCGGTTCATGGCAGACCCGCCGACCACTACTTTCCAGCGTGTGAAGGCCCTGGCCACTGGCTCGCTACCAACCTTCATTGATGCTAGTGCTAACTTTGCTGCAATGGAGTTGCAGGAGGACAATATAATTGACCAGGTAATATTAAGATACCTAAGTACTTCTTTAATTTTACTTTTGTACCTACATAATACTTTCCTTTCTTCTAATAGTGTAATACATTTTGTCTATGTCCTCAATAATTATCTTTACTAATAGTATTAGTATCAGTAATTGATAAGATTATCTATAACTAGGTGAATAAGAACAATGGGCACGCCGTTCTTCTTGGAGATGATACATGGTCTCGTCTGTTACCAAAACGCTGGCTAAGATCTCATGCTATGTACTCATTCCATACCTGGGACCTGGATACTGTTGATACAGGTAAATACTGACCATTAATATCATAGAACTCATCACTCAACTACTTTTTTAATACTAAATATTGCATAGAGCAGTTAAAATAGGTTGGATTGTGTAAAGATACCTATTAAAGAGAAAGAAATCAGTGATTCCATGAGAATGGAAGAATGAAATGTTGTGTGCCAACCTCAAGTAGCATGGGATAAGGACAGGAAAATGATGTATGTAGCAGTAAAAAAGGAATCAATTGTTAAATTCCCAAAAAAAATATTATCAATAGGCACTCTATGGTTCTTGAGCATACAATCAAAATGACACTTACCTTATATCAAGTTCATACATTGTATATGGTTTAATTGCAAAGCAAAAAGAATTAATTGAACTTTGAGATGCCTAGTGAATTAAGTATATCTGTTGTTTTTGGAGAGTATTTCACACAGATGATAACATATGAATCAATTGGAGTAGCCTTTGGCCCTTCTACTAAGACCTGGGTGTTTTGTAAACAAACAAGATAGACATTGCATTTATTTACCTACTTTCTGCATAACACTGCAACATTTCACCATCATCTTAATTATTATTTGCTAACATTACTAACATTTTAATTTATCTATGTTACTAAAACACACATAACATTAACCTGTATTCATCCAAGGACAGACAAAAGATGGTAGAGATACCCATGGTGTCTGTATTTTACTGGTAAAAATATAAAACATTTAAAATGAAAGGTGTCCGAACTAGGTTTGCGTGAGGCTGGGCGGTTGCCCTGCTCGCCACCCGCTAAAGCCGCCACTGCGCCGTAGTGTAACCGTACACTGATTGTGCGCCAATATGTCGTCAGTTTATGTCGGTTCACAATATAGACTATCAAATCCTTATGCGTAAAAAAGTATTCCAAATGTTGAGTTGACAATTTGTCGACAGTTTACGGACTCTCAATATATTTTATAATCTTAAGCATTTTACTATTATCCGGTGACATACCCAACACAGTGGCTTAGTCACTCCATTATCATTGTGATTTTTCTACAAAGTGGCGGCGCACAATACTGAGTTTTTTGGGTGGAGAACACAAAAAATATCCTAGATGCCAAGATTTTAGCATGCAAAAACAAATATGGCGAAGGATGTCTAAGCTTATTTAGTTCAATGGCTTTAGTTGGCAATCTTTCAGAGGGTGAAAGTACCTACTCATGAATATTAACAACATCAACCTAAGGAAGCAACACCCAACTAACCATGAATTACAAGTTTCCCTAAATAAGGCTGTTTCGTCGACTCGCGTGTTCGCGACAGATGTTACGCGACGAGCTCGATCATAATAGTTTAAAAAAAATACTCGTATATTAAAACCAGACCGCAAAAGATAATTAAATGTTCTAAACACGTGACTTTTCTAGCAGTCTGATGCAGATGGTATCAAACATGTGATTGAAATAATGTCCAACACAGTGCTTGAAATGTGACTTGTTTGGAACTACAGATATTTTTTTTTTTTGGTCGGATATTATGGAATTAAAAAGATGTATATTATAATAATTTTTCTTTTACTTACTAACATATGAGTATAACTCTTAATCCATAAACATCAACTTCTTACTTGCAGAAGTTGATTCAAAAATATACGACGAACTAAGAAGAGATGATTGGAACCTGCTAGTCGCTCATTACTTGGGGGTGGACCATGCTGGCCATAGGTATGGGCCCAACCATGCAGAGATGACGCGGAAGCTGGACGAGACCAATGTAAGGCTGAAGAAAATAATAGCTATGCTGCCGCCGGATGTACTGCTCTATGTTGTGGGAGACCATGGGATGACTGAAACGGGTATGTGGTAGGCTTAACTGAATCCTAAAGTAAGCATTTATTGTTGTGGCAATCATTATCTAATATTCAATAACTTATAAAAATATTATCTTAGTCAATAATATAATAATGATCAGATGTTGTAAATTGGAACTAATTTATTGGAAAACTAATGATTATGTAATCATGCTATTCAAATATCATTTGGACAGAAGTAATAATTGTATAGTAATTTATTTATGTATTTAAGATTTTGTGGAAATATCTGAAGATAAGTCATTTAAACACAAGCTTATGAAAGTTTTGAGAGAAAGCAGGTGACAAAAGTAGAAACAGGGGTTCACAGATATTTTCACCAAGACAGTATACTTGTAATATTAAGTAAAGGTGCAAATTTTTCACATTGTTTTAGACTCACATGAATGGACCAACTCTGATGGTAGGTTAATAGTATTTAATAGTATTGCTTGCAATGTAGAAGATTTTTGTGTGTTATTAATGCTGTTTTGTTTAGGCTAAATTTGCTTCTAAGTGTGTGATTCTAAAGCATTTTTGTTAGAATTTGTGTCTATAATAGATAGTAGTTATGTACTTCCATTATTTTTGTGCTGTCATGTGATTTTTTAATTCGCATTGTTTTGCGTTTATTGTTGATTTTTATTCAGTAAAAACTAAAATATTTCGTAGCTAACAATAAGGAAAATTAATGCATTAATTGGGATAATTACTATACATTTTTGGATGTGAAATTATGTTAAATGATTGTATCAGCTGAATAGGTTACTTATGCATGAGAATACGTCTTTATGGATATAAACAAGCATAAAAGTGTCCTCCCTTTCCTTGACTAGGCGATCATGGAGGCGAAAGTAAAGCTGAACGCACAGCGGCACTGTTCGCGTACCGGGGTGCAGGTCTGGCCGGGACTGGCGAAGACATAATGACGGGCAAGGAGGTACAGCAGACGGACTTAGCGCCCACCTTAAGTGCAGCGTTAGGAAGACCGCCACCCGCGCCCTCTCTAGGACACCTACTGTTACCTGTACTGCCTAAAGTCAGCAAAAGTAACACCTTGCTACATATCAGTAATAATTTAAAACAGGTCAGTTTACTTTTATCTCTACTTGGGTTCTAACGAGCATTCGTTTTGTTTTTCCAACCTAGTTTGATTGTTAGAATTTTATTATCTGACTGGCAATGTTCTTTATCGGAGTAAAATATTCAGAATATTTAAACAACACAATACTTGCAGATAACACAATACATGATTCGTTACGGAGAGGAATCCCAACAAGTGTCGCTCGAACGACTGGCGCATCTTATCAACGCGACGAGGGAGCAGTTACATAAGGCCTCCTCCATAGAAACTGATGACGAACTCAACAATTACGCCAAGGATGTCAGGTAATGCGAAATGATGTAAACAAATGAATAAGAATGTTAGGCTAACGTAATAAAGTTTGTTTTGTTTCAGGGCTCTCGTTGATAACATCCGCAATGTCTTCCGTGAAGTTTGGGTCGAGTTTGACTCGTTGTCTATGCTTAGAGCTCTTCTACTTCTTCTCCTCGCGATATTCTTCAACTGGTTGATAACAGAAGGTCTTCCTATGGAAAGGCTTCCAGCTGTATTTGCTAGTACTTTCGTGCCGACTGGACTAATTTCAATGGCTGTCTGCATTGCTGTGTGCTACACAGCTTTCTACTTTAAATTTTTAGAAGATCTTGAACACGCGATTATCTTGAGTACTGGTTTGATATCAGCTAGTATAACGTGTGTCCTAATAATCATGCATTGGGATGGAATTGCTCAAAGATGGTACGAAGGACGTTCGCAGTTTTACGAACGTTTTGCTCGCGCGGCCTTAGCGGCTTCAGCAGCCGTTTTAGTATCGAACAGTTATATCATAGAGGAGGGTGCTACTTTGGCATTTTTGTCTATAACAGTATTAGGAATGATGGCTTGGTATGCTGGTACCATAAACACGTTATTTTATTGGGTTGCCTGTGGGATCGTACTTGCTGGGACGAGGTCGTACCGCGGTTGTAGGGAGGAACAAGGGGATTGTTGGACGGCCGGGTTAGGAGTGCCTACGGGGCAGTCATCACGTCCTGCTTTAGTTCTAGGCATGGGGACTACGGCTGCTGTCGTAGCGATATGCAGACGGCATGTGGGCTGGCGAGGGTACTGTACCGTAGTAGCAGGGTTACTGGCTTGTTCTCACTGGGCAACGGGTTATGGATCACTAGGATCTCCAAGTCGAGCAAAGTTGTTAGCGCGGGCCGCTTGGTTAGTCCTAGCAGTGATGATGTGTTTAATATGGAAGCGAGAAGGTCGCGGTGCTACCCTACCGCTGATGGCGACCGGCCTTATGTTATTCGTCGCGAACACACTAGTTCTCGGTGTCTCGTACGCACCAGGAGCGGTTCTAACATTCATACTGGCATGTTTGGCTCTGAATATTGTTGCGAATTTGAAAAGCGAAGGGTCTACGAAATTTTGTAAGTATTTTTCCTTTACATTTTAAATCGGAACGCCATTATTTTCACTTGATGGTAGGTAAACCTTATTCTATTTATTTTTTCAGCACTGGCAACCCGATGCAATTCAAGCGTGGCTTGTATGTGGGCGTTATTGGCTTCATACGCGTTTTATGCCACGGGCCATCACGCCACGCTGGGCCATGTGCGATGGGCACCCGCCTTCCACGCTGGGGATCCTAACCATTTGGATATCGGACCACCTATCACTATTTCTTTGGTCTCACTTGAATTATTTGGTAAGATATTAACAAAACCTTACGAACATATCAAATTTATCTGTAAAATTTAAACATTGGGATGTTTGAATTTTACAGATAAATTTGATATGTTCGACGAATTAAAAAAAATTAAGTATTCTCACTTCTTTTTTTGAAGATAGCGAAACAATGCCAATTAACGTGAGCCATATTTTTATTTGCTACATTTACTTTAATTCATAATACGAGAAAATTTTAATCCATCGCCACCAAATCAAGTATCGATTTTAGCGTTATGTATTTTAAGTGAATATTTTTTTTTAAAAGGTCCATTTGTGGGTTACGAATTTACTATGTAATATAACCAACTTTGCTATTCCAAAATTTGATAATCATCTCTAATTCTGAGTTCAAATATAAATATTTCATGATCGTATTTCGCTTCTCAGGTACTTTATTGGCCTTCGGAGCAGCGGTTCCTTTGCTAGCGCTGTGGGGTGAGAACGGAGCCGGTCGAGTTGGTCCGCGCACCCAGCTGGCAGCCGTCTTCTCACTGTGCCTCAAGTTTATGCTCTGCTTTGCTATTAGGGTATGTATAATTGTATAATCACTTTTCCCGAAATTCCTATGGGAACGAAAAAATACGCGATATGCGCGTACGAAGTCGCGGGTAAAAGCTAGTCTATACTAATATTATGAAGAGGATTTTTTTTGTTTCTACCAAATAAGCTCCGAAACTACTGGTCCGATTTTTACAATTTCTTCAACAATGGAAAGCTAAATTATCAGCGAGTAACAAAGTTTTTAGTACCTACGACCGATAATATACATTTTGATGGTTTTTAACCGACTTCTAAAAAGTAGGAGGTTCTCAATTCGGATGTTTGTATTTTATTTTGTTAGTTGTTTTATGTTCTACTAGCTGTCGCCCGCGGCTACACCCGCGTGAATGTCGGAAAATATCTCAAGGGAACATGATACGGGGATAAAAAATATCCTATGTGTTATTCCAGACTATAATCTACCAAGTTCATCAAGATCCATTTATGTAGTAGTTTTTGCGTGAAAGAGTAACAAATATCCATCCATCCATACTCACAAACTTTCGCGTTTATAATATTAGTAGGATATAACTATACATAATTCATCACACACGCTTCATTGGCACTTGGCGCTTTAATTCGATAAACCGTTTCACACTTCACTTGTGATTAATATGAAGGTGTCGAGGCCGGCTTGCGGTATGTAAGATGTAAACTACACCAGAATATCTGAAGTTGATAAAACCACATAAAACTGCTCGATGCTTGAACACCCCATCTTAGATAATTAATTTATAAACACATATTGGCGTTTAATGAACTAAGCGTTTTGTAGTCATAAGTTGAATAATGGCGTGTGAGTCCCTGCGCTTGCCGGCTTAATATAGGAAAGTTCCCTCATAGAGCAACCTATATAATACACTGATATTTGTACGTTGACGGGGTGTTCGGGGCTCGCAACGGGAGTAGAGCGTCTACTTCCTTCCCGGGCCCGTTATTAATTAATTAAATAGACCGGTTTTAATTAATGAATTATATATCGTGCCTATTATTCACCAGGTATTCGCATGCGCGATCTCAGCTACAATACACTGTCGCCACCTGATGATCTGGGGCGTGTTCACCCCCAAGCTGCTGTTCGAGTTCGGCGCATGCGCAGCCGCGCTGGTCGGCACGGTGTTCGGCTCCAGCCTGGTCGCGTGGCACTTGCCCACGCAGCACCGCTCCAGTTGACACAAGCGCGCAAATTAGACCGTAGTTTTATATGAACTGAACTAGTGGGGGCCTCGGGTTTGAGTGAATGAGGTGGCAAATAGACCAATCTGTTTTTCTTAAACATCTTTCAGGATTAATTTGATGATTTTTCAATTGTCAGATAACTTTTTTCTGAAAAACAAATATGGTGGCGTGTCAATACGGAAGCTGTCAAACCGTCTTTTATATTATTCCGTACCTACAAGGTATCTAGCTATACAATGAGGAATCGCCCCTTACTTAATACAGTTCTAAACTTATTTAGATTCAGCAATTATTCTTGAATTAATTACATGTATTTAGACCCTATTGGAGCACAAATATCTACTTACAGTTAGCACTTATAATATTTCAACTTCAAATAATGTTTTCAAATTATTTAGTGCATAGTGCAAAATTTCAAATTATTTGAGGTGCAAGTGGACAGGGAAACAAGTGGTTCGCCCATCTGACTTTAACATACATCACACAACTTTATTTATGTTTATGCTCAATTTTATACCAATATCTGTTAGAGAAAACTTGCCACCCAGCAAAGTTGTGTGATGTATGTTGTTTGTTGGTGCAGTTGCACCTGCTTTAATTTCGAGTTGCATTTATGATACAACTGGCCCACACTGAAGACTTAAATTTGTGTCCAGTCATTAGAAGCTGTACTGTAGGTACTTACTGGCTAAGACCAAGTATTTTCCTACATTTTTAAAGGCCAAAACTATGTACTGAGATAGATCACGAGGCCCTTACATTAAACGCTTGGACAGACTGTTGTAACTAGAGTAACCTTATGTGCTGTTTCGGATGAAATTATCGAGATATTATATAATGCATGCGAATGTGAAAGACATTATGTTTCTTTTATTGGAATGTTTTAATGCGTAAGTTGCGATGTTCTTTTACGAAGTTACGGGTTCATTTTGTGCTTAATGGTTGTATTAATTTTAATTGATTTTTATTATGACGTGATGTCTGACCCAAAGCATTTTAATATAGAGATTAATGATGTATTTTGAGGCCCACCTGCACTTCTAAGTCCCTAAGTGCATTTGCTAAGCGAATTTAAGTCGTCTTTCTGTTTCTGTCTATCGTTTGAAGACGAAAAAGACAGAATGATATTTGAACATACTTTATTCATGTTTAGAGTTGAATGCATTTCGAGTGCAAGTGAGCCTAAACATAATTTATCGTATACAAACAAAAACTGCCATAGGCTGTTACATAGATGTTTAGAAATGTTGTTATTTTTTATTGGAAATTAAATTATTGTAGATTCAAAAAGATCAGTATTTTGTTCTAGTTATACTTACATTAAATTATAGTTTTAGCAATAATGTGTATCTAATTATAAATCGCCATGATATGAAGAGTAGAATAGATATTTATTACTTTTCCATTGGCAATATGATTCTGGACTTTACAATCAGTATGTTTTTTTTTTGATAACAATAAAGATTTTTAGCACACAATTGTGTTTTAAGAAAAAAAAAAACAAATTAAAATGTATATAGTATAACATCTATTTTCTAGAATACTATGACTTTTTACTGTCAATATTGTTAGGAGAATATATTTTAAAGTAAGATAATTCTAGAATCAAATCTTGAAACCCCCATAACTATAGAATTGTGGTCACAAAGCTAACATACTGTAAATCTTAAGCTTGTGACAAATAGCACCTTCACTCATCGATAAAACTAATTTAGAAACGAATTATTGAAACTGGATATAAAATTCATTGCACTGAAATACTAGCACATATATTTGTTAAGTATGGAAGTGGGCTGATCACGTGGTGGGCGCGGGCGGGTTGTACGGGCTCAGGAGGTACTCCGAGAACGAGTTCACAGCCGACGCACCGCGGACCTCTTTGTCCAGGAGAGGTAGTTTGGTAACATGGAAGTCTTCATACAAGTCTGCGATTTGTTCGAGATACTTCTCTTGAACTTTGTGCCTTGCCGCGCAAAGTTCGCACGGTGCTGACGTTCTCAGTAACAACTGGTTGACGATGATATTGTGCGTGTCGATGCCGCACCGCGTCAGCTCTTGAACCAGACGCTCCGTCTCATAAAGTGACAGAAATTCAGCAATACAGACACACACGAAAGTGGTCTGGTTGGGGTCCTTGAACTGGGCATTGACTTGTCTGATAACTGAAAGCATTTCGTCCATTTTGTTGCTGAAGATGTCAGAGTTGAACTCGGCCAGGCCAAACAGTGTTGCTACTTGGTTAATGAATGGGGCCACCTGGAAAAACGAATAGTGACGGGAGTTTACATCAAGTGACCTTAACACTACTGAATTTAATTGGGTTGATTTAAATTGCTAATTAGTTGTAATGTTTAGCAGTAGTTTTGACAAAAAAATAAAACTATTTGTTATAATGCTTTCATAACTTCGAAATACGTTACTCTCTTGTAATTCGCTACCGCGAAAGCGCGGATTATCAAGAGTCTAGTAGTATTCATTCGCGTTATGGAAACAGCAACATTCGAAAGCTTTCACGGTCATAAAACGTGAGAGCAAGATGGCACAGGTGCTTACTTTAATATGCACTATCCCACTTACAATTTTAAAAGAACCCTACTGCATTGTTTTTTTTAGTTTAGGTGCTATATCTTTTAAATGGAAAAAGTACCTTAGATTTCAATCGCATAAGTTTTCCAAGGCCTCGCTCAACAACCTGTGGGAAAGACAAAAGACGCAGGGTGTGTCCTGTGGGCGCAGTGTCGAACACAACTGCACTGAAGTTCATGCCCTTCACCAGTTTCATCACCTACAAACAAATGCAAATACATTAATTGTTGTATACAATTTACTGGATTCATGTACACTAGTTTTTAGTTGTAGTAGGTAAGTGTGTTGGAAAACATTGTTTGATACCTGTGAGCATTAGTCATTGGCTCTAGGGTTTAATCCATTTCCGCTGCAATGGCAAAGTTTGTCCACTTACACAACAATGTACTATTATTTTTTTGTAAGTTTGGAACTTACAAAAGTTATGTGTTACTCAAAATTATTGATAACACTTATTATGAAGATACATTATTATCCCCATAAATACCAGACTGAAAATCATTATAAGGAAATGATGTTAAAGTTGTTCATAATTATGAGTACAATGAATCCCTAAGAGGTATTGCATTTCTGTTACATGGTATATATGTGATGGTAAATACAGAGAACACCAGAGCAATTGCATGCATCAGTGTACTCCACACACTGATGTACTTGCTCTGGCCTATATATTTGTGTCATGTAATCTCTGGAAGTACTGATGCAATTATGAAAAACAAAAACACTGGTAAAACAAAAGCTGCACTATATGATATGTCATGTCATAGACTGTTTCTTATTCTAGTAAAATGCATGGTTCTAAGTGAGTGATATTAATTGAAGTTTGTAAATAAGACTTCATTTTATAATGTTACCTCTGCATAACTCATAGCCTCATCTATGCCAGGGAAGGCTCCCACTATTTCCTGCATCACACCCTTGCCCAGCCTCATGGCTTCCGTCTCCCCTTCAAAGTACTCCTCAGGAAGCTCTGTGAGCCCTACATTAGGGTCAATTTCCATTGCAAATAGATTGTTGAAGCCTTTAACTTTGGTTGGAACCTGGAAAATGTGAAAGACACTCATTTTTAAGCAAACTATGTGTATAGAGGAGTTTGATTTACTAATTAATGCAGAAATCTCTTTTATATAATGATTTATCATTTGAATTCAACTATTGGGTAACCACTAACACTATTTCTAAATAAAAGTGTGTCCTTGTAAATTTGATAATAAACAATATCAGTTGTTTAGCTAAACAAGATTGTGTAAAAATAGCTAGTTAGGCTTTCCCACTAGGCATTCTAATTTGATTTTTTATCTGTTTCAAAGCACTGAACATTGCATGTGACCTAGTTGATCAATGCGTCCTGAATACTTTGATCTAGAAATTACTAGATTGTAAACAATGTAATTTACGTGAATCACAAAATGTAGTTACCTAACTATTTCATCATCCACTTCAGTGTGATATCGGCCATTGTTGCTTTGATATAGATGTCGTTTTCAGTGCAATTATAATACTGAAAAAATAACATAACCTACCTTGGAGAACTTTTGATCGAACGCATCGGAAATATTATGAGCTGGGTCAGTTGAAATAATGAGGACAGACTCTCGGACCTTGGCCAGTTGAACGGCCAAGCTGCAGCTAAAACAAATTAAAACTATTAGATTTAATTGGATCTCGCCAATATTACTCATTTTTGTGATAAATTGCATACCTGCACGTAGTTTTACCAACGCCACCTTTCCCCCCAACGAAGATCCACCTCAGGGATTTCTGGTCAATCACATTTCTCAAGGAAGGTTCTAAGGTGTCCAAGTCTTTGTTATCTTCCATTTTTACAAAGTTATTAATTTAACGAATTAAATGAACTCCAAAACAGCTCAACTCGAAAATCGTAAACGTAAATTTTTTTGACGTACTGTGACGTGACATCCGTGACATGCGCAAATCGGATAGTTCGATGTTATTGTCACTGTCAAAATAATAAAAAATGAAGGTACTTACTCTATGATTTTTCATGTTCTCTTTGATTTATGAATCGATATATAGTTCCTATCGCAGACGGCATAAAACCACAAAGCAGCTTCGCGGATAAAGGTGATGAAAGTATTTTTTGTTTGTACAGTAAAATAAAGTGCAATCTTTGGCCGTAAATAATTTTACAAAATGCAACAATATTTTTCGTTTCATAGCAACACGTTGCCCAAATGTCAAAATAAAGTGCTATTTCGGTCATCTGTCAAAGTGTCAAGTGAAATTTGGAAATGTAAAACTATGATTTTCAATCAAAATAAATAATTGATGTAATGTGATGACTGAAATGTGCAAGTTTATAAATGAAAATAATGCTCTATCGTCTTTTCCGCGGTCGTTTAACATTCAAGTTCTACATAGTGTTCACAATCTTAGTAATCGCTTCGCTATGTTGTTACTTTTTTCCGCCGATAAATCCCATTTCCCCAGTAACTCTGCCACCAAATCCTCTTCATCCCCGTTCTTCCCGCCACTTATCTAAGTTAATGACTGTAGTGTTCCGCCAATTTGAGGATTTTGAAAATGACATCGCTGATAGCGTGCAGTCGTTTGTGTCAGCATTTCCTAATGTGCCTGTGGTGGTAGTGTGTGAGAATACTCCATATCCACCGTTCCCGTTCTCTGTTACGAACGAGACACTGCGAAATGTTAAAGTATTGTCTTTAGAGCTGAAGCTGAGTGCGTCGCCGCAAGATTTCAATCCGCTTACGCAAATATTTACTGAGTATGTTTTGTTTGTGCCTGATTCGACGCGAGTGTCGCGTCGCGTGCTGCAGCTTGCGATGGCGGCGGCGGCAACTAGTCCCACACAAGCTGTGGCTATAGGTGTTGGGAACGCTCACTTGATATGCCAGCATGTGCAGTGGAACTACGCGGACTGGACACTGCACTACAGTAAGGATGCTTCTGGCAAGATCTGTGATGCTGTGCATGGACAGCATGCCCTGTTGATCAAGACTGCTGTCCTGCAGAAAGTTCCACAGCCCTTTGCATTACCTTTTCCTGAGTCTTTGTATTTGCAAACAGCAGTAAAAAATGTTAAGGTGAGTTTAACCTAACTTATTAACATGTCGTTTTAACTGATCTTCCATATTATTTATAATGTTTGTGTTCTAGGTACAAATATCAGATGGCAAGCTTAGTCCAGGCCGTGGGGTGCTAAAGACACCAGGTGCTAAGCAGAGGGCATCTCGTCACATGCGGGACTACCGAGTGGCCCTGTACAAAGAGTTGGGGGTGAGGGCTGTTATTAGGGAAGATGGAAGAGTACAGTGGTTTGGATGCAAGAGGGAGACACAGGTGTGTTATCGTTTTAAGTTTATTGCCTAAATTATACCCAAAAAAAACTGTATACATATATCAAGTAATTGAAGTAAAAGCAGACAATCTTATATCATACTTTTTAAATACATACATATTACAATTCATCAAACAAATAGCACAATAAAACTAGCGGTCAGGTCAAGGGTTGAATTTATTGCACAAGCCAATCTCATAGACAAACTTTGGATGGACTGAAAGAATTAATTATTGAGAGACTTACCACAAACCCATAGAAGTAGTACACTAGTTCAATAGTAGGATATCTTATGACTCAAATGATGGTGAATATTAAGTTAATCTGTAATAATTATATTAAATAAAGATTTTTTTTTCTCTTTTCAGCGCTGCTTCCCCTCAGTGCAAGGCACGCCATCCTACATTCTATCAGGCCGCAACACGCCACCTTGTTGCCGCCGCAACATGCGCCGCGTCGCCGGTCACGTGTTGCGCGCGTTATTGCAAGCTGGAGCGCGGTGCTGGCTCGAGACCACCTCGCTACTGGGCGCTGTTATGAGGTTTGGTTCTACCAGATATGAATCGATTTTATGCATTAATTTGTGACTTATGTAAATGTGTTCCTATAATTTTACATTTTACTCTCAGATATATGCATTTCTTATCCCTATGATCCTTGTCTATTTATATAAAAAAAATACAACTCGCCATGTCATTTTATTGTTGAATGGGCACAAAGTAGGTAGGTACCTACTAAATAGATTTTAATATTTACTGTGCAATTACCAAAAGAGGAAAACTGAAAATCAATATTTTCATTGAAGTTGGGGGTCCTATAAAGGAACATCTTAAAAAATTATTCAAAGGAACATCCTCCAAATGCAATGAAAAGATTGATTTTTAGTTTTCCACTTTTGGTAATTGCACATTAAAAAGTAAACGTTGTAACTAGTTAAGGGTGTCTGAATAAAAGGCTATTTAGTTAATTAAATAGTGCTTCCACTACCATTTTCCACATCTATAAAATGTTCGCCAAAATCATTCCAGAGGCGATATCCTGCCCTGGGCAGAATACGTCGAGATCGGCATCCACGCTAGCGACGTGTCCCGCGTGTCCTGGCTCCAGCGAGGCGGCGCTGACGCCGACGGCTTCGTATGGGAGCGGGCGACCAAGGGACACTACTACAGGGTCGCCTACTCTGCGGCCAATAGAGTGTATGTGCTGATACTGCCCTTCACGGCCAGGAATGGCACCATGTGGCCAGCGGACTGGGTATTGGCACATCAGAGGGAGTTTCCTGAGAGGCACCTGCATCCTTTGGCTCAGGTACCTATACAAAGTTATAGTTTCTAATTTATGTTATTTTTACTTAAATGAATATCAACTTTATAGTAGAGTAAATTCTATTGATTTCTGAACAAATAAAATGTTAATAAACATGTTTGAAGTAGTAGTGCAAACTGAACTCAGTGCGGGTATATTGTTATATAAAAATTAGTGCAGAATAATTGACATTATTCTCAGTTAAATGAAAATCAATTTTATAATAGTGTAAATTCAGCTTTGAATGACTGTTTGAAGTTATATTGCAAACTGAACTCCAAAAACATTAAAATTTAACATTTTGTCTATAGAGAAATTCATTTATAGTGGTTCGCTATTAGGGCAATGAGACTGCGCGGGTTGCTAAAAAAAAATCGACTACATTATGCAGAAACTCTGGAAAAGTAAATAAATAAATATTGGTGACGACAAAAATAGGGCGGGGAGTCCTTGATTTGCCCATGCTTACGTAATACAGAAGGCCAAGAAATGCTTAACAGGTAGTCAATTATATATGTACTGTAGTATCTCAAATGTATTTAAAAAATGTTCTTACAGATCGCCTTTGCGGGCCGTCAAGCACCAGCTCCAAACGATGCTAGAGCCTTCCTAGATCTAAAATTAGGAGCAAACGCCGTGGAGCGGTGCGACAAACTTGGACCTAAACTACTCTATCCTTAAGTTTACAAAAGCATTTAATTTATTTAGGCCCACCAGCATGTAGAACAGCTGTTATTTCATTAATTAGATGAAGGACAATACACAGCGTATTCTTTTGTATAATTAACTAACGATACACTAAGTTCACTGTACTAATCGCTGCACCAACATGATTCGACGCCAAAATGTTTTAGCACTGTTGAATTTTCAGCTCTCTGTGATGATCCTAATGTTGAAAATTCACCAACATGTTATGTAAGTGTCGCTTAGTGTTGGTTAAAACAGATATCAAATTTAGTTATTCCCACGCAAATATATTTTCTTGCCGCTGCCTCGAATGCACCATGTTTGTTATCTGCGATATTTAAGTAGGTTTGACTGCTATGAAGGAAGAATTTCAGATTTATTTGAATAAGTGCAAATTTTTTAGTATTTTTATTTTAACCATGCATTTTATAATTGAGTTGGTTTAGTGCAATAGTATAAAGGTACTAGTCAATAGTAGGTAAGAAGTCAGTAAATAGGTAGCAGTGTTCTGTTTTATTTTGTTAATTAATTACGGGATGTAGAGAATCTATACTTTTGTTAATTTTTAATCCTACTAAATCCTAGTAAACTTTCCTAAAAAAAAATCGATAAAAATTGTATGTAAATACAGATTTAAATTATTTATCAAACATTTTGAAAAAAAATAATAGATAAGTTTAAAAAATCTAAGAGATATTGAAACAATTGGATCAGAAATCTGTTAAAAATAAGTAATAATTATTGGATAAATAAGTATACTTTTCATTGTAATTTTAATCATAAGAAAATTTTGAATATGCATGTGATCTATTAGACTAGTCCAATTGCTTGTTATATGGTACCAAATAAGAATTTAGTGATCTCACGCTATTCTAGTCGTGCATGTTTTACTTCATATGGCATATGTATAGAGGGGCCCATTGTGGCCGAGACATCCGAGGGGTACTTCTGCCTACTAGTCAACAATGGCAGTTACGGCCGAACCCAATAACCGATCTATCACATACTGGAGATAGAAAAACAAATGAAACAACAGAAAACCTATATAATTTTTCTGTTGTTTCATTTGTTTGGAATCTCTGTGTGGAATCTTTATCGTTTACTCTCTCTAGCCCACCAATATACTTTTGACAGCTGACAACCGTGACAGATTTACGTATGACGGCAATGCACGGCACTTTTCGAATGTGTCTAACTTACCTCTCCGAACCTTGACATTGGCAAAATCATCGATAGTTAAACGATGGAGCCATAACACAAAAAAAAACTTTTTGCAGTACACGCCTCGGACCAAGAATCTAAATGGACAAGACAAGCTAAAAACAATATTGAGACAAAAAGGATGTATATATACAGAAACATATTAGGATAACAAGGACAGAACTATTTATTGTTGTCTTTGTCGACGTATCACTTTTTTTGTTGGGCACATCTGTGGTATGTGCCCAACACAGTACTAGTGCATTCGTTTTTAATCGTGTTTTGTTGGAAACCCATAATAAATCTGTAGTTTAAATAGTGGGAACGAAGTTTCTAACTTAAGAGAAAGACGTTCAACATGGTGTATTGCTGTGTTATCGGCTGTAATAGCCGTAGTGAACGAAAATCTGAGAACATAACCTTTCATTCGTAAGTATGAGATTTTCGCATTTATATATCATAAACATTTAAAATGTCACTAAATATTTAGCTCGACATACGTTGATAAAAAGTCTTTTAGAAAACAAGCGTTAAAAATACTCGAAATATGTGATTAAAATTTCATTTTACGTTAGTATTACACGTTCAAATTCTATAGAACTTTATTGTCTTACGAGTATAAATAACTTTCTGTCATTTCAATTTAGTAGAATAATACGTACTTTAGGGATACCAGATGGCATGCATTAAAATTACCCATTTTTGAGGGAAAAGGCAACAGTCATGTTGTTGTTTTTGTTTTTTCATTTAGTCTATTTAGTAATTTCATACTCAAAATTATTGGTCATGAAATCAAAAGGCAACTCAACCGGACTACCTGAAAAATGAAATATTTTAGATTTCCAAAGGACACCAGATTGCCTTCCTGGATTGCATCAACCGGTCGAAATAATTGGAGGCCATTATTCACTAATTTGGACTGACCCACGTATTTTCTTCCAGAGTTTCGCTAAAAAACGCAGAACGAAATCTGAGGAAATCTCGATCTCTGATCCATCTGCAACGAAAATCCAATCCAACACACAACAATCCAAGTATTTGTTTATTTTAACAATTTTGAATTTAGCTGAATATAGAACATTGTAAATCACTGCCTTTTTTTAGGTAAATGCAACTATGAAAATTATTTTTTTTATTTATTTCCATTTCTCTTTGTGTGGGTTACTAACATCAAATTATTATTTTAGATTAAACCTGGTGAAATATTTTCGACTCTGAGTACGTCGCCTCGAAAAAGGAAATTGATTAGAAAATTAAACCAGATAACAATTTTAGCTGAGAGAAGAAAGAAGAAATTAGCTGCATTAAGATCCAAATGTGAGCGAATAGAGAAAAAAATGCTGACCTTTCTGCTATTATAGAAAAACTACAAAATAAAAATTTTATCAATCAGGAAGCATTTGATTTATTATCCTCCATCAATTCACATAACACCGGTTTACGTTATATTACAAGTATCGTTTTCGTTACTAAAGAATAACGTTATATTGAAGCATAAATAACGTTATATCACTTTCCGTTATTTTAATAAAAACGGTAAGTCCTGTAGAAGGAAGATAACGTTATAAAATTTTAACGTTATTTAAAGCCCTGGTTTATGGTGCTAAAAACTCGTTACTTTCATTTCACGTACTAATCACACCTCCCAAATCCATATACAAAAATTAACGAGAATTATGGGGCATTTTAAAGTCTGGTATCCCCTAGTTTTGAAGTACTCTATATCCATCCCTTTCGAGTATACGCTTTTGTCTAGTCCATTGGGATTCTTGGTCCGAGGTACACGCTCTTGTCAGGCGCACAAATAAACCTCTCCGGGAGACGATGTCACGATTGACGTTCAAAATATCCTGGTCGGCTAGCGTAGAAGTAGCCGGAGGTATTGAATGACTGCCTTAAACTGGTGAGATATACTATAACTATAATACTGCAGTGCGATTATGTAATTATCTCAGCATGAAAAATTAGGTGAAGAGAACATGAATTGAGCTGTTGATCCAAAGTAAAGTGGAAAGCCAGTTCACTCCTCCCTAAGTTTTCACGGTGAGATGTTAAATAATCGAACAGCGAGTCATTATCATCCCACCATGAAATATGTAAAGATGGAAACACTTGCGCCAGAAGCATAGGAAACCGGCGCACATCTGGCAAAGCCCAGTTTTCTTAGCCAAGCAAATATCAAACTTCGAATTTGCAATAATATAGAAATAAAAAATAAAAAAAAGCGACACAGGATATGTTTTCAACTTTATGTTAAAAGTACTTGTGTTGGTATTTGTTTGATAGCCAAGATGAGCGATGAGCTTTATAACTGGAAAGATAAGGCAAATATCCACAGTCTCAATCCACGCAAGGCATGATTTTGTGTACAGGCCATATTAAGATGGCGACCATTCAAAATGGAGTTGTTTTGTTTTAAGAGTTTATAAAAATCTGAATTTTGTATTACGTGCCTTTAGAATTCTAGGCACCTTTCACTGTATTAGAATAAGTTATTATTTCAAAGCTTTATTAGAATAATTATACAATTATAAGTAAAAATGTGTTTTTATTTAATCATCATAATCATAACATTAAATTAATAGGTACTAAAATTAGTTTTCGGCGGGAGCTCTAGCTTCAATAAGCTACATACATATGTATATCATAGTAGTAGCTCAGTCGTCTTCAAACTTCTCGTCCACAACGCCTGTTTGGAATGGCGGGTCCCGAACCAAGCTAAGCAGCTTGTCCAGTTTCATGATCTGGAATAGGAAACAAAAGTAAATTTACAGAACAATGAATAATTTCTCTAAAAAATTGATGGAGACTTTGACCACAAGAGTGGTACAGCGCAGGTTAAGAAAAATACAAAACAACCGGTAACAATGATATTGTTATTTATAAGATAAAAATACTAAAATTTTAATCATAGAAATGCACATCGAGTTTAGAAACAATTTTTTTAACCCTTCATAATAGGACGGTTCATACCATAGAGAATGTGTTCATACAAAGCCCGTAAACTGGGCAGTCACTTCAAGGTCGTTATCACATTATCACAGGGATATAGGATTTTATTTGAATATATAATATGGTTTTTATCGGTGTTTCTGTTGGTTGTATTAGTGTGTTAGTCTAAAGACCGATTTGTCATTTATTTACACAGTTTTGTTGTGTTGAGAACTTGTGAAGGAATGTTCTATCTATTTTTACGAGTCATGCGAATTCGAAATGACATATAAAGGACAATGACAAAAATTGATTTCCAATTAAAAGAAACTAAATTGAACATCACCTGTAATGTCCGCTGATCAATTCCTTGAGCTTTTTTAGGCGGTTTACACATAACTCTTAAGTTCGGCGATAATTTCAAAACATGGCACGTTCCCCTAGAAATAAAACGATGGTTACAATAAAAACTACTCAACAAATCGGGGAAAATCATAAAAAGTGAAAACTATTTTATCAATAAATAAAACAATACATCGATGCCCCCAGAGAGATTTGAACTCTCGACCCCTGGTTTACAAGACCAGTGCTCTAACCCCTGAGCTATGGAGGCTATGAGTGACGACGCAAAATAGATAATCCAATGATGCGGCAAGATTAGGGCAACAACCTTCCATGATGATGAAATAGTTTTTTATTTGTTTAGGGTTTGATAACATTATTACTCATGTAATTGACAAATTTTAATCCTAAGAACTGTTTGTATTTATAAAAATGGACTTCAAAGGTTATTTTAATGATATTTAAAAGTAAGTGCATACCTTTACACTTAGTTTAGTAACTAAGTAGATAGAAAAAAATATATAGTTATAAAAATTGATATTTACTGTAAATTACCATCTATGTAATAAAAATGACCCAAGTCTTATAAGCATGTCTGTCTGCCTTTAGAAGTTGATTTACGTAACGGTACTAAATAGCAAGATACTGGCGCCATCTGCCTTTAAACAACGAAAACAATAGTTCCGAAAACTCGGTTTAGCGGTGCGTGTTAAAATATTAATTAATTCAGACCATGGCCAAATCACAAACTTTCAACCATTTAAAGATGAAGGCTTTCGCATTTTGGGTATGTAGGTACCTATAATATAAGTGAGTTTAAACTATCGTTACTTGCGGAATTGCGGTTATTCCGCTATGACTCAAAAGCAAAAGGGTGGCCCTATGAGGATACTTTGAAACGTGTGCTCTTATATATATTTACCTCGCTGCCACATCTATCTATGTTCGCCTGGGTTTTATAGATGAACACGCGTTTAGAAGTATCCGCACTGCGGTGCCTGTTTCAGGTTGAATAAACGGTTACTTGGTATCTCCACAGACGATGACGGGCAGCTTGGCGTTGAAGTCGATCCTGGAGAGCTTTTTGGTCTTCTTGGAGACCACAGCCTGCACGCAAATCGGGCGGTACTTGTCCACGTTCAGGTCGTACACGTACACCTGTAGAACAGTTACAAAACACTTGACTATCGCAAATTGAATACCTATTCCAACGCACCTTCTACACTTTCCTATGTAGGACTCGACGGAGATTACCAAATCTGAGCCTTCTCTATCCATAATTCCTTATCTACACAAGGTCACACCGGTCAACACTATTTACGGCCGTTAGTATCCCCGACAGTGGGTCAATAAGTCTTCATATTAGATTCTTACCTAGACTAGATACAGTAATGGCGTAGCTGACTGATCTAAATGCATTATGCATCATATGACTCTAGAGAAATTGGCTTCTATTCTAGGGTCGCGGGGTTCCCGAAGCTCGAACGGCGAGTGGGCGTGAACGAGTTTATCAGTCCGTCTGATATGTTTGGATCAAGATTTTTTTACCAAACCGGGACTTCGTTTGGCTGTAAATGAACGTTCCTTTGAAGCCCTGGCCTGCTCAAAGGGACGTGTGACAGCTTGAAACCCGTTTTTACAAGAAGAGGGTTCTAAAAGTGAAATCACCTGCCATTAAATGTAGAGCCTATTAACCTACATGGTGAGACATAAATCGATCAGTGCGGCCGGATATTGAATCTTCAGTGTAATGGCGACGGTGAATGGAATGTTTTATTTTTACACGGTGGGAAGATTTCCAAAATGTTCCACTGTATTTGTTTAAAATATGGGAGTGATGTTATCTAGATAATTAATTGCAGTGTAAGCAGAGCTAGAATGTGAAAACTTTGTGATTAGTATGTGAACACAATACATATACACTTTTATAGTAAATACCTAGGTAGGTAGGGTAAATATGCCATACGTCGCCCCCCCCCCCAAACATCGGCCGTCTTCATATTTTCAGCTTGCATTCATTGAAAAGGTGATTAAGTGACAATTGCGCTACTCAAAATGCAACCTTAGTTCATACTCTATACGTACAAACCGAAACTATCCGATTAAGTCCCTCATTCTTCGCACACTGAGCGTAAGTAGCGATGGCACCGTTGAAGCGTCAAGTTTGTAGTTAAAGTAGCTAACTTGTTGTGAATACCCACACTACGGGGATTGATATTACAACGGTAAGACATTTCTTTTTATTGTTTTAAGCTTTGTTATCACTAAAACGTTACTTTTACTATATTTTGAGATAGCTTTTTACACGTTTTGATTAATGGTTTAAGGGAAAAATAGGGGGCCGGCATTACAATACCAGTTTTGTCTAAAAACCGGATACTCGGCCGTGGCCGACTTTAAAGCTAATTCAGTCAGTTTTATATATTCCAATTCTACCAAATCCAGTGACTTAATAAGAGAATTTGTAAAGCTTATGGGCAAATATATCTATTTTTCGTTTAACCGCCAAATACCGGCCGGGGTGATGTCAATTGAATCTCGAGAAATAAGTTACATGAAACAGGGGCCGACTTTAGAAATATTAAAGATCGTAAAGTCGGCCAGCTTCGAATTCGAGCGCCACTATACAGGCTGATTTTGATTTTTTTCTTTCAAGTGTGTGGGAAGTAATTTTTAATTTAATTATCAAACTTATTTTCTCGAAATTGATTACCTACGTATTATTATATTTTTTTTTTTATATTATAAAGGGGTTAAGTTTGGATGGAGGAGTTGACAATATTGAAAACATATTTATGATAGCTAAATATGGTTCGGGAATTCGGAATACAATAAATTACTCTTTGGAACTTGCTGTATATTAAATCCATGTTAATGAGCTTAAAAAATATAAAGCGTTAGGTGTGGATCTTTAGCTGATTTATTAACCTGCGTCCAGTTTTGAAACTGGATGCTCTTCGGTTTTAAGCCCATCTGAAGAAGAAACATTGGTTTAATGACTGATACAGCTTGCCAAGTGCAGTTTCCCGAGAAAGATCTGCGAGAAGATGTTCGTTTTTAAATATTGATGATAATTTTTATTTAATTTTATCGTAATTTTTAACTTTGTTAAAATTATATAATAACATTGTTAAAGTAAAACAAATATGAATGTAAACTTACAATTAGTGTGATATATACTCCTGCCAAAATAATATTTTTTACTGTCTTAATTTAAAACACCCTATACCTGGCCGATATTTGGGAAAAACGCGACCGACCATGGGCCGTGAACGGCCGACTTTAGGGTTTTTTCGTCCTCGACACATTAAAACCTTAATACTTTTTTATTTTAGCAGAAAAGTCAACTTTATGCTTATAATCATGAAATAGATTTATCAACTTGTCTGAAAACCACATCACAAGCTATCCCTTCGTTGCCAACTAATGGAGCCAGAGCAATGAAGTTAGAAAATCCGTAAGGGGGCCGACATTTAGCGTATTTACCCTACACAATAAATGTAAGGTAGGTAGTTATTTAACTATAACAACTAGTTATTTAGGTGATGTAGATAAGTATAGTTAACCAGGCAGCAATAATCAATAATTGTTATGTAACTAAAGGTAAATTATATGAGATCGGTTAATTGGGGCTAAAGCCGCAACTGGACTTTTCGGGACAAAAAATAACCTTTGCAAAAAGTATCAACAGTGTAGTTTTGTGTCAATGGACAAGTCTTAATAATCGGATCGATTCTTCCAGAGGTTATCCTTTAAACAAACCATATAAAAAATATCCACGGCGTTTATTAAGTACTTGTTTATTATACAAGTACCTAATAAACGCGGCGCACCTACCGAGTCCAAAAAAATAATTTGATGAACCGTCGACACGATAAGGAGAAGGATAATCCTTTATACAAACTGCATAACGTCCTTCTAATAAAACCTAGTTAGATCAAATTAGGTAAGATACCTTTCCATCAGCAGTGCAGGCTGCAAACACGGTGCTAGAATAGGGCGCCCACTTCACGTCGCCCACCGGAGACCCCAGCTCAAACATGAACAGGGGTTCACTGGAGACCACAGAGGAAGATTAAAGTATTTTAAAAATGTGATGGATAATAAGAGAGATGTACATGTGTGTGTGGTGTGTGCACAGAACAGAAAAACTGTTTTTTTCTGTTCTGTGGGTGTGTGTGTGGGTACCACAACAGGACCGGATTATGTGATGTCCCTAGGCATGAACAAAAGTGGATACTATGTATATACAGTCGACATTTCGGCGGAAATTATGATGATGAACAAGGCCCTGCTATAAGGGCTTTGAATATCAGCCATAACTCTTTCATCACATCCATCTTTTCAACCGACTAACGATGAATTGTGTAGATGGATTGTGACAATTCCTGAATAGACGGCTCAAAGCTAAAGAAAAGTGAATAACATTATATTTGTAGGAGTCTGAAGAGCTGATTGGTAAAGTAATGGAACATAAACTCCCTTTTTGTTCTCATGGAATTAGATATTTACTAATTATTGCGACCTTGGTAGGAGGGCCCAGCCTTGGTTCTTGGTTCTTGGTATATTGAAAATAAAATCAACATAAATACTCACTCCCTCCCATCCTCCCATATCTTGACCCTCCAGTCTCCGGAGCAGGACGCGTAGATACTGTTATTGTACTTGTTGTAGTTGATTCTGTACACCGGCATGTGATGACCCTGGATGGACCGCACGTAGTTCCGGTTGTACTTCAGCGAGCACGTGTGGATCATGCCGTCTTCCGTACCCACCATGAAGATCTCTGACTTCTCGGGGTGGAAACAGATGCAGCTGCCACAACCTGGAGCAAGCAATACATATGAGCGGTCTCAGCATAGCGGTCAATACATATCAGCGGTTTTATATAAATCCTGTTAATGGTAAAGTCGTGGTCGTTTTTTTCAGACGCGGAGACTTGAAGCAACTTGAGTAGTAGGGTTTCGTAGATTAGGCTCAGCATAGAAGAAATGTCCTTAGACATAATAAGTAGTAAATAAATAATGGGGATACTAAAACTGATAAGAAAAAATATAAATAAGGGCTTGTGATTAGTTAATCTGGAATATTATTTAACATGGGGTTGTGATTAGTTAATCTAGAATATAACTATAGAAACTGAGATAGAGGCAATTGATATTGTTTCTCTTATTGATAAACAGTTTGGTCTGTCTGTCGACAGTGAATAAATACAACTCTCGCACTGAGAAACTACCTCACTACAGAGTATAGTACAATACTGAAGCTTACTGTTTACAGTGAGCATGGTGCCATCAGGCCCAGGTATGGGCGGCACGTTGGAAGTCAGAGTGATGATGGTGGTGGCCTGCAGCTCTCCTGGCATCACGGCCCACTGCACCACGCGACCATCACCGGAGATGGAGAAGAATGATGGCTCGCCGTCGATCAGGCGCCGACCCCAGCGGATCTTTGGAAGATGATAATATTATGATGTAGTGCATACTATTGTATAAATTGAAGTTCTTAAAACGCAATAGACAGATGTGTTGCTGGGGAGTTTGTTGCGCCACTTCTTCCCAGCTAAAACACTAGGAAGTGGTGACGGGTGGGCGTTTTGGGGGACAAGCTGTCTTTATGTAAAATATGACGTTCAAAAAGTGCTGCCTCTCAGGCTAGTTTGAATAAATGAATTTTGATTTTGACATACGTATAAAGAATCACATCGAACAAAAGTCACACAAATCCTACATCGCGCTATCAAAGCACTCCGCGCGATTTGAACTAATACGACAGCCCGACATAAAAATCATCGGGCTCACCAGAAAAAAGACCATTTTCGTCGAAAAAGCCTAATTGAAAAAGGAGGTTCTTTTGAATGAAGACTGGCGGGACTTTACGGGTGTAAAGTCTTATGTTCCGGATACTATAGTAGTTTGGAATAGAGATTTTTGGGGTCAAGGAATAGATGGTTGAATATTGTGAAAAATTGTCTGACAGTCAGTAACAGTGTTTCTGACAGTCAGTAGCAGTGTGTCTGATTTCTTGACGGGATGGAAGTAAAAAACGTGATGAGCCAATCTAACATGACATGGACCTAAACAAGAAAAAGAAGAAGATGATACGATAAAGATTTTTTGGGAACCTTTGTTTTGCTGACGTCAATAGCAAAAAAAGCTTTTATATTTCACACGAGATATCGGCGTTAAAATAGGTACGAGTATGTGTGCAGTTATGCGCCAAACATCGCTTGTTTTGTATTCAATGAATGCACATTTAACGCATCAGCTATAAATAAAGAAAATATACCGATGTATGTACTTTAATATGAGAAACCATTCAAGTCTGTCAGTCAATCAAAATGATGCAGTTCGGACGCTTATGCTTTTTAAGCACTTAAAAAGTTCAAGAGCATTTATTTTGAAATCAATCAATCTCTATTTAAACATATTGTTAGAGCCATTGATAATCTGCCTTACCTTTGCCCAACTATGTTGGACTCGGCTTCAATCTAACCGGATGCAGCTACCAGCATACCAGTAATTTACATTGAGCGACTACCTGGTCACCACAACCCAGTAACTGGTTAACACGTGCCCCTGGGCACGACTGATGTCAAATTGTCTGGCTTCTGACCACTGTCCGTCTGTTCGATTCCTTACGACTTTTAGAGACACAAGATAGCTGTGACCAACAACATAACGTGCTTTCCAAGAGGTAAAGGAGTTTTGGTACGTACCTATCTACTAGATGTTCACCTATCCACGGATTGTCCTTGACAAGCGTTGCTTAACTTTGATGAACAACCTGTGCGGCTATTATTACTTAGCCACGAGCTACTCATGTTGGTTCTCCATTGCTGACGCCATACAACTTCTGAATGTCCTCACCTCCCATACAATGTTGCTGTGTTTGTCCCGCACTGAGTTGGATTTGTACTGGTACTGTGACTCGAGTGACAGCTGAGCGTTGTACACGCAAACGTTGCCGTCATACAGTCCTGAAAGCAACAGAAACAAGGTCATCATTTGCCCATAGATATTATGGGTACCTCTTTTTTGCATGGGAAATCATCAAATGACTTCTCCCGCTCTGGGCGGAGCGAAGGTAGTGTCAGACTTTTACTGACTAAAACCCACCCGTGATCCTTCTTGTGCCCTTTGCGTTCCAGGGCCGCGGTGATTATATTGTGGGTACAGTCGGTGATAGCAATTAACTGACCCCCCTACAAATTACTCGATTTTACACCCTATGCTCATAACATTAAACGTTATTCAATATGTATGAGTTTATCAGACTAACACTACTCGATGAACAGAAACAATAAATAATTTTGATACGCAAACTTGAGCTTTAAGAGGTTGGTGTTAGGTCATTTATTTATAACTTTTCACCTTTTTTAATAAGTGGGTAGTTAGACGTCAATATGCGTATTCAACAAAAACTGCTATTGATATGACATTAGGAATATGGGGTAGAAGAATAAATTGAACAAGATATTCTATGCACAAATAGCAGTGAATACGCGCGAACATTTTTACCTTGCCTTACTAAATTGCGAAATCCAGGCTTTTTTCCTTTTTATTAATTGTTATCAGTTTTGATAGTTTAATCATCATGTCTCAGTTGAGTGATTATTTAAAATAAAAAATAATCTATATGCATGAGGAGAATGTTGGTATTAAAGCGATTGCTAGGAAACTTAATATAGCGGTAAGTGTATTCTTTTTTATGCTTCATTTATAATAATTATAGTTATTCCTTAATTCGTTAGTTTGCTTAAAAGCCGGTGAATGTAGAATAATAGACAATTAACTGTGTTTCATTATGAGTCTAATTTGAGATCATTTGTAGGTCTAATTTGATTTATATAATCTAATTTGATAAACGTATTTTTTCAAACTTAATCGATAAATTATGTTAACGTATTCGTTACTAAAATTATTCTTATTGTGTTGTTTCAGAGAAATACAGTCAGATTGTGGCTAAGACGTTTTGAAGAGACAGGGAATATTCAAAAAGATCGTCCTGGACCAAAACCTACTATGTAAACTCCTGTGTCAGAACGTCATCAAGCAATTGTTAGAAGGCATACTGAATACCCATTTTTGCCTACTCATTCAACTGCAAGTGGAAGTGATTGTTGTTGGAATATGGTGCGCGGTATGCGGGACCGCTTGCAATAAGTAATAGAAAAAATGGTGCTCCACTTCGCTATTAAAAGCATGAATTACTTGAGTAACCAGTGTTCTGCTCTGAATGAATGACTTGTGTCGGTGTGTGTGTTATATTAACTATTGTTATAATTTCTAACGAAGTATTTCGAATACCTAGTTTTTTGTCAAAACCATATTTTATAACTAAAATAACTATTCACAAAACAAATTGATATATAGTAGGTAGAACTTAAACGTATAATGCCGTTTTATTTAGTTAAATTATAGTTAATGTGGTGATGTTATTGTTATGAAATAGAAATACACCTATATTTCTAAATATTATAACATGCTGATTCACTACATTAAACTCAGTGCAGTTAACAACGTTATTAGTAAGCAGGTAAATATTATCATCTCGTGTCGTCATCAATATCATTTATGTTATTCTTATAATATTTTTTTTATAAAATAAAATCGTTTTTAACATCATTTTGGTTTTTTATTTGTTCGTTTTTTTTTGTTGTTGCTAAAGTTATAATTTATTATTTATAACTTAAAATGAATATACATACAAAACAGAAAAAAACGCGTCAATTATGCTGGTTGCGAACTTTCAACCACGATTCGTCAGCTCACTACAGTCACCACTAGACCACTCGAAACATATTTATCGACGTCGAAATTACGTATTATATTACAAGTTAAAATAATATTCAAGATCATACCTACCTTAACACTGCGTATTAAAGATCAAATTCGAATATCTATTTTATGGATCGTAGACGTTGAACCAGTGGTTCTAGTTCGACAAGCTTACTGCTAATAAGCAAAAGGTTCAAATTCTTTTAATTTTTAGGGGGTCAGTTAATTGCTATCACCGACTGTACCTACTCCTAGCTGTTTCGAAAACACTCCTCAACCTCTGCTTCACGAGGGCAAATGGTTCGATGCTGATTTCTGAAGAGTGTCAAGTAAAGAGCGATTTTAGCAATAAGTAAGATCGCATTGAAATTCGATTGTGCCTATAACCTTTGGAGAATGAAGGCATAATCCCAAACTCAAGTAAATAGGATCAGGTCTGTGAGGAAGAAGAAGATTGTTATTGTTTTTAGGCCGAGCAGGTGAGTAATTGTTCTATTTAGTCACATGTTGGAAGGGATGACAGCACTAAAGGCTTTATTATAGCGAATGTGAAGTACTACCACAGTATAACAATATTGTATAATATAACAGTATAACAATACTGTGGTACTACTGTGTACCTACTACTAGTTCAGAGTAGATATTTCCGTGGGAAAAGTAGGTGTTTGTAAGTAGGTACGTTCTTTCGGATAAAAATATAAAATATCGAATCTATACAATAACATAGAAAACTAGTGAATCAGCGGCGAAACGTTTATACAATCGATTAAAATTACGAGGTACGATAAACAGATCGACGCAATATGTTTTGTATAATCCCGTCAAACTGTAATGTGAAGTTATTTTAAGCTGACAATTGTTTTTTTTGGCTTCTGTAAAGTAATACAGGGTTATTCTTGGCCTAATGTTCGCAGATTCAAAATTTCAGATACATATAATTGAACAGGTACTGGAAACGAGTAATACGCCCGCGACTTCATCCGCGTGAATTAAATTTCGTTCCGACCCTCACAAACTTAAAACTTCCTTCAATCGTTTCTAAGGGTACGTAGTACGAACTGCCAGATTTATAACTTCATAGATATGCCATATCGTGGCAAGTTTCAAGTATTTTGGTCCAAGGAATAAGATTTCATCCATTTTATCCCTTTGCAGGGTCGTCTCTTATTCATAATCTACCTCCGTGCCAAATTTCATCTTTATATTTAAAGCAGTTTTCGATATTTCGTGGTGAATGACCTTTCGATTTTATATATTTAGATTACGCATGAGGAATATGCATATAGGAAATAGGAAATCAAAGACAGTTACATTCTCTATGTAGGAAATATACAATGTTAATAATGCTATCATTATTTTCTTTGTTCGAAATTTCTGCAGTCCTTACCTGTTGTTTCTACTTGGACCAGTCCTAAATATTAGAGCGTTTAGCTATATATGTAGTAACCATATGTAAGTGAAAGAGACAGCAGTAGTGCAACTTTCTCTTTGTTTACTCATAATCAGCCTCTTAACGTTCCCACTGCTGGGACACAGGCCTCCTCTCCAGGAGAGGGAATGGGCCGTAATCCACTATGCGAGCCCAGTGCGGGTTGGTGAATGTCACATGTCTTCGAATTTTTGGTTCTAGGACATGCCGGTTTCCTCACGATGTTTTCGACCTACAATTCGTAAGTCGGAGTCGTTTTACACTTGGCTACCACTGCTCTCTGTTTTTTACTCAATTAGCTAAAATGTCAGCTTCTATTGCTCTTTCCTTTTTCAGTTTTAGTGCAACGAAACGATTTTTTTTTTGTATGAACCACTCGCAGTTCAGCACACTAAGGCTGGTTACTGCTTAACCTATCATTCCTGTGGTGGATTCAAATGAATTTATTAAGGCCTTCAGCCAGGGCTAAAAAATGAAGCGAACATTTGGTGGATTTTTTATTGGAGTGCTTATTTATGTTACATATGAAACAATTCTCTAGAGAGTGATAACATCTGGTTTTATAAGCGACGTAGCAGAATGTGTGAACCAGGAGTCATAATTCGTACTTTAACTAGGTGAAATTACCCATAAAATATGAATAGCTTTTATATATCGGGGGCGGCCATGACTTGTGGAAAACAGTTCTTACTTACCTACATTCGTGATGTATTCCTCGAAGCGCTACCATTTTGAGGCGCACCTAATGCAGCGCTCCTTTTTTATCCCTCGGAGCGCACCTTTTAGTAGCGCTCCTAATAAATATATATCGGGAGCGCTATTAAAAGGTGCGCTCTGAAGAATGAAAAAGGAAAGTCTCCTCTCAGTAAATCGCCTTGTATGCCGTTGTATGCAATCTTTGCAAGAAGTAGTTCGTGATCTACCTTGTCGAAGGCTTTTCGAAAGTCTGTATACACAGCATCTACTTGTGACTGTTGATCCATTTCACTAAACAAATAATCCGTAAAAACTAACTCGATTTGAAGAACTTGTCTAAAATCTATTAACTAACGGTTTTCGATAGTGCTGCACTCTGGCAGCAGAACATTGCAGTAATAATCTCTATTTTTGCAAATTTAAGATACAAAACAAGAACAAATTTAAAAAAATTGACAGGCGGAATGTAGTAAAAGAGAATGTAGCAAATCCGTGGCGAGCTAGGTACTTCGAGGTCCCTTCGCTCGGCCTAGCATGCGTCTTCTTTGGTTCTGTCTCTGAGTGAATGGGCAAAATAAAAGCTATCTTATTCGATGCAGGGTTTCGAAGATACACTCCCCTGAAAATAGTCTTGCCGGCGCCCAAGTATCCTATAGACTTTACGAGACCATGATTTATTTTGATCCAGCTAGAGATACATCCGTTGGAGCCGTATAGGCGTGATTGACTACCAAATGTTTAGATTAAATGTACTAAGGCTTTTCAATTAGGTTATCCTGCCTAATTTAAAAAGATTAGATACTTACAGAATAAAATCCGTAAAATCTTTGCCATATTTACTATTTTGGCAAAGATTTTGTGGTTTAATTCTCAATCGCAACACATCACAGTTTACTTACCAACGCAAATCAGGTAAGGTATTTCCCGGTACACGTCAAGGCATATGACGGGCGACTCCGTGATCACGGCATACTCCGGGTACGCCGGGTTCTTGATGCTGTACAGGCACAGACAGCCCACCTTCTGCTGGCATGTGAAGTCCACTGTTGAAGATATGTTGTAGAGTAAGAAACTGACCCTGGCTGTTTCCAAAAAGTTTACATCAACATACCCAGAGTAGAATATTGGTTGTGACAGCGTCTGAGCCTATTAAATTGAGTCCGTATAATGGAAACATTACTTAGAAATACATAATGTAGGGTGTTGTTATTTGACAACTAGCTGCTTGATTGATGATTTATCAATCGTCTAGATACGGCGGAAAGTGAGGAAGAAGTTTTTGAAACGAAGCTTAATCGGGGATGAGAAGACAAGGCTTTATAGCTTTGTTTCTTTTATGTTCCTTACGATAAAAGAATAAAAAAGGAATGTAGAGCAGCAATTAAAACACAAAGCTTCAAGTTTTCACAACGCACAGTCATATGAACAAAGATTTGCAATGACCACCACTTTTCCTCACGGAACCCCGTCAGTCAGCGGTCGATCTCGAATCAGTGCTATCCTTTAGTGGATGAAACGCATCAGCCACTACACTCAATTAGATGATTACCCCTTCGGCAAGCTGTTAGATTCAATTGAGGAAAATGTACTCCAACATTTTGTTTGGCTACAACCCGTATTATAAATCGCCCTTCATATGCCACTAGGGACATTTTATCGAGTTCAAGGGTAAGCTCTAACAAGGTTAAAAGTGGAAAGAAAAACAAAAATTAAAAATGCGATTTAAAAAAAAAAACTCAATGCATATTTATCTACATTCTCAATGTCTATGTGCTACATTAACGGCCGAACCCAATAACCGATCTATCGCATACTGGAGATAGAAAAACAAATGAAACAAGAGAAAAATTATATAGGTTTTCTGTTGTTTCATTTGTTTTTCTATCTCCAGTATGTGATAGATCGGTTATTGGGTTCGGCCGTAAATCTCTATATCTAGATCTATCTATCTTTTGTTTTGGAATAGCTCAGAAAATGTAGCTGACGTGTTTACGGTCTACCGTGTAGGTACATTTTTAGCACGTTGAAAACCCCTACTATATAAAACCGTAAACAATTTTGGCTATACCGCAAGGAGCTGTTTAAAGAGTTGCCCACTTCATTAACAACAAATTACAAACAAACGTGGAGCCAAAAATACATGTTTACATTAAAAGCGTGGTGGAACGTGTGACCTGAAATCGTGTGAGATCGGCAATCTTCGGCCACCTTCGGATCTCATTGTTGCTAAAGCGACGCTCCCAATGGACTCGAGTGCCGGTATTCAGCACCTATATTGACTAACCGTCGCCATCTCAATTGCTTCCTATTCAAATTGTGATGCGAAACTGTTTTGGGATAATGTGGGAGACAAATGGGCTGGAGAAGTTGGTTTGATTTATATGGTTGAATAAATGATTTAAATGTGTCTGGTGGGAACTGGGAAGAAATGTATCGGCTAACAAGATTAGAAGGCATGAACAATACATTTCTTTGAACGTAGTAGATGACAACTGTATAAATATATGTGTTTATAAAACTTTTCCGTTATTGAGTGACTGACACTGATAGTACTGATCCCAGAAAACTAAAATTTGGCACGTTCCGTGAGGATTGTAAGTGAGCACAAAAAGAGAAGTTCCTACTGGAACGGGAAAAAAACGGGATATTAGCGTAAGAAGTCGCAGGTAAAAGCTAGTATGATATAAAATATTTGCTTTTGCAGGAGGATAATTTTGACTCCAAAAATGCGATGTCAGAAACAACTTAAAATCAGTGAATCTTTCGAGACTTTATTCACTCAATAGGAATTTGCAAATTTCCATGAGGATTTATACTTATTCATGGAAATTGATATATATTACGGTGGGTTCTAGCGATCCCGTGCAGCTAAGGTGGTGAGACGATCTGATCACGTTTAACCAACCCTGGAACTTCCAGACAGGTAGCAGAGAGCCTATGCCTTAACGGAGCTCGAGTCCACTTACACGATCCATAAGCGACGGCAAACAAGTCTTGGTAGTGGGGGTTCCACTGTACGTCGCAGACCGCGTGGCTCCTCATCGGATCGAACTGGAACTTCCAGAGAGGCAGCAAGGAGCCCTTGCCTTCCCGGAACTCGTCCGATGGGTCGTCCCAGTAACGGTAGTCTTGTGCTGGGAATGACATGATGAATATTAGAAATATGATGTAAATACAGTATGTTTCTGAAAGCTGTTGTTTAAAGGCTTTTAAAGTCTTGGGGTCTATTGTAAAAATCAGACTACTAATTTTAAAACTTTTTTATTTTGTACCATTGGCCTTTATTCCGACTATGTTGAAATAGGCTGTCTGTCTAACCGGGAGCGACAATGAATTTGATCTCCAAAACTCAGTGACTGGGTAACAAACTGGTACAATCGCGGTTACAAAAACACTGGGATACGTCCTAGAATTTTTGGTTTAAGGAGTAAAGTTATGTATTTTTCAGAAGAAAACCACTTTTTGTTCGTAAATTACACTTTGTATAATACGCAAAGTATTAATACACTGCAAGCGTGACATTATAAACTCTTTCAGTCCCACGGCCTGTTTTACCACTACGATTAAGGTCTGTTAACTTTGAATTTATCTGGTAAGTAGTGAATATTCCGACATAGTGAAATACTCTCTAAATATTGCAGGTGATAAACCATCTTCCTGTTTCTTAAATCAAACGTTTAACATACATTTTCTTCTTAAAATCCACCATACCAATGTCATCATAGATATTCTGGTTGACGAGTCTCTCGAGGATGGCCCAGGCTTCCCGAATTCTCTGCGCAAGTTTCTCGTCGTGGATCTGCTGCTCCGTTTTCGCATGTTTTGCCTTCTTCTTTCGCAGCTGTGTTTACAAACAAAAGTAGGTATTGAAAATGTTAATACAATTTATTACAATGTGGTAAAGCCCTGATAGTTTATGGACCTATGTAGATGTTTTGCAAAAGGGTTACCTAAGTAATTTATTTATTTACGGGGCCGCTAGTGGTCATTAGGCCTTAGTACAGATATTTGACGAATGAATTTTGCACAAAGATTGAATGCTGCACAGCTTTTTGACACAGGTACTTAATAGGTGATTATGCGTTAGATTAGAAATTGGTAAAACCGATTTGTTTGCGAATAAAAGCGATAAGCCGTACTTTATTTTGCGTACATTATCTATATCGGTGAATATCTCTTTATTATGAAATTGATTATTTTCCATCGTGCGCCTGAGCTGGTCTCCATTCAACATATGATAAACAGAGCAAACAAATACACTAACGAGTAGGCGTTGAACTAATATTTATTTAAATGTATTATTGATACAAATACGTTGTAGTTGTAAGCGGTTCGTGGAAAACTACTTCTTGCTATTCCTATTTTCTCGTTTAAATGGAACAAAATGTCAAATGATGAAAAATCTCACGTTTCAAATCAAATATCGTAGATTAAATACTTTACACGATTGTGGTTCATGAATAAATGATTTATGGATAACTTGAGATCTTTATTTGATTATTTTTCGAGAAATTTTCGATTGTCTGTGTAATGTGATCAAGGCTCCATGGGAAAAGATTCAAGGCGATCGATGGGTAGATCAGACAAAAATGTTGGTTACCTAAATTTGATATACTGCAAAAATTTCACACACGACTCTCTTTTTCTCAAAAGTATGCCACTATTGATAATAAAAGGAGGTTTGAACTGTATGTGCCAATGTTTGTGAGTCACAATTTTTAAAACCTACTTTTTAATCTATCCTTTTTGAATAATATTTAGAACTACTGACTAAGAAACGTGAATAAATTGAAAGAACGGTGTTACCCTTTTAGGTTTTTCATCCTCCTTTTCCTTCATCTTCCTAGCGTAGTCTTCTTGATAGTAGTCGAAGATAATGCATTGTAGCGCCGTGGCCCCGTAGTTGGCTCTGGGCGGCGGAACGGTCTGTGTATCAACCGACTACACACAAACATTAAGATTAAGTCTCGTTCAGATGTATTTGTGGACCAGCGTGCGAGGCGGCCGCCCGTCTACACACGGGAACTAGTTCCCGTTTTGAAGTAGATTCGGGAAGAAAGTTTTGAAAATAGAAAGTTTTTAGTGTTTGTGGTGTACCATAGCTACTCGTACTGTTATGAAGATATGAAGAGGTTTTAATTAAACGTGAGTATGAACAATATTTGAATTCAGAATTCGAGATATATTTTAAATTTTGAACAAAAAATTTTATGTCGTAACTGTCAATGTTCCAATTCCATTGAAGTTGAAGCCCATACTTTTTAAGGACCTTTTTATTATAAATAGTCACTTCAAAAATAAAAGTGAAATACACAGCTGAAGGCGATCTTTGAATTTACGGCGATGTATTATTGAAATTACCTCTAAATTATGAATTCAGTAGTATAATTGGTGTATATTCGAGAATGTTTTTGTGTTAGAATTCTATCTACGTAGCCAAGTGTGTGTTATTAATAAATACCAACGCAAATGCATGTCGGTCGATATGTTTAATTAAAGATAATGCTATCTTCTGTTTGTAATTTAGGTACTTATCTAATGAAAATGAAGTTAAAAGATAAGGTTTTATGAATGATATTGAAAAGGCGGCGTAGTATTAGAAAAAGATAATTACTTTTCGCTGTAAGTGGCGTGGAAGTCAGAAATATAGAGAGTGCGTATTAGTAGATAAATATGTATTTAGTAACTAGAGATACCTAGTTATAGTTTCCCTCTTAGTATAAGGGATACGGTACATTATAAAAACAGTAAAAATGCAATAAATAATAGAGAAAAAATGTAGAGAGAACTTGTGGCAAAATTGTGTTCTATGTTAGATAGTTTGTATTTTTAACCGACTTCAATAAAGGAGGTTATCAATTCGAACCGTATGTATGTAATATTTCCAGAACTGCCCAGTTTTCGTATATGTTCAGTTTATATCAGCGTCTGAACAAATGTGCCAAATTTCAAAAGTGTACCTATGTATGTATGTTTTATGTTTGGGTTTGTTTGAATATAAAACATAAATAAGCTTTGTAAAAGGTTAAATTTGTGATCAAAATGTAGTAGTGGTTGCACAGTAAGTAGAGTGCCAACAGTCTGAAAAAACGAACACAAAATACATTGTCATAATTGTAAATAAGATCTAGATACCATCCAGAAATCGTAACTATAAACAATGTCTTGTTTGGTAAGGCAATGGTGAGAAAAACGCGCACACGACAGTGAAAATAAAAACTTATAAAATTTTTATGCGCATTTCCTCGAAACGTTTCCCGCTAAACAGACTGTTTGTTTATGGTTCTTTGGCAGACAAAAATATCCAATGATCGGATTTTGAAAAATAGATACCAAAAACCAGTTTGAATAATTCAAGAAGAATTAATAATAACACTAATTAGTAACCCAAATTGAAACATGTTCTAAAACTTTTTTTACGACTCAGAAGATTTGGAAAAGCTCCTGGCTAAATAATACAGGGATCGATGTTTTAGGTTAAGCGACTCTTGCCGAGGTCGGTCTGTAGATGGGTGACCGTCTGAACATACCAAGACTCCTCCGACTACCGAATATCTACAATTGACAGCCGGTACCACCGGCTTAGCGTGCTTTCTTAGGATAGGTCGTCTGGCATTTTTCCTAATTTAATACGGCTAAATCGGCTGGTCTCACCATTGGCTTTCAAGTTTTAAGGACCTGGCAATCCTATATGTTTACGCTTGTAAGTTGGGACTTAGTCAGCCAAACAAATGTGCAGTAACAAACGAGAGCGAACTTCATTTAAATGGCATCATATGAATAACGCCATACATCGAACATAGGGTTGACCTGTTAAAATAATAGTAGTTCGGACGATGTTTTGTATATCGTCTATCGTATTTAACGTTTCCTGCATCACTACATAGTATAAAACAAAGTCGCTATCCGCCGTCTGTCCCTATGTATGCTTAGATCTTTAAAACTACGCAACGGCATTTGATGCGGTTTTTTTAATAGATAGACTGATTCTTAATGAAGGTTTATATGTATAATACATGCATATTATAGTAGAGTAAACATTAGTATCTACATTGCACCCGTGCGAAGCCGGGGCGGGTCGCTAGTTCGAAATAAAATAGTAAATGGTACTAATCTATAATTATTTTCTTTCAATAGATGGCGTTGCGTGTATGTGCTTCATGTAATGAAAAGTAATTTCTTCTTGAAAACTTTAAATTCAAATATCTTTTGATAGTGTGAAGCGATTGCTATGGAACAAAAACAAACAAAGTTATCCTCTCAGTTACGCACAATTTTAATGTACAAAAGTTCTCTATATTACTTTCGGAATTTTACGTGATGCGTGCACATCTAAACAGACAGACAAAAATTTGCAAAAACTGCTCGAAATGGGTGCTGTTAGTTATCCTTTAACTCCCTGGATATTTTATTTTTTTAATATTTGTAATGTACAAAAACGACTGTTCTACAGATTTATTTTATGTACCTATAGAAATAGATAGATACTATATCGGAGTAAAATAATAAATAAAGGATACTGACTCGTCTAGGGTAGTTGTAGGTAAGAGCTGCTCGTTCGCAGAAGTTGAACTGGTTAGCTAGCTTCTTGACGCGAGGCTTGATATGGAATGTCTCCTCCTGGAACTGGTCGTCACCGGTCCCTTCTTCCTCTGAAAAATCGTGAGCAATATTAGTTTAAGTAACTTGCTGGGGTCTCAAAACGGCGAAGGAAAACATCGTGAGGAAACCGGCATGTCCCAGAACCAAAAGTTCGAAGACATGTGACATTCACCAACCCGCACTGGGTCCGCGTGGTGGATTACGGCCCATGCCCTCTCCTAGAGAGGAGGCCTGTGTCCCAGCAGTGGGAACGTTAAAAGGCTGATTATAATTATGCTTATGCTTAACTTGCTGCACGAGGTCACTTCCTGGATGGCCTGCCATCGATGAGGCATTAAGCACATTTGGATATTTGCTTTAACAGACAATATGGATAGTCATGATTATTTAAGTCCTAACTTCTGCCTGCGGCTTCGTTGGCATGCGAATGTTTTTTGTTGAAAAGAAACGAAGTGGCGGGAATAAAAGTATCTCATGTCTTAATCCAGCCGTGTTATTCTGAAAAGTTTATTTGCGAAATCACTTCTGAATCCGCAGTGAAATCATGTGAAACTAAAGTTTCCTATTCAAAAATAGAGTGAATTCTGAAAATACTGGCGCCACCAAGTCATGATTGAAATGAGAGGAACTAAAACGGGTGAGAATGTTGACGTTTGTTTATAGGATTTTGTTATACAAATTTTGTTACACATATAAATTTAGTAATTTGTAATGAAAAATTTGTAATGTAAGTAATTAGTGATAGCGTGACGGCTGACAGGACAGAATGGAAGAAAAAAACATGTTGCGCCGACCCCAAGTAACATGGGATAAGGGCAGGAAGATGATGATGAATTTGTAATGAAAACGATGTAAATCATAACAAGACACAATTCAGCGTCACTACCCTACTACCATAGAGCAATGTCACTTGGGTTCTCGGCAGTCACTTCCATAGAATCTCACTTCACTTCACTTGGCCTTGATCTTGACATGTGAATACCGAAACTTATACAGGCGAGATGAGAAGCGAAGTGAGTGTGACTTTCGAGATGATTTGCGAGATGGCTTTCGAAGTGATTTACCATTTACAGAATAGCACTACAGGACATAGACTACTCAGATAATATCGTTATTGATTAAAAAACATACAAATCGACACATTCAGACTAATACGTTGATTTTCTGCTAGTGTTGCGGAATTTGTTCGAAAGAGTCACCTCGGCCCTGGAACGCAAAGGACATTAGGAGGAGCACGGAAGGGTTTTAGTCAGTAAAAGTCTGATACTACCTACCACTCCACCCAGAGCGGAAGAAGACATTTGATGATTTCCCATCCATAGAAAAAATCGGTGCAACTGTACTGTGAGGTTTTTGTCATGAGCTTATCAGGCGACTTTATATTTCTCTAAATGTCTACACCATAACTAATCGCGCACCATACATCGCACAAACCCGAAATGAAAACAATTACAATAACCGTTAACATTAATTTGCATAGTAGAGAGGATCAAGCACAGAAACTGCTGCTATAAAATGACCCATATCATAAAAAAGGTTTGCTATTTTGAACAAGACCCTGACGTTAAAAAGTGTACAATAGCTTCATTGCCATTGCGCAGTTCGCCACATATCACTACATCATTCACTCCGGCGCATTCTGATTTAGACTGGAATTCAACTGTTTGTCAGTTAAGATATTTAAAGATCGTTGTTTCTCTTTGTACAATGTTTGTGACAATTTTACAAAAATGACAAGGATTACTTTAATACATACATAGGTACAGGTTATAAATATGCAACCGTAAGCTCTAAGGCAATGTATACCAATGATTTTAGCAAAGTGGCTGGTGGAAGCTGGATGAGAGCTACTGACGGCTGTTGTCAGTAGCACTCAGCCCTGCTGATCTTTATAAAGGTCAAAGAAGAACTCACGAAAAAAAATAGTCTGCTTTGCTGTCACTGGATACAGTGAAGGGGACTGTGCTATACATGGCATTCATTGCAGAGGATATGCATGTATGCATGAAGACGATCGTGCGATCAGATGACGGTAATATTGAAAATTCTCAGGGGGATTATTGATGTTCCTGATCTGCATAATGAAATCTGCAAGCTATTTGTCCCAGACAATTACTGTCGTAACAGAAAACACCGCTTACTGGCTGTTCCAACTTGCCGTACTGTTGCACACTCCAAGTCACCTATTCCTCGGACATTGGCCGCTATTAACGCTCTCCTGAACTCAAACAAAGATTTGGGTATATTTGCGAATGAATGGAAGGTGATACTGTCGGAATGTTTGAATTTTTGTGAAAAGAATGCATGATGTGTTTAGTAAATTATATGTTTAAATAGTGTAAGTGGCTTCGGCCGTTTTAGTTAAATAAATAAATAATCAGAATTCAATAACTGAAGAGGATCGTCACGCTGTGGTACCATTTCTAATGACAACAGCAAAACATTACAAGATACTTATGAACCGAAAATAGAATATGAAAGCACGCTAAACTTTTCAAATTAATTTCCTGAAAAAATCATTTGTTTTACATAATATTTCTATTACGCAATCAGTGACAAACTTTCCTTGTATATTCGTAAATATAGAACTGTCCAAAAAGAAACAAGCACAAAACTGTTTCAAACTAGCTTGTAGTTTTGGACTCATTTTACTCATTCATATTTACATAACGTTTTGGTATAAATTTCGAAGTCGTTCCAAGCTGAGCATTGGCAACGATGAGATTAAATCACGAGAGTTCATATGTAACTACGCAGCAGGAAAGGTTCTAAAATAGTCATAATATCACTGATATTTCAGTAAGATTGTTTAAATAACCGCTTCGATTGTGTACCATTACCTAGATTATTCTTCTTATTAACTACGTGCCAAATTTGAGGTCCCTTTTAATCTATATCTAAACCTTTGAAATGTTGAATTGTTAATTGAACCGAACTAAAAACTTGGTATCGTAGTTTTGGACTCATATAATTTTTTTAAATAAAATTTACCGCGGACTTATGCGTCCGCGCCCTTGTTTACTTGAATAGTTGTTTATTAATTTATCTACACAATTACTCAGCTCCGTCTCCCCATCACAATGGGACGGTTGCCTGAACTTCTTAACTTATAACTACGTGAGACTCATATCATTAATTCATATTTACTACATTATAAATATTGGTATGGACTGGAATCTGATCCCAATATAGTTGGGAATGGCTAAGCAGATGATGATGACGAATAAACGAAATATTCTGTACTTACTTTCTTCAGTTTCTTGCCCCTCCTCACCTTCCCCTTCTCCTTCCGCCTTTTGCTCTGCAACTTCTTCCTCTGTAGCTTTTTCATCCTCTGCTCCTTTCTCAGGTTCTGTTTCAGCTGCTGGCTTCTCTTCTTCTGCTGCATGGTCCTCTATTACAAACATTAAATAAATTCAGTTTTTACGTACTGTCAATTTTGAAATTAAGAAAAATTACCTACTGGGAAACGTGCTAAATTGGAAATCATTGGTATGGGGAGTTTGAAAAAGTTTCAAATGTTATTTCTACATAAGAGTATGTATGTACATAAAACACATAGATAGGATGAAAGGAAAAGTCTCCTATATATGTAAAAAAGTGATATATAATTATGCTACTATAACGCCGTCAACTCGTAATTGGGTTTTTGGGTAGTCAAGAAGAATTTATTGATTTTTTTAAAGGAAGAATGATTTTAATTCTTTGTTGAAACACTAGCATCAGAAGGAAGCCATCTTTGCAATGGCACAACAGGCAAGCAATTTAGCGTAGGTACTCAGGCTGCCCGAGGAGCTCGTGGCTAAATTATAACAGCCGCCCGGGTCGATCTTCGAGGTTAAGTAACGCTTGCTGAAGTTGGTTTGTGGATGGGTTCTTCTTCTGGAACTTCGCCGTGCCTCGGAAAGTACGTTAAGCCATTGGTCCCGGCTATCATTTGGAGATCGTTGGCAGTCGTGAGGGACTGTCAGAAGCCAGAAAATCTGACACCAGTCTTGCCAAGAAGTACCGTATTACCCAGTTAATGGGTTGTGGAGGTCTGGTAGGCAGCCGCTCCACGTAAAATACTGGTATTCAGCTGAATCCGGCTTGTCTGGGATCCGATCTCAATATAGTTGGGAAAAAGGCTAGGCAGATGATAATGACTCAGGTTGTCGGTAAAGATAGCAATGGTATCACACAAACATAGGGGCACCACGAGCCAGAAAAAATAAATAGTGGCACAATTCAACCAAGTCGATGCAATGGTTGCTCTAAATCGATGTCGGTAACTCGGTATCACTATAAATAAGTATTCCGAATTCAATAGATTATCGTGTCGAATGTCAACAAGGGGTACAAGGGTAAGCCAAAATGGTTACAATGGCTTATCATAAGAATATGGTTACATTTGTGTTGTGAATAGAAACACGTGGAACAGAGCACGGAATGCTGGCAGTATCTAGAGAGGGCATTTTGTGACGAGGCCATGAAATGACGGGCGCCATAGGCTCTTGGTAAGTGAAATTATATCATCGAAAGCAAACCAATAAAACTTTTTACAAAAAATAAAACCGACTTCTAAACAAAAAAAACAAAAAGTATAAAATAACTTTAATTTCGGAACTCGGTGTTTTTGGTTGCTTTTTTGTTGTTGAACACACCGCCTTCCGAAATTAAAGTTATTTTATACTTTTTGGTTTTTTTGTTTAGAAGTCGGTTTTATTTTTTGTAAAAAGTTTTTTTATTTTTCACTTTTTAGTGGTTCACTCCCAGCTAAACATACCCATCACAGCGTACGTGGTATAAATTGGTGTAAACAATAAACAAACATGCGATTTCAGCTATCCCGACAGATTTGCTATCATTTATTGAAACTAACAAAAAAACCGCTAGTTCGATTTCGATAAAATTTTCATGGGACCATTTGGGAAGTATACCCTTTCCAACAAAAAAAGAATTTTTCAAATCGGTTGGCAAGCGACGGAGTTATGCGCGAACAAACATAAAAAAAAAACATACAAACATTCGAATTGAGAACCTCCTCCTTTTTTATAAGTCGATTAAAAAGGACTGTTTTCAAAAACCCAACTGCATGTTCGACGGAAAAGTTCCAATCAATTGACTTTTCAAGCAGTCTGATATAGTTGGTGGCATTTATTTTAGTTGATTGAAATTTTTTGTTTTGCTATTGTTGCTTTATTATATCAGATACACAATATCACCCCCAAATATGACAACGCACTTCTGAAATGCCTATTTATAATGTATAACCAAGCAAATTAGTGAAAATTTATGACACTTCTATAACCACTCAATATACAATCGATTGTATCCTTGTACAACATAAAGGAAAGAATAAAAACGTGAGAGGATTTCCTTGTTCAATCAGGCTCAGAAATCGTGGAAAATAGTCACATATTTTGGTAGGACGACGTCATATCGGCGTCGCAACAATGATAAAACGATATAACTTCCGCTCTGTGTGGCCCCGTGGGATCATGGGAGTCCCCGAATTGCTGGACGTGGTTTCACGGGACAGAACATAATATGTAAGAATGACTCATAATGATTGTGGGGCCCGTCCCGTAACTCACACCCCATCCGTCACGACACAGCAGCCAACAAAATATAAACTACTACCACTTCGGCTGTGACTTTGTCCGCGCGTATTTCTAGGTTCTTTCTCCACGAACTTCGCCCTCTTTTCCTCCCTTATAGGGTAGTTTTGGAGAAAATAATCACAACGATCTTAATTAATTACTCAGCCATTTTTGCTGCTGCGCAAGAATTGCACAACAGTGCGCCCGTTGGGGGGGGGTGGTAATTATGAAAAAATCGTTAGAAACTTTTCATTTATTCCACCATTAGATTATTTATACCAATTTTAAAGTAAATTGAAAACATATCCAATATCTTTTCTTAAAAACATCATCAGCATCACCCATTCAGGGATTTATAAAAAAAATAACACGATTATCTTAATTTTAGAGTTCAACTTAATTTGAACCAAGCGTTAAGATTCATCTATATAAATTAGTGGCAGCATGTACAGAGCGGTTCGCGCATCAGAGGACCGCATGGCTTGGAAACGCGTCGTATGTGGTCGCGATCCTCAGCATTGAGGGAACGACGAAGAAGAAGAAGAATATAAATTATAACACCCCATAAACATTTTTTTGAGTATTTGCTATAAACTAATAACACCAACCTGTATTATTCACTTAGGCCGGTATTTTTTAAGTTTAAGTGCATTGGCCCGAAGAATAAGAATTCTTCCATTCAAACTTTGACTGTTCTAAAAAAACGAATAATGGCAAATTTTATAATTCACTTAGGTTTGTATTCGTACTAAGTTTCAAGTATATTGGCTCAATGAATAAAATGTTGCATTGAAAATTCCTGAACTAGTCCTCAATCTCAATCACGGATATTGACAATCTTAACTAGAATCATCTTTAGTAAATTTATATTGGCATAAATTTCTGGTGCAAGTTGTTTTTTTAGTATAGTTACTCTAGCTCTCTAAGTTCTTTTAAAATACTGGTATTTAGCTGAATCCGGTTTGACTGGGAGACGACGACAATATAGTTGGGAAAAGGCTAGATAATGTCTCCAATATCAAAGATATAATAGTAGGGGAGCCCACGATGCTAAATGGGGATTTACTCGAGCGTCGTAGAGACCTATTGGGTTGCAAAGCTTAGATGATAAGAAGAAAAAAATGTTATATGATAATACCTTTTCATCGGTGGGGGAAGCGGCTATAGATTTTTAAATATGTAAAAAAAACTGTTGCATGGACATCCTCGAGCGCGTCAGATATTGATAGCATCAATGCCCTACGTATTTTTAATAATGTACGTATGTTAATCTGATCGTTTGCATGATGAGGGTGGTTGTATGTAAGGGTTGAAAATGAAAAAAAATAAAAAATAATCGAGCGCGTCAGATTTTCTAAGGGAGTGTTAAGTGCACTAAAAAAGAGCTCTCATTCACTAATCTGACGATTTCGATGGGACGCAAACTCGCGGCCATTTTCATAATGTGCAAAAAAAAAATCGCCATTTTGAAATACTCAAGCGCGTCAGATTAAGATATATATGGTTCATCTTTATGTTCTAAACGTACTATCTCATAATCTGACGATTATCTAGAGGGTATCGCCTGATCTGACAAAAAAAATTTAGAAAAACGGTTCATCCTAAAGGCCATCCCTGCAACTTCTCGCTAATTCCATTGCTAAAATTGTACTTATGACATTTTTGAGCTCAAAATATAATTTATGTGATATTTTGAGCTCGCTGAGTTCAAAGGAATAATATTTCTATGCATTTGAGCTCTCCTAGCTCGAAAGTCTGATAGAAGTTTCATAGAACACTATTTTTGGAATTTTCAAACCGTAATAACTTTTGAATGGATCAAGCTATTTTCACCCGTTGGCGGCATTCGACGCAGTTTTATCATCCTCATAAGTAATTTTCTAGTTTTAATTGACCGAACCAAAAATTTCGTAGTAATCCCGAAAAAACACTTTTTCGGAAATTTTGAAAATGAAAATAATATATCTAGTTTTAATTTCCGCGTATATTAGTGGGTTGCAGGTATGCACCTCCCTCCCGCCCGCTTTATTATGCACATGCAAGATTACAAGGCAAATGCAAGGATTTTAAGCACATGCAGGAAGGCGAAGCAAACCCCAGCACCATTACCGACACGTGTTTCGCCTCTCCACGAGGCATCCTCAGGGGATGTGTTGACTCGCTGACCGTTGAGTTGCGACTGAGAATTTAGCGACGCGCTAAAACTAGATATATTATTTTCATTTTCAAAATTAAAATGGATTTCCGCAAAGTAACGCCTGACTCAATCAATTTTACACTTTTTCGGGTTTCTTTTGTTCACGATATGAAGGAATCAACCGATTTAGACCAGCATGGTGGCGATTGACGTGGTTTTTCAAGCTCAAGAGCGGATTAGTTTTTGTAGTTGATCGATAAAGCCGTTTAAAAGTTATTCCAAAAAAAAAAAAACACTTTCAAAAAAAAAAATCTTATTTTCTTTGAGATTTTTCTATATTTCTTAAAATCTATCAGTCCAAATCGGTTCAAATTCACAAGAAATCTAATTTTGAGGGAACTCTTTAGAACGCCGTTTAGTAGATTCCGATCGGTTTATTTGTTCAAAAGTTATAAGCGAGTCACATAGTCACACACATACAGACATAGTGACAACATCGCGGGGGTAGTCAGGGAAGCTTCCTATGACCTTAAAACGTCGAGATCTGATGAAAACTAGATTTTTGCAAAACGAGGTGAAAACAATAACTTCCCGATTTTTGAAAATCTTCGATTGTCTTAGAGGGAAGTTATTTTTTTTTTAAATCATTGATCTTAATTAATTGAAAAGCTCAGGAAGAGAAAGAGTTAGAGAGGAATAGAAACGTGGAGAAGGAAATGTAGGCATCACGCAGCGGCACGCATTTAACTTTATCGACGAATTTTTGTTATTTCGGCTTGCGGAAATCGTCAGATTATATATTTTTCATTATTCTTGAATTATTTCCTTTAAAATAAAATGAGAATGTCGAGATGATGTTTTTTTTTACAACTTTGCTGCCCTCCCCTTTCTTTACGTCACTCTCAAATTGTCAGATTAGTAGAATATACACTGTTTAGGATGTAATTAAGTCACCCTACCTTAATCTGACGCGCTCGAGAATTTCTGATGGTCAATTTTTTTTTACTAATCTGATCCTGTATCCTTCACGGGCGGCCTTATATATGGGCCTCATGTTTGGTGGAGGTACTTAACCGGGTACAAGGTATCCCTCTGTATATTAATCTGCCGCGCTTTTGAAAATCCCGAAATCCCCGCTTGGGCTCCCCTACTATAAACAGTGTCCTAAGAATCTAAGCTACCAAACATTCGCATCTACCTAGCCGGGTGATTACGGCATAATAATATCTTCTTTAAAGATAAGATAAAGATAAAGATATATTTATTTGTAAACTTTAAGCGTACATCTAAATGCCATAACCGAAATGACCCATTTGCTAAAAGTCTGTGTATTAACCAATTTTATATTAACGATCAGATAAAGGATGGGAAACAAACCGGAAATTATCTAGCACAGAATGATAATGATACTGAAACGAATAAATATGAAACTCTATTTATACAACTGTAGAATTTGTCAAGGTGATACAACCCACGGAATGACTCAGTAGATGCTCGAATGTTTGTAAATTTTGATACTGAGCGTGTTTATAATGTGTATAAAACATGTGCTCGATACTATACTTTTTTTAATCAGGTCCAGGTAGTCTAATTAGAAAAACATCTCGATACTTTAAACATTTACGAAAAGATTCTTACATGTGTTTTGATCACGTGTAGTCTTTGAATGTTAAAGAAGAGATGCTTTTAAGAGGACATTATTTTTATTACAAATATAATTGTATTGTATTATTTGTTTTTTCTGCCTATTGGCAGGCTTGATTAAAAGCTTGTTCCTTCTTTTAAAAATTAAAGCTTTGTTCCACATTGGCTCAGCTATAACAGACGGGTTTGTATTATGATTTTGACTATTCTGTTACTATTTATGAATATTTTGATTTGTCAATCTATTCTTATCTACTGCATAACTTCCTGGGGAGGTGTCGCAAAATTAAGTTACTTAAGTACTACTTCTAGTCCGTGCTCAAAGAGCAATTGTAAAAGTCACCTTTCACCCATTTAGATGACGCAGACACCAGCTCTATAAATGGCATACAAGGTGCTAACAGTTCGACAACTATTTGTTCTAAGTATAATGTTATGTCATTTATTCTAAGCCTAGTTTATGATAAGGTAACACAAACGATTGTTCCTACTTCTTAGATATTGAAAAAATATGTAAATTAAAATTAATGATTAAGTATCCTACCTGAGACGTATCATCGTACAGAGATGCCCTGAAATACAGCTTTAAATAAACCTTCATTGGGCAATGCACCACACACATCTTTCTTATATTTTTTGTCATCCACCATAGTTTTTATCCAAATTATTATAAAACTGTTATACTAATATACATATAAAAAAATATACATATATACGCTGATACCGGCCAAAATTATGATTGTACCTATACTAGTAACATTTCACGAACGAGTGTCTTGTATTATTTTACTGCTTTGATAGGCGTTTGCACGCTATCCGACTTGATGGTTAGCGATAGCATTTTCATTGTTCAACGATAGAACACACTTGCCTGAACGGAACCAATTTACTCTTCACTCTTAACATGAGGACCTACCTCTTGATAATGCAAGCACTTAGCAGTAAGGTCTGAACCATACATATATATATATATATATATATATATATATATATATATATATATATATATATATTTATATATATATATTATAATTATACATATATATTATTATTTTAATAGAATAAGTTATAATACCAAATACTTCTTTTTTTTACTTTTTATGATCTCAAATGGAAATAATTGATTTCCAAATAATATAATTGTTATAATTAAGTTATAAATACTAAGAATAAGTTTAAAAATTGTTATAAAATATCTATTAATTTTATTATTACTTTATTTTATAACATTAATTTTATACTTTTTGCTGTGCCCTACAGGGTCCATAATTGTACTTAGCTTAAAGTACATTGTAAGATCTTCAGACATTATGGAATGCAAATAAAGATATGAATATGAATACATACCTTCTGCTTTAGCTTCATCAGCCGCAGGTTGATCAGGTTCGGGTTCCTCTTCTTCCTCCTCCTCAGTTTTGGTTTTTTTTACCTTCACACGTTTCGGTCCAGCGTCATCGAAGCCGACCATGCCTGTAACAATTGCATTTGTGTTTAAGCCAAATGGATTAAGATCTAAAAGTAAATTAATGTATGCATTTAACTGAAAATTAATTACAGATTGATAAGGGCAGCTAGGAATATTGAGACGTTTTGGTTTAAGGCTTCCTAGTCAGGGGCACGATGCGACGACGATTTTTAGAGTTCCGTACCTTAAAAGGAAACAGAATCCTTATAGGATCACTCGGTTGTCCATCTGTCCGTCTGTTACAGCTAATTTTCTCCGCTTCTCTTCTCTTTTTATTTTCGTTTTTTTTTTATTATTTTAAAATATTGCATTCCGAAGATATTAAAAAAACATAGACAAAATTGGAAACTACTGAGCCTCAAATTTTGAAAAAAAAAATGTATAGATATATATTATGTCTTTACCTATAGATTACAAGCTTAAAACCACCCGTTATTTTTTTAAATTAAATTGTTTCTGCTTTGATTAGGCTCATCACGGTGCACGTTGCTATGGTATGCGGTGGTCCGTCCGATACATCAGAAAATGACAACTTACCATATCCAGCAGCTATTTGCGCCTTTGCTTCATCAGAATCCTTGCGGATAGCAGTGCCCTGATATATATACAGCGGGTATGCCTTTCCAAAAGTAGGTTTTGGCTTGGTCACGAACAGCCCCTTGCCATAGTGGTACGCCACTTCATCAGCTACCCACTGCGGGTTGATCGTAGTCAAAACGCGACCAACCTCTTCTTCAAGGTCCTAAGGGAGTTCAGAAACTAGATTTAATTATATACTAGAGGATTCGAAATTTAAAACCAGACAAAATTTTACTATAGCATGTATAGGACTTGATGGTATCCAAATCCTAAGTAGAGTCCGGCGGATGGTGGCACATTTGGCACCCTTCAAAGTAGTTGAGCCGAATGGTGCTAGCACAGGCGTCATGTTTGTGAGTGAGTGCCTTCAGCTAGGACTGGTCATCTCTCAGCTACCACGTTTTATTTTAATTTTATTTGTTTGTTCTTTGAATTGTTGCTTTTTTACGATGCTTGATCGTGCAACTCTTTTTACATTTTTCTCACATATACATATAAGTATAAAATAGTGTTTTAAAAGAATGTCCGTGGAGTTTTTTGTACGTTCTTCTCCATAATTATCTAAGTTTTGGAACGTGCATAGCTTCTTCTCTTTTGCCTGGCCGATAGTTGAAAAATTTTGTAAAATTAGTATTAAAAAATGAAATTATTTCGTGGTAAGACAAGGTATTTATTATAAAGTTAAAAAAAAAAACACGCTTAATTTATGTCGCCGTTTATTACACAGAAATCCGGTTATAGAATAACTAGCCTAGTTCTGAAATTAAATTGAACAAATTGCTATTCCATACCGGGATTACAAATTAAATGGAAGTTTATTGACGGCAGTTGTTGGCAATAACAGTTTATGGTTCCCTAGAGCTTTTTTTAGGAAGGTACTTCGATTATGAGTTCCTACTGGTACGCATGCGCAAGTAGCTTTTGAGATTTGTCCTTTATCTTCAGATTAAATATCCGCAAATCTGTGTACCCGCCACTTTACATTTACTAGAGAAAGAACAAACAAACGTGAATGGATTGTACGAAGGAAATTGTGAACGAAAAGAGAGTGAATGATAACATGATCGACTTGATAGATGAGAGGGCAGAATAAAAGAAGAAAATATTAAGCAACTAACCCTAGTTGAGATAAGCGCAGGCAGAAGAATACAGATCTGTGCACTAATATTTAATTTCAACTATAGATTTTTTAATGATAAAGCAAAATCTCTTACTGCATCGGGCACGTCCTCCTGGTCTTCAGGTTTGATGAGGGTACGCGGCTTGAGCCAGTCTAGGGCCTCGTCATCACCAAGCTTGGCCCGGGACGTTGCACCAACGTCTTTCTGCTAAATTACACCAACAAACATTAATACAACCCATAAACAACGTGTATCACCTCAGCATGATGCGGTAACGTACATCCAAGCACTGCAATGTTTTATTTATAAGCACTTTTTCCTCCGTGATATTAAGAGCGCGTTTTATCATAGCCTTCAGCATTTTGCTTATTTTTTTGATTTACTTCACAAACAAAGAAATACGCAAGCACGCAAGCGATGTCTGACAGCAAATGAAACACTGCTTAGGTTTCTAAACGTTTGAGAACTCCGAGCGGATTTACGAGTAAATATTCTAGAGACATTTGCATATTGTTTGATAGGTCTTTATTGGGGACGATCATGTAATTCGACTATAAATAATTCGAGGCACTTTTAGTTAAGCGAAGCAAGCGTAAACAAACGATTAAACCGTTGCGTGCCCGAGGAATGCTGGATTGTATCTTTATTCCCAATAACTTGTGTTTAAGTCCCAGGTTTATGGTCCACGCAAAAGTTCATCGTTGATTTTACTTACGTCAATATCATCATCCGATTTGGAAGTCACATGTGATGTAACTGATTCGGCAGATTTATGTCCTACATCTAATTCAGAAGACATCGTTAATTCTACCAAAATCCGTGGTTTAAATATTTCCTTAAGCATTGAAAGCACTAATCAGTACTGCAGTGTCTTATAGCCTGTAGTTCTCACCCAGATCCAAATGAACTTTGACCGAAGAATGAACTAAACTGCATTAGTATTCACAGTCACTAATGTGCCTTGTACAAGGTACCAATTCCGAACAAAATGTGGGTAATTTTACTTCTAGCACGCGAAAACTGCAATTTAGTTCGTAATGAGTTTGTTATTTTTATTGATATTGCCTTGTATTCAGTATTGAATTGTCAAACAAAAATAAGTTCTCTAACAGAACATTTTAAAGACTATCGAAAATCGGTTTCCTATCTGCAGAATTCGTAGCCGTTTACAAGATTCCAAAGATGGATAACATTATAAAGCCAGTTAAGCCCTCCTTAGCCATAACGTTTTATGTGGCTAATTCTCAAGTTAAGAATGAGAAATAAATTAAAGGCAATCATTTTAATCGCCCATAAAATGACCCCATGGTCGTTTGCGTCAGGGTGGAGCTTATTCCAAATTTAAATACGGATACAATGTTTCATTGCGATGAAATCTTCGGATATACGGATAATTTACAACTTGCTCTTCCAAGGAATTTCCTACTTCTTAGATATGATATATTTTCAAATTACAATATACTTGATGTTTTTTATAGTTTAGAAATTATTGGTGTTGGATATTGTTACAAAGCGTTTTCCGATTCCCGGAAGTCTATATACTTCTGCGAATTATTTTTCATCATCACTTCTTTGATTATTATAAAGCTATTTCATCATCTCTATCAGAAAAGTATATCGTATGTTTATCTCTATCAGAAAAGTATATCGTATGTTTACAAAAATTTGTTCCTAGATTTTCTTTTTGTGCAATCGGTACAAAGTTAGCAAATGACTTCCCTAGCAGGGCGTGTCACCAAATTCTAATTAGTCCCCGTGTCTGGCATTAGCTAGTACTGGGGGTTTGGTCACGACATCGCGATAATGGAGAGGGTGGATTAACATTCAGTTCTCTTTGCACGGTCCTACAGTCCTAGGTGATTTTTTTTTGTGGAATTTGTTTCAATTGCGGAATTTGTTCGCATTGCATTAGGGGGAACGCGGATGGAGTTTAATCAGTAAGAGTCTGACACTTCGCTCTGCTCCGCCAAGGGCGGAAGAAGTAATTGGATGATTTCCCATCCATAAACAAAAGAAAGGTGGATATTTTTCCACACAGGTTTTGAAGTACTATGCTGATTGAATTAGGAGATTACAGTAAGTTTTTGATTTTGTCAATAGTATTTTCTGCAATAGGGAACGTGCAGAAACTTTAGGTGGCAGCACAGACACGTCAATGTCAAGTATATTTTACTTATAAGTTTCAAATTTGCAACGCTATATAGCACAGTCTACTTCGTGCACGTTCCCCTAAACGGAGAGTGCAGGAAGTATACGAGTAGGTGGTAGCATATGTCAAATATTTACAACGTAAAAGTTTCAGATTTGCAACACTTAATGGCATAGTCTACGCCGTGCGCGTGCGCGGAGCGGAAGGGAGTGTCAGACTCTTACTGACTAAAACCCACCCGTGATCCTTCTTGTGCCCTTTGCGTTCCAGGGCCGCGGTGACTCCCTCGAACAAATTCCGCAACCCTAGCAGGCATTGACTCTAAGGGGCCCCGTCTTCGATGCTGACGGCTCTGTGAGGCGCGCGTGGAACACGACGCGCCGTCGACTCGGGCCTGGTTGCTATCGGACGGCGGGCCATCCATAGCTCGCCATCCGCAGGCCCGCGCCTACGGTGGCCGGGAATCGCCCTGCGTTTCCCGACGCTCGGGGCGTCTTCTTCTGTTGCGGCGAATGGGGCGTGAGGTTTCCCTCTCTCGCACGCGTTCCGCCTCCTCCTTCGCTAGCATTACTGCTTCGCAGAAGGAGGCGACCGCTTCCCATGCCTCCTCGCTCCGGATCATGGTTTGAACCAGGGCCGGACGCGAGAGGTCGCCGCCGCCGATCGCCTCGACGAGGACACGGCGGTGCTCCGCCCAAGCAGGGCAGACCTCCACCGTATGCTCCACCGTGTCCTCCGGGCGATCCACACAGTGTTGACACCCGGACGTGTCCTCCCGCTGCAGATAACTTTTACCTAAGGAATAAAAATGTCGGTTTGACAGCTGTTTTAAAAATATGTCAAACAATAATATATACGGAAGAGCTATCTGAAAGTTGCTGAAGCTATCTGAAAATCGAAAAATCCTTTTTGCGCTTGTTAACGTTGAAACTACGATATCGTCACAAACCACATAGGCTGATACGAGTAGTTATAAGCTTTTGCCTCATCATGCCTAATCTACTTTTTATTATTAGTTATGTTACCAGCTGAATTTTCCTTAATAAACTAATTTAATGTGTTTTACCATGATTGTAACGGGTATTTCTATCTATCAGGGCTATTTGATTTATTTAGGATAGAAGTTCATTATTTTCCGTACGACGCTATGGGTAGGTTTTATGGACTACCTTAGTACAAAGATTTAGTACTCCGATAGCAAATCCATAAACTTTTGACGTCATGCTTGTTTTAGTCGTCTATCATGCGAGTTTTTTTGGTACTTTACAAAAACGTGTGATTTTTACATACCTGTCGACGCCATAAATATTGGTGATGTGCTTAAATTTGACCTAAATTCTATATTATACTAGCACTTCGCCCGCGACATCGTCCGCGTGATTTTTGTTCTGAGCCTTACGAACTTCAAACTTCCTTCCGTCAGTTTCTAAGGATACTTAGAACCAACTGTCAGATTTACAACTTCAATAATGACTATATTCCATAATCTTGGCAAGTTTCAAGTATGTTGGCCTAAGGCATAAGATTTTACATTCAAACTTCCATCCCCCTATAGCCTTTGCAGGCGGAAACCTGAAACCTTTTTTAGCGGACATCTATTCATAATCTACCTTTTTTATTTTGATGGGAAATCATCAAATGACTTCTTCCGCTCTGGGCGGAGCGGAAGGGAGTGTCAGACTCTTACTGACTAGAACCCACCCATGATTCTTCTTGTGCCTTTTACGTACCAGGGCCGCGGTGACTCTTTCAAGATTTCTAACGCCGAATGACAACTCAATGAACCAAGCGTTAAGATTCTTCCGTACAAAATTTAACACTCTCTAAACCCCCCGAGGGGTAACTTTTTCAAAACCTTAGAATGGAGTATTTTATTATTTATTTGGGTCAATATTCGAACAAAGTGTAGTTTCAACCTTTATAATACACTTATGTCAAAATTCGTGGCAATTTTCAAATATATTCATCCAAGGAGTAAGATTTTATATAAAAACTTCCGCCCTCTATTTCACGCCTTTGCGGGGATTCCCTGAAATCCTCTACGGACGTCTACTAACTATAGGTACTACCTCTCTGCCAAATTTCATCTTTGTTTTCATAAAGCAGTTTTCGATATTTCGTGATAAGTGAGGGAGTGAACTTTCGCTTTTATATATTAGAAGAAGAAGATATTAGATATAGATTACTGTCGTAGTCCCAGTTGTACGGCTCACGTGTCTAATATTTGATAACCGTATAAAACAGTCACTCTCGATTCAATGTAAAAACGCGCTTGAATTCTTACAACATTCCTATCAGATTTATGTTATAACAAAAGTCAAAAGTCTTCGTTTTGGCGTACCGTGACCTCTATTCTCGCGCAGATGAACCACTTGGTGTGAAATGGGCAAAATATTGTGCCTACTGTTAACTGTACCATTGTATATGAAATTAAAATACGTTTGAGATCCAAAATTAATAATTTCCAGTCTGAATTTACCTACATAATCTTTTGACTACCCTAATCAACTATTTCAATAGTTTCGAAGCTACATAGAGCCTACCCCAAATCTATTCTTGTACATCATATAACATTTTATGCCCGAGTCAGGGGTGTACACCTCTGTACAGGGCCAATTCTATTATAGTAAATCAACATCATATGACGAAAAGCAGGGATTGAGTACCTCTGGCACGCGTGCCATAACGCAACACGCAACAGGATACCATATACGGCACGCAAATCATTCACGTTCTAGAAAATAAGATAAAATGAATGCAAATGGTCGTGATTTTTTGATGGCAGAACGTTTCTGGTCTCTTATTTGGTCGATGGCGAAAAAACAAGTATGTTGTATTACCATAGAAATGTTTGCAGCAATATTGTATATTCTAAATGTTCTGCATAGACTGGTTAGGACAATTAGTGAAAATTCCCTTAAATTCTCATTTGCCAAATTAAGATCTATTGATTTAATACGGACCCCTAAACCAGAGCTTTCAATATATAATTTTAAAAACAGTCATAAAGTTTTACGACTATTAATTCCGTTATGCATCGGGATTGCGTGATGGGTTCAGAATGGTGGTGTTCGTAGGACAGAGTATATCTCTCTCCGATAGCGGTTGTCGTGATAACCAACAGTTCTGACTGCCTTTGTTAATTCTTATTAGTAAGGGCAGCCGCAGTGATGAGTTAGTTCTCGGTTCGAACTGTCGCACGGTGAAATGTAAGTTGAACTATTGGAAGTTTATTTAAAAATAGTGTTGATGGCGGATTTTGGTAAGATTTTAATTTTAGCTTTTGTTTTACACCGACAATCTTTTTATGAGCAATCGTACATTGTAGAACTGCGCTTTGAATATTTGCCTTAATTTCATTCTAATGATAGTGTTTTATTGCTCTTTTGAAATAATGAATAAGTAGCCTAGCTTTATGAAACAAGTTTTTAAATATTCCAATGGTTTGCATTAAAATGCTGTCACACACAGCATCAGATCATTGATCACTAATTTTGCCACGGATAAAACGCACTTCAATTAATGTGTTATAACTAAACTACAGAAGTTGTTGAAGCATTGATTTTAGCGTTGAAAGCAAAATTACAACTCCACTATAATACCTCACGAAATATAGCGAAGCATGGGATTCAGAAAAAGACAGGGTCACAAGGCGTGCAATAGACGTACACATTATGAGTATTGTTTTACAAATAAATTATCTGTTCGAAGATAATGCTGTGATTAATCCAGTGAGGTGCCTGAACACACAGTATGTACACATACGGCTTTTTGGCTTCAGCATGTCGTCAAACATTGGTAGCACTGCTTCCAACATTTCGATATGCTAACACCAATAAAGTAGGCAAAGACGGTCACAAACGGAAGCCAATATTGGCTAAGACAGACACAAACACAGGTACAAGGTCGTATTTACAATGGAGTGACGCACACACATGCTGATCCTAGGGACCGTTACTCACTCTCAGCCGCTTAAGTAGTGCCAATCCTATAGATTTCTCCTTGGACTTACTGCGCCAGAGTTCTGGCAATTTCTTTTTCATCCCTTTCGGGCTAGGGCTCTAAATCAGGCAGCAAAGGGTTATTAAAAATATTCACTGTATTTGTGAATGTATGTTTGTGTTTCGTATATGGAATGCCTGTACCTGTAGTTCGTGATGTTGGTCTCCGTTAGGTAAACCTATGTAAATGTCGTGTTTATAATTGGTTTGATACTTACGCTGTATTCTGTAAAACAATCTTATAAAATACAGTTACGAAATTGTGCAAAGTTTTATGTTCAGCTGGTTAGTCAGTTATGTAAATATTAATATTCTGATGCAGTTCAAGGAGAGTATTCATGGAAAGCTTAGCACTGTGATATCATATTTTGGAATCTAGAACAGTTTCTATTACATTACTGTTTTCCTAGTCCAAATATTCCTCTGGCATTGAACTGACAACTTGTAGATAAGTGCTTGAGATCTCTTCAGTCTCAGATTAGTTTCTGTAGTTCTGTATCTATTATTTGACATGTAAATCAGCCTGAACTCGAGATATGTTAATGTTATTCGAAACAAAATGTAAACAGTAGGAACAGTTTGCGAAGAGCAAATATCTGTTGATGGGTTGTTACTGTCGTGTTTGATCGATGTTGCTACCTACTACTTACATAATATAAGTACAAAACATTATTCGCTGAATACACTTATCAATCAATCAATCATTATCATGATCAGTTCGGAACATTGTAATTTGAGCACAGTTTCGATAATGTTTACCTACAGAATAAATTGAGCTTAAATGATTTTGAACATTTATAAGTTTATGTGAGTTCATTTTTGAAAATCTCAGTGTTTGCATAACGATACAAAAATTCGCTTACCTTCTTTGGGGCCATGCTAAGATGCTCGTATAAATAAAACTAAACAAATTATATGTCAATTCAATAGCTATTCTTTAAAAATCTGGTCGCGTAGAAAAAGTTTGACAAAACGTAAATATATTTGACAGTGAGTAGTGGGTTGTTTAGCTGCGCGCGCAGATCTTCGTTGTCATGGCAACGGGGTGGAGCGCCCCTCGGCCGTAGTTGGATTGCAGTATCGTGGAGTTTTGACGTGTTTAACCTCCTACCGGTATCACCTGGTGCTCTATTCCTACATAAGGTACATTATCCTTCCCTATATAATAGTAGTATTATCCTCATAGATACGGGACTATAGCAGCTTGTAGTCACGTCGTCATTTATATATTAACTGAGGTCGCAATATGTTAGATAGTGTTGTAATAGCTGATCGTTATGTCCTTTATGGGCGCGTAGGTGTCCAATTAGTTGAAATGTGTGTAGTGTTAGAACCACGGGGGTCCGATTAACAACGCATTACTATAAGTGAAGACTAATTCATAGTGCACGATATATTGTAGTCACAATTCATTGAGGTAATTATCGGAGACAATGGTGTTAGCAAAACAATGGACGGATAAGAGCTGATAGAAATTGTTGGAAATCTTCTATAAATGACCTTAGGGGCTCATTTCCCGGGCAATGGAAAACGTTCATGGATGGTATCAGTGTTTAAAATACTTATTGTTTTGTTAGGGTTACCCAGCATGAGAATAACCGAATTGCGTTATTTCAGGCGTTTATTTTCATTCTATCTCCAATCTATTAACAAACTGCGCATTTATTTTTACACGAAGTACATTATTATCCTAATTGCTATACGTTTTCAAGTTATTTTCATCTCGGCTGAGTGCCTGACCTTTATAAATCCGTTTATAGTCGGTGCATTCCGCCTCGAACTGTTTTCAACGTTAACTAAATCTGATTTATGTATTTTTAGACCACTGCATTTTGCAGCTTCCATCGAATCTCGATAGAGTAGTTTTATTCGTGTTTATACTCTAGTTCTTGTTATTTTGTATCTCGCTTTATAGTGTTGTTTACTAGCTATTCATAGTTATTGGGAGCTTAAGTTTAGGTTTGGCAGGTATCCGAGGAAATCACGGTCATCCAATGCCAGCATAGAATTTGTAATATTGATGTTATTGTATAGCACGAATTGCTGAAGCCCTTCTAACGTGGGCGGTCATAGTCTAGACAAAGATTTTATTTATTAATTTGACTTAGCGTGGCTAAGCCTAGTCTATAGTTTTGCTAATCTATTGTTTTCAATAATTGTACCACAGTGAAACGTACTTGCTTTAGGACAGTTTATGACTTGGCGAACGGGCGTGCCATAACCATTGGCAGCAGGTTTTAATTACTGGGTAACTGTAGCACTGTTAGTGTGACTTATGAGTTAAGAGTTATCAGTACAATCTAGTAACATGAGGGCTGGGAACAAGGTTCTGTTTCAACGATTATTTCATTATATCAAACGGCTTTCTTCAAAGTTTTTTCAATCAACGGTACGTATTAAAAAATTAAAATCTTCTAAAGATAAAAAAAATGAAAGAAAGAAAGAGAGAAAGAAAGCAATTTAAATTATTTTACTCGTATTGGAGTACACAATTAAAAACTAAAACTCTATCTTTCTCGATTCCAGGAGTGTTCAACCCAGTTACCAGTCAAACCTTCCAAGCTGGCGGCTGAAGGTGACCGAGGTGGCGGGTTGCTGATCCCTGCCCGGGAGCCAGATGACAGCGGCATCGACAGCGACGACGCCGTGCGGCGGTTGATCCTGGCTCATCAGAGGCTACCGGTAACTACACACTGATGGTATTTCTTATCTATAGAAGCTGACTTTTAAAGTGTTGAAAATCGTTCTAGGGATAGTACTCACACAGAACAGATAAAAGAGGTTTATCTTCTGTTCTCTCTTTTATCTGTTCTGTGAGTACTCATGAGTAAATTTTTTCTATAAGATAAGTAAGGTAAGGTAAGTATAAGTTGAATTTACTCATGACTCCTCTGAAATATGAAAAAGGTAGTTTGCCAGTACCTTTTTACGGAGTGAAACCTTCAACAAACGACTGCTATTTTTCACTTTTTAGTGATGACACCCCACACCTAAACGTACCCATCACAGCATACGTGTTATAAACTGGTGTACACAATAAACAGACACGCAATTTCAGCAATTCCGGATGATTTGCTGTCATTTATTGAAGACTTCCGTTTCCTATCTCGGTTTTTCATCAGATCTTCACTAAACTAGAAAGGGACCACCTCAAAATACTAAGATGCTATTCTAAACTATCGTACAGTTTCTTTTTTCATTTTTCATCGTCAAGGACAAAATGGGAACATCGTCGACGTAGTCGAAGCCACACATTATTAGGGATACCTCAAATAGTAGTCGTCAGATCTCACTCAAACTTAAACAGGACCACATGACAAGTACCAGCTTTCGAATATAAAAAGAATCATCAAAATCGGGACACCAAGTACAAAGTTATGAGGTAACACACAAAAAAAAATACAGTCGACTTGAGGACTTTCTCCTTTTTTGGAAATCGGTTAAAAAGCGTCTGAAATTTTGGGGAACAGACCAGGGAGTGTAGGATTTTTGCCTCGCTTAATCACCCCAGTGATAACTCACATCACATCCCCCCCGGATCCGACCCCGAGCCTCTTTAAAAGACCACCCTATGCAACGGCTGCTTGGGCACATCCGTATGGACACTACAATGGTGTCTCCCCCGAGGCTCGCTGTGCACGGTAGCACGTGATTACTGTGTCCCCAACTCTCTTGGGGTCAATTGGTGGGCGGACAGAGTCCCCACTTTGAGCGCCCACGATCAAGCTGTTCAGTACCTACCTAAAATTTTTCCAGCAGAAAATAATACAATACGTCTACAATTTTTCAAAACATTGTAGGGGGTTAACATTTTCAGGGCCTCTTCAAAGGTAGCAAATTAATTAAAAGTGTAGTGAGTGATTCAAAAGGCATTTCTGCTAAAATACGATTCAAGGGCAAAGGGAAGCGTGCGAGGAGGGGAAACCTCACGCTTCAGCCGCCGCAACAGAAGAAGTCGCCCCGGGCGTCGGGAAACGCAGGGCGATTCCCAGCCACCGTAGGCGCGGGCCTGCGGATGGCGAGCTATGGGTACCATCAATGCGATAGCAACCAGGCCCGAGTAGACAGCGCGTCGTGTTCCACGCGCGCCTCAAAGAGCCGTCAGCAACGAAGACGGGGCCCTATAGCGTCAGTGCCTGCTAGGGTTGCGGGATTTGTTCGAAAGAGTCACCGTGGCCCTGGAACGCAAAGGGCACAAAAAGGGTCACGGGTGGGTTTTAGTCAGTTAGAGTCTGACACTCCCTTACGCTCCGCCCAGAGCGGGAGAAGTCATCTGATGATATCCCATCCAAAAAAAAAAGGCCAAAGGGAAGGCATTTTCATGGGCGAGCGCATTGTTAATCTGGTCACCTGGGTAAACAGGTGAGGGATGGAGGTGGTTGGTTAAACTATCCTTTCCACCTACTACCCTATGAAGTTTTAGGGGACTGTCCTAAAATAGTCTCGTAAAATTGACGCTCAAAAAGTGCTCTCAGGCTAATTTGAACAAATGTATTTTTGTTTTATTCAGTCTTTCTGATAAAAAGGCTTTGGAATAGAGTCTTACTAGTGCAGTATTTACTGCTAGAATAAGATTCATGTAGTTGTAGAATATTTTTTAATAATATTTAACCTAGTTTGACAATAGCACCCATCGTTTTATGGCTCAATAACAAAGCTGAACTAGAAGAATGAAATTATACTTTTCGAATTCCAGTTCAGTGATGAGAGCAGCAGTGATGATGAACTGCAAATCCCGTCGCCAACTACACACAGGCATAGAAACGAGCGACGGGCAAGCCTGGTAAATATGCTAGCTTTATCCCATGTGCCTAAGTTCAAGCAGCATACTTAATTAATCATCATCCATAAGTACGTAGAAAAACCGATCAAGTGTGAGCCGGACACGCGTGCAAAGGGTTGCGAACGAATTTTTCTTTCCCCCATCTTGGAAAGAGTATTTAATATTTGCTCTTTGTTATCTGAGTGCAAAAGCCGTTTTTATCCGCTTGAGGTTAAAGAAAATTAAATTTAGAACATCGTGTGCACTAACGGCCGAACCCAATAACCGATCTATCACAATACTGGACATAGAAAAACAAATGAAACAACAGAAAAACTATATAATTTTTCTTGATTTTTCTGTTGTTTCATTTGTTTTTCTATCTCCAGTATGTGATAGATCGGTTATTGGATTTGGCCGTTAGGTGATTTCAAAACATTATTAAACCTATTTACTTCTACCTACATGGTGCCGAATTTATCATACAATCTTTTTTTTTATTTGTTAAGAACTCAGACTCGGAACCTTCTTGGTGTTTTGCGCGCGCCCTTTTCTTTCACGTCAAATTGTTAAAACCTTAGGTCATGGACGTACACAAGAAAATTGAAAACAAGTGAAAAACCTAAAATAAGTAGGTAATTCTAGCCACGAATAATATAACACCAACAGAACTGAATAATTTGACACCAACAGAACTGACTGAAACTGTTAATAATGCGCAAATGTGCTTTCTCCTTCAACAATCACGCGAGAAGTATTTGAAACAGTATGAGCGAGCTAAAGGAGCCAAAACTATCTCAGAAAACGTTTTGCGGGTATATTTTATTGAGTTATGGAGTACGTACCTATTCAATGCTAAAAGCAACAATAAAGATGAAAAAAACATAGGTACATATCGACACCTTTCCTAAATTAGTGGCATTTTTAAAAAAGTGCTAGATCTAGTTATCAATAACAAAAATCGAAGTTTCTTAACGAAGCACTTGATTCCGTATATTTGGCGGCAAAAGTAAGCCAGTTGCACATTCAGTATCTATTTAAGTATATTCTGATGAATATACTTGAATACTACTACTACTTAACATAATCTAATAGGTACTTAGTAGGTGTTGATAGGGATACCTAATTATGAATGCATATAATTTTATTAATTTATCTACTACAATACTCTACGTTATTTATTTATTCTTATTATTGGTATACACGGAACATGTCGAACTAATAAATTAACACAACTTAATATAAAAAATATTGAGAAACATTCCGATGACTTACTTAATTAATTTACCTACCTAATACAAAGACATAAATAGACCGCAACTTCGTTCGCAAGGAATACGTAACAATTGTTGAGAAATATCAAGCCTTACGCCCGCCTAACACTCCAATCAATCGAGTTTTTCTACAATATCGCAATGGAAAGTATGTCAGCCACCTAATGGGTGGCTAATAAAATTGGCAGTATCCTACGAGAAAAACATTTCTTGTACTTACAGAACCCCTGTTGTACATTCATCCGGATCATTGTTTCCGACGAACTTCAGCCACTCTTTTGGCCGGTTCAGTTGCTGACCTCCTGTCTGCGCTATGGAGGCTGGAAGTCTAATGCGGTTGTATAGGGACGCATAGAGGATTCCATCCAAAACAAATCTAAAATAAATGTAAAGGCACCATACGAGTCATTACACTGAAAGAGCCTCAGTCAGATCCTTGGACTGGCCCTTCTAAATAAAAAATGAGCCGTTACGAAACACCTAACCATCTCTTTCTCTTGCCAACATTTACGTCAAGGGAATCCGATGAATCGGTACAACTATTTATTATGACAGATAGTTTACCGAAAAACAGTACACAAGTCACTAACACCAACATTTATAGTACCTATCAAAAATATTACACTCAAAGTAACTGTAGCAACGTTACTTTCAATTTTTCTTAATTATACCCAAGGTTTATTTTTTATAATTTAAAGATTAATCTGTAATACTTATCTATCATAATGTAGTAATAAATATTATTACCTAAACTGAAATAAAAGTATCTTGTGATTGTAAATGTTTTTTTTTTGCGTTCAGTCATTTTCTCGCTAAGGTGGTAAGAAAAGTTAAGTAAGTAAGTTACGTGTTGCACTCGAGTGCATAGATTTTTCACCTCGTGCTCTTTTGATTCCCTCGCTAACGCTCAGGATACTAATTCTTGAATCCTTCGCATGCTCGGTCATCAAAATTGAGCACGTGGTTAAAAAGCTACTTTTCACTCTTGTATAACAATTAACTATTTACATGTGACTTTAAAACCATAGACTTCTTATAGGTTTTCTTGTAATCTATAGGTAAAGACCTGTATTTTTTCAAAATGTTAGGCACACTAGTTTCAGAGATAAGGGGGGAATGGTCAATTTCATCAAGAGTATATATAAGGCCCTTACTCTTATAGGATCACTCTTTTGAGCCAGTTTAACAGAATCGACTCTTACAAAGCACATGACTAAAACCAACTGCATTCAAATTACAGAAAAACGTAGACGAAGACCAAGACTTAGTCATCATGCAGTGGCCTCAGGACCAGTACACGAAAGATCAGAATGCGACTCGGGAATCAAGCCCTGACAGGTCCTCACCACCTCTCTACGAAGTGGAACTGACGGCTTCCGACGAAGACGACGATGCCTCGGTTCTAGAGCTGGTCATCCCGATGCACTCATCAAGGTACCAGAGAGTACCAACTTCGTCTCCGAAGAAAACCAAGCCGAAGATAGTGAAAAGATATTTCTGCAGCATGATCTGTTGCGGACGGAAGTAGATAAGTTTTATGATCTTGATGTTATAATATAAGATGGAATTTAGTGGTTGCACAATGTGGGGACAACAATACGACAGCAAATTGAAATTGTAGTCATTCTGGTGCGTAGGAGTCATTTAAAACTATTTAAAAACAAACAACTTAAATGGTGGGATACGATGACAGACGACTATGGGCGTGTTTCTGAATTGATTTAAAAGTGTCAAATCTTTCTTTAATGCCAAATGACAGATTTTCAGGTTGAAGTTGAATTTGAGAAATACGAAACTACAAATACTTAATTCAGAAATCAGGCGTTTGGATGCTACCGATCTTTGACTAGTTGTGTTCAAACTATTGGATATTTCTGTTTAATTTTATAAAGCTGACTCAGATAAACCAAGTTTAAATTACTGTTGTATCGTCGTTCTCATCTTGAAACTTGAATTATAAGTCAATTTAATGATGTTGTTAATATATATTAAGTAAAATCAATGAGGAGTGTTTGACTTATAAATATTGCCTGAGATTAAGGACTTGACGACGGCACTAATAGGCAAAACTACATATGTACACCAGATATGAGCTAAAATCTATCTACCTGTAAACCCGAGAGATAAGACAGAGGCGGACCTATATTACTCGTACCTTTTTCTATGGATGGGAAATCTTCAAATGACTTCTTCCGCTTTGGTCGGAACGGAAGGGAGCAGACTCTTACTGAATAAAACCCACCAGTGTTTCTCCTAATGCCCTTTGCGTTCCAGGACCGCGGTGACTCTTTAGAACAAATTCTAGCAGGCACAAAGTACCTACATCCGGATCTTGCCCGTTATCTTCAAGACCTATGTTACAAATCTAGAATTGGGGCTGTTTCTGTAAAATAACAGATGGAAAAACTCACTAACTCTGCCGAATCTAGGACTTGATCCCAGAATCTTACTAACTGCTGACGGTTCGCGGTGGAGTCGAGTTAGAGCAAATAGTTTTACGGGTAGGTTTAGGTCGTTTGTGTTGGTGAAAGCTACAGTATGTCAATGATACTCCTCATTGATTATATAGTATTAATCAATTTATGTATATATTATTTTATTGATGTATATGGATGTTTCAATGCCTAATTGTTTTAAATGTAGTCGAAGAAGGAAAAAAAGGGAAATTTGAGGCTAATTTTCGAAAAACTAATGTCGTGCCACATACTCTGTCACTGTGTCCCTATAAGGGTTGCAATACGATGATAGAGCCATGATAGATATTTATTGAAGAGATTTTTGTCAGACTAAAAAGTCAAATTACCATTTTGTGAAATCACAATTCAATTTACTGGGAATGTGTTGGTCAATTAAGTAGTTACTAGTGTGGTAAAAAAATTATGTTTATGTAATGCATAATGTTGTTTTTTGTTTCTTTTGTTGTAAGTATATAATATTTATACCTAGTTAACTTTTATATCTGTCTAAAACTAACTTTAGCTGAATAAAGTACCAAGTACCGGTACTAATTGCCGAATGTATGAATAGTTAAAAAATAGCAAAAAAAAGGAACTTAATGTTTTAATTTTAACATTCATTGATGGATGTATTAAATTTATATCACTATATTGCTTTGAACAAACACTTTTACAAGTCAAGGGAATCATATTTAAGAATTAGATGAGGATGGTGTCTCCTGACCTATATTCGCAAAATAAACAAAAAAATAATATCACAGGTCACAGCCCACCCGCATCTCCCCTATGACTGTTGCTATGATATTTTAGATAGCAGATTTCTTGATCAGGCTTTTAGAAACTGGGTGCCATTGCAAATATATAATTTACTTGTGAGGAAACCCCGAATAATAAAGACTGATGCGTTGCCAATTTCCTAAAATAAAAAAAAAATAAACACCTTGAAGATTTCATTAATTTTATTTTTATTATTACAAATACACTGTGTAGCTTTAATTTTTATTTTATGTGAGTATTTTATTCAGAATTGTATTTTTGTAAGTTATATTAGGTAGGTACTAATATTTTATAAATATTTTCCTTATTCATTTATCAATTAGTGTAGACTATGATAACTAGGTTCGTATTTATTAAGTATTTATTAATACTTTCACGCGAGTTCTTAAAAATATTTTAGTGAAGAATTTTCGAAATTCTAAATTTAAACGTAAGTAGGTACCGGCCTACTAACAAATTAGTAAAAAGGTGTTTACACAGTATGTGAACTCTCATAAAAGGTATAGAATTATTATTTATTTACTAAGTAACTAAAAGCATTATGATCTGAATGTAAACTACAAGTTATCTGCAATATCGATGTAAGTATTTATGCGGATTGTGATTGGTGGATAGTGCAACTATCCTAAGTTTTGTCTCTAATAAAGAACGTTCACATTGCAACTGGTTTTAGTTTTAGTATACTTCTTTTAAACAGCCCTTTATCTTCTGAAATATGGTGCGTTCTGCCATGATCATTGATCAGTTCGCTATGGTATACTTAGCCGCTAGCTAAATGTTAAGATTGTGGAAAGTCAGTATCTCCGTACCGTGGGCGTTTAATCTATACTAATATTATAAAGCTGAAGAGTTTGTTTGTTTGTTTGCTTGAACGCACTTATCTCAGGAACTTCTGGCCCGATTTGAAAAAATATTTCAGGGTTAGATAGCCCATTTATCGAGGAAGGCTATAGGCTATATATCATCACGCTACGATCGATAGGAGTGGATCATTCTAGAAAAATGTGACGCAGACAAAGTTGCACGGACCAACTAGTTTTTTATAATCCAGAGCAATAAGTTACTCATCACTCTGTGTAATTAGTTTCTCATTATCCAGGGCCATCAATTCCTCCGTACCCTGGGCATTTAGTTTTTCAATTTCCTGGGAAGTCAGTTTCTGCGTGCTCTGGACAGTCAGCTTCTGCGTACCCTGAGCATCTGTGAATTGACTACTACTGAAAAATCTTATAACTGGTATATAAAATACCACTACTGACCTGTCAAAGGAGTTTAAAAAAATAACTGACTACTGACCTATCAAAGGAGTTTAAGAAAAATACCATACCTACGGTTATTAGGAGGCGGCAGATCTCACATTCGTGGTAAGGTGGAACGTCAGTGTAACAAAACTAGTAGACGTAAACTGGCTTGTAGTCCTATGTTGTGCCAGGTCAAGGTCAAAGTGTTACCACCAACGAAGGAGCGGTGTCCTTTACAAGAGTATAGTAGACATCGTGTAAAAATTTCTTAATGTGGACTATATTTACTTTGTGGTGTCAACGAATATCAAGATTGATCGCTAAAATATTCTCTAGGTAATCGTACCTTGTAGGTTCCTTCTAGGTTCGTGCAAAATGGAGAGGACTCGGACACCAGAAATGCAGAAAGCACCATTATTCTTTAAAAAGTTTATAATAAATAAACTAGGTGGCAGTTTATGTAACTCCACCACTCTAGTTTTTTAAAAGTAGTTTAGCTTCATTTTAGTACCGCTACTCGATAACAGATGGCGCTGAGCATAACTTTTATGTCACAAGTAGAAAAATACAGCTCTAGACATAATATCGGGAAAGAAAGCACTCGAGGCACGTTTCTATGATTAAGTTCGTCGTAGCGAAAACAAAGGAGAAGTAAATCGGGGCAATTGTGTCTGTTCTCCGTTTGTGACGCGTGGGCTTGACACCGGCCCCGAGTCGAGGCATATTTGCTTATGTATTGCTTCGGGGACATGTTTTTGAAAAGTAGTTTTTTATCTGGGTAAATAAAGGTTTAGGGCTGAATGTCTAGACTTACAGGGCATTAAAAATGTATAATATCTGAAATATTAAAGTTTTAATTGTAAAATTTGGACATTTTATTCACCGTAGATGAATATTGAAGCTCTTTTTATATCCATTGACATCGTATTGTCTTGTAACATCTAGGCTTCTCTTTCAGCACCTACCTATTTAAATGAGAGCCACTTTTATTTATTTTTTATTTTTACCGATTAGGTACATTAACATATCTAGCTTTATGTATGTTCGGAATTTAATGCCTGAAAATGTTATAATAATGTTTAGGTTCTTTTGATTACAATGGATTACTTAGGTTTTAAAATTGATTTTTTTGGTAATAGATTTGTTCCCGGTTAATGGCAATTGTTACGGACCTAACATATCATAATTGGTGCTTTGTGGGTGTACTATAGATTCAACTACATATTTATTTTATTATTTACGTACACACAGAAAATAAGTAAAAAAATAACATTAAAATTACGAGTCCAAAGGAACTTTTTATTTCAAACGAAATTTCCTCCAGTAGATCTGCGAACAGATTACCTTGTGCGATAAGACCGCCCATTGTACACTTGTTTTTATAAATGTTTTTCCTGTTATTATTACAAGGTGTACAATAAAGTATATATAACATTTATAATATATAAAAAAGAAATGAAGACAATAGTGTGTAAGAACAAGAGAAGAGACTGCCTTAAACTGAAGTAACAAATCAAAATATGATAACTTACTAATAAAATATACAAACCGACTACTATAATTATAGTTATCTATGTTATTATTATAGATTCAACTTTATAATGACTATAAATAATCAGCCTTTTAATTTTCCCACTGCTGGGACTCAGGCCTCCTCTCTAGGAGAGGGATTGGGCCGTAATGCAACACGCGGGCCCAGTGCGGGTTGGTGAATGTCACATGTCTTCGAATTTTTGGTTCTAGGACATGCCGGTTTCCTCACGATATTTTTCTTCACCGTTTTGAGAGCAGTGGTGATGAAATAAATTACACAAAGTAATGCGCCTGGCTGGGTTAGAAAAACTAAAAAAACTAAAACTCGTAAGTCGTTACCACTCGGCTATCACTGCTATAATGACTATATAGAATCAACGATATTATGTTCTGTATTGCTAGGTACAGGTACATAGAAGCCCGAGTATGTAGTAGGATGTAGAAGTCTCCGCACTCGTTACAGTTCTCTATCTGTCCCGCACAGCATGTAGATTTAACATTAAACATTTTTCTAGCTTATGCCAGCGACTTCGCCGAGGGAACATACTTCCGGTATTAATAAGCATCTTATATCGTAATCTAGATCTAACCGCGTGCCAAGTTTCAACCTAATTGTTCAGTCGTTAATTCATGAAAGTTAACAAACAAACAGGCAGAGTTACTTTCGCACACCTATGTATGTTCTATTAAGTACGAAAGAATCCGAAGAAGTTTTACATCCTAATTCAACTGGTCTCTATATTTCGTCACATTTAGAGCGTTGTAAAATATACAGTTTTTAATAGGATAGTTTGCATTTAAAATGGCCGAACATAAATTACAAATGATTTTTATTTTGTAAGTAGGTTAAACATAACCCATTGTACGTCCAATATTTTTGGTATATTTTAAGCTAAATGAGGCTGGTGTTTTCTAGAAGACTACCCTCAGAAGAAACACCGAAACAAACTCAGAGGTCAAACTCCATATCTACAATCCGTACCGGTCAAATCCTTTAGGCGTTATCATTTAAAATACATATTGAAATACAGAACTACGGCAAGTCAGTACAATAGATACCATCGGTCTAATGGAACCTGTGTCTTTATAAGGTATTTTTTAGAACATAAGCAAATTTTCCGATTAGATGGCGTTGTGGTGGAACGGCCAGTGCTGCGCTCTTCACGTATAGAAGGTGTCTGGTGATGGACGGTTCTGGTGCACGCTTCTTGTGTTTTTCAACTGTTCCATTTCACAATTTAGTGACGGAATTAGAAGGTATTTGTGGATTTCATCAATCTTAGCAAACCAACCCGCACTCTTAAGTTTTTTTTTTTAAGTTTTACTTTTGTAGTGAGAAAGGCCCTTGTATGTGTACCTACATACATACATACTAAGAACATAATTCGTTTTTAGAAATATATCCGCCTAGAATTACTTCAGCCCCTGCTACACACTAGGTAATTGAAGGCTTGTAATTTGGCTTAACTGTTGTTAAGCTGAAGTATACAAGTCATGTTATTTCCACACAATTTCGTTATAACATGGGTACGAGCAGTAATCGTTGGCTCGCTGCGAATGCCGTAATTAGGCAATAGTCCCCCTAACGAGCGACGTGGACGTTCCCGGCTGATATGTTGGACAAAACCCATTTAAGTATGTAGGTTTGAGTGTTACTTTTGTATTTGATAGAGGTACAGTTTAAGTTCTACTAAAGTGGGCCCTAAAAGTGAACTGATGTAGCTTGAATGTTCAAGTGTGTACACGAACACATTATGGGTTAGTATCCCATTGTCTGTTAGGTATATTTCTACTTATTAGGTACCTATTACCCCTAAGTTTACATAGTGTCGTAAAGGTAAATAATACCCTACTTAAAGTGTAGATTACCGCGCTCGAATGAAGCGATACGTTTGCATATTTAGCGGCGATAAAGACTAGTCTAGACTGTCTAACAATACCCACCTCTTCAACACTTCTATGTTAATCCAACGAGTTAATAAGCCGGTGTACACAGAATGAATAATTGCAAGAAATCTGTGCACATAATCTCTAAATCCAAGTATAGGTGAGGTTTATTAGGCGCGCTTTTAAAGCGTGAGTCGCACGTGAAGGCTGTTTAATCGTGTCTGGGTAGGCGGCGCGGCTCAGAGGCGCGGGGCGGCGCCCGACCCGCCGGCCCGCCAGTCGCGCCACGAGCCCCACAAGGGCTGCACGTGTCCTCGCTCCCGCCACCGACTTATGTAACCATCCGCACGGTGAGTCCGCAGCCTCCGAGCCCCTTCCTCCCGACATCGACCCCGCTCGAGCACGCGTCTCGCGTCTGTCACACGGCCGCCGCCGCGAGCGAGCCAGCGCGACTCTCCTCCTCGGTGCGCTCGTGCGTTGTGTTACCCGTTACCGTCAGCTGAGAGGTGACATAATCGATGCAGTAAGTACCGGTGTCCGGTGAGTGCGAGTATTCGCGGAATGCAGGTGCGTTATGTAACGGGAGTGTCTGGCGGCGGCGGCTCCTCGGCCGGCAGCCCGCGAGGGAAACCGTTTGCGCGGCAGGATGACACGCTGTTAAGGCTTCGCGGAGATAGCCGCTCGCATGCCTCCCTAATGACAATCGTTATCACGAACGATCTCTCATCTCAAACGCTTTCCACAATCACGTGGGAAACGCGATATGGTTATATCTCGAGCCTCGTTAAATCAAACTGTTACTGGAAATTATGTGTTAGCCAATTACGTTCTTGTGCTTAACTAGGCACGTTCTTAACTTCCTCAGCAAGAGTATAATAAGAATGTGAGTTAAGAGGTTCCTATAGAGCCCGTCTAATTGGAAGGTCGGAGCCACATAAAAAAACCATTCAATCGTGGAAAATTAGTTGCCGGTATAAGCGTTCTATAGCTCCGGATTTATGGAATATATTCTGTGGAATCAATATTAGTTAATGGTTACGTTATTGGAGGACCAACACATTATATGAGACCCTTTCGAAATTGGTATTGAGAGAAATTGTATGAATGGTTTCCAATCGCAATATCGTTAGCAAGATATCTATGAGTGTATAGTCAGCGATATAAATATTGTATTAACTGTGCCTCGAGGGGACAATTGAAAACGCTAAGATACTGATCTGTTCTTGAGAGAACGTCTCTTGAGACAAAAAATCTGTCAAGTAGATGACCATTTATCATGATACTGCTGTTGACATTTGGGCAAAAGCGTTTTATCTAGAAACTTATTATTGTAGACCAGTTTTTCAGGCGAGAAAATTTTATGTTATTATATTGTATTTGAAATTCAGCAGAGATATCAATCATCTCTGTTTAGTTTTTTGAGAATTTTATCGATTTATTCCAAGATACTTCCATCAATTTACTCCAAGAGCTTTTGATAAATAAGCCTGAATTCTGTGCTATGTCTTTGTGTCGGTAACTCGGTATGTTTCCGCGGTATATTTGTCTGATTCGTTTTATTACGATAACAAATATCAAGTCGTCAAGGTAATAATCTCTGACCTACCTATTTAGGTACGTGTACAATATATGAACAGTGGTATCAGGAGACAGATATTATTTCTCATATTCATAGCAAATTCTCGCGCAGAGTTTCAAATGAATCGTATTTAGGTTTACCTCATAATAAAACCCTTTTAATTGATATGTCACTTGGCTCAGTATGATTTTTTTTAATCCCTAGTTTTTTCCCAAAACATAATAGTCAAAAACGATTTATTTACGTAATGCGTTCGAGTTTGGGTCATCGAACTGAATCGGTTCAATAGATTCGGAGAAACTTGGCTATGACAGACGAACAAACAGTCAGAGTTTCGTTCAGAATCCTAAAAAGCACTTTATATTCACGTAACTCGATAAAATGTAGGGACATTTTTTGTTTTTGTGATTGCTGAAACATTTTTCACTGTGGGACCACCCACATATCATATTTTATGTGGGTTTCATATATGTACCTACTTACATAGATCTGTAATTTCACTACGTAGGTGAAGAACTTTTGCCATGAAAATTTAAAATCACCTGTATAATTATCGGAGGGATTAAAATATAGTAGATTTATCAAAAAGTATTTAATTCTATATCTCTTATTAAGTTATCATATTGATTGAATTGGAAAAGTTTTTGACTATATTATCTATTGTTGGAATAACGATCCACAAAATTCTGAATTGGATTTTGCAAAGTCCAAGAATTGAATTTGAAATTTTCATGCATTTTCCCCATTGTATCTCGTACGCGAGTGCAAGCTATTTTACTCATGTGCTCCAGTTTTGTACTGAGACATGATTCTATTATGAATATAGATGAAGCCATAAAAATGTTTAACATTCTATCACATTAAAAACTCTTCTCATTTTCTATTTTCAAAATTCCTATAATAATTTAAAAATCCATTGAAGTTCTGAATTCGAACTTCAATTTAAAATTAGAAGCCGTCTTTACTCTTTGGGTGAACTCGCTTCACGCTGCTTTGGGCACGCAAAATGCATTCTGCTGTGAAATTTAATTGAAATTGGCCGTAATTGAAGGAACTATTAGCTTCCTATATACGGACGAACATGGCGAAATTATGAACGCCCATTCATATATCAGGCCGTAGCGAATGTAACAAATATTGTGCGTTATTTGATGTTGTTTTCCGGAAAATTGTTACCTTAGTGATGCAACAATATTTAGCAGTTTTTGGTTTCTTAATACGTAATACAAAAAATAATTATAAAGCTTTTCAGAAAGGAAAATAAGCTGTCTGAGTCTCTATTAAATTGTTCACTCCTTGTAAAAAGCAAGTCTTGTTTTGTTTGGACTCTATATCATAATTTTCGTGAACGAAAAGCTCTATGTCTGTGTCAGTAAATGTGTTCTATAGGATAGAATGTTTAGGACCTTATAAGTTAAAAATAACATAGTCACCTACATTCCTAACCAGGTCACTGAACAGAAAAATGTTCTTTGTTAGATATGTGCATTTGATATTGTTTTGATGGAAGGAAAACTTTATTTTTGTATTTAGCTTGGTGTACCAGCTGTCGCCCGCGGCTTCGCCTAGTTCAATTATCTCAGTGGAGCGTACCGGGATAGGTACTGTTTTCGGGATAAGATTCGTTCAGCCGTTGAGATGTGATTGATTAAACAATATGCAAATATACACAATCAAATTTATTAACTTATGTAGCAGTAAGTAATGTAGGAACATGAATAATATGTGTGATGTGAATGCCCAGTAAATTGTTGATTTAATAATTCAGTCGCATCCTCGAGTAGAATCTTGTAAACCATTTTAATCGATGGTGAATAGTCACATTCTCGCAATGGGAAATCGATTTTTTCGTAGACAATCATAATAGGGGTGTTTCCTGAGTAAAAAATATATGATTATATTTAGTCCGTCAGTTAGATTATAGAAAAATATTGGACACGTATTTTTTCCTTTATCAAATCTATAAAAACTGACGAAGATACAAAGCATCAAAGATCAGGAGTGGGGGCTTGTGACGTTACGGCTCGGTAAAAATTGTAGCGAGTAGTGACGTCACACGAGTTTTCAACGCTCTGTATCGGCTTCATTTTTTGTTTACGTGAAAAAAGAAAAAATACGTGTCCAATATTTTTTGGAAATCTATCAGATGGACTAATTAGATTTTTTTAGTCAACTACCCTATTAACGGTGTTATGGACGTTGTGTCCTATGTATATATACCTAGGTACCTACCATCATTAAAAAGACAGCTGGGTTCATAGGTAGTAGTTTCAAGGAACTGAAAGGCGATGGAATTAGTTTGTTTGACTAACAACCGGTTTTTTTTTTCAAAATTACGAATTACTTTTTGTATCTCTCGGTATCGCAAAATTGTTCCACATTGTCATAGCACAACAGTTATAACATGATTAAATTAATTAAATAATATATAGATGAACGTTTTACATTTAAACCTTAAAATTATTATTGCAAACTTTCTGGCAGGCTACATAATTAAGAACGCTGGATAGTTTATTTTTTTTATTCAAATTTAAATAGAGAACATTGTAAGTAAGCCATTATTCGCGTAATTTTGGCCCCATTTACTGCCGTAAAAGTCAAGAAGTTGATTATTCCACATAAAAACAACTGTGAAAAATAAAAGTTGCGATGAATCTACAAGGGAAGTGATAATAAAACTTCGCGTTAAGAATTGGTCTTATGAACAGATAAAACAAAAAACGATGATATTCCACGCTGTGAAGCATCATAAAACGTATCAAACAACTTTAAATATTCTACGTTTACCTAAATAGAGAAATTCATCTCGGCGAGACGATAGAAATATCGTGCGTTTGGCAAAACAATACCCTTTCAAAGGGTCTAACGAGTTAAGAAAAGAATATTTTGGAGAGTATGATAAAAGACTTCCAATACAGCTTTCGACCCCAATTATACAAAAGTGACATAAAAGCATGGTGGTGGAAATGTGAAAAATTGGGGGTGTTTCTCTGCTCATGGTGTTGGATCCGTTAGATTGATAGAAGGAAACATGCATCAATTCCAACATTTTGTAGAAATATTTGATAATATTCCTACAAAATGTTTGAGAATTCGCTTTTCAGTAAAATTGGTAGCGAAAAATTAAAAATAAAACAAGACAAAGTTTCCGACATCTGCTTCATTCTAAGTGAATTAAAAATAATTTGAACAAACTGGCACTCGAAGCAACTTACATAAATAGACAAGCACAGGTACCTACGTTATTCGTTCTTCCTCCCACGTGGCTCAAGCCAATATTTAGATTTTATTAGATTAATGTTGGTTGACTGCAATATAACTTTCTATGAACATAAAAGAGCTATAAATCTATCTATACTAATAATATTTAATAATTTTGTAGGTACCTATTTCAGTTTCAAAGAGATCATACTAAAAAAATACAGAGATACCTACTGTTCCATATGTGTCGCGGCAAATATATGCGGTATTAACACTAGGGACACAAAAGCAAGAACGGGCTAAAGTAACTATTAAACAGCCAAGAGATCAAGTTCTACATTCAAAACATTCTTTTTTATTAAACTGCATCCGATCGTGTGAACTCTGCATAATCTGTGCTTTGTTTATTCTGCTGTGTGACTAACAAGGTCAATATTTTTTCAATAAAGTTGTTTGGTCTCATGACGTAATTTAGGAGCCAGTAGATGTATCATGTAGGTATCATTATGTGTTTTATTAACTACATATCGTGATGACAATCCGCTATTAGGAAACTCAAGTTTTGTAATAGCCGTCTACGGGGTGATGTGATAATAATTATAGCAGTGGTATTCAGCCGATCTATTCTGTCAATATCTCACTTTATGACGGTTGTTGGTGAACTGTCATTCTATTTTGTTTGTACCTTGGCTACACAGTACGATGTTTACAGAATCGCACCGCTGTGAATACCACATCGTGAAAACTTAGGCTAAGTTAGCTTGTAGTGAAGGGGCAATGCCCCTGCAGCTGCGTGTTGAAAAACATTCAAAGTCTAATCACTATCTCAAGTCAGCTATCGTCAATATCGAAAACTGGTAAAAATTTTGGTAATTTATATGTAAGTATATCATATTTTCGAGGTAGGTATTTCTAAAGTAAGGCTACATTAGAATTCCTAGGTCGAAGATCCAGATAAAATTCAAAGCTAAAAATAAAAAAAATGGTGTCGATAAAACAGCACCCATAAAATCTGTCACCGCGAATAACCTTTCCAGGAGCGCAAAACATTTTGCAACATTTCTTCCTGACCATTAAACAGATTTTCCGCCAAATTATTCCGAATCAATATTGTCGTCTGCTCGTCATGTTTCTTTGAGTTCAAAATGAAATCGTATTATTTACAAAACGTTTATTATTGAGATCGTTTAACAGCTCGTTTCACTGATTATTATTGACTTTGAAACTAGTATTTAAACACGTAATGGAACTTTCATTCTAATTCGCGACCGTTTGGTAATTAATTAATTTGTGATAACTTGGTCGCGTTTTATGGTCTGTTTTGAGGACGCAGAGAATTATTAGGTCATCGTTAAATTAAATCGCTTCTATCATTTTGAAGGCTATACTCCCATTTAAGGAGATATGTTACGATACTCGTCTCTGCCAGAGGAAACGCCCGAGAGTATTGTGATTCCTATTGTGTTATCCTATATTCAGTGATAGACGTGTTTCGGCTCAGATTACGGTATTGATATTTGATTTTACAGAAGCAGCAAGCGCTTAAAAGGTTTGTAATACTTAAGTTTTTGTGAGTTAAACTATCGACAATTTTTAAACGTTGTTTTAAGATTCTTAATATAGTTTCGTGACTCAGAAGATGTAAATAATCCACACCTGTAACTGTCATAAATATTTTTTTTTTATTATTTTGTTTTTTCCTACGCCTGTTAACGAGTACATCGGTTTCTAAGATGAGCTACATGATAATAGAATAATCATAGCATTGTATGGATACGTCCATTCAAATATCTGTGTGGTGTTTTCCTCAAAAGCCCATCTTAGACACTAATCTACATGTTTTTATAAGATCTGACAATCAGAAGCATTGACTTTATGGACGTAAGGTAATTGAAAATGACGGTCTTATTTTTCTAAATTTAGGCAATTAAAAATCAACACAGCTTACTTAATAATTAACGAAACTTCTCTTCACAATTTCTCTGTTATTTTTTGAGGTTAAAAAAAATGTTGAGGGGTAAATAACTTTAGTATTTGCCACCTCTTTTGTGTACCTTGTAAGGAATAAAAGTGACTTATATAAGCATTTTGTCTGCAAGTTGTAAGCATCCAAGATACAAGCTCTTTTAAGCATAGGGCCCATGAACAACGTCGTTTTCAGGTCACCGCTTAATCAATCCATCAAGTTTTCTTATTCTAGCACAAACATTAACATCTTTGATTCTCAGAACATACCACCTATTCCGATAGGTACCTGTTTATTCTGAAAGTAGATTTAAGTAAGGTCAGGTGGGGTAAGAGGAACATAGTTTACTGGTTTTTGAACATTACGACTTCCAGCTAGTAAAAATATGTATATATTCTAATAGCAATACAAACAAAGTTTCGCTAACGAACCATGCTAACTATTATTTTAACATAGAAATTTATTCTTCCAGTAATAACGGAACAATTTGACAACGAAGCCAGGTCTTCTAATAGTTTCTCTTTCCCGAAATTTGGGGTAAGAGAAACGCTTCGATTCATACAAGTAAAAACATGTATTTTTATATGTATCTCTAGAAATTTGAGAACGGCCTTTCGACTTAATGGAAAAGAAACCATACCATAGTTAAAATATGGTTTAATTTAGCTTTACCGGAAAATAAAGAAAATTTGGGGTAAGAGGAACATATTAGTAAGGTCAGGGGTGGTAAACTACGAATGTTACAAACATATACATTTGGTTTTTAATAAAAATTTAAGAAAAATAAACGATGAATGTCACTAAGTAAGTGTTTATTTATTATTATCAATAATAAAAGTATTTACATAAGTATAACATAATGTTTCTCTTAACCGGCTATGGTAGTTCCTCTTTCCCAGCTTGGTATTTTGTAAGTTATGTTTTTGATGACACCGAAAAAGCACTAAAAACACATGCTACAAACAATATAACATGCGGAAAATAAAGATTCAACATTAGAATTATACTTATCAACAAAATTTGCCGTATCACAGATGTTTTTAATCCTTAAAAAATCGCACACAAAAAACGCCGCTAGGTCACAATTTTATAGTCTGTCAACTGATTTTTTTCTTTCTCTTTTATTCACGTACTTATTGTGTTATAGCGTCACCTATCCAAAAATATTGAAACTATACTTAATACTGTTTTATTGACGGAGTAACCACAGAGCTGGGCTTAATAGTTTTCTATTTATGAGTTACTGTTTCTCTTTCCCCGGCGTCCCTCTTACCCCACCTGACCTTATCGGCTATTGAAAGCTTTCCTTTCATTACTTCACATAAAGGTCTCTATACTCTATACTTGTGCATTCATAGAAACATTACCTATTAGAATAAAACCTATTTAACTCGGACTTTATGGTTGGTTTAAATTTTATTTTTCCTTTTATATAGCTGTTCTCTTTTTAAGCGTAGCAGTCGTTATTACCATTGCTTAAAATGAGATTGTGATGTAGAAAAATGGAAATATATTATTGTGTTTCATCAGATGCATGTTCGCTGTAGTAATGATATTAATTCCGGGGAAGTGACCTCGTGGCACACTTCTCATTTTATCAAAAGTTATTATTAAATTCCCATTCATACAGGATTGAATAGCATAGCCTATATTTATTTATGTCCTTTTTTGTTGCTCATACAGGGCATTATTGGTGTCATGTGGATTTGCTCGTATTCGGGTTTAACCCGGACGCATGAGTTGATAAAAATATTCTTATTTTTTATACTATTTACATTTTTTCTTCGGTATATCTTTTCTCAATTGCACGTTGTTGAATCATGCACATTAGCCACGGATTTGCGTTCACTATGTATCTATCAAAATGATCTGCAATTAACTGCAATTTAATAAAACAATCATTACATCTAACCTAATCATTTATCGTAATCATGTATACCATAATTAGTTTTGTTTAGATGTCTCAAGGCTACGTACTTGTATGATTCATTAAATAATAAATGAACCGCCATCGTTGAAATACCTAGTCCTTTACAAACAAAAAAGCTATGCTTAGATGTTATGTTTGTTATTTTTCTAATTAAGTTTACGTTTATGTTGAATTGATCTTGATTCTTTTGTATTGAGTGAGCATATGTTTCGTTAGATTTATGGGTTTTATTTAACATGAGTTGTAATCATTTGAAAATAGGTTTGAAACCCTTTCTTGAACTGAAAACTTCGATTGACATAACACATTCGTATTAGCCCAATCATGAAACAGACCCCTATATTGAGTTATGGCATCAGTTACCTAATTACCGTACCAAAGAGTTATAGAACACATAACATCTTTGTTTGGTAATAAATCATTTGCCGCCTAAAGTGTCAGTATAGTGTCGCGGCTTGGATACGAGCATTTTGGCACAAAGGCTGCGCGACAAAAGCCTACTCGCGTCCTATTCATAGCGATGACAGCTCTGGCAAATATTCTCAATTCAAACGTTTTGATATCGGATGCGTTTGATCGTTAATAAATGTGTGTGTCATGGATTTTTCTTTAGAACGATGTCAATTCATAAATAATGTATTTTCAAACAACATCATATTTTTGCTCCTGTAACAATTCAATTGGTACGGGAGCAAGGACAGAGATGCTAAAGGAAGCTTTCTTTATCAAACTAACCTTTTCGGCTATTTTCAAAATATCCTTCCTTAATATTTTTCATACATGTTTTTGTCAATATTCCGGTTCCTTTTGACCTATACATGAATTCATTTTTTTTTTAAATTTATAAATATAATTTAAAAGACTCAGAATTCGGTTGCATTCTGAATCTTTGCTCGACTTACATTATATTCGATCTATGCCTCGGTAAAAAGGTGAACATCGTTTTCTCCAATAATATAATTTTCATGGAAAACAGATTTTACCGCGATGTATCCACCTGGTATAATTATATTATTTAAATTATTTTTTTCCGCTTCCACTAAGGGAGGCATTGACCGATTTTCAACCAACATTGCATCTAAGAACTATGTAACATATCAAGTGTGCTATGCTTACCTAGTTATTTATTTGGCATCAAGCTGTACAGTGCACGTGGCTTGGAGTTCTGCCAACTCGGTTAGTGTTGATACCGCGTGGAATTCAGTGCACTTCATTAAGGTAGATGAGCATAAAACATATTGATTCCAACGCGGACCTGATGTTAGGAATGTAACCTCGATGTAAACGGTATCTTCTGCCGTCCTGGGGACAGCTAAAAGGCATTTGGAAGATGACGAGTGAGAAGAATAGCTTTTGCATGCGGATTCGCTCCCGTTAATATAGATTTTTACAGTCTTCATGGTTTGTATCAACCGATTTTTATGAATTCTGGTACGAAGATAAGTGGGCTATCTACAGAGATAGCCCATTGATCTCTAAAACCAGGACAGACTAAAATTTATCAATATCTGTTCTGTGATTTAGGTTTGAAAGCATAACAAACAAAAAACTTACTTTCAATTTATTCGACGATCTTATATCTTAAATGATATAATTATAATATGTAATTTAAAGCAAGCAATTGATCCACATTTAAAAGTCGGTATTTTTATTTCACAAAATGGTCACAAACAGGCTTGGTAATCGTCGATTTTCGGCTGTTATGCTGAGAATTTGAGCCAATTTCCATGTTTCTGTGTTCGAAGGCTGTGAGGTTGAGCAGCGGGTATTAAGGCACTTAGTGGCCTCGCCCCCGGGCCCGACGTGGATTGATTTTGCCCACTCGGCATGTTTGTGTGCACTACGCATTACTCCGACTCACTGGAAATGCCTGTGTTTCTGTGAGTCTGTACCTTTGCTTTAAATTCTAAAAATTAAAGAGGGTTTTCGAAATAGGAGCAGCGTGTATTTTGCAGCATTCAAAAATATGTGCAGTCATAAGCGAGTTTCATATCACGCTGGATGTGACAACGAGCGACCAAAATCAGAGTTCCGATATTAACCCGGGGAATAGTGGTTTTATGCTGACGAGCAGAAAATTACGCTAGAGCTGGAATTTAAATCGGAGCCCGCAAATATTCAGCCACAGCCCGTATTCTGGCGTAAAACCGAAGTAGCCGCTAGTTTATTATTTCAGAGCTCTGGCATTCAAACTCATATTAAAATCATTTGTTTGGTCGTTGCCGCCGGTATGCAAGTTCCTGTGGTTTCTTGCACAATAAAAACAGTAACATTATGTTTAGTATACTTGGATAAGTTTTGTTCTAGGCTGGAAGGATTCTCCTTACACGGTTAAAACTTTGAAATTGGTGGTATTTTCTATTTTGTTTAAATTTAGGTACACAAGAAAGATTTTAAGGTGCCATAACGGGTATTGAAAAAATCGTTTTTTTTTTTAATTGACAGCTTGCATTTTACCATAATTTGAAATGATAAAAAGTGTTGATGTAGTTGAAAATGGGGCACGCTTCTCTAGAAGTAATTTAACCTATTCACTAAAGACCCCATTTTGTATTAGTGTTGGCAGTTTGTTTATTATTTATCTCTACAGTGTACCATTAAATCAGTTCCGCTCAGCTTTTAACCCTTTCGCGACGTTGACGTTCTATGCCATCGCATCAAATTTCCGCCGCTGACATGGCACTTCCAGATGTATCGTACCCGTGTGTTCACCTTCTCTGCCAATTTGGCGGGGCTCGTCCCTCGTTACGACCAGTAGCGACCGATGTTCCTCTTGTTATTACCACGTTTTTACTACGCACTCTTATTTCGAACCTGTTTTGAGTGAAGTACCGACAAAAATATTTACATGAACTGGTTTTAATACTTCTGTACTTAAATATATTTTCAATTAGTCCTTAGACACAGGTTTTGCTTCAGTTACAAAACCTTACGTCGAATTGATAGGGGAGGTTTGCCTTTATTTCTATTTCATCAAAGTAAAGTGGCATTTGAAGAAAGAAAGGGATACTCATACGAGAAACGGATAGATCTTCACTTTGAGCTTTTTGATGGGTACAAAAGGGTATTGAATCGTTGAAAGGCAAACAAGCTTTGCTCCTACATACCGAAGTGAATTGTGATCACTGACAACGTTTGCGGAAACGGGTCGTTCGTTATCGTGGAATGTGGGAATAAATTATCCTTATGGTGGTATAAACGCCCTGGTGGCCGAAAACCGGATAGCGTCGGCGTCAAAAGGTCACAGGCGGACCCTTCGATCTTTGAGATTGGGACCTATGAAGCGGTGTATTTGTGTAGTATAGTAGGGTAGTATGCTTGTGTTTTCTGCGCTGAAGCACTACCAAAATGCCATTCTGTATCAGAATGTGATTGTCGTAAAACCAATATTTTCAAAAAAAAAGTTTGCGGTCGTACCTCTCGCTATCTGCCAAAAATGGCCTGGGAAGCGAAAACGAACGTTGTTTCCGCTAAGGGATTAATCACATGACATTTCAACAGCGTCCATCCCATTCATTTTTGACATTTTGAGAATCTCCTTCGCCACGGTACTGCTGTCAGAACATCGAAAGCTTGTCTTTGTACGGTCGTCAGTGGAATCGTGTGTGTTCTCTGAACATATCTAATACAGCGTAATTGCAGTGGCATGCTTTGCTAATGATAATTGTTTTCTGCGTATTTGAAAGAATTCCACAAAATAATGTTTCCTGAGAAGTTATGAAGACAGAAATCTCTAAACAACTTGGGACATTCCATTTTCTTTATGTTGGCTATTTCTGTTATTGACCTCGTACACCAGACCCAAACAAATAATAAAAAGTTAGTACTCTAATAATATTCGTTATTCTACTGTCATTTTTATTCAGAATTTTGCTGAAGCACGTTTATTTGAAATGATTAATGGTACTTCCTCTCTCGTCACAAGAGAGTTGTTCTATTTTTTTAACAAGTTATTGTTCTATTGGACAAAGTTATTACATATTCTAGAACATTCTAGGTTATTTGTCGTATTTGATAAAATATTAACGAGTAAGTATATAAACTTAGTACTCGTATTGCCATTTTCATTCTGCTGATTAACTTGGTTTTCCCTATCCCAAAGGATTGTAAAAACAAACCTATTCTCTATTGCTGATCTTGGTACTAGTTACTTGACCGATTTTACTCTACTTACTGTTTCATTATAATAAATTACTCTGAATAGTTTCTAATTCTTTAGGTATAGCATAATTATAAGAGACGCTACTGTTCCTCATCACTTTGGTTCACTGTATAACTATTGACAACCAAAGAAACTCAGGTTATGAAGAATGGCGTTCTAAAATGTGGAATGTAGGTTTATTTTATAAGTAAACCGTGAGAATCCGCTACATCTATGCGGACAAAGTCACGGGCATCGGCTAGTAATTTCATATCAACTGAGATATACTCATACTCTTCATTCATTGATGACGCAGAACATAAAAGACCTGATCTAAATAAAACTATAACTACTAAACTAGATAAACATTTCTTGTGACCTACATGCTAACAAAGGAAACTCTTTCTCAGAATAGTAAGACTCATAAAAGCTAGCCAAAGTTAAATTTTGTCGCCATCTTCATAATTTATGTGTTTCTCAAGTATTCGCGCCGAGTATTGGCAGGACATGATTTTATGTGTCGGGGGAAACTGGTTTTATGGAATACCGCTACTAAATGTGTGGTTATTGTATTCTCGTTTGTTCTTTATGTCATTATGCAAAATTTTATACGTATTGTGTGACTGTCGGGGCATTGACCGGTTTGTAAATAACGTCTTTAAACTTTATGAGGCGAATATTTGTCGTAGTTTGCTTTGGTAGTTAGAGGATTAATTTTAATTGAGCAACATATCTTTACTAAGCGTTTAACACAAATACACGTTTTTGGTTCTTTTTACTGTTTATTTTTTGTATTCTTGGATGCAAATCTGCTATTTCATAATTATCTATTTCCTCTATCCACTTTTTTGGCTGTCTTTTTTTTCCACACAACTCTTCGCTGTCACAAATCCTATCTTCTCAAACCAAGGTAAATATTGTGAGTCGATGATTAATTTAAAATTCTTTTTCAAAATCTTAGAAACGATTATACACACACGCGAAGAACGTACTATGCAAAGGCAAAGGAACTCGAATAAAAAATAAAAACTTTTCACATTCCCTAGGAGCCAAGAGCCAAGCAGGTCGCGTAGGTTACCAACCTGCGCTACTCCATTTTTTCCCACAACTTTTTTTTTTCTTTGACATTCCGTAATGCTGTGAATGTATGTATTTTTTATGCCAGTTTTATTAATAAAATGGCACCTCTTTATTGCATTATTTATTTATAAGCAGATAAACTTGATTGTGTTCTTGTTGTGTGGACTATGTTATTCGTTTTTATCTAGATCTAATAAAAACATTATCGCGTGGATATATAACACCTACGTGTATTTACGACCTTTCACTTTTTATTAATTTATATTGACCCATTATGACCGCTATCGGTGTTATAGGATTAATTTTTTTTATTCCTCTTGAAAATTTAAATGCGTTCATAATTATTTAATTTTGACAACACCCACAAAGGTTATTGTGGTACAAAATCAGAGGTAAAATAAATATAAACTGACTGTTATACTGTACTGTACTTTTAGATTATAATCACATATTACAGAAAAATGAAATTTCTACCATAATATCTAAGATCTAGATGTCCTTTTGTATTTCAATATCAAAAACAAACAACTACAAACTCTTCAGCTATACGCCTTATCTCTCTCCATATTAAACTAACAGCATTTCCCATAGGAAACCCGTTTACGAGCATCTCTGGGGCGCGAGCGTAGTGCAGCTAGATACTTTCCACAGTCGTTAGGTAGGGTAGAGACTTGTGCGGCTAAACGTTTTCCGGTACACGGCTTTTTGTGGCTTGGCCGTCTTTTCAAGAACTTTCGTGTTCCTACTATGTGAAGCTTTGTTTGCTGCGTCATTGTGAACTACTGGCTATGGTGAATGTTAGATGAAATTGTTGTAGATGATCTCATAAACGTAGATCCTTTCATTGGGTCACAGAACTGACATGCTGTTATATTATTAGTGATCATTTGGCCAATAATAGAATAGATAAAAAAACTTTTTACAAAAAATAAAACCGACTTCTAAACAAAAAAACCAAAAAGTATAAAATAACTTTAATTTCGGAACTCGGTGTTTTTGGTTGCTTTTTTGTTGTTGAACACACCGACTTCCGAAATTAAAGTTATTTTATACTTTTTGGTTTTTTTGTTTAGAAGTCGGTTTTATTTTTTGTAAAAAGTTTTTTTATTTTTCACTTTTTAGTGGTACCTACACCCCCTCCCCTCCCCCACCTTAACGAACCAATCACATTGGTGTAAAAAAAAACGTACTGCTCCTTTGCAGAGTAAACTAAGAGGTCGTCAATGTAGACAATGTAGATATTTTTTTTAGATTTTTGTTGATTTTTCGAAAACCGCTTGGTTGATATCGATAAAATTTTCATGGGACCATTTGGGAAGTATACCCGTTCCAACAAAAAAAGAATTTTTCAAATCGGTTGACAAGTGACGGAGTTATGCGCGAACAAACAATAAAAAAAAAAAAAAAAAAAAAAAAAAAAAAAACATACAAACATCCGAATTGAGAACCTCCTCCTTTTTTAGAAGTCGGTTAAAAACTAGAATTTAACTGTCTAAAAGTGAACAATGTAATTTCGAGAAAAAAAATCCTGGAATTTATTACTTAGTCTTTATTTTTGTAGAATGGAGTCAACTGAATTCTGCATTTTTTGCTGCAGTTTTCAAGATTTGCTCCCAGGAATCGAGTTTGTTGACTAATGTCACTATTTAAGCGGTATTTTTTCTGGAATCTATGTATTAAAAAAACTTTTTTGTTTTTTTGTGGAAAAGTCGGTTGTATTTTATTGTAAAAAGTTTTTTTATTTTTCACTTTTTAGTGGTACCTACACCCCCTCCCCTCCCCCCACCTAAACGAACCAATTACATTGGTGTAAAAAAAACGCATTGGTCCAATGCAGAGTAAACTAAAAGGTCGTCAATGTAGACAATGTAGATATTTTTTTTTGATTTTTGTTGATTTTTCGAAAACCGCTTGTTCGATTTCGATAAAAAATTTTTCATGGGACCATTTGGGAAGTATACCCTTTCCAACAAAAAAAGATTTTTTCAAATCGGTTGGCAAGTGACGGAGTTATGCGCGAACAAAAATTAAAAAAAAACAAAAAAAATACAAACATCCGAATTGAGAAACTCCTCCTTTTTTAGAAGTCGGTTAAAATATATGGTACTAGCTGCCGCCTGTGGCTCCACCCTGGTGAATTTAGAAAATTATCCCAAGGGAACATACTCCCGGGATAAAAAGTATGTATTATTATTTATTACATTATATTAAAATTACGTATTATATTAAACGTACGTGCGTGTTATTCCAGACCTTCCATCCATACATACAAACTTTCGCGTTTATAATATTTGTAAAGATTTGTTGCCCGTTCATATGTAGCTTAGTATTCAGAGCCTGATTTGCTAAGAAACCTGTTTATAAACAGGCCTGGGTGCGTGTGGTTAATTATATCGTTAGCACCTCCACGTAGCCTGTTTCTTAAACCTGATTGGTTCAAACTTGAATGTCTAGGCTACACTTTGGTATTATTATGTGGATAAGACCTTAGTTATTCTGTTTTTCGAACATTATCTGTGAGTATTTTATGGTGTGACTCCAAGAGGTGATGATTGACCATGGCCTTAGGCAACTTGTCAAAACAAAGTCGCTTCCCGCTGTCTGTCTCTATGTATGCTTAGATCTTTAAAACTACGCAACGGATTTTGATGCGGTTTTTTTTAATAGATAGAGTGATTGAAGAGGAAGGTTTATATGTATACTACATGCATATTATAGTAGAGGAAATATTAGTGTCTACATTGAACCCGTGCGAAGCCGGGGCGGGTCACTAGTCAGACATAATGATTGTAAAAAATAACGTCTCGGGTTGACCACGTGATATTATGGCAGCGCATGGCAGTCTCTACGTTTGAAATATATGTCAATCGTTTTAATTTTGCCGTTTAGAGCTCCAAGCGACAGTAGACCTACGTATTTGATACCACCAATATTTCTAGTAAACTCTAAATTTTCAAGCGTGCCTCTTTGAGATATCAGCAAAGAAGACGGGGCCCTATAGGGTCAGTGCCTGCCAGGGTTGCGGTATTTGTTCGAAAGAGCCACCGTTCCATCTCCACGTGATTCAAAGAAAAAGGTGACAAATAGTCAGAAAGATGGACAGACAACGAAGTGATCCTATAATGGTCCGTTTTTCCTAAAAATAATAAAAGGAAAGAACAAGGAAAACATACATAGCAGGTAGTTTCTGCTTAACCCTTTCTGAAAACGGCATGATTTTATGTAGGCATGAGTGAAAACATACGTAATGTGTCGATTTCTCCTGTTGTTGAAAGTCAAAGCCTCACGTTTGAATAGCTTTAAAAGCCAGTAACTTTTCCAATACTAGTTCATATGACTGACTTACTAAAGCTTAAATTCGACATAAAATGTATTATTACATCACTAGCGCTACTAGATGCAAAAGCGAAAAATTCTATAGATCAAATGAAATTCTGTTGCAGCGCTTTTTCGCTTAGTGGAAATATGGTTTAAATGTATATTGAGTGTACAGGCACTTCTGTGAAGTACCTTCCTATTAAAATTCAATGTTTTGGCTCTCGTTCTAGTTAGGTGAACAAATTAAATAGTTTTTGTTTTCGCTTGAAATATTTTCGTGCGAATCCGAGTCTGCGTGCTTTTGTATGTATGCATAAACATTAGAATGAGTGCCCAGCTCTAGAAGTGTCGTATTCAAAACCAGGAAAGGATAGCTGGGGTCAGCTGCTTAACGTGCCATATCAGAGTAGGTACTGAAGAAATCCGGGACGACATAATGATGCTATGGTAAAAGGATAGACCAGTGTGATAGCATTCAAAGCCCGTAGATAAATGTAAATACTTACAAGATCTGAAGAATGAAGACACAAGACAGTATGAAGGTAGATAGTTTACATAGTAACAGATTACATAGTAAAGACCTGTTCCTATGTCCAAGATACAATTCACTCGAGCAAGAGAAATCTGTAATAAACTGAGAATTAAAAAACTATTCATTTAAACTACAAAATAAAACTATATTTAGTTTTTGGCAAATCCTATCATCTGATACCCATATCGAGGAGAAGCATAAAAATAGTTGGCCCGCCATACTGGATTTAGAATCATGTTACTTAGTTATCCGAGCATTGTCATCCAAACCAAGTGTTGGTGCTTTCAGCTCAATCCATTTCGTCAATTTTTTTTTAATTCAGTTGCAACATAATGGCCCATACATACTAATAAGGCAAGTTAAATTAAAAGCTTATAACACAATAGGATCAGAAATATTTTGTAGGTATAATGATGATGTTGCTACGTAGCCGACTTTTCATGAACCTGGATTATATGTTTGCTGTTCTGCTTATGTTACTTGCATATCTCACTGTTGCCAAAAACACACGACACAGAAATCGTCATAACCTTATCCTTAACTGTCACTAATGAAGCATATTAGACAATGAACGCTGTGTACAGTAATAATTGGATTTCAGATTTATGTACTGTATATTGTTATAGTTGTGCTTAAATTGTCTTTGTAGTCTGTCACTGTACTTATTAAAATAAAATAAAATAAAAAATAAAATAAACCTATCGTCTTGAAAAAAACAAAATGTTAATTGGCAATGATAACACATATACCTACTTTACACATTTCGTCAATTAAACACCAGTTCCCATAATTATAAACTACTTCGAATCTTCCACTACGAGGGTTTCCTAGAACTTTAATAAACTAAGCTTGATATACAGGTGTGGTTGGGATGCAATCTCAAAGTTAGGCACGCAACTACTTGGCCTAGTCAAAATTGATCAGCTGATTAGTATCGGCGGAGGCTGCGGTCTTAATTATAGCGAGACGAAATGGGAAGGGTTCGGAATGTACGAGTATGTGAGATAGTACACGTAGACGTGTTTCTAAAGAATACTACTTAGTATTTTTATAAGTCAGAATCCGAATAATCAAACAGATCATATTATTTCATGATACCAATGATCTGGGGTCTTTAAGTCAAGAGTTAATGTTAGGTTTTTTTTTATACGCGCGTGGTCCATCCCCAACGTTATCATGGCTTACCATCTAATACGGAAGGTTAAAACGCTAATAGTAATATGTATAATTTTATTTAAATGTGTATTATTTGTAATATTATGTATAAATAAAAAAATATGTCATGAAAAACCGGTCAAGTGCGAGTTGTACTTGCATGTAAAGAATTCGGAACGAATCTCGTTTTGTGACGTGTTACTGTAAAATGGTAAATTGCTTTGAATGAACGATAACTAATGTTGATTGCTTAAAAAAAAACATGATAGTTTCGGATATAGGGTTATTTCTTGAATAACTTCAAAACTATTTATTTTATATGAATATATAGTTGAACCCTTTTATTTTGTCCCCATAAAGTGACCCTCATACTCAAAATTTATTTTAAAATAAAATACTATAGCGCCCGTGTTTGGGCCACAGATGTTCATATATGTGTACCAAATTTACATTTATTAGTTTGAAGGAAATTGTCTGTGACAAACGGACAGACATGAGACAGACAGACAGCCGAGTGATCCTATACGGGATCCGTTTTTTACGGTTGTTCGGAACCCGAATAGCACAGATAATATAATACTACAGTACAGATACCCAATCCCATACAAAGAAATGACACCTCCCTAAGTCTTACTATTGAACTAACTATATTATTTTCTTAATTTTTACGACAGATGGTAGCATCAGCGGCTCACTGATTTCCAGAGACTGTAATTTTACAACGCCATCTAGGAGACAGCCTAGATACAAGGTGTCATCGATGCGGTGAAATCAATACTACTAGATGGCGTCGTTTTTCAATTATTGTTTCTCTACATCTCTCTCCAATCGAGTATGACATCGCACCGTTCGTTCTAGGACAAATACAAAAATACAACAAAAATTATCTTCGAGTTGGTTGTCGTACCTAATAGTTTAATTTTTTTGTTTGAGCTTGTTTCCAAAGCAAAAATAGGTAGGTATATAATATTCGTGCAGTTGTTAATGCGTTTATTCCATTGACATAGAAAAGTATCGACTGGAAATACCTACAAAAAAAGGGTGCATACCTATAAATATAAAATGGCTGCCATTGCTAGGGATGTATCAATCAAGGGACATAGGTGTTACTATAACGAGTATCGATATTAAAATACGAGTTTTACTAGTTATCACTTTTGGATCATACCTAATATTATGTAGGTACTTACTTAAAGTCCATTGTAATTGTAACAGAAAAAGATGAGTACCTAGGTTATCTTACCTTCTGTTATCTATATAAATAAATAAAACTTAAGTGTCTGTTATAAGGTATAAGTCTGAATAAGACGCAGGAGTATTTATGTTAATGTTTCAGCAGCGGAACTAGTTTCGGAGACTATTACGGCCATTTACGGCAAGTCGGCAACGGTACAACATTATTCCATTATGATATAATATATTATGTTTGTAAACAAACCAATGAATTAACAAATAATAAAAAGGCCTGTTACATGGAAATTTACCCAAATATCTATACTTAGCCATAAATTCATGATCGCGTTACAATAATATCATCGAATGTGTATTATTGTGAATGTATGAAAACCGGCTATTAACCTGTGCAAAGACAATTGTGATTGATTTTGATTATTTCATGCACCACATTTCACAATACAACACACAGGCATGTTGAGTTTCTGTTTTGCAATATTTACATGTAGTTTTAAAAGTAAAAACCGCCTAGGTACCTAATTTTCTCGCAAATCTCAATAATACAAAAAATTAACAACCATTTGACAGCAAAACTACCATAAACTTGTCGCATATAAGATAGCTACTACGGCACTTACCTAGGCTACAACTGTCACTACGTCACGATAAAATGTTGCCATAATTAGCAACAACTTAAAATATAGTTTTCTCTTTTATCAAATAAGATTATCTCACTAGAAAGAATGAGACATAACGATATTTCAAGTTCTGTATCATATTTTACTCATATTTGTATACTTAAGCAAATGTTAGAATAACGCAGCATCTCCACGTTTCTCCTATCTCAATGGTTTATTCCTATACGCGTTTCGTTAACTTACTAAAGTCGAATTGGTCGCTATGGCGAATTTTACAATAAGTAGGTAAAATTTTATTATCTAGGTACTCTACTCAAATCAATGTTCATCTGTCTAACCTTTTCCGAACTATATATATTTGCATCGTATTCAGTTGAATACCAGTATTTCACCTCCGACCTGATCAGATAAATCTTCGCAGGTTACATTTAAAACTTATTGATCCTTTTCATTGCATTCTAAACTGCAATGATAAGGTGTGGTACGTACGCGGTGTTCTGGCGTGATTCTACATTTAACCATACATACATCACCTACTCTTTTTACTTCAACATAACCAATAGAATCATCGCCATAGCTCTCTTGCCGATCTGAAATAAGTATCAAATAAAAATAAATGGCCTTATGTATTTTGTTAGTAAAAAAATTACAAATAAAAAAAGGTTTAGTACATCTGTAACGTTCAATCCACTACATCTTCATCCTAAGTACCTATCCTACTTCCTACTAATATTATAAATGCGAAAGTTTGTGATCTTTCACGCAAAAACTACTGAACGGATCTGGACAAAGTCTGGAATAACACGTAGGCTACTTTTAGTCCTGGGAAAATGTACAGTTCCCGAGGGAAACGGGGGCGAAGCTGCTGGCGGAAGCTAGTTTGCAATAAATCAATGTATGTATTCATTTAAATTTACTAAGAAGAACGAAACCTACCTTTATATACATACGTACCTACCTGTAGCTACAAAACTATAATACATACATATTTGTTGTCTTAACGTAAAATTTAATGGTAGGTAGGTACTTCTACTATTTGAGTTGCATTCTTCCAGTACGATATTAGTTGGGTATTTTGTTTTGATAAAACAATTTAGAACAGATAAACTATTAAGCTTAAGTAGTAGCAAGGAAAGTTTACTTAGGTAGGTATTTTTGCATTTTATTTATTTTAATAAAACAATAATAAATTTTTATTCATTTTTATTCCTCGAATTTCGGCGGCAACGGAATCACTATTTGTTGATAAATAATGCGCAACCATTAATCCATCTATTTTAGGTAGATTATCCGATTGCCCTTTTTCGAATCCTTCATCCATTTATTAATCGAATAATATTTACTATTATTAGACTATTAACGTAATACGCGGACGAAAACACAACAAAATACTGCGCAAGTTATTACACCCACTATAACCGCTGGCCACTGCATACGAAGCGGGCCGCGGCCCGCGAGGCGCGTTGTAACATGACGTCATAGGCGTCACGTGACTGTAAGCGGGTCTCGATATTTTTCGAAACTTTGAATGCCTATAAAATCAAAACTACTAGGTATTTTTGACTACAAAATTTCACGCGATTTGGCATACCTAGTAACATTCTTCATTGTCTCCTTACTAGGGAACTCTTTAACGGTTAGTAGCATGTTATATTATTTACCACACCATTAAAAGAAACAATAAATTATTCAAAAACTAAAATTATAAAAAGAAAAACATTCGAGTAATATAAAGTATTCTATCATACTGAATAATAAAACTATTTAACAAAATGTTTTGTTTAATTTGTCACAACCCATTGTGACAACCCTACCAAAATAGGTAACAATTTTGCACGTTTGGTCTCTGTTCCGTTTCTTTACTCATGTGGCTTTACTATGAAATAAAAAATTGTACATGTACATACAGACACACACATAATTATAAGTATATCAAACATAACTGCTTAACAAACCCATCCAAATCGTGACCTCACTAACAGCTGCTTAACTCCACCCATACTTTTCGCAACCTTGCCAACAGTTGCTTCGCACACCCATCCAAATCGTGACCTCACTAACAGCTGCTTAACTCCACCCATACTTTTCGCAACCTTGCCAACAGTTGCTTAACACACCCATCCAAATCGTGACACAAAAATACAAACATCCGAATTGAGAACCTCCTCCTTTTTTAGAAGTCGGTTAAAAAGTGTCGTTACAACTTTTCGTATGATTTTTTTCCGTCTAGCCCCCTTTCACAACGCGCGATAAGGAACTTCGTTCCACTAAACAAACTATCGGATACCTGTGTCTCCTATTTGCCCTACCACACGGCAACTACCTACTACACACACAGATCAGCATAGACCAATATTACAAATATTACAATCAGATCAGTAGCAATAGATACGCAGTCGCGTACACGCCTGCATTACTTAAATCAAAACATACCTACTACACAATTATTATAAACCGAGTTAAAAAAAAAATCGAAATCGAAGTTTTTACTAGCTTAGAAAACTGGACAGGTTCTTGCACATATATAGGTATATGTATATGTACGACATATATATATATATATATATATATATATATATATATATATATATATATATATATATATATATATATATAATATATGTGTGCGAGACTCTTTGTCCAGTTTCCAGGTTCCAGGTATAATAGTCATAGAGAGGTGTCTTTTCTAAAAATACGTAAAGAAAACAAAAAATATTGGACTTAGAGAAAATAACTTTGAAACTGAGCAGTACTTGCTCAGTTTCAAAGTTATTTTCTCTTAATAACAGTCAACAAAGACAATAACAAGCCGCTCAGAACCAATTGATACAAACGGGGCAAAGGCGGATTCACGCGGCTTAATTCTCTATTTGTATTAGCAATAAGGCATAATACAGTGTTGCCAGTCGGACATTTCAGAAATCACCTGAAATATAAAAAAATGTAACCTTTTTGTATAAAAAATAACCTTTCATATTTTTTAACCGACTTCTAAAAAAGGAGGTGGTTCTGAATTGGATGTTTGTATGTTTTTTTTTAAATGTTTGTTCGCGCATAACTCCGTCGCTTGCCAACCGATTTGAAAAATTCTTTTTTTGTTGGAAAGGGTATACTTCCCAAATGGTCCCATGAAAATTTTATCGAAATCGAACAAGCGGTCTTTTGTTAATTTCAATAAATGATAGCAAATCTATCGGGATAGCTGAAATCGCATGTTTGTTTATTGTTTACACCAATTTATACCACGTACGCTGTGATGGGTATGTTTAGCTGGGAGTGAACCCCTAAAAAGGGAAAAATAAAAATGTTGTTGAACACACCGAGTGTTCAAAAACATGAAGCAACCAAAAACACCGAGTTCCGAAATTAAAGTTATTTTGTAGTTTTTGGTTTTTTTTTTGTTTAGAAGTCGGTTTTATTTTTTGTAAAAAGTTTTTTTTTTACTGGAAAGGTATTATAAGTTGATAGAATAGAATATTAGTTGTATTGATTTAAATAAACATCGGTGAGTATTTGAGCACTTGCCCGCATTTCTTGATTTATTCATATTGATCCTATTTAATAAAATTGATGCATTCAAGGTTTTTGTTCTACTACTGCTAACGAAGCTTACCAACATGAAAAATGCTAAAACGAGCGTTCCGTTTCACGTTGCTTTTATGTAAAAAATTAAAAGTTAATTCTACAAATCCCGAAAAATCACCTAAAAGTAACCTTTTCATTAGTGTAACCTAAAAGTAACCAATGCAGTTCAAAAATCACCTAAAAGGTTACAAAAGTTACCTTCTGGCAACACTGGCATAATATCGTGTTTCATTTCACTCAGTGTTCCGACGGACATGACGGAAACAGAATTGACATTGAAAGATAGAAGAGCTACCTACTTTTAAAGTTTCTATTGTATAAAAAGTTTTATTGTTTTGGGATCTGATAATTATGTACCAAAAACATATTAACATTTTTTTTTTCAATTATTATATTTTTATGTAACATACAAGATTTAAGAAAAAACATGTTATTTGATTTACCTTAAATTGATACAACTGAACGTACCTACTTTATTTAGTTACGATTGTAGCTCGAGACACTTTAGGTAATGACAAGACAAATTGAGTAAAGCGCCATCTACTGTAAAGAGTTCTAAACAAACAGCATGACAGTCTTCTACTTTCAACTACTTCTAAAATTCTATAAGTTCGAATTGAAGTAAAAGGCTGAATTTATAGATTTTGTTGAAAGTACGCGATTTATGAGTGTAAATAGCTAAATCAACATTAAACAAGGAAGTTTTGATTTTTACTTAACTTACTTCAGCCAAAATCGATCGTATAACGCTTTTTAGTGATTGTTAGTTTCATTATTGTTACCTATGCTGCCATCTATGATTTATTTTTACTAACTAATTATACTTTGTTCGAGTTGAGACCCCATGCGAATAGTAAGAACGTGTTAAAAAAATGCGTACGTAAGTATGTATGTTTACTTTCTTAATATTATTTTGGTGTGTTGGGGATATTTGTTGTAACATTTTATTACATAAAGTGTTTCATAGCAATTCACAAAATCCAAAGCCTTCAGAAAAAGTTTGTCTTCTGATAATTTTCTCAGATATCAATGGGTTTCGTCTGTCATGCCATTCAAAGATAAATCACAGAAATTGACAAATTAGCCTTCATTCGATAAGAAATCATGCCATCCGTCACAATTTCCAGCCAGCGCTATTTTAGGAGGCCTCAAGGTGGTGGTCTGATGGCGATTAGGTCATGGCATCCCCAACTGAAATACTCTTACAGATTTACTAGGTCTTTCAAACTTCTGGATTAAGCTCTAAAGCTTTGAAGGCTTTAATATCAATCTGTACAAATACATACCTACTTATTTATGAAATTTCTATGACATAATCTCAAATTGCTAACGGATTTTGGGCCGAAAGGACAAGTTCATACTGTCTCGTGGGAATTGAATGATTTACAGGAAGAAAACAAAATAGTTGTTATAGCTAGTTTAATGGTAACAGTAAAATCTTTAAAGAGAGAAGGAGTACTGAATTCCATAATAGTCCTTCGGTTGGACTTATTTACAATAATCTGAAATTATTTTTCATCCCGAAACGGATTTTTTACAAGCAGGCGAAACAGGCAAGTTTAGTTCAACAAAACGCCTTGAAACATGTTGGAATAAACTTAATAATTGTTTATTTCTGCGTAAATTGTAATAGTTGATATAAATAACGGTTATTGCGAGCCACTTTCGGGAGTTGCGGTACTTTACCCACTAAAGCTAATGTTCTCACATAATATAAGCGGTGTTGCCCGTCTGTTTTTTTACTATATACATATTTTGATATTATACATGTCAAAGCAATTTTATTTGTTTGTCCGTTTGTTATGTTTTCTTGTCGTCGTATCAGTTAAACGGATTTGAATAAAACTTGGCACATTTTCTGCTTTACGAAGTAATACACTTCTTATCTCGGGAGTATGTTTCCTTGGTATAATTTCAACTAAAGCATGGACAAAGGCGCTGGCAAAAGTTAGTCCTTCACAGACGAACAAATTTCAGAGAATTTTTTATCATAACAATTTTCCATTTTCGGTTAAAATTATTGGCTGTTATTTTTCAATATCTCTCCGTCTCAATTAACAATGTTAAATTATGAGCTTCAGATAAGAGGATTTGCTGTTTTGCTTTGTATTCTTTTCATTTAAAAGCTTTGGTAATTCCCTCTCACTTTGTTTCTGTTAAAAGGTTATATTTTAACGCCAAAATGCAGACTGCTTTTGTTTAATTATTATTTTGGACTATTATTATTCAATTATTTTCTTCTTGTTGTGTGCGTTTTTTTAATGATTTTTCAAGTTTTGATAATGATCTTTTTGATCTTAATTAGGTCGACAGAACTGTTGTCCACTGTCTCCACATTTCAATTTGTTATACCCAATTTCCTTTGGCCTATATTGTATCCCTATATTAAAATCTTTGTCCGTTTGCCTTTTGGCTCCCATCCGTGTAGCCCACTGCCATACGGATGGGAGCCACACTTTCATATGTATTTCTTGCAGCGATCTTTCAGTGAAATCTTTACGTCCATGGTCTTCCTCATTCTTGTTTTCGTTAATAGAAAAACTCGACATTACTTCTAAACTGTTCTTTGTTGAGATCATGCATCATTTGCCTAGCCTTTTCCCAACTATATTGGGGTCGGCTCCCAGTCATGCCGGATTCAGCCGAATACCAGTATTTAACGTGGAGCGGCTGCCTTTGTTGAGATCATGCAACTTATTAAAAAAAAAATACAAAGAGTACAACAGACTTCTAAAAAAAAGAAAACCGAAACAAAAAGTACAAAATAACTTTAATTGCGAAAGTCGGTGTTTTTTTAATTTTTTGACACTAACTTCCGAAATGTTTAGTGGTAATACCCCACAGCTGTGTCTTCACAGCGTACTAACGTCTCATAAACTGGTGTAAAAATAAACAGACATGCGATTACAATAATTGTGGAAGATCCTTTCCTATCTCCGCCCTAGGCGAGGCGTAAGGGAGTGTCAGACTCTTAGGCTCAATTTATTTACACCGCCCGCGCCGCGGTATGGAATGGAAGCGACTTTTTGCAATGGAATTGTACAAAGCATAATGAACTTTATGTCAATTGTATAACGTATAAACAATATATGAGCCAAAAAAAGGTCACGCGTCTTCCGGGGAATTGTCACGCATTCTTGAGAATTCCCCTAGCTACTGTCGGTGCCGTCTTTGGAATCCGCGAGAAGTGGCGCAAACGGGGAGTCTGTCGAGTCGGTTACACACAGCAGTGCGGTGCCAACCGTCTACGCTAGAATGCGCGAGCATTCCCATGAATTCATGCGCCTGCTTATGTCATGAGGCGAAATTGACGCTTCTATTCCATTCCATTCCGCGGCGTTGTAAATTGAGCCTTACCGACGGAAACCCATCCGTGTTCACCCTAAAGCCCTTTGCGTTCCAGGGCCACGGTAACTCTTTCGAACGAATTCCGCAACCCTGGTAGGCTGGCCCCAAAAACAACATTTTGTAGTGAAAACAGCAGTAGGTGTACTTTTAATATTTTCCGAACCGTACGAGTCAAACCAGAGCTAAATAAATAGTGTGCAATTACCCACCATTTACGATATACGTTATTACGATAAATGTGGCTAGGCTGGTGCCAACTCCCATGTTATATTTATTCCCTAAGCTAAAAGCCTGCATAATTACGCACTTCTCCTTTATTTTAACGAACGTTTAACTGTGAAGGCTTAAGCTATGAAGAGTGTGTTTGAACTCATTTGAACTTAGGCAGGGCTTAAGGGGCGGAGGAAATTGTATGTTTTCTTTCAATGGTAAAAAATGTACACGTCGATGGCGTTGAGTGGGATATAAAAATATATGAATATTACTTACGAGTATCTAATCCTTCTGCAAAGCTTGGTTGTTGACACACCTCAAAAGTTCCAGAATACTTATTTAAATACACGTAGAAACTTCGCAAGGGAAAAATAAATGGCATAATGAATACGTGGTCTTAAAGATAAGCTTCATGGTTCATGGTCATTAATTGCAGTGGCACATCCTTGTATTTCGCATATGGTTTAGTAAAAATTTCGTTATTCATAAAAAATTTCGAAGGTTTTCATCGAGTCAGAGTAGCCAAAATACACGTGTGTACCGATAGATGAGACGCACAAAAGTGGATTATCCATGTTAAGTCTTTTAACCTTGACTGGCAATTAAGTATAAGAATTGCCTAAATTTTCCATGGATGAAGAGTGTAAGACAGTTTTAGGTTTTTTATTATTTCAGGGGTGGTTTGCCCAATGACAAAAGTTTTTAAGACTAAGGGAATGTGTTTTTGAATCATTTAATATTGTTACATTGTTTACTGCTCGTGGCTAAATTATAACAGCCGCACAGTTCGATCTTCGAGGTTAAGCAGCACTTGCCGAGTTTGATTCGTGGATGAATGACCATCCTCGACATATCGAGATTCCTCCGTGCCTCAGAGAGCCTTTGGTCCCAGCTGTCATTTGCAAATCTTTGACAGTTTTTACAGAAGCGAGAAAATCGTACTAAAGAGCATTTATCGTACTACCCAGTTATTGGGTTGTGGAGGTCAGATTGGCAGTCGGACTGTGTGGAATGCTGGTATTCAGCTGAATCCGGTTAAACCAGAAGCATAGTCGGGAAAAGGCTAGGTAGACTGATGGTTTAGAATTTTACTGATATTATCTTACCCAAGTCTGGTTCGATCTGCTCTTAATGACTTTAAGAGCAGATGCAGCAGGTCCTGGGTAAATCTAACACTTATTTTGACAAAATACTGAACGCATTTTGAAGAAGGCTCTCCTAAACTATTGAGGCGATCGGCGGCGGCGACCTCTCGCATCCGGCCCTGGTTCAAACCATGGTCCGGAGCTAGGAGGCATGGGAAGCGGTCACCTTCTTTTGTGAAGCAGTAATGCTAGCGAAGGAGGAGGCAGAACGCATGCGAGAGAGAGAAATTTGTTCGAAAGAGTCACCGCCGCCCTGGAACGCAAAGGGCTCTAGAAGGATCACGGGTGAAGAGTCTGACACTACCCTCCGCTCCGCCCAGAGCAGGAGAAGTCATTTGATGATTTCTCATCCAGAAAAAAAGGCTGTCCTAAACTACGACGAACGTTACTATATCATTTAATTTCCTCTCACACTGTTGAAAGGGTTTCCAACTACTAAATAATCCAAGGCTTAGGTACTCACCTACATGGTTAGAGGTCCATTTATCTCAATTATGGTTCATTAAGCTAGACGAGACGTCTTCACACTTGATATATTTTCCTCCTAACACAATTGTATATAGTTATTTTAGGTTTACGGTATTTTCCTACTGCTACTGCATTATTGAATTATGAAATTGTAAGTATTTACTTGTTTGGAAACTAATACTTGATGTACTTCTTTGAGATCAAAATGATTGACGTACCTTTTTTGAGCTCTATAATATTAAAAAGATGTATATCTCAATCGCTCTTGTCGAGGTAGATTAGTATCGCATAGATTTAAAAGTTTGAAACTGTAGCAGCTAGTTTATAGACCATTAAACGTATCTACTTTGAGTTTATTTGGCTGGCTGTGCGATGTAGTAACGACTTTACAAGTCTTGGAGATTTGGAACACTTTTTAAATGCTTTCTATGAGGAGTGGTTTTGGGGGCAGTCTTTTCAGTGGTGTCGAAATCAACTATGTTGAGAGCGCCTTTTAATCTAACCTAGTGCAGCTGAGTAGACACCAGTATTTTACATGGAGTAACTGCCTATCTGACCTACACGACCCAGTAACTGGGGATAACACGATAACTCGTTGCAAGACTGGTTCTAACTACTCATAACTATTGCCAAAGAGCCTCTAATGACAGCATATTAATCCCCAGTGATCTAGTGGCCTTAGTATTACTATCAGTTGAAAGGGAGGTCTGAATAATCTGAATTAAGTCCCCAGTGATGTCGACGTCTTAGTATTGTGATTTTTTGTGTAAGTTCAGGAGTGTCGCCAAATGTCAGACAAGTTTGATGAGGATGGAGTAGTTGAGATGGATGACTCTTCAACTTTGTTATCGGCTGACTGCACAGTCTGTTGGACAGTCGGCTAGATAGGGCTGGGATAGTTTGAGAATTTTGGTGTTGAATTAGAAGTGATATGCCGTTTTCTAAATTGCGAATATTGACCAAATTAATACAAAAAACTGAGTGGAGTCATCTCTTTTCTTACCACAGTACCGGTAAGAAAAGAGATGACTGTGGAGATGATAACTAATATATAAGTGTGAAATAGAAAGACAGGCTGCGGTGATACTATATAAATTGGGATTCTGATGATGATGAATATAAAACCCGTAAAAAAAAAAGATAAGTTGCCTGCTTAAGATTTCAAACAAAATTTATAAGTTATTGTTTGAAAAGAACTTTGTCTAAAAAGATGAGAAACAGAATTCTCGGTAGTATTTCAAAAATATTTTACCAAACTAAATTTTAAAAAGCAGCCGTGGCAACCCTTTCGCAGATCGAAAAGTTTTGTAGTTACCTAATATTAGAACAACGAATTGCCTCACCTTAGGGCTATAGGTGAAGAGCTTGCAACTTCCAAACTTTCCAAGTAAATAGTGAAATTATTGATTAATCCACGTTAGGTAGGTACATAAAGACTTGCGATAATTAAGTAACTTGAGCTTTAGCGCGCAAGTTTGGTAAGTAAGAGTTTGAACTTAATGAGCTCCTATGTTTGTTCAATGTCATTTTGTTGATTTTAGACGTCATTGACTTACTGTAGGTTGCAATGCGATATTTTTTTTTCCGGAAAATGCACAGATCATGTGACATAGTTATGCGACAGGATGCGACTACTACAGAATATTTTAGAAACCTATGAATAGAAATATAACTGACCAGCTGAGTTTTACCTACTGGGGTTACAGAAAGCGGAGATACTACGTTTCCCCGAAAGATAAGCATAAATCTTTTCAAATATCTATATATAATCAGCTGCTGTGAGTTTGTTACGCTTTCTCGGTTAAATGTTTCAATCAATTTTGATGAACCTGGGACCTTGGAGATAGGTCATTTTTAAGTCAAACTTGAATACGAGCGAAACCGCAGGCAATGGCTAGTAAAGTACAATCTAGCCTTTGTTATGGTCTAGCTTGTTTAACAAGACCTAGGAATCTGGAACATCAAAAATAATTGCATGCTAGTGTGTGCACAAGGATCTTTATACAAATGCACATCACATTAAGAACATAACAAAGAAACTAGTACATGCTGCTTATATAAGAGTGCAGTGTAATCAAATAATTATATGTGATTGTGTCCATTGTCATGCAAATGAACTTGGGCCGAAGGTCGATGTTAGTGCCTTAAGAACAGTGGTCTGGATGACGTCATGTGCTTGAAGACAAAACACTATCATGGCGAGTGATCAATCAACTTGCTCTTTTGTGTTTTACTATACCATCGCTAGTATGAAGCTATGACAAGTTAGGTTAGGTACGCATTAATCTCGACTTTCTACATCATTCTGTATCGACCTTATTATACAGTCACCTTTTTTCACCTTCATCCTAAAATATCTTTGACAGTATTTCTATATTAATTATAACAGTCCCTCAAAACTTCCGCTTAGTAATTTAGCTGGGAAGAAAAAGAGGTGCAATAAACTCGCCAACACATCTGACATCTGTCAGTTAAGTTAGTAGAATTTGCTTAGATTTAGGGCACATCTCTATAGAAAACTCGAGTTCCTTATTGCATACACCTTAGTATAACTCTTAAAGAAATATGGACCAGAACATAAAATAACATAGTATCGGATAATGCGGGTGAACCGGACCACTAACCATTTACTACGAATCCGCTTGACATTTTTTTTTCCGTACCCGATCAGATATAAATGGTCCGGTTCCAGCCTCCTATAAATATCCGAGAAACATCTATGAAGCATCAAGTCGATGCCGTGAACTTTAAAAATGGCACGCCTTCGTTCTCCGATTCTATTTTCCGACCCAGATATTTCTTTAAATATTTTATTTATACACTTGCTTTTGCCACTTGCTTCATCCGCGTGAATATCGAAAATTATTTTAGGGGAACTTAGTATGTAACGGGTTAAAGGAATTAGAACGTGTAAATATTTTGCATATATGTAGGAAGTTCTATCTAAAATTTGACAGGTTTTCAGGCTAAAATAGAGATTGACAAATGCTCTACTTCAAATTCTTTATTCAGCAATGTATATGTGTTTATTCATATTTAGAGGTTCCACCGTAAACACACATGGGCGCCGCCAGGACTATTTTCAGTGGGGTACATTTTCAAATCCCGCCTCGGATAGGATAGGTTTTCTGTTGCCCATTTACACAGTGATAGAGCTAGAGAAAACGCGTGTAAGGTCGAGCGACGGGAGCTAGAAGTATCTACCTCGCCTCGAATTTGCTAGGTTCTCTGTTACTACATCCCGCGTGTCAAATACATTTTTTTTAGTTGCTTCATGTGATTGTACGCATTATTACACCCCCTTCCGGCGCCCATGCACGTATAATGTACGTAGGATACGATCGGCGTCCCGGCGACCTACCAAACCAGTCAATGCACAGCAATTTGCTGGAGTGCAAGTGGAGTATGAAGTTATACGTACACAACAGCACCACGGACAGATGGCGACGAATCCGCGAGTACAACTGTACAATGCTACGAATTTGGGCCGAGACGAGGGCTGCGAAAATAGACTTAGTGAAAAATCGATATAGAGGTGGCAAGCCGGGTACTTGCGCGCTCTTTAAAATTGTGTCAAGATTTATTACTCTCTCGCCGTATTGACGTGAGGGGTTTTAGGTTTCTTTGACTAATTAGTGACGTGTTTTGTGCTTATTATGTTTGTTTTGTCCAAAATTTGGGGGTGAGGGTTTTTAGGATTGGAAAGTAGGAAAAGCGACTTGTTGAGCAAAGAGTTCCTTAACAATTCGTGATAATTTAGGCAGTTGATAAACGTTAACGTTTTTTTAAATACACACCCATGTACATTTGAAATTTTACTATCATTGTACCAATATAACAATAATAATTATGCCTTCTGTCATATTTATGGAATTGTAAAAGTCTTCAGCAAATAGTTGCTTATTACCTGAAACTATTAATTAGGATTCAGTATGACACTATAAGACGATACACAAGAATTTGCTATCTCAATTTCATTAGGTAATTATTAATATGGTAAAAATTTTGAGAGATGAAATAATTGATTAAGATATGAAAGAAATGCAAATTACCTCGTCGAAAATCGCAAATAAATTATAAAGTCATCAATACAAGCTAGTTAGCGTGAAGTTGAATGAAGTTTAGTGAAGCCGCTAAGTAAGTAGGAACACATCGCTAAGTGAATTTTGAAGTGTAGTACATGTGGGCGTCGCCGGGCCATTAATCAATCAGTGTTGGCGCGAATCAATCATCGGTAGCGGCGCCGATGATTCACACGCTTGCGGACGGCTGGCTAGCTGTTTTTTAATAAGAAAGTGTATCTATCTTCGTCTAAGTAAGCAAGTGACAATAATGAACGAAACAAGGGCTACAGATCACGAAGTCAATTCACTTATTTCAATTAGATCATAATTATACAATAATAGAACAAACGAACCAAATAAATAATAAATAAAATAAACTTAGCATACATCAGAAATGTTACATTATCGTAATCCTAAACAGTCATATAGTCATATTTAATCTCAGCAATTCATATTCTCATGTTAAGTAAGTTAATTAGCCAAACAATGTTTCCTTTTATCAAAGTATTAAATGACAAATAAAAATGTAAGGTACCAACATTGGAATAACGGCACAAAGATCCAATAATTATTGTCAATAATTAATAGATATTAGATACTCGTTTAAAAAAAAAACATATTCGAATCATTGAAATTGTTATTTGCCCAGAGCCCACACTTAATTTATTTTTCTCTCCTACTATCCTCGAAAAATATGTGGTTTTTTGCAAAATGTACAGTCAGAATTATTAGAAAAAAAATATTCTCGCTCCATGAAATTAATCGGGCTCACTGTCAGTACCAAATTGGATTTCATTCCTTCTTCAGTGAATTATTATCTTCACAATCCCAATGTCCATATTTGGATTTTTGTACCAGTTCCATCATGTGCTTATATTTTGCAAGCTATCTAAGCATCATTAGCAAGATTTTCCTAATTATAAACACAAACATGTTAAACGGCATGCTTTATAGTACATTATTTGTGTTTCTAACTGGCGATAAAACAATAATCTCCTAAGAACCAGTTTTACGAAAATCCATCCCTAAGGGGGTAAAACAAGGGTGAAAATTGTTTGTACTTAATCTGCGCAGAGGAAGTCGCAGGCGAAGTGCTAGTCTATATATTTAAAAGCGAAATACCACCCACTGATTAATTATGAAATCTCAGAAACAATAACACCTACAAACTTAAAATTTGGCAGCTAGGTTTCTTATACGAAACTCCACTCTTAAGGGGATAAAACAGGGGTGGAAACTTTTTGTACTAGATCTGCGCAGACGAAGTCGCGGGCGGAGTGCTAGTATCAAATAAAATAAACTTAAATGAAGTATGTAGGTGCGGGTCACGTAGCCGCATGCACTGAAACCGTTGGGCAAAAGTCTCCACACAGTGCTCGAAGACGGACGGTGTCGCTGTCACATGACTTCTGGCTGGTCCCTGACCTTAGCTCATCTATCCTGAAGCATTCTACATTTATGACCCACCCAATTCCACTTCAGCCTGGTAGCCTTGCCCATATAGGGTGATTTCTGTTTTGGAGCTAATCGCGGTATGCGATCGCTAAACTTTATACCGAAAACATTAAGCTCCATAGCCCTTTGGCAAACCTGGAGTTTGGATTTGTCAAATTATAATTTTGTGGTTCTAACTTAATCATTCAAAAAACTGGACATGAGTCGGTAAGAAGTTTCAGAGCTGTAAATCAGTTCAAATTACTCCGAAATTAATTATTGCGGCTAAACCATCTCTAACTTTATAATGGCGTTCATAATACCTCCGTCTGAAAATCCTGATTCAGTTTCAGCGAGACACTTAAATAACATTAAATTACTTACAAACTGTTTATTTAAATTAAGTAAATCTTTGATAGTGAATAATTGATTTCCTTCATTAAACCAAAACTAATTGTTTGGAATAATTTATGAGCAGGTTTGCGTTGACGGGTACTATCAATGGTTTCACCTCATGATGGGTTGTTAAATAAAGGATAAAGGATATATTATAAAGCTGAAGAGTTTGTTTGTTTGTTTGTTTGTTTGTTTGTTTGAACGCGCTAATCTCAGGAACTACTGGTCCGATTTGAAAAAATCTTTCAGTGTTAGATAGCCCATTTATCGAGGAAGGCTATAGGCTATATTTTATTCCCATATTCCCACGGGAACGGGAACTACGCGGGTGAAACCGCGAGGCGCTGCTAGTAAAGGATATTCCTCAGTAGTATCACAGAGTCTTGATTTGTCCTTATCTTTAGGGTAAAGGGAAACTCTTAATTAGGATTTAAAAAAAAGTTGAGACATACTTAAAAGTGTTAAATTTTTAAATTATTTATCGAAACTCGGCTGAGAATCAGCATTTTTGGAACGTCAAAACTTCAGTCAGAAATGGAGACTGACTAAATTATGCTGTGTTCGTTCGGAGAAGAAGCAATGCCGCAACAATTACAGAAACACTTTTTTTTTTAATTTAAAAGGCGAAAAAGTGTCACTTCAACATTATAAAAAAAATAAAACAACAGCACTATTTGATACCATACATTATTGATCTGTGATTTTTCAATAATCGTCTCAACGCTGAAATCTTGAAAATATAACAATAAAATGGTATAAAAAGTAGTTGTTAGGTTTTTAACTCTCCGTATTAACATGACTAAAATATTTGAAATGACATAATCTTCCTGTGCAGGTTCCTTGGTATACCAAATAGTTGTAGTAAGTACCATTAGCAGTAGTACAACTAGATTTGGTATCGTTGTTACAAAAGCACCTAGGTAGGTGGTGCTATAACTTTTCTTCTGGATGGGAAATCAACAAAAGACTTCTTCTGTTCTGGGCTGAGTGGAAGGGAGTGTGTATGTTTTACTGACTAAAACCCACCTGTGTTTCTCTTAATGCCCTGTGTGTTCCAGGGCCGCGGTGACTTTTTTGTACAAATTCTGCAACCAGGTAGTGCTATTCTTAAGTTCATTTAATTTATAAACAGTGAAATAATTTCCGCTGCTTTATTGAATTGTTTTCGAAAGTTCCTCAAAGTACCGACCCACATGTTACAGGCAAAATTGTTGGTTATTAATGCGGGGACGAAATGAAGGGATTTAATGAGCTTGTATGTTTTACGGCAACTTTGATAATTACACTTCACTATTTCCGTGTATGATTCGCATCGCACTCGTTAGAGGCAAGCTCTCACAAATCGTACTTTCAATTATAATGCCAACATAATTTAAAATTCATATAATATGGTCGTTTTTATATATAAGCTTATTAAATAAAATATACATAATGATTTTTATATTCAACTTAAATGCTATGATAAAAGTTAAAAGCGAAAATAAAAACTATCATCTACAAAACTTGCTAAATTACAACTAAATTTTCTTGCAAATTAAAATTAGCTGTTCGTAGATGCTTAAGTACTTTTTTAACGATGGATTATTTACCACGACGCACTTTTTTATGTGACTTTGTTTCAAATTTAGAATTCTATCTTTCGTGTCTATTTTTAGTTACTGGCCACCATCACCAGCGAAAAAAAAAAGAAATAAAATACGTACACTGCAGCAGGTTCGAATGTAACGAATCTTTTGCGTCCGACGTGAAAAACGTGGCACATGATGGCGGCGCTAGGTACAGATGGCATTTTCCCTTACGCAACGCAAGCCTCCGATGGAACATAATGTAGGTGTCAGATCCCTGACAGACAGACGACCTAACTGGGTTAACATGTCATATAGAATTCGGTTACCCGTCCGTCATATTCGGTGATCATGACATTCTGTCTGAGATTGCTTTTTGTAAGGAATCAGGTAAAGGTCGCGTGATTCAGGGAATTAGTAGGTGGGCGATTTCTCAACATTAACGTTTTGGGCTAAACTAAGGTACAGGGGACTAAAGAATTAAATATTTTATTGTGTTCAAATACTTTCAAACGAAACACACGGCGAGACAGTTCTTATTTAATTTATGATTTCTTTTAATCTTTTATCGATCGTTACGTAAAGAAAAAGTCTACAACATTGTCTATTGTCTGTGGGTCGTAATAAATGACAGGTCAAGCTGTTTCTGCATAAAGACATTACATAACATTACGCCGGGTTAAAGGTTAGGCAGAGACGTCCCTGTAGCAAGTACACTCACTTTTCAAATTAAAGTGTATAGCCACCAATGCAACTCAGAAATTCAACACATTACTGACCCAGGAAACAAACACTGGTCCTCATGCTCGATATATAAATTTTTCATTATTATATTATACAACATAACATAATCAGCCTTTTAACGTTCCCACTGCTGGGACACAGGCCTCCTCTCCAGGAGAGGGAATGGGCCGTAATCCACCACGCGGGCCCAGTGCAGGTTGGTGAATGTCACATGTTTTCGAATTTTTGGTTCTAGTTCGAATATTATATTCGTCTTAAACAATGCAATTGTTACTTAACATTGGATTTCGGCTGCACATAAACTGCAATGGCCAAATAACATGATGCACTAAACGAATTCAGATTTTCAGAATCATGCATCTTGGTGATAGCAGGATTGTCGGACAATATTGTCCAAATGTCACTTCTTTGTAGAAATCCTCCTTTGACCAGCTGTTAGACGTTAGAGGGGTAAGGGAGGGGGGTTGAACTTTCATACCCAGGAACCACATACACGCACACAATTTTGAACAAAGTTTAGAAATGTTTTGAATATTATAAATAACAAATTCGTGTATGGTACGAACACTTTAGGGAATTCTACGCCGAGGCTCCGTAACTTTACTAACGAGTAAGGAGATGTTGGTAACTTTGTCTTTCTACTTTGTTTATACGGCTGGTTATCCTTGGATACCTGGAACTGGAAGAACAATTAAGAATAATGGTTCGGAGGTAAACAAACTTTTGACTGATTATTTTTTATGGTTAATCACTAACCAGCGAATGAAACGGTCTATTAATTAATAATAATAAGGAGGCATAGGCGTTGAACACAATTTAAGTGTCTCTTGCCGTAGGTACCATTATTTAGTCAATTAAATTGTTTTTCTTAGAAGACAAGTCTGCATTTTTCCCGCTTTCAAATTGATATATATATATACATATGTATCTATGTACTTTGGAGATCTCTGCGTTGAAAACAGGCATTTTCCGGCGTTAAGAGAGGATCTTTATTCTATATCTATTTTCAATTTCTGCGAAAGTCACAATGTTTACATGCAAACTTATCTGAACAGAAAACACACGATTTGTTTTCGTACCAAGATTTTCATCTCCCTGCAGATGAAACATTACATTTATCTCAAGCTCTCCGCTAAATGAAACGCTTTTGTACTGTCAGCGCTAGGTTTAATACAGCAACAGTTTTGCTCACCCGGTCCTGAATAACGAGCGTGAAACAAAACAAATCCTTGAAAACAAAGCACTGACTCAAATGTGGGTAATTTAGAGAGTTTAATGAGCACAATTATTAAACTATACTGCAGTGCAAATAATACCTGTTTTCTGCTACCCTTAAAGGGGGTAAGCTTCAAACGTTACGCATAGTACCATTCCCCGCGACTTCATCCGCTTTAAAGTATCCTTAAGCCGTATTCAGGGTACCATCTATCAAAAGGTCAAAGACCGCCGGGTTCGGCGGTTTAGGCGTGAAAGCCTAAGAAAAAAATCACTTTCGCAATAATACGATCTATCATGAAACATTCGAAACTAAGTTACAAGTCAATAACTAAAAATAACACTAACAGATCCAAAATAATACACCTAAACGTTTATGGGTCGGAACATAAAACAAAATATTGAAATATAAAAATATTCTCGGCTCAAATTCTCAAATTCTGGTTCTTCTTGAAATTCCATCTTCTTTTCTACATTAGATAGCTAATAAAATGAACATCAGGATATTTAATTTATCAAACCACGTTCTAAGTAAGTTTGATGAATTGGACATCGGGTCGTTTAATTTGACCGGTTCAATCTGAACAGCGACCAAGCGGGACTAAGCGATGGCCGCCACCACGCAATCTGTCTTCCCCGGACGTATGACATAGTGATATTAAACTTACTCTTCACATTTTGTAAATGGCGCATTTTATGATAGTGCTCAGTGATAGTTGCGTTGTAGAGGTCCATAGTCAAGCATATAAGGTTCTGTTTTTCATTTTATTTTATACAAAGTAGATATTGGAAATGAATTCAATACCACCTGTTTTGAATATACTTAATCATGATAATTTTTCGAAAAAATTGGGTCTCTCACTAACCGACCCTGAAATTTGCAGCCACTCTATATTGATTTACGTATTTTGAAAACGATTGATACCTACTCTTTAGTTTGTGTTTATATTACCACTTTTTGCAAATAATGAGCTAATTCCAAGTTTATTTCAAACATAGTAAAATGATCAATTAAAACCATCTATCGCAGTCTACAAAAAAGTAGAGACAGATGTTAGCAATATCTCGTTATTAAACTTCTTTTAATATTTGACCGAAATAAGCCAATTTCCTCTTACCGGGAAAATGTTTACCTATATGTTGCCAGCATATGTTTGAGACTCAAGACTTTAATTTGAGACCGTAACCTTAATCATCTCACGGTAGCTTCATGAGAATTTGTAACTAAAATGTAACATAGTTTGACGCCTTGTTCAGAGTGAAGATAGCGGGGGCGGGCGCAGTGGCGGGCGCCTAACAAGAGCTTAACAATGTGTATAATACGAGTATCAGTGAAAATTACTGACAGTAAATCAACAACGTATGGGATTGACCTTCGGAATTTGTTCGAAAGAGTCACCGTGGCCCTGGAACGCAAAGGGCACAAGAAGGATCACGGGTGGGTCAGTAAGAGTCTGACACTCCCTCACGCTCCGCCCAGAGCGGAAGAAGTCATTTGATGATTTCCCATCCAAAAAAAAGGTGGCCACAGTCCATCTCCAGTTAATGTAGCGGAAAGTAGAGGGCTAGATGTGTATTCTCAAGGTTAAACAATAGATCGCTCGCCAGCTCGGTCACTCCGTGATGTCGCACATATTTTGCGCCTAATAAAGGGGACGCGAAGATTCAAAGTGACAGAGTGGACGCTGACTAATGTTGGCGCGGGCGCGATTAATGCCCATGATGCATCGCGATTTCGATTTTTCTATTGGTTATTTCTTATAGCGGGTGAAGAGAGCCAGCGCACGTTCGTCACTCTGGCCGGGGCCTAAGCGAGGGTTCACCGACGTAAACCGTGATCAGCTTTACATTACAAACCGGCACTTAGTATTCCCGTGTCGTTGCCACGATAATTTTAAATTTAAATTGTGAGCCTTATGAATGTCATTTATTATCATAATCCTTATTTATTAGGACGAATTTGAAGTTGAGTATTTGTCAAGCTCTACCTTAGCCAAAAAACCTGTCAAGCAGTAGGTTTCGAAACGTTCTTAAATACTCAATTCAAAAATTGGCTCTAAGTTAGCATATTGCTATGCCAATCTATAGTAAGCTCTGTGTAAATTAGTACTGCTACGGTGACATAGATATAGAATTATCGGTTAAATTATCGGTTTGCATGCCGTGTTAGAATACCGAATGCTGCGAATATCGAGAGAGAAGTGAAATAATTAAAAAAAAAACAAAAAACAAACGAACGAGTCTCGATCTCATCCGCTACCTTTGTTCCATACAAGCCCCGCATTTTAATATTAAACCATTTTATATTTAAATATAAATGAGAAAAGTTATCGTTACAGCAATAATTAAGAATGAATAGCACGGAATCAAAGATTAATTAAAATAATTAAGTGTTCATTACAGGAACAGTGATTAATTAAAAGGAAATTGATAGTTAAAACGTTAAAAAAATATCGAGATAATTGTGAGACGCGCGTGATATTCAGGATATAACGTCAATAGCAGTGTTGCTACTCGAAATAAGAAATTATTAAGTCGCGGATCAAGTTTTAATGAAATAATGGACTTGTCGCTAATCTGGCAAGCTGTCGCAAACACTTGTCAAAAGCATCACGAAAATATTAGATGTACATTTTTGTTTTAGTGTTATTTAATTTTTTCGTTATTCCGCGGCCAACAATCTCGAAGTTTCTTTATTATCCGCCGTTCGTCTCAGTTCATAATCAAGGATAATATACCGAGATGTATAAGCCACTAGATTTAGCTCGAGAATTCTTTCGTTTCGTATTTTGTAGGCTCCCGTAGTTTCATATAAATATCTATTTGAAAAGTAACATTAATAAGTTTTTTAATAACAAACCGTAGCTCTAACAGAGTTCGTTATTATAACCGCACTAGATACATTATAAACAGTGCACGCTCGGTCGAAGTGTCCGGATTAGAAGCTTTCAAAAGATTAACTGGGGCAGACCTCCATCTGACCATTTCATTAAAACTTCCTCCGCCTAGCACCCTAATTACATGCAAAACAAAAATCATTCCGTGACTCAATTAAATGTTCTTGTAGCTCATGACTCGACCGAATGTTCGGATTAATTGTGACACTGACAGACGTTCCACAGAACCGCGACTAGCATGCGCTTCTATTTCTCGGATAACGTTTCGTTTCGCAAAATTAATTTGGACACACTGATTCAATTACCGCGGGGTCGATCAATCGTAATTTCCTCTCGATTCATCCGTGTCGATGCTCTAATTATGAATTTTATTTGTTTCAGATACTATAACGACGGGCAGCAGCGCCAACCTCACAAAATTAATTATTAATTAGTATAATATTAAATTAAAAATTATCGAATAAACGACGAAGCGCCTTCAATTTTCCAATTACGCATTAGCTAGCTTAATAAGAAGATAGTGTAGGTTTAGAAGATAGAAGCTAAAGTGGTTGTGAGGCGCGGGTGGTCGCGCGTGTCGGTCGGCAGTGTCGCGGGGATCTATGTTAGTGTGCGGTGTCGCGCTGGTCGCGTGTCGTCGGCTGTCGGCGTGAGGAGGTCGCGCGCGTGCGCGTGGGCCGGCAAGATTGAGGTGGTGGCCGGGTGCGGGTGGGGCAGGCGCGCGCGCGTGCGTCCGCTGCACGCGCTGGGCCGCGCGGCCGGGGTGATGCTGGCGTCGCAGCGCTCGCAGTCCTGCAACGAGGAGGGCGCGTTCTTCGGGGCGCGCGCGCTGCGCCGGCCGCGCGGCAAAGGCAGCGGCAGTCCCACCTGCTAGGGGTACGCCATGTCGCTGCGCAGCCTGCACCGGCGGCTATCATCCGCCAATAACACGTGAGTTGCATTTCTTTACTATCATAGATCAGGAATTTAAAGACAAGGATAAATCGTCTATAATGAAAATGTGTGTTATGGTTTCGGTTTTTGCAATAAACCATTGAACATCACGGCATTTTTACAACATGTCACGATCGCGGTCAAAAGCGTAGTTGGAGTAGACGACCATTTGCCATGCGAGCATGCGCGGACACAGTCAGGTCTCGCCACTCTTCCTGTATTTTCTTTTTAATTTTCTATTATTGTTATAGGTACTCTACTTCTTAATTGTATGCAGACGTCATTATCATAGGATGGTAAAGCCATTTGGCTATAATCAACTATTTGAACGCGCTGAAGCACGGAGCTCCGTTTCTATTAGCAATAGGATGTGTTGTGATTAAAAAAGGAGTCGCGTTAACGATGTTTCACCTTCAGAAACTGGAAGTCATAGTACGGTCACTTGGTCGTCTGTCCCTAACGAATCGACAACTATAAATACGTGTATGTCCGTCGATACAGCATTTAGCTAACGAGAGCCCGCTTCCATTGACTTTCCTAATGGACATGCACGTAATTGCACTAATTGGGCACTCAGTGCAATAATTGATATACCTACGGGTCGATTAAAAGCTTACCCATTCATATTTATTCCAATCCTCTACGTACGAAAGATGCTCGAACGTACTCTACGGACAAGTCATCAAAATGTCGAACGGTCGACCATCGGGATGTGAATATTCAATTACCGAACCTAAATCCAGAGCGAGCAGCTATAAATCCGACGGAACTAAGCGAAAATGAACCTTTAGATGTTCCAATTAGATTGGTTATTGTACGTGAATCGGTTATTACTTCTAGCGGGCACAATTAGGGGTGGTAATCGTGGCATAATTTATGCAAATTTTGGGTGCATAGGCTATTCGTAATGCCGGCTTTGTGGACAAGAATGACCGCATTCGTTGATTCAAACAAGACTTTATCGCTTTCAAAGAGTAGTAGCCTAACTGATGAAAATCGTAATTTCTTATCTTGCACTTGCCCGATTTATTTGGAGTCAGCGCAGCATGTCTCCTATACTGTCATCTATTTTTCAGCTAGCTAATGACATCTTTTATACAATCCGTATATCATTTATTTGGTATTGCCTTCCACTCCTCCTCATCAAGTAACACACAACATTTAGTGGATTACTCTCTAAGATTTACCAAAAACGCTGCCCAAATAACAAGAAATCCAAAAAAAGACACGACATCGATACTAAAGCCTCCAAAGCTTCATAAATCATGTTGATGGACGTATGAAAGGGTCGTGACGTCGACAAGGTCATGGGGCACGATTTTACCGGCGCTATTGGATGGCCAATGCTAATACATTGTATGGGGCAGCGGCCAGCTCACAGAGCAAGGAATAGCCGTGATGGCAGCGACTGCAGATGCATAATTAAATAATGTTCGATTTGGCTGTCATAGACATAGTCAGTATGGGGTAAATCATACGTCATAGGTAAATCTCGACAGCCACAAGGGCCGATCTCTAACGCAATATAAACAAATAATGCAACGATCAATGAGGTCGGTTTGTAAATGCGTGATGAATGTGACCACAGTCGTCAGTAACTACACCTCTACAGGTAATGAGACGCCCCAAAGTCTGAAAATTAGTCAAACTTATAAAAAAAAAACCAGCCAAGTACGTGTCGGACCACGCACAGAAAAGGGTTCCGTAGTTCACTGTTAAAATCTCATATCTCTAAAAGTTTATAAGCTGTGATGTTCAAACCAATTTTCGTTAGAAGTGTCTGTGAAGTTCTATTTGCTGAATTTTGCATTTTTTACGATTTTGGAAGCACATATCTGAAAAACTATTGCCTTGAATAAAAAACTTTTTAGAAACCTGTACTTGATTTTGAAAGAGCTATCCAATGATACCCCATACCACAGATTACTAAATAGTTACTACGTAACCCATACGACTATGTTTGTTGGAATTTATTTTTTTTTCATCCCTCAGTTACATGTATGGAGTGCCACACCTAGTTTTAATAGTCTCGGAGTAAAACGACTGTGACATACGGACGGGCAGACATGACGAATCCATAAGGGTTCCGTTTTTTGCCATTTGGCTACGGAACCCTAAAAAGAAAAGAGATGAGAGTCGATCCACGCAAAATGAATTGGTATTCGGTTAGACGTACATACATACATAGTTCGGAAAAGGCTAAGTAGATTCTGAAACGCTTGGTTAGCACGGAAACTTTTGACACTACCTTCTCAAGCCGTAGCCGCCGAGGCGACTCTGTGCTCTATGGCTCAGCCGTTGGCACGCACTATGGCAGCTCAATGGGCTGGACATTCGCAATAGTTTGCATTCATCATTGATGTAACGGAAGCTATTGTGTTATGATTTGCTAGTTTCAATTAGAGCGTGTGTTTGTGTATGTTTCCTTGCGGATATAATAGGTAGCTTAGAATATTATGTTATGTCCGTTAATGTCGTCCGTAGTTTGTTAATTTATCTACGTTTTGCTCGGACGTGTAAAAGGCCGAGAGAGAGAAGTAGCTAGATGTACAAATTAAGAAACCGATAGAGAAAAGTTATTATAAGGATAAAGATATTATACGGTTGCTTCTGTTTGAAAGTTACCGCGCGTTATACTTTTTACTTTAGGTCTTCATTATTTTCGTGGGGCTATACTATGTAGCTGTACGTGGTCGCCAGTCCAAAGACTTTCATCTCTGGCTGCAGGCAGTCCAAGGAGTTTATGCCAACCCTGGACTGGAAACTGACCAGGCGCCTTCTGCGCATGAATAGAAGCAGCCTGCGAATGGTGGCGGGGACCATCACCGGACACTGCTCACTGAACAAACACCTACACACAATAGGTATCACAGACAGTCCTCTATGCAGAGCATACATGGAGGAGGAGGAAACGGTGTCGCATGTGCTCCTTGAGTGCACAGGTGTGGCCGAGATACGAAGGCATACAATGGGGACACCGAGTTCATTTGCAGAGATGCTGAACAGACTGAGTGGACTGATCTGCTTCTGGAGGGAGGTCGGCTGGTTGGAATGACGGCCGCCATGGCTCACGCACAATGGTCCAATACTAGGACTAAGTGCGGAAACCAAAACCCTAATAGATAGATAGACTTTCACCACTATCGGTCGTTCTGCGAGCAATGTGCGCTGTCCACGGTACTGAGAAACATGTAGCTTTAGAAGACCTTCCACAAGGTGGTCCGCTAACCAGGGCCCCAAGTCTGCTATTTTTACAAATTTGTCATTCCAACACGATCCCATTATCATTTTGGTAAAAGTTCGTAATCTGTTAAATTCATAATGGTCGATCATTGGTCGTGAGTTATGACTGCACACGACGTTCTAATGATAGGTCACTGATCAAAGGAACTGTCAAAATTTTAGAAGATTACCTCATACGTCTGTCATACATCTATCATTATGTACGAGATTACCATTGTATGCCATTTCTTTCAATGTCAGTGATTAATCATTGGAAAGTCATAGTGACGCTTTTATGTCAGTAGATTACCAAACTTGTCAAAAACGAGCATTATAAAAAAAAGAGAGAGATGATGAGATCAATGATACTATTGTAATAGCAGACTTGGGGCCCTGGTGAAGGCCGCGGGATTCTGGTGAATGCGAGTCACAATGGTCATTTGGCGACACTTGGGGAGGCCTATGTCCATCAGATAGGGCAGGACCAGAATACAGAAAAAAACTGTAAAAACAATTTGTTGAAAATTGCAATAAACTGAAAATATGAAAAGCCTACATTCTTATTTAATTTACGGGTTCCCTCTATCTGGCAGAATCTTGTTGCTCCGAATTTTACTTGGCATAACACACTTGGCATAATCTTTTTTAAACGAATATTTGTAAGGCATAAAACATATTTAGTATAACTATTGTTTGGCAGAATGTTTATATGTCCGAATTTACAATGGCATACTATTAAGATGGCAGAATTTTATTTGGCATAATTACCTTTAGCATAGTTAACATGTCGCATATTTTCGTTTAGCACAATGTTTACTTGGAACAACAATCATTTTGTATAATTTCACTTGGCATACTATGAAGATGGCAGAATTTCATCTGGGATGAATCTACTTAACCATTTCCATAAAAAAAGCATTTATCTAATCTTAGGAATATTAAAATTTAAACATTGTTTTAACAGTAAACGCTTTTTACTACAAATTTACTGACAGAAACGAGTCGCTGCAAAACCGACTCCACGTAGTCTTGTCTGCCCTACCCCTAGAGTGTAATTTAAAACCGCGAAGGCGCGGAGGGGCGAGGCGGCCCGCGAGTTGAGGAGCAGGTGGTTGTAACACTCGCCGCCGCGGCTGAGGCTGGCCGGCGAAGCCGGCCAGCAAGCCGAAGCTGCGGTGGTGAGCGTTAAACCCATCTGCGACGATAAACTCGCGTGGGACCGCCGGAGCCCCGCAGCGCCGTAGCCGTGACAGAAACCATGCTTGCTTGCATGCTGCATGCTTGCCTTGCATGCTGCATGCTTGCTTGCATGCTTGCTTGCATGCTGAATGCTTGCTTGCTTGCTTGCTTGCATGCTGCATGCTTGCTTGCATGCTGCATGCTTGCTTGCATACTGCATGCTTGCTTGCACAAATTTTATTATTCTGGTAAGAAATGCAAAATTATTGTAACTATGATTTTTTTGTAATATAACAGAGGTGTCTTTCAATTTATGGATGTCAAATGTATGCCAAAAGATGATTCTAACTGTTAACTTTCTGAAATATGACAGTTCTGCCTTTTAATGACTACCGATATGAAATGTATGCCAAAAGACGATTCTGACTGTGAACTTTCTGCGATATGATGGTTCTACTTTTTAATTATTATGGATATGAAATTTATGCGTAAAGATGATTCTGACTTACAAAATTATGACTTTTTAATGTATGATAAATGAAGGTATACCAAACAATTTTCTGCGAAGTGAAGATTATGCTATCCGTTGTTATGCAAAATAATATTATGACATTAAAAGTTCTGCTATAAAGGGTAGACCCTTAATTTACGTATCAACAACATTCTTTGAGCTTATTCCTTAAACGTATGAAGTTCGTACTCACATAAAGGGCGCAAATCTCCCCAAAAATCATTGTTCCCCTTTTTATGGGTAATCCGAAGAAAACATTGATTGGCTTTTATGTTAGGAGGCTACGGGTTTATGGGTTGAGGCTTGTGTGTAGGCTGATTGAATTTATTATTTATACTTTTTATTAAAAGTATTTGGGGTAGTTGTATCGATGAGTTTTAAAAATTATTTTATTCTTTTCCGCGCAGAAACATTTTAATTTGTTCTGTTGTTCAGTTTCTGGGGACAAAAGATATGATATGTTACTGAAGCTAGAATGTTGGACGCTTAGTTATGTTTGTGTTGCATGGTTTTGACGTTTTTCTTATAGTTAGGTAAACAGTTGATACGATTAAAAGATAGTGGAACAGTTCTGGCTTATCGACACACATCCTGTACAGTGCTTTTTTAGTTTGACCCAGAAAACTCGATTTTTAGGTTAGTAAATAAAAATACTGTAAGTATTTGTAAGCCAATATTATTTTTTCATAGCAAAAATATCAGCCAAGTCGGATAATCAGATATAACACGGGCCAGCGTAGCACACAAGAATTTGGCGTAGCTCGGAACCCGTAGAATTTCGTAGCAACGGCCTGTGCTGTTTACGGCATAAACACTTACTGATTTACCGATGTAATTTAAGTCTTGTGTTCATCCAAAGACGGTCGAAAATCGCATAACATATTGTGTTTACTTATAGGATTTGACCAGTGTACAAGGGTCACACCACAAAGTGGATTTCAAACCGCGGAGAATGTATTTCCGCCTTTTACGAACATAGTCATGGCATGTGTAGCCAGTAGCTGAAGCAAAAGTGCTATTGTTTAACCCACTTAGCTTTAATTAAAGCCTCTGATCATTGTTCTCCTTTATTTTAACGTTGTGTACAATTTTCAATGAAAGTTAAGTGCTCTTGATATAACAGAACAAATATTTGCAATAAAAACACTGCATGTGTTGCGAATATTGAAGCTCGAGTTAATATAGGATTTTATTTTCATGTTAACACGAGTTTAATATAGTGTCTGTGTATGAACGAGATTTAGTGACACAAGCAGAATTGTTGGACGTGAAATATTATGGACATAGAGGCTGAATGCCGGCAATATATTGTAAAACAAATATTCTGGATAATAGAGGAAAAATAGGGACATTCATTTTGAATGAAACGCGCCTAACTATGGCTTTGGACGTGAGAGGAATCAGTGGCCAAAGGTAGGCCATTCTCCTCTGACATCGTCAAATTTTTGACCAAGCTGTATGATTCAACAATCTATATACATGTGTGAAACAGCAAAGGAGTTTTTTTAAGTGTAGCGTTGGCGTCTTCTAATTAGCAGTAAATAGCATCGTAGAAACTTTCAATTCAGCGTGAATAAATGATTTTATATTCAATAGACTCGCTTTTTGTGCCCAATGAGATACTTTTTATCCCAAAACACAACGTAAGACGTTAGTAGAAGATATATCATGGCTTCCAGGATTGCAGAATGGTTCGAAAGTGTTACCACGAACGGAATGCGAAGAGCGGCTGAAGAATCACGGTTGGGTTTTAGTCAGTCAGTTTGAGACTTTCTTAAGCTCACGGAAGGGGTCATTTGATAATTTCCCATCCAAAAAATAAAAGATATTTCATGAGTCAAATTTAGTAAAAACTTGTTCTGGAATTTGTAACCAATGACAATCCGACCTCACAAATGCTCCTAGTATGACAATAACATTATGCCTCAGTATGTCTTAAGCAAAAATATAGCCTACTTTCGACTGATAGCAAAATTCTGCAGTTTTCATGACAATGCATACGTTATAACGTCGCTAAATAATAGACGAACGACACGTGGTAGGGGCTGAAACTTTGATGCCAATTAAATTTAAATTTGACATTAATATGAATGTTGAGGATTTTTTAAATTAATTTGAGATTTGTGAAATGTTATTTGTGGTTTATTTGAGTATGTAGACTCATACATATAAACCTTATTCTTTTAATAATAATAACTATGTACATCAAGATGCACCTGACTTGTTTTATCTTCACCACCCTTAAGTAGCTGACTGGTACATAACGCCTAATAGGTCCACATTAGTAACTGTATTTATCAAATACCATATCACCATGAAGTTTTGATTAATTAGACCCTTGTATTCAACCCTGATTGATCCGAACGAACGTTAACGATAACGGTTTCTGAAAATAAGTGATCGTCGCGTCTCAAATTAAATGCATGAAGTCCGCCTTTGTGCAATATTTTTTTCTTCTTTGTTAAAAGTCAATAATGCAATTGGTTGTTGAAAATTTATCGATTGTTCCAGAAATACTTAGTGCTTGAGATTTCACAACATAAGAGACACACAGAATGTGAGATTCATTTTAAAGTGAAGTGTGCCTACAACAAAAGCTTCTTGAAAGACTACCCATTATAGCGTTAATGAAACAGGACAATCTCATTTTGAAATACAAGTTTAAAACTAGCGCGTTATAAGTGGAAAAATAAAATGGTAAATGAGCTAGCGTAGAAATACTCCTGGCTTGGACTCGGGGAATGTAAAAATAAGTAATGAGAATTTGTGCAGGAAAATGAAAAAAACTTTTTCGTAAAAAGGATTTGTTGAGAACACCGAATAAAAATGACAGCACGCAACTCACAGGAACAATTTTTTTCTCGGAACTTTTTAAAGATGAATAAGTTGACGTAGGGATGCTAAGGGTGAAATTGTACTGTGTTTTTTGCTATTGCAAGATCAGTCGGTCGATTCTGTCAAACATCTCACAGTGTAAACTTAGGTGGACTGAGCATGAAGTGAACTATCATTCATCATATTTGAATGGTTTTACCGGTCGCTTAAAGTTCACTTCACGTAAGTTTACACGGTGAAATGTTTATAGCAGTTTGAACATGGTGAAGTGACAGTTCACTTCACGCTCGCTTAATCTAGTTTAGGTACGCGGTGAGATGATGACAGAATTGAACGGCTGAATCACCTGTACATGTGGTATACTCGTATAATTCTACTGTTTAGAAAACGCTGAAAAAATCTTTGAAAATATAACTCTACTTAGCTATTTTAATATTTATCTAAACAGAAGCGTCTGTGCCAGATAATATCACTTCTATTGTCAACTATTCCTTCCTAGTCAACCTTAAAAATACCTACAAGTAACCTCAAAGTAAACCAAAGTGACTAACTGAACGATAAACTTAGTCCCACACATCTAAACAAGAAGCTACGTCATAGCTCCACAACACAGAATAGCTTGGTGCAGAAGGTCGACCTTGCACAACGAACGAGAGAGAGTGTATACACACATAGACATGCTTCACTTGCAGTGAGTGCAAATTAAAGTCAAAACGTTTATTTCAATTAGGCCATTAAACGGCACTTTTGCACGTTATCATTTACAGTTAACATAATGGTAATTCTAGCGTCCATTCACAAAGGTAGATTCTAAGGGAAGGTTCATATCTGACGGAACATGCGTGGCGTATTATCGGTCGCGTAACACCAGAACAGACAAATGTATAGAAAAACACTTGACCGTTCACACTCGACGCACTAACGTATCATCGGTTGAGTGTGAACGGTCAAGTGTTTTTCTATACATTTGTCTGTTCTGGCGTTACGCGACCGATAATACGCGACGCATGTTCCGTCAGATATGAACCTTCCCTTATGGAGAAGAACGGACAAGGAACTCTATAGCTACTCTTTTCAAAAATATTTAGTTTTTTACAATATTAGGTAAAAAAAAAAACACATATTGAGGACGAAGCACGAAGTATACTAGTTATAGAACCCAGTATTACCAGCAGAGGTAAACTTATTAATTTTCTAAATAAGCACATGGTACTCACATATGTATTTACAAATATTGAAAATAATTATGTAAGTGAACAGAAAAAAAGTAAATTTCACACAAAAAAAAGTACATTCATAAAGTTAATCCATACATAAATCAACCAGTTCAGTTCCATTTTGTTTACATCCTTGATTGCCCTATGGAGCAAGACCAGTATGTTTCTAAGCAATGTTATCCTGAATGTAATCTTCTAATTTGTATGATATGCTTGTTTACAAAGGGTGCTTTTTACAAAAGTTTTACATTTTCGTTCATTTTATTTTCATATGATACAAGGTATTTTGTTGCAACATTTAGTAGGTAAGTACGCTCGCGACTGTCATTTCTTTGGAACGTCAGCCATTTGTAGATCTTTGATAATTGTTACAAGTAGTCAGAATCCAGGAAATCTGACACCAGTCTAGGAGATCAGCTAGGCATCCATGTTAAATACTGGAATTCAACTGTAGCCGGTTAAACTGGATCCAATCCAAATACAATTGGGAAAAAGCAAGGCAGATTCATTAATTAAATTTTTACGTCTTAATTGAAAACTTTACATATTATTCTATACATATATATTAGGGAGTCCCAAAAAAATTAAAGTCGTTTTTTTTTAATGCATACCCTCTTATTTTTTTACTTTTAAGTCAAAACAATTATAAATAAAATTTTAAAAAGGTAGGACCTCGTTAACCCGTGCCGACTTACATCGATACATGAAAGAAGAAAGAAAGAAAGAAACATTTATTGCCAACACTATTGTTATAACACTATGAAAAAAAAAAACAGATTCTTATAAAAATAACAGTTTTCAGTGTGGCAAAAGGAGCGGGCTCAGCTAATGTTGGCCATTGAGTAGCATAGCCACAACGCTGGTCAACGCTGATTTACAGCCCGCTCCCTCTCTCATTACTGTAAGCTTGCAATAAAAATTGTAACGACTTATCACAATAAAAATGTCTTAACTAACCAACATGACAAATCAAATCAATACAAAAAAAAAACATAAAGTAAATAAATACCTTCAGTCAGTCAGTACTTACTCTCTAAGGCTGACGCGACCTAACGTGTCGATGTGCTCGTGATTACTCGTTAATTAGTTATATAACTCGCATTTCTTCAATCCTTCAACATGTCAGTGCAATTACGCAGTTCTAAAAGGGGTATATTTTTAATAGGTGACGTAAAATATCATATAACGGGTTGAAAACTCCCGTCTAATAGACAAGTACAGCAATTTTATTTGACAGTATCCGTGAAGTGAATTTAACTATCGATGAAAGTCCTAATCTTACTATTCGCGAGTGTATTATATATTGGTATAAGGCCTATTAAATCATTGCCTAATTGTGTGAAACTACTTGTAAACTTTTATCAAGTTTGGAGGGACTTTAAAAAAAATGAACAAAAGACAAGATGTATTTAAGCAGCGCCATCAAGATATGTCGACAATTTAAATAATTTGTTTGAAAATGCACTCGCCGATGCTCTTCAATTAATAAAAATAAATGATGATAGAATCTTTTTACAGCGTCAAAGAGAAAAATTGATTATATTAATTTATGTACTGTTACAAGACGACTCATTATCCGAATCTAATGAAAACTTAGATTTACAAGAGGACGTACTGAAGGTAGTCGAAAACACGCAGCCTAGCAAAACACCTCTGCGGCGAGATTTAATTGCTCTAAAATTGGTAGCAGCACTAGATTTCATACAGAAAAACGGAAAGAACGCTCTGAACCCATACAAATTAATATCCAAAATAAGGTACCGGAAGTTGTGACTGACTGATTGGGACGGCAAGCTTTTGCCTGCATTAAATGTTCGGAAATTAAAAGAAGAACGTCTTCCTATGGTTATTTCTTATGAAAACAAAGAACAACTTATTGCTGCAAGAGTAGAAAGTTCTACAGGAAGAAACCAGTAGTTTGGAACGCGATTGTAGACTGGAATTTAGAAGATAAAGTGCAAATATGTGAAAAAAAAGAAAATTGATAAAACCATCTGAAAAGCAGACTTTTATCACTACTTGATGATGATGTGGACCAAGAAACTAAATTTAAAATGGTTCAAAATTTAACCAAAGAGGAAGAAACTTTGCGGAATAATTTTGAGGTTTATTGTATGGTAAATTTAAAGAACTTTGACATTAATAGTTAAAGAAATGTTTACTTTCGTTCCCTGTGACAGTATATTTTTTAACACTATTTGCTTATTTTGTTTCAGAATAAAACAATCCCTGAGTTCATTTTAGTAAAAAGCAAGTCCTTGTTCAACCGCCTTAAAATTGAAGACAGTTTTCTACATTAATGTCGTACTTTGTGGTCAAATAATGCTTCGTTTCAAGAAGTCAGAAAGAAAGTTTCGGCACTGAGGGTAGTAAACGATGCAGCCGAAAGAGTGTTTAATTTAATGTAAGACTGATTGAGTCAGGCGTTACTTTGCGGAAATCCATTTTAAATTTGAAAATGAAAATAATATATCTAGTTTTAATTTCCGCGAATATTAGTGGGTTGCAGGTATGATTACAAGGCACTAATATTCGCGGAAATTAAAACTAGATATATTATTTTCATTTTCAAATTTAATGTAAGACTTTCATGGATTAATCACTGTTGAGGAGGAACAAAAACCATTTTTATTACGTTGCGTACGAGAGCACCTGAAAATTTATCCTGACTCTAAAAAACAAACGCTAAAAAGAAAAATTGAAAAATAATATTATTTTTTAATATAAATGAATAAATTATACATTATTTGGGTGTATTGGCGTTTTAATTAAGTAACAAAAATTAAATTCTGAATTCCTCCAACACTAAGTCGGTACAAATTTTCATGTCAAAACTTTGGCATCGAGTCGGCACGGGTTATCGTTGTTCAATCACGATAATATTTATTATTTGAGTCAATGAGGTCAAACCGAATAAAAATAGAGGGTATGCGTATTCGATTCCGCGAAAAAAAAAATTTCCCTTATGTCTTGGGACACCCTAATATATACACCCCTAGTTTTTAATTAGTACAAAAAAAAAACAGGGCTCTGTCCGTACCCGTTACTGATCATATTTGTGTAGTCAAAAGTAAAAAAAAAAAAACATAAAATTGTCCACGGAGTTTTTTAATAATTGGTAAATTCATAATAGAATCAATATTCATAAAAATTGCTACTAGAAACTACTACGCACAGTGCTTTTCCATTTTAATCGTCATTTATTCATTCATAAATCAATAGCCTGTACAATATTTTTATAAGTTGAGTGGCATTTTAGGATATAAAAAAAGCTAATAACTTTGCTGTTTATGAACATAATTTTTTGAGACTTTTCTTAAATAATAACAAGACCTTTTCTAATAAGCCCTTAAAGTATTTGTACTAATTAAAAACTAGGGGTGTATATATATATTACGATAGTCAGGATTGTCATGGGCCGTCAGTTTCTACGAAACAACACTCACTGACACGTTTCGTTTGTAGTCTCTCCGTGCTCTGTAGGGTTGAGCTTCTGGACTTTTCTAATCTGTGGTAGTTTTTCAAATAGCCCCATTGAGAACTTGAACTGAAATAGAGAGATTTTTGCTGACGTCATGGCTCTGACGTCAACCGACCTTGGCTCGGACCCAAAAGGTTCGACTTTGAATATCTCATATTACAATATGGATTGTAATCTCTGGAGGGGTGCAAAAGAAAGTAAGGTGGTCGGTCGTGCATGGACTTTGCAAAGAAGCGTTAGCCTATGTGATGGTAATTTAGTAGGTAGACGATATAATGTGTACCCACGTGTTTAGTTTTACCTTCAGATAACATTCCATCCTTATTTACAAGTCTTGAACTAACTGTCATCATAAGATAAATGTCTATCTCTCTATGTTTCTTTACTCACATATAGTAAAAAAAATGTTGCCTACTTTGCACCATATTTGGAACACAAAACTTCACATCCACTATAAAAGCAAAATGGCTGCTAATCCAGCACAGGTACAGGTCCACGAGCCGAATAACTTATGTACCTACATGGATCTAATTAGGAGTTTTACCTGCCCGGAGGACGAAATAAAAACTTTGCGACTGTACACTAGTATTATTGTTTTTGCAGAAAATTATTATTTGGAATAACGAGGCTTGCTTACTGAGTCAGAAAATTTTATTTGATAAAAAATTAAGAAGATTTTTTATTGTGTGCTTAGTGTTAGGCATGTGAGTAAATGAATTACAATATATTGCTATCTATATCTGTATCTAAACCAATATTATAAAGAGGAAAGATTTGTATTTTTGTATGTAACGAATAAACTCAAAACCCACTGGACCGATTTAAAAAAATCTTTTAATTCACCATTACAAAGCTACATTCACCCTGAGTAACATAGGCCATATTTTATCCCCATATTCCCAAGGGAACGGGAACTACGCGGGTAAAACTGCGGGGTGCTGCTAGTATATAATATAGTGCTTGCTTCATTATTTTTTTTTTGTCTTTGACACTATGCCTTTACTATTAACCGTTTCTTTTTTACATCAGAAGGCCAATTCTCGTACATAAAAGCGTTCAATTTCAAGTAGCAATAAACAGATGTCAAACTGTTGGGAAATTAGTGGTAATTTTCGCGGTGTACGACTACGATGCGATCACTAGTTAAGTATTGCCTCTCGATATCCAAGGAATGAAATTGAATTATGACTGTTTTTGTATCTCTATATTAAATTTCTGTCAAAGTTATTCGGCGTTGTAAAAATCAGCCCTCACAATTTGTTAAAAAAGCAGTCGTACGAAATGTACACAATACACAAGTGGGCTCTTCTAAAATGGGAGTTTCGTTATCATAACAGTAGATTCAATAAATAATAATATTAGTGAAAGTTATAGGTGTTTAATTGAGTTAACAATAGTTAACATAACTTCCTCTATTTGAAAGTTTTGTCAGTAACTCAGAGCGAAACGCGCTGAAGTAACTTGAGGACTAATATGACACCTTTTTTTCTGGATGGGAAATCATCAAATGACTTCTCCCGCTGTGGGCGGATCGGAAGGGAGTGTTAGACTCTTACTGATTAAAACCCACCCGTGATTCTTCTAGTTCCGCAAAGTAACGCCTGACTCAATCAATTATACCTTACATATCTGTTTATTTAGTCTATTTTGGGCCACTGCTGGGCAAAGGCCTCCCTCTCCCTTTTCCACACATCTCTGTTATTTGTGTCAGGCCATGTCGGGCAAGTCCTGTCTATTGGAGTCGAGTTCGTCCCATCATCTTCGCCTTGGTCTGCCGAGATGTATTTAGGCATTTAATGGGAGCCATTCGGAGGTCCTTTTTGCCCATTTCTCGTTTGACATGCGGCAAACGTGTCCGCCTGGGACTGGGAAAAACACTTTTATCGTGGAATTTAAGTATGATTGACATTAATATTCGTACTATAATTATATAAGAATTACTTATACACAATTTATTTATTTTAGCGGAGAACCTCAAGTGGCAGAAATATAATAACCTTGTTGGTAGTTATATTTTTGAGCCGTTTGGGGTGGAAACTCTTGGTTCGTGGGGTCCGAGTGCTCATAACATATTTAAAGATTGGTCAAGACGTTTAGTTGACACTTCGCGTGACCCAAGGGCTGGCTTTTATCTTGGACAAAGGATAAGCATTGCCATATAGCGTGGTAATGCTGCCAGCCTTTTGGGTATATTACCACTGGCCAGCAGGAATTTTTCGACGAAATTTTGACTACTTTTATTTTTTTTATTTTAGGGTATATGTATAGTAATAGTTAATTATAATTAATATTAAGTAATTTATTTATTTACCCGAATATAGGTTCATAAAATATGGTATACTAGTTTCCGCCCACATGTCATTATCCCAAGGGATAAAAAGTATGATTATGTGTTATTCTAGACTATAATTTATCAAATGCCAAATTATATCAAGATCTGATTGAGCCGTTCTAACGTGATTAATTAAGAAACACCCATACATCCACACATACAAACTTTATAATATTAATAAGTATTCAAAAGACTGTTATATTCTACCATACCATTATGGTGTTCCTTCTGGCAGTGAAACTGTCAGAAAAACAAATCAATAAACAAAAACTCATAAAAACAAATAATAAAACCGTACATGTGTGTAATGATCCCCCATAAGTACACAATATTTGCCAAAACGACGCGGATTTAAAAAGTAACTGCCGAACGCGTCGTTTTCGATTTGCGTCCTACGTTAAAAGTTAATGAAAATCGTTACATCACACATAAAAACATGCTCCTCCAGGAGTAATCGACCAACAAAATTATATAAAGGTGTATGGTAGAGGGTTTGCCAAGAAGAAAACATCGAAAGAGAGACGAATATAAGAATCTTCGTGTCAGAGCAAGACAGGTAGTGTTATTTGGCAAGCAAGGTTAAGAGGACATCTTAAGGTAAGCGCTCGAATTTGGTACCCTGAAGCTATTTCATAATACATACGTATTACAGGATCCAGATCGATCCCAATGCTGGAATTAAGACACATAGCCTTAGAAGATATTTAAAGATACAAAATTAATTTAGCGAATTAAAGGGGAAAACAAAATAGATGAGCTCCGTAGACAATTTGATGATACAACAGATATTATGTTGTTTAAAGGTCAAAGATCAAAATACAAATTTTTGCTCGAGTAAATTTTGCCTTCATTTGTCCTGGTACAAAGCGAAGGCCTTATTACAATGAAATAAAGAGCGATGATCATCACACTACAAAGTTTCCTCCAACGGATTCTGGCTTAGCATATTTTGAGATGTAGCAATATAATATGTAAGATGGTATACAATTTCACGCGTTATTTTACAAAATATCGCGTGAAATTGTAAACAATTTTTTCTTAATAAGACACAGATGTATTGGAAACTATTGAATTTGGATAGGCTTTATTCTATACAAAACGATTTTTCATAGTGTATCGAGAAATTATAATCTGTTAAAGATTTATTGAATCTTACGGAGTCTGCAATTTTCCGGAGACATAAGTATACAAGTATACTTGAATTAATAATTCTTCATAATTTCAATACATATCTTTGTTCTAGTATAACGTTGTGTATTTTGAGCTAAATTCAAAAAGGTCCTCAAAATTATCCGTTGCAAACAATTTGAACTTTGCTTTGTTTGACAAAGAGTTTGTTGTTCTAAAATCGAATTCGAAATTCAAAAATAGGTACTCAAATTTACTGAAAACCCGTCATTGAAAAAACCGTATCCAAAGCTTAGCTGTCAGAATGAACAAAATCTAAAACAATTTAATCGTAGAACGTGTTAAAATTCCAATTATAAATAGTTCTACAAAGAAAGCACGTTTGGATTACAAAAAGCTTATTACGAACCGGGTAGCAAAAATCAATTGAATACGATTCCACCGTAATCGGAGTACAAAAAACAGCGGCCGGTCGTGCTCTTTAAGAATTTTCCTTTAATATTCAGTTACGAGTTTTGGGGGTCCCTTTAGAAATTAGATAAACGCTAAAGTTTTCAACAGTTTAAATTATTCATTTATGAGTATTGAGATTGACTGAGAAATGAGAGTAACTGTTAATGTTTGAATAGAGGTATAAAGAGTTGTCTTGTGTATATTTATCATTAATCTGTGACTGAAGTAGAAAGTTTATTCAGCAAAGTAAGCCTCAGTCATGTTATGATTCGTACGTTACATACATATTTGTACGGAACTCTCGTATAATATGTGGTGGGGTTTGTGAATGAATTGAATGGCAGTGGCGGGCCGCATATAGCTTCTAAATATTCATGGGTCCGGCGAATGAAAGCCATAAATTTATGAAAGTGCAGGCGGGTTGTGGAGACCGCGGTGGCTCGCAAAAGTTAACGAGGTCCACTTACACACGACGGTTAAAAAAAAAGCATCAAGCGATATCAAAAATGGAATTTGCAACGAGCATTTATCAATAAAGTATTGGAATATACCTATAAAATAATATTTTGTGGAAGTTTGTACTCGACATTCACAGTTTTGTGCATATAGTATTATATGAATATGTATTAAATTAAGTTATAAATTGGTTGTTTATTTACAGCGTTCTTTCGTAACTGATGTGTTAGTTGTGTTACAAACTGTCAGTGGTAAAAATGGTTTGTTAAATCGAACTGCGTAGAGAATTGAATTTTTAGTCGCTTTATAGCTCTATCTATAAATTAAACACACTTCTGCTTTTTTATAAACCTTAATATAAGATTTTCAATAGATGGATGACTGATGAGATGGTTTAGCTAGGCAAATTGTTGTCGTTGCTATTAAACACTGAACTTGGGCTCTAAACAAAAACACAATCTATCAGAGATAGCGATTGTCGAAATGTTTGGGATTGCGACTTGACATACTGGTAGCGTATGTTGTGTTGTTGTGTATGACAATGCTGCCGTCGCAAACTATCAGAAAAACTTCTAATTTCCCCACATTCTGTCAGTTCAAAACGCTTTTTAAGAACCTATAAGAATTGGTCCTCTATATCAAATTCTCATATCATCGTATAAACTTAATGTTGATAGTAGCCAAAAACATGTACAATCAAACAAATAAAAGCACACATACAATTTAAAAGATAAAACGCAGAACACACAAAACTTACCGACCATGGAGCAGTGGCAATGTAAACATTGTAGGGTACAACGAACAAATTACGCAATGTATGTGTACACGTCGTTTGGACCGCCTACAGCCACTGTATACCGTGTTTGCAGTGGTAACTGGATGGAAAATGAAATGACAATCGGATCGATTGGCTGCAAAAGCGAATGATTGTTGAAATTGTGACAATGGGCTTTAACATTGTCATTCATCATAAAGAGACATGACGAGCTACGGAGTAAACTGTCTACTTATATAATTCGTTGTTCGCGATGATTGAGATTTGTTTGGTCGGTTAGGTATATAACATTGCTCTTTATTTTAATTCTTTGTTAAATTGAAAATATAATAAATTCGAATATACACTCGTTTGTGCTTATGAGAGGTTCAAATTGCACTTTTATTTGTCAAATAAGTACACATTTAATTATCTAAGAGCATGAATTTTGTGAACTTTTATTGTGAGTTATTTAAAGGATTAAACAATTCTTCAACCTTAAAATTCTCCAAACACTTCATTTCAACCAAGAAATATCGTATTTATAGTGGTTTACATAATGGAAAATAAATTATTGTTGCACTTGTGTGCACAACGGCGCTGAAATTTTTCATTAAAACAAGAGACATGTCATGGAATAAACTGTTTACGTGTATGATTTTCATTTGTTTGTCACAGATGAAAAATGTTTCTTTTTTGCGAGTTTTTTATTTCGTTTTATTTGTTTGGGACAAAAAACAGTTATACATTAGAGCATTGACAAAAGGTAGTTACAGTAAGGTCAAAAAAACGTATAACCTACACTATTGTCCACGAAGTGACATCGGAGTTCGATAACGAACGCATTACGCATGTTAAATGAGAGAAAAATAAAAGAAATTAAAAGAAAAACACTATAGCACTATATCGACGAATCGAAGGAAGCGGATAACAATAGCACCCGTGTTATGGGCAACTTGCAAGAAATTATGTGACCATTTTTTTAAATTTAGATTGCGACAACGCGAAAATATCAAAATAATTGAATTGTGAATTATAGGTTTTTAAAAGTGCGAATTTCATTATTGTTTTATTCCAACTTTTCAATAATAAAAACGTTAATAAATTGGCCTATCCGACCTCCACACCCCAGTAACACGATACGCTTCGGCAAGACCGTTTCTACAAAGGAAAATATTTTGTAGACTACAACGAATTATGTGAATTTAATTAGTTACTTCTATTTCTGAATGACTAATTTTATTCTTTAGCCTTTAGTCTTTTCCGAACTGGATAAGGGTCGATAGATTTTCGATAAATCATTAGGGCTTTGGTTTTAATGTATCGAGGGAGTTGTTGGCCTGGCTAGAATCTCAGTATAATTTTAAATTCTGAACTAGATCTAAAATCTATCAGACTCTGAATCACAATTGGTATTTTTCCAGACTTTTCGAAATTAAACTTTCTACCCAACTATAAAAAATAAATTGAAATTTGTTATTTATAGGTACAAACTTATTATATAATTTATATATATATATTTAGTCTGATACATTCATACCACACATTCTATCATAATTACATGACGTGGCTAACAAGCTCAGTGTAGATTGATCTGGCTTCAATTCTGAATCTCGAACATCATACATACATACATGAACGGTATGTCCAGACTCCAGATTATCACAGCTTTTTGTTATAATACTATTGTAATAGTGGTTCTTCACGACACCAAGATTTATTTGCACAGACTTAGTGTAGAAAAAAAATATTCAGATTTCGAAATCGGTGTAGACAAATTTCTGAATCGTGGGGATGGTAAGATATCCACTTGATTTCATTCGCGGACATTCAAAAATTTCCGGGTCGGTCCAATCATTCTGGAGTTTTGCGCCTAGAAACACATTTAGCCATTCATTTATTTTATACGTATTATGTCTGATACACGGCACTGCCTAGAATCCTACTGAAAAAGCACACATTCTGTCATAATTTTTTGACATGACAAACAGGCTCAGCACGAGACGATCTGGCTACAATTCTGCGACCCGAACACCACACATACGTCCATGAGCGACATGTGCAAATTATCACAGTTGCTCGTTACAATACGAGTGTAAAACAGCCACTTGATTTCATTCGCGAACGGCTCCAGTTGGCGTCGGGCCAGATCTTCTTATTCAATCAATATGTCACCGTTTACATAAGTGGATTTTATTTTTTATTCGTTTAACTACCTAGGTGAATGATGTTGTACAAATTACAGGTTGTTTACTGAGGAGTCGGTTGTACAACTGGTTTTAGTTTGTTGATAGGTTTTAAGGAAAGACCGTAGAAATGATGAATTGACTGTGTGAGAAAGGGTGATGACGACTAGAGTATAAAAAACTAAGAGATGTTTCATGAAAGCTGCCGAACAAATTGTGATAATGCAAGAGAATGAAGATCAAGAAACCTCTTGTGTAACTCGAAATTGCAGTAGAAAATAATTCCAAATCCATTGCGTATTATGATGTAAAACCGTCTGCTGGACAAAGTAAAACCCGCAATGAATACGGGGTTGCAACTTTAAAATGAAACCATAATGCCGCCACCAATTGCATTCATTTTTGTACCATGTAATTAGAGTTGGTAATATGAAATGAAGAAAAGTTATACCAATTTATCAAACTGAAGTACCTTAATGCAGCAAGAAAATAAAAACATCAGAAAAGAAAAAAAAAACAACAAGTTAAAAAAAAACTATTATTTTTTGTTGGCCATTGATTTACGCGAAACGCCACTGTATTTTAATTCTAACGGGTAAAGCAGCCGCACGGGTCAATCTTCAAAGTTGGCCTATGGATGGGTGACCTTCATAACATACTGAGTTTCCACCGTGCCTCGTTAAGCACATTATGCCGTTGGTCCCGGCTATAATTTGTAGGTCTATTGCAGTTCGGTACGGTTTGTGAAGCCAGAAAATCTGCCTCTGTCTTACCAAGAACTACTGTATTACCCAGTTAATGGGTTGCGAGGTCTGGTATGTAACCGCTGCACTTATAATACTTGAATTCAGCAGAATCCGGTTTGACTGGAAGCCGACCCCAATATACATAGTTGAGAAAAGGCTGAGCAGATGAATATATTACAGTATCGCTACTTGTAGACGCCACATTAATTAAACTAGATCCAGTTTACCATCGTTCTTCGATATTATCACAAATCATTCAAACAAACGCAAACGGTTGTGATAGTACACCCCTCAGAGCTCCGGCTACGTAAGACTGATAAGAGGTTATCAGTCAGCCTGGTTGTAAAGACAGGTGTGATAACTAATCTGATGACCTCGGCCGATTGTGCCACTCAATTCTATGTGCCTTGTCTTCTTTGGATTATTGAACGGCTAGCTTTGAAAGCTGCTGTGTTCCCAGCCTTATTTTATAAATGGTCAGTAAGTTATTATGCATTTTAACAGATAATATTTGGATGAACGGATCAGTGAGCTTTCTCTTACACAGCTTTTACATTGCATTTTAATCTTCTTTGTAAGCTTCATTTTTATTCATTGAATACAATAATTTAATGTTCGTTGTCAGTCATATATTCAGCAATCAAAACGGAAAACTGATCGACTCATAACAGCGGCCAACAATTATTGCTAACTTATATATGATAACAAAAAAAAAAAAAAATCTGATGACCTACGGAGTGACCCAAATGTCAAAAGTTGGCGGGCAGCCAGAATGTGTTATCTACTACGGAGTGAAATACTAGCCGTTCCCAATTTTCATTTTTTAATTACCAAACTCTTGACTTTGATGCTGATGTTTGACAACGGTGCATTGTAGATATTTATTCATTTTTTCGGTGCTGTAACCACTTGACCCGGTTATCAAGAACTTTTTCAGTTGCCCCTTCACTGAAGAGTATTTCGGATTTGCTTTTTATGTTGACTATCATGGGTTAAGATGACACGAAATAAAAATACCCGAAAATATTGAAACCATTTTTGTATTGGAAAATTTGTAGGTACTCTTGTTATAAATCTCACACAGTAGATTCTTTTGTGATAAAAATAAAAGTGGACAAAAATAAAAAATATTTTTATCACAAAGGAATCTATGTATTTTAGGCATTCTTTAATAGAGTTTCTGTGTAGACACGTATCAAATTGTTCTACTTATTTTTAGATACTCTATTTTCGAATATTTACTATTCAACATGTATAAAAGTCTAAATAGACAATGAAAGCGGTAGGCAAAACACCTATGTATACCGATAATAGCATAACCTTGTAACTACATTTACACCTATAAAAGTTTTCCTTAAGCCCGTTATTATTCGATATTCTTGGTACAATTGCGAATCCAAATCCGGTATAAACACGTTTATTCCTAAGCTACATACACACATTCGGAAACGTTCAGAAAACGGGCTTAAGGTGTGTTCGAATGAATAAAAACGCGGAAAAAATAAAATGGGGAAATAGGGCAGGGTGGTCTATTGCTTCTACCCACGAAATCAAAATCCATCGTCGGCTGAGCTCTCCCTATAAATTTATTATTGCGCAACTTCCTTTCAGCTATTGTCTTTTAAATCACGGGGTAGTCAGAAAATATCAGCTTTATATTCTGTATGGATCGCGGGATCTTTGAGTTATATAACTGCTTTTTTGCCGATTTAAGATGGAAACGTGTTTTGTTTCATATTGATGACGATAAAAGCAAATATATAAACGTCATTACAATCATCAACGTTATAAGTCCTACAGACGGTATATAGAATTTGTTTGTGCTACCTACTAAGTAACGGAATTGGACGATAAAACCTACTTGTTGGCCGAATTAAGCTCTGCCCATTACAAAGGGCATGTCTTAGGTGACGTAGACTTGGATAAGACGAAAAAAACCCTTGACATAATACTAGGTATACATACATATACGCCCGAGTTATTTTTAAAGTACACTGTCGTACCATTCAATATGACATAGCATAGGTAACCTACAAGTCTATTCACACTCCTCCATAGCTACATATTAATCTTGGATTGGATTGAAAGAAAAATATCCGTGGCATTTCCCGAGCAAGTAGCTTGAGTGTTCCGAAGAAAATAGGTTAATACGGCACTCGAAGAGATGGGCTTACACGCTATTGCCAACTTTGTCATTCAAGTATCGCTTTTAGCTCCGTTTAACACAATAACCAGCACGTTTTAAACGGACGTTTAATTTTATCGCACAGATTAGAAAAGATGGCGGCTTTTAGGTTCGAAATTTAGATTTTGTTGATCGATAAATAGATGTAGATATCTAGGTACTCGGTGACGATGTTTTAGATTAAGTTTAGAAAAACAAAGGAAAAGTTCGTGTCGATAACTATAAGGTTAATCACGACAGGCTGTTAACATGGAAACTTTTGAAAGTTTTTATAAACCCTAGTTGCGGCGACCAAATTCTTTTTAGCGGGTAATACAGTCACAAAGAGTACTTGACTTCCCAAGTTTTAAAAATTGGACGTTCTGAAAACACCCCAATTGTTACTCTCGGCACTTCAACCTTTTGTCAGGACCCACTATATGACAGAGCACCATCATTTTGTAAACTCTTTTGTTTTAAAACGTACTTAAGATTTCGTTTGAAGACTTTCGATAAAACTCCACAGCAAAAAAAAAAATGATACTTGGAACCTTTTTTTTTTGCAAAATCCTGGCGAAGACACTGACCGGAGATTCACGTAGGTACTCCATCTTATTTAAATAAAACCCAATTTACATAAATGAATATATTATTGTATCCACCTACACAAGCCACCTACTCAAGAACCGATCACCTTATTTTATTGATTTATTGTTTTATGTGCATTAGCCGTAATAGGTATATCTTTCAAATCTGATAATAGCCTACCTACTTCTGTGGTGGAATACCATAGAGTTTATTATATCTATGTGGAATACTGATCAAACTAGCAGATTTTACTAGTTTTGACTAAGACTAAAAAAATGTACTTGTAATGTTTTATAAAAAGTCAGAATCTGAATTGTTGACAGTTTTATACACAAAGTCTGTCAAATATAAATTTTGTTTTTCGGATAAAAACGTCTGACGTTAGAAAAACTAGCCCGTCATCCAAATACCTGCCATTCGAAATGACTGGCATTTGGATGACGGGCTAGTAGCAATAGGGTAGTTAACTGAAAAAGTCTGGTTTAGTCCGTCAGATAGATTTCCAAAAAATATTGGAAACGTATTTTTTCTTTTTTCATATAAACAAAAAATGAAGACGATACAGTGCGTTGAAAACTCGTGTGACGTCACTACTCGCTACTATTTTTACCGGGCCGTGACGTCACACGCTCCCACTCCTGATCTTTGATGCTTTTTATCTTCGTCAGTTTTTATAGATTTAAAGGAAAAAATACGTGTCAAATATTTTTCTATAATCTAACTGACGGACTGAACATAATCATATATTTTTTACTCAGGCAACATCCCTATTCTAATGGTGTCGGAGTCTTAAAAATACTTTTATTGGTATTTAAAACCAAGTGACTGTGCTTTCAAATCGAACGCGATCATTCGAATAAGGTTCGAGATAAACGTAGCAGTATAACACAATAGTACAACGTGAACTTTATAGTCCTGTCCTTGATCTATGACTAATAGATTTGGTGTCCCGCACTGACGTGTTCGGCAAACCATTCATTAATCAATTCGCGATACACTCGCGACTTCCTCGACTATTCATTACGTGGATTTGCATTTACCTAATACTTCTATACTAGCTATAGAACTTGATATTTGATTAGAAAATTAAATGTACATCGGAAAATGCATTAGTATGCTACTTATGCGTTTTATTATTAAGGGTGAGTAATGTTATTTTATGATTATTGTTAGTCAGTATTATCCCACTACTGGGTAACGACCGCTTCCATGAAACACGCCTGTACAGAGCTACTTGGGTTATGTGGAGAACTGGTCGTTAAATTTGGGCGGCTTGTACCGCCATCTTCCTCAAAGTTTGTCCGCGACAACTTCTTCCTGTGTCAGAACTCCATAAAGTGATTCTTTTGTGAGACGTGGTAAACCCACATCAAATTTTTATCAATGTAGTTATATTATGGGACGTTTTATAATTCTGGCATAATTTAGATTAATTTAAAAATCTCTTGCCATGTAATACTAAAATGTTGGCTTGGCGCCCCGTGACCGACTGATAGAGCATGGCGTGAGAGCTACTCTCACATAGTTTGTGCTGATACGACAGAAGAAAATTATGTCTAATTGGTCTATGAGAGCATTTTACCTGAAAGAGTACTGAAGTATGAGAGTGTCTCGTGTTCATGTAAGCCCTGCCCAAAATAATTTTAAGTGTCAATCGATATAGGGTTGCCAAACCCGATGTATACGACTGTATTTTTAATTCCGATATTTTTTTTTATAAGCTGAAAGGCTATATAAAAAATATATTTATATTGTGTGTTAAATAACATATGCCAAATTTTCACCATTTTGCGATACCTAAATAAAAAGGTACCTTTTGGGCGTGTATTTCACCAAATTTTCGCATATTTTTAGATGATATATATGTACATACTTCCACGTGTGTATGCGTACAATGCATGGCTTATAGCGCTCTCATTAAAACCAGTAGTGTTCATAGTTCTATTAAAAAAATCCTAAAATTGTAGCGATCACCAGTCACAGCGAATAACAGCAGGCCAGCAGCACTTGCCATGTGGGTGTGTTAAAGGAGAATAATGAAATTATTCTACCTAATTCAGTCGAAGTGGATTAAGGGATCTTAAAATTTGTAAAATATGTGGGGGAAGAATTGATCTTTCCTACAATCTGATTATGAACAAAAACAAAGTTGTACACATCCGATTTGACCTATTCTCTTGGCACATGCCGTTAACCGAAATGCTTTGACGTATTCTACTTTAGTCATTCTTAGTTTCAACTTAAAATGTTGGTTTCTAATAGATTTCCTATTTATCTGCATAATAACCTATTTATTTCTCTGTTTGTACTGTGGGCGTCTCCTTACTTTTGTTAAACGCATCTCAATTTCCTCAACAAAAATATCCAGTGAACCTTTTGTCCAACATCTAATCCAATTGATATTCGTACATTTGAGTGATACTGAGACATAATGTTTTATTTCATATCCCGGGAGGAGCTTGGCAGAGGGCTATTCGGTATAAAAGGTTCCTTATTTCTTTCCCCGAGGCGTTATTTCTTTGTGCAGAATTTCATCAGCACCTGTCACACGTTAGCAATAACATCGTGTCGCAAACAAAACTCGTGTGGACAGTTCGGGAAGTTTTTCAAATATAGAAATGTACGGAAGTTTAAAAAAAAAAGTTTTTTTTAATGTTTTCCAGCGTCAGTAAAATTACTTAGATGAATTTCAAATTCTTTGAGTATTTTTTACTCAGAGTGCTAATTCTTCTAATTGTCTTATTACTTGTGTTATGCTAGTTTTTCGAAGTTGACTTGATCAACAATTGTTTACACTAATTTACAAACAAAATAAAACATGTTTTTAAAATTTACACCGTGCATAGCATAAGCATAATCAGCCTTTTAATGTTCCCACTGCTGGGACACAGGCCTCCTCTCTAGGAGAGGGAATGGGCTGAAGTCCACCACGCGGGCCCAGTGCGGGTTGGTGAATGTCACATATCTTCGAATTTTTGGTTCTAGGACATGCCGGTTTCCTCTCGATGTTTTCCTCTACCGTTTTGAGACCAGTGGTGATGACACACACAGTCACACAAAGTAATGCGCCTGGCAGGGTTTGAACCCGCGACCTACAATTCGTAAGTCGGGGCCGTTACCTCTCGGCCACCAATTAAACTTAAAAACTCAAATATAATATGATATCTATACTTATAATAAATCTGTAGAGAGGTCAATTCTGTACAAGGAATATATTTTCAAAATAACTATCAGGGGGTGATTAGTGATCGATACTGGTGCCAAAAATGCAATCAATAAATTTTTTGTCTGTCTGTCTGTCTGTCTGTCTGTCTGTCTGTCTGTATGTTCTTTATAGAAACAAACACTACTCGACCGATTTTAACGAAACTTGGTGCAATTATTCTTCATACTCCTGGGCAGGTTATAGTAAACTTTTCATCACGCTACAATCAATAGGAGCAGAGCAGTGAAGGAAAATGTTGGGAAAACGGGAGAAGTTACTCCATTTTTTAAGCTTCCGTCGCGTGTGTAGCATTAATGGTTAAAGTTATATAGAAATCATGTATTACGGAAATGTTTTACATAAAATTATCTAAAAAATGTCAATGGTAATGGTAATGTAAATGGTTGACTCACAATAACACGTGTAACTCCCGATAGCTGAGCAGTTCGGCGCTTTCTGATTATTTGTATGAAACTTTGTCAGTTTTAAACCGATCGGGCTGAGAGTTTCAAAATCGGGGGTAAAGTAACTATTCCACGCGGACGAAGTCGCTGGCAGAAGCTAGTGCTAAATATAACAGTACAATTTCCTCAAAATTTCCTATAAATAGTCCAAAAAAATTTATTACAAATCTGTTAAACAGTTCAAAAATTTAAATTTTTGCTTCCTTAGAGAATCAAAGTGAAAATCAACTATATCGCTACAACAGTATTCAAAACCCTACAAAACCTAAAACAAAATTAAATAGTTGATTAACAATCTCTTACACGTTGCAACATACGTAACAGTGCAGTCTGTGCTACAAATATTAATAGAAGCCGTTTTAGAGTCTCAAAAATAAAAATTGTCGAAACTCTAAAACGGCTTCATAACCTAAACAAAAACCTATCCACGTTCATTCTACGTTACTTTCTTAACTTATTAACACAGAGGAGTTTCAAAAGCGTACCAATTCCGGTCAACATTAATCCATAGCGATACGGCTATACTGACCTACATAGACGACCTTCGCGTTCCACCCTTTGGAGTTTTGCAATTACGGAAAATGATGAAACAATATAGAACGCATACTGATGATACTCCCAGTCCATATAGAGAGCTTGAATTAAAAAAATATACTGTACATTAATATTTTTGTGTTTTGTTATGAACAAATTTAGGGCTCCGTTAGGTGAGAAATAATACGGCCTAAGTACAAATAGTTCTTAGAAACTACTTGAGCACGAATCAAATATTAATAAAACTGTTGATAATCGTCGTTCTGTTTATCCCTCTGAAATTCAGGGATTTTTCGTCTAGCCAAAGTAACTAAAGCGAAAAATGTTTGGGATTGACTGTGTGGCACACCTATTAGTGGCGCATTTCAGTTATTTTTTCTAGTCTTAAATAAACGACATCAATGACAGAATGTAACTTTTTTTGACTCACACGTCATTCAAGAATCATCGATTTTCAACCTCTACGCAGTAGCATTCTGAAATGATCAGTCAATAGAAAACGATTGATAAAGAAAAGTATGAAAAGCAACGCTTTAACCGCAAAAACAAAATCTAGTCATCTCATAAACCATCTTCTTCTTTTTTTTCTGAACTGTAAATCCTTAAACCACTTTGTAAAACTTTGGATTTTCAAAGTTTAACTGATCGAAAACTTCATCATGATCCATTTTAGTTAAACTGCTATGTATTTACTATATACTTCAACCTTCGTTGATCGGGTCGATATCATATCAGTTCGGCATCGAAACTGTTAGATTAATTGCTGTAGGTATACCTATGTATATACATATATCTACATTTACTTACTATAGCGTGTAGTCGATTCTGATGATCCAAATTTTGGACTTACCAATTAAAATTGTGCTAAACAACTTTACGTACGATTTACCTTTGTTTTTGCATGTGATTACTTACATTTTAACCGATTTCAAACAAAGGAGGAGGTGTTTTTCAAGACGAATTTGTACATTTTTACTGGGTGTATCGATTTAGATGATTATTTTTATATTCGAAAGCTGGTGCTTGTTATGTGGTCCCATTTAAATTTGAGTGAGGTATCGAAAACCGAAGAAACAACCAAAAACACCGTAACATTTTCGTACCTTTCACCAATGAGGAAAATACGAAACAGTAAAGAATTTAAACCACGCCGCATACCGTTTATAGACCAGGGTAGAAGCCTTTAAAAATAATAAAAAGTGAAATAAAATAATAGTAGGATAAAACCCATTAGAAAAGGAGGAGAATATTATAAAAATGAAAGGAAAAATAATTTACGGGCGATCTGAGGTCGGGAAGGGGGGGGGGGTGAGGTTTTAAGGGTAAAAAACGGTTTATCTCGATTTCCGGCAAAACTAAAAGTCCTATGGAAAAAAGTCAAATCGCAAAGTTGTAGGTAATAAAAAGATCTAAAACTTTTGTATTTACACTTTTTTCACATAACCTCAAAATTTAGGAGAAAAATTCAAAAAACCAAGTTTTTGGTTTTTTATTTTTATCTTTTACAAAATTATTTTTTTTGTCACGAAATTTGGTGAAAACTTACCTTTTTATGTCCCAAATACGCTGTAATTTATTTGATTAGAAATATTTATTTTTTCGCCTTATTTTGAATTAATATCGAAAAAGCACCCTAATTTTCAATCAAAATTTCACCCGTCAAAATATCAGCTTTTTTCAAAAAGTTGGTATGCTTTCTGTTCGTTGAAATCTCTACTTTCCGATGGTGAAAAAAAATATATATGTTACTATAGTAAATCTTCTCAGAAAATGCAAAAAATCGAAAAAACTCGAATCGATTTTTTTTTAATTATTATATACAATTTTGGTCTATTTATTAAAATTTACACTTTAATTACTCGAAAAACGTAAGATTACATGTCACGTTGATAAAAAAAACTGCAAATCAAAATATACTACTATAATTAACCAAGAAATAAGTTAATAAAATTAATATTTAATAAGACATCTACAATATTTAGAGAAAGTTGTAGAATCTTCTTTAAATTATATGCGTAGACGCCTATTTTTAACTATTTTAAGATAACTTATATACCTGAGTGACCTACGAAAAATTTTAGCCCATCAAAAGGTATTTCATAGAAAAGTGGGGAAGGGAAAACTCAGCGTGCACGTGTATTTTTATAAACGATGTTGTATACTGTACTGTATTTCGAATACTGGCTAGGCTAACGGTTGTTACAGCTGCTACGAAATAGTAGGTATGTATGTAGTAAGACCCAGACCCGCCTAGCCCCTTCCCCACTTTTCTATGAAATACCTTTTGATGGGCTAAAATTTTTCGTAGGTCATTCAGGTATATAAGTTATCTTAAAATAGTTATAAATAGGCATCTACGCATATAATTTAAAGAATATTCTACAACTTTCTCTAAATATTGTAGATGTCTTATTAAATATTAATTTTATTAACTTATTTCTTGGTTAATTATAGTAGTATATTTTGATTTGCAGTTTTTTTTTATCAACGTGACATGTAATCTTACGTTTTTCGAGTAATTAAAGTGTAAATTTTAATAAATATACCAAAATTGTATATAATAATTTTAAAAAAATCGATTCGAGTTTTTTCGATTTTTTGCATTTTCTGAGAAGATTTACTATAGTAACATATATATTTTTTTTCACCATCGGAAAGTAGAGATTTCAACGAACAGAAAGCATACCAACTTTTTGGAAAAAGCTGATATTTTGACGGGTGAATTTTTGATTGAAAATTAGGGTGCTTTTTCGATATTAATTCAAAATAAGGCGAAAAAATAAATATTTCTAATCAAATAAATTACAGCGTATTTGGGACATAAAAAGGTAAGTTTTCACCAAATTTCGTGACAAAAAAAATAATTTTGTAAAAGATAAAAATAAAAAACCAAAAACTTGGTTTTTTGAATTTTTCTCCTAAATTTTGAGGTTATGTGAAAAAAGTGTAAATACAAAAGTTTTAGATCTTTTTATTACCTACAACTTTGCGATTTGACTTTTTTCCATAGGACTTTTAGTTTTGCCGGAAATCGAGATAAACCGTTTTTTACCCTTAAAACCTCACCCCCCCCCCCTTCCCGACCTCAGATCGCCCGTAAATTATTTTTCCTTTCATTTTTATAATATTCTCCTCCTTTTCTAATGGGTTTTATCCTACTATTATTTTTTTTGGTTTTAAAAATTATCGACCCTGGACTATTAATAGTTCAGGCAACAAAGCTAGGAATTAAATTACTTTGCCAGACAGTATAGCAGTATACTGTCTCTGTCAGTATATCCCTCCCAGTTTAGACTAGAGTACCAGACCAAGTTGATTTAAGATGATTCCTTCATTGTTACTATGTACATAAATTATATATCAAAATAATTAAATAAGTACATAGCGGTTATTTAGTTTACGAACATGGCATTCGAAATTATATTTGTAATAGATCGTGACATTTTCAAATGTAGAAGAAATTGTATCAATATTGTCACATGTTGAGTTTGATCAAAGTAAAACAGCGCATTAATAAAATTTACAAAAATGAAAAACTATTTTCGAGGGCTACCTCTGACGGATCCCCCTTAAATCAACCAATCGTTTCCAAGTTCTGTGCTGTTTTGGTTGACTCTTTGGCCTCACGCCAGTGGGTAGTGGTCCTAAGTTTAAGACATCCTCGACCGCGTCTGTGCATCGATCGTAGTTGTGCAACAACAGATGGTGGCAAACACTGGCGAGTGCCGTGTCAGTAATGAATTTTGTTTACACTTTTTGTAGGGAAATGGGGAGTTGTCTGTGTTTCTTCATTGTAGTTTGTTAGATGTGTTGTTTTTAGGACTAAGTAGTCGAAGTTAAATGAAGTAAATTCTCTGTTTTTGGACGTGGGTTTAGTCAACACTAGCTGCCGCCCGCAGTTCCGCCCGAGTGTGTGTCGATAACAATCCTAAGGGAACATATTCCCGGGACAAAAAGTATCCTATGTGTTATTTAAAAAACTACTCTATCTCAGTGCCAAATTTCATCAAGTAGAGTTGTGCCGTTCTGACGCGATTGAGTAACAAACATCCATTCAAATATCCTTCGAATTTATAATATTAGTATAAATTAGTATGTTGTATGATTCGATAAGTTTTTCTGTAAAGGTATTATTTTTCGAAGAAAATATTTTAGTGTAATACTTACCTATATTTTTTTCGAAAATAACCAGAAGCCTTTTAGACTTGAAAATTTATTTATTAGTGGTTACTTTTTGGCTGACGCTGGGACTAAATAAACAAATTTACTTGTAAGATGTGCATTGGCGGTACAATAGACATAAATAACTGTCTACTTTCTATTCTTATAACAAGTCTTTGCCACTGAAGTAGAAATTGGAGGGAAAAGATTTTAAAATGTTCTCTCTTCCGGAATCGAGTATATCTCGATTATCAACGATCTCGATTCAATATAAAACGTCAATCGATTGGGCCGAGTCTGTGGTAGACGAAGACGTAGGAGTAACTTGCAGTAAACAAGTTTTCAAACTCACCATGCTTGAACCCAGTTTCTCGAATGAAACGCAGAAAAAGAGATTTCTTTGTGTGAACGATTTGATCAAGAAGATATAGAATTGGAAACGACTGCATTCGAGTGGTTGATTGTTGGTTACTATAGTTGAATTTCAAATTTCAATTCCTGGACCACATCTTCGAATTTCAAACACAATTTGGTAACGAAAACAAGTGCAGTTCTATGATAATTAAATAAAGAAAAAAAAAACAGTGTTTTTAAAAAGTATTAAGTATGTATATTCGTAGGTACTCGGTTGTACCTAAGTAGACGTTATAAAAAATCTAGTTCAAATCGAACATGAATAGGTTAGGTAATTGCCTATGCAATAGATAATTGAACATTCAAATGCTCGTGAGTTAATTGATGGATGTCCTTAATGATTGATTGAATTTACGTCAGAACAGAACATTCAATTCTTGCTCTAACGATTTAGAACTTGATTGAATTTCATTTTACGTAGAGTCATAATTTTACTACAGTGCTGGGAACGGTCATTTCATATTCATATGTACATCCTTAAAGCTCTTGGTAAAAACATAGCTACAGTTAATACATTAATAAATACCCATAATTAGCTCACAGTTCAAAACAATATCAGATGATTTACAACATCCTAATGCGCCTTCGGGCGAAGTGAAGAAGCATTTTTGACAGAGCAAGGGCGGGGCAAAAATAATGAAGACAAAGGGTGCTATTATGGCGAAATGGCAGGCGCCTTCAATTTCCCTGCCTTAACCAACTTGATTTAATAAATTAAAACACAAAATGAGATTTGAACACAACGATAACAAAACATTGAAGATAGAATATTAAAGACTCTTGCATAATTTATAAAATGTTTTTCTCTTTTTTTCCTACTTTTGAAAGAAAGTTCTGAGTTAGACTGTCTTTTTGAGGCTTCCGAATTATTTTTGTTCAGAATTTCAGATTAGAAAATCGTTGGATTGGCTCATGAGATTTTTAGACCGTATCATTCCATTGATTGTAGCATTTTAAGAAACTAATGAATAAACACAAACACCTCATTAAAAGGCTAAAGGGACACCATTCGCTCCAAAAAAAAAAGAACGAATCGTTGCAGCATCTGATATTGCTTCACCTTTGTAAGTTTTATTCTGAACGAGATAAAAGGTTTTGTTCAATGACATAACTGCATTCCAAGCCACAGGATCAAAGGAATCGGAATCTAGTTAGTTTCACCAGCGATTCTTTTCCAGCGGGAGCTATAATGGCAATTTCAACAGAATCACAGCCGACTGGATATACCTAATATTATTTTTTCATCTGTATTATTTCATTTCGTCCGAAGGCGACGCTTAGTACCAGCCGAATAACTCAATTATGTAAATTCGTTTGAAAATATCTTCGAATCTAGGTAGGATTTTAAGAGTTTTGTTTAAGGTGGGTTTTACTGTTTTTTGGGTGCGGTTTTGTTTCTAAGCTAATGAGGTCTATGAACGTTTTTATTTCCTTCCTTAATAATTATATTATTAATCATGGATTTGCTGGATATTTTTTTTTCTCTCTATCAAGTCTATCTAAAGGTTATCTGTAAATTATGCTTTTATCGATAAGTCCTTAACAAGATTTCATCTAAGCTTTTAATTTAAATTGCTTATTTAAAAGTTTGTACACAACGGTAATAACAGTTAAAAGCTAACACAAAAAAGCCACACATACACAAACAAAACACACATACACACACTTAAAGAACAAAATAATCCAATTGATGTCTAATTATTATTTTTAATATTAAGAGTTTTAAAAAGTACCTAATAATAACAGTAGTCTGTTGATCTATCGATCTACCAATTGGGATCACGGTTGCCGCTCCCCGCATTTCTGTTTTGTCTGTTTCACAAATTTATAAATAACTAGCTGCTGCCCGCGGCTTCACCCGCGTGAATGTTGGAAATCATCCCAAGGGAACATAATCCCGGGATAAAAAGTATCCTATGTTACTTCTAATACCTTCAAGAATATGTGTACAAAGTTTCATGATGATCGGTTGAGTAGTTTTCGCGTGAAAGCGTAACAGACATCCATGCTTTCACATTTGTAATATTAGTAAGGATATATCCACATTAAAGATTAGGTCAAGCAACCTAAATATTTTCAGGCGAAATAAACAAGAATAAATCAGGTAATTCAGCCTTGATAGCGTGGCAGACAGACTCGCGTCTTATTTCTAAAATTAGACTAGATGATACTATTTCAATCAATTTCAACCCACACAGAGCTGAATCTATTCATGATATAACTAGCTTGTTAGTAGACTATGACGGCGTCGTCTGGTCTTGCTATTTGAATGAATATGTCAATGACACGGTACACTTATAAAGCCTGTTTGGATGGATGTTTTTGACGTTAGAACTTATTAAGTAAACGTAGGTGGAGTGAGCATGGAGTGACCTGTTATTTTATCTTGTTTGTAAGGATTGACAACACACTTCATTTATGCCTAGACGGTGAGACGCTTACAGAATTGCGCTACAGGAACATGTGTCTTTCTGGAGTCGCAGAGCGATTCCCGGCCACCGTAGGCATAGGCGTAGGCCTGCAGATGGCGAGCGATGTTTGGCTCGCCGACAGATAAAAATCAGGCCCAGGTCGACGGCGCGTTGTGTTTCACGCGCGCCCCAAGGAGATGTCAGGCAAGAAGACGGGGCCTTATAGAGTCAGTGCCTGCTAGGGTTGCGGAATTTATTCAAGTGTCACCGGGGCCCTGGAACGCAAAGGGTATTAGGAGGAACACGGGTGTCAGTACAAGTCTGACACTCCCTTCCGATTCGCCCAGAGCGGAAGAAGTCATTTGATAATTTTCCATCCCTAAAAATAAGATGTTTATATTTAAAAGCTGTTTGTCCAAAAGGATATTTGTTTTATCGTCATTAGATATCAAAACTAATCTGTGAAGTTGCACTAAATGATTTAATTTGACTCAATATAATATGTAGATTTAAGATATTCGTTAGTTAACCTTAGAGAACATATTTATTAGACGAATAATCTATTTCTGCCGTTGTTTGTATAAGTCTCGCGTTTGTTGTATCCCGATTTATACAATAAACACGTTTACTAGGGAAGAATAAATATACCATCAATACGGATTTGTTTATCTCGAGATTCTCTGTAAGTATAAGTGTTATGGGGTATGTATGTAGTGTATGGCGCCGGGGCCTGAGAACCCGCTTAAGCACATCATGCCTACTAATGTCATACTCGTTGCTGCGAATGAGTGTCCCATAAACACCATGCTTGGTTGACGTATTGTTGATCATCGTTTGTTTTTTGTTCTATTCTGTACTAGCAGCGGCCCGCGGTTTCACCCGCATAGTTCCCGTTCCCGTGGGAATATAGGGAAAAATATAGCCTATGTCACCCGGGGATAGTGTAGCTTCCAACCAGTGAAAGAATTTTTCAAATCGGTTCAGTAGTTTCGGAGCCTATTCAATACAAACAAATAAACAAATCTTTCCTCTTTATAATAGTAGTATAGATAAACGTACAAACCGTTTTACCGACAATACATATAATAATATTTTAACAGTTCGATTCCTGTACGCTGACGATATTGAAAAAAAAATATATACATATATATAGGCTATATTTATTAGAGCAACAGAATCCAAAAATACAGCTTTTAGAAGTTTTGTCTGTCTGTGTGTTTGTACGAGCATCACGCAAAAACTACTGCATGGATTTGAAGGCAATCATCACCGCTCTACTGCTAGATGCCTAACATAGAATATGGTTTACATTTTACCACTTTAAGTACCTACCGTACAAAATCACGGGGAAAAGCTAGTAACTATTATTAGTTTAAAAAAAAAACTTCGTAAAACAGTTCCATTGTTATCAATGGAACTGTTTTACGAAGTTTTTTTTTTCTCGATATTTATAATTTTGCAGTCTTGAACCTTAAGTGAATAGTTTGCTTCTAGTTATTGTTTTCTTGCATCTTACAAATACATGGTCGAATGTTTTGTCACTTTAAGTAGGTAGCTCAATGAGAGCTTATCAATTATGGAACAAGGGCTTGATTTCATACTTAGTGTCCTTATAAAACTTACCTTAAATAAGTACAATAATAGCTATTGCAAATATAAATAAAAACATTACTCTTCTTTGGGGCAGTCGGGTTTAATATCTCAATAAGTGTGTTTGATAATGATACTCGTATACCGCCTACGTTGTGACGTACCATCTCCAAAGAGATTTATAGTCATAAATCATAGCAGTTAGTCAGAGTAGTCATAAGTCATAGCAGGCATAAGTCGCAATTAGTCAGGGTCGCGACCCGCGGGTGGTTCGCAATTAATCAATTATTTCACTTCATTAGCCCACTCGGATTGGGCTCATCCCTGGCGGGGTAACGGGGTAAGCATTTTAACCGTGACAACTTGGATTAATTACATTCTGAGTTTAACAGTTTCTATTTTGTATTTCAACGGGTCAAAGGACGAAAATAGGTTATAAATGTCTGCCGTGTGCGTTATTGCATCGTCTTTGTCTAAACTTATTTTCTGTATGTAAAATTATTTGTTTATACAAACATAACTAGCGACCCGCCCTGGCATCGCACGGGTGCAATGTAGATACTAATGTTTTCTCTATTATAATATGCATGTATTATACCTGGTACCCTCCTCTTGAATCATTCTATTCATTAAAAGAACCGCATCGAAATTGGTTGTGTAGTTTTAAAGATCTAAGTATATATAAGGACAGGCAGACAATGGGAAGCGATTTTGGGTTATACTAAGAAATGATGTGTTTGTTCGTAATGCAAAATTTAGAGCTACCGGTTTGAGGGTCAATTCTACAATCTGAGGAACAAAACAAAAAAAAAATATGGAAAGTGAGCTTTTTTGACAGAGATGCGAATGTGAAATCTGTTTAAAATTAGCAGAATTGACCATCTGATTACAATAATTAATTTAATGATAAAGAAGTTCTTCCTTTCGCCGAGTGTCATTTCCTATTTTTATTTTGGAGAATGCGGAACGAAGCCATGGAAAAAAATGGTTTATTTATTTTGGAAAACCAACTAAATACACACAAAGATATTTATCATACATATCATTTGCAATTAATATAATAGCATTGCATGCATCTAAATTATAGGCAAGCGCAGCATTTAAAGAAATATCAGTACACAATAATAGTAATATGTATATTCATTATTCTATGCATTATCATAGAAAAATGTGTATCAATGTATTTTAGCAATTATGTCAATACTCTTTTGTACTAAAAATAACTTGCATTAAATTTAAATTAAATTAAAAATTGTTAAGGATGAAAGAGCCACATACGTATAGCTCATTCGATTAATTAGTGTTCAATGAAACTACGTATATGTTAACTAAGTACGGAAGAGTAAATAACACAGTTTTGAAGTCAGAAGTAAATTATTTAAAATGTTTTTTTTTTATAGATTTTCAGTTTGACTGCAATCCAAACTTTAGTGATATTGATATAAGATCTTCAAACCTGTTTTCTGAACCTAATATTATTGTAGAAACAGATAGGTAATACTATAACTCCAAGACTTGTTACGGCTACCTCGTCGGTCTACTGATCACAAGTGCTATTGCTGAGCTCCTAAGCTTGACTGATTCGCGCAAAGTGTTATTGGGTTTTTCCATGTAATAGCAATGAGCTCGCCTCCTATTACATGATACTTAAATATATCTATAGAAATGTTACTTTCTTATAGATAGGAACACCTCTGCCTGACTCTTCGAGGATATTCCGTGATGTTATGTTACACGTGCATTACAATAAGTAGGAAACTATGTAACAATGTCAAAAACAATGTTGCATGCAGTAACAGTCGACCAGCATATAATTAAATTAATGAATTAATCTGTTAATGGGCGGCGGTGTATGAATATGATTTTATTACCTATGTGGGTTATTAACCATGTAAATACTGGTTCACTGAACAATGCGATATTAAATAATGCCTTGTAAATTGATGTTGTGAATCAGGGTGTAATTGTAGAGGGTATTGTTAAATGTAGTAGTAGGTATAGTCTTTTGTTGACCCAGTATTGTTTTTTGATGGAATTTAGCTTGCATTTGAGAAGGTGTGGTTATTCTTGGGCTACTGTAATCATGGTTTTCTTGTGCAGAAAAGCGCAAATTGGGCACGTCAACATTAACATTTCAACGTCAACATATCACCTACATCTATTGGCCGAACTGTTCTAGGTTTTTGTTTCAGGAACATCTCATAACTTCTCCATCCAAATCAAAATTCCATTCTGAAAACTGAGTAGGTAAATAACATAGCCCAATTGACAACAACATCGTCGTTGTATCGCGATATCATTTTGCTCTTACTTTCTTCTTGTACAGCAAAAATTAACACAATATTTACGGTCCCGGAAGAAACAAAAAGATTGGTAAAAATGTGGCGCCAAACGGTTTCTGTAACTGTTACACATTTTTTCTTTCTTTACATTATTTCCCCGTCCCGGCGCCCATCTTACTTACAAAATGTCCCATCAAAAATCAAGAATATGCCGAGTATTCTCCCTTAATCGTCAGTTACTTTACTAAAGTCAAATCTTGGCTTTTGTTGAGCATTTTTTGTATTTATAAAACTGTTGCTTCAGTTGTTATTTGTCTTCGTTGGGGGCTCCTCATAGTCTTGTACAGAGTGGCTATTGTGTGGAGAATTACCGTATTTTATTTGGCGGGGTCAGTGTAGTGGGCTAGACTACATAAAGCCAGATCCATCCACTTACATAATTCAGGTCATGACTCTATAATTATAGGCCCTTCATAGTATTTTTTTTTTTTTTTGGATGGGAAACCATCAAATGACCCCTCCCGCCCTATGTATCAATTAATCACGACAAGTTTTTCCGCTCGCTCTGCGTGGAAATAAGTAACTTATATTCCCGAGTAAAGGCATAAATGTCCACTGCCAATGAACGGACAAAGAGGGAAATTGCCTTAATCACGGCGTTGGCAGTTTGTTGTTATTAACAGTCACGGAAACACATCCCATCTCCTTGACATATTCTCCTCGTCGGTTTTTACGACAGTCAGGATTTGGATAGAGTACAACAATTTTATTATATTCGTAGTAGTTAAGTAGACCGTAACATTGTGTAAATATAAGTACCTAGTATCAGAATAAAATACATAACAGTTGGTTATAAAATAAAATTATTTTTATTCTTGAAAATACGTTACTTTCCCGCTAAAAATAAATGACATGTGCTTTTGCTTTTTAAAAATTTGACGGGTAAAGCTCATGAAACCATACAGCCCACGTCGATTTGACGGCTCATGTAATGTAAAGCAAAGGTATCTAATCAATCTACCTACTTATCTTGATACTTTTCCGGCTATTAGAATATTAGCGCAGAGTAGTTAAGTTATACTATACAAACTATACGCTGTGTTCTTCTTTGTTTACGGGATGTAGTTAAGTTATACTATACAAACTATACGCTGTGTTCTTCTTTGTTTACGGGATGTAGTTAAGTTATACTATACAAACTATACGCTGTGTTCTTCTTTGTTTACGGGATGTAGTTAAGTTATACTATACAAACTATACGCTGTGTTCTTCTTTGTTTACGGGATGTAGTTAAGTTATACTATACAAACTATACGCTGTGTTCTTCTTTGTTTACGGGATGTAGTTAAGTTATACTATACAAACTATACGCTGTGTTCTTCTTTGTTTACGGGATGTAGTTAAGTTATACTATACAAACTATACGCTGTGTTCTTCTTTGTTTACGGGATGTAGTTAAGTTATACTATACAAACTATACGCTGTGTTCTTCTTTGTTTACGGGATGTAGTTAAGTTATACTATACAAACTATACGCTGTGTTCTTCTTTGTTTACGGGATGTAGTTAAGTTATACTATACAAACTATACGCTGTGTTCTTCTTTGTTTACGGGATGTAGTTAAGTTATACTATACAAACTATACGCTGTGTTCTTCTTTGTTTACGGGATGTAGTTAAGTTATACTATACAAACTATACGCTGTGTTCTTCTTTGTTTACGGGATTTGAAGTGAACTCAGGTAGGGGTCTAGATGTAAACACGGTTGGGGACGGATGACCTACTTACGATTCCTTTCGCCCCTACATTACTTAACGATGTCTGTAAATGGCAAGCCGTAACTGAATTAAATGATAAGTCTTGTGTGGAGATACTCTGCGATGTTTTCGACGTGTTCATTGGGCCGGAAATTGTTTTTTTTTTCTAAGTACTTGTATTTCGTGTGGCAGTGCTGTTTTTGACAGTTGATGTTGAAAGGAGGTTTTACATACATTCTGTGTGGTTTAGGCTAAGAATACAAAACTGAATGAACATAATGTTAATAATCTCAAGTGCCATAAAATGAGTAGTTTGTCTCTATAAAAGTAAGGATTTCAGTTGGTAGGTTATATCCATTGCGTAGCCACAAAGTAACCACTTTCCAAATAAACTAAAAACCTTTATTTTGGTGTATCAATAACTTGAATTTTATTAAACTACTGTCAACATCCAAAATAGAATAAAAAAACATCAACAGTGTTTATAGAATTCACACTATCAAAGCAAGAGTCAAGAGGCATCTTTTCGACTTATTTTCCCGTCGTAAACTTCAAATCGCTCTTCAGGCGTGACCAAGGTCGAGAATCTCGACCTTGGTCACGCCTGAAGACCGTAATGCCTTTAGATCTCGACTCGAGATCTAAGGCATTACGGTACAGTAAATAACTCAGGTTTGACCCCATTCTGACCTGAAACCATCGCTTACCATCAGGAAATACTGTTTCATCGTCGACCGTACTGTACTCACTACTGATTCATCATGCGGTCGACGATGCAGCAGCCTCTCCTAGATGTTATCTATTCACTGATTTAAATGAGGGAGAGAGCCTCTGAGGGGGCTCCAGGCAAAATGCCATTCTATTGGCATATCTGGTTGTTGAAATGCCAAATTAATAATAATCGCTTTCACCACGCTACCGCTGACAGAATGCCATTTCTGAGAGCCTTTTTTTAGGATGGGAAATCATCAAATGACTTCTCCCGCTCTGGGCGGAGCGGAAGGGAGTGTCAGACTCTTACTGACGAAAACCCACCCGTGATCCTTCTTGAGCCCTTTGCGTTCCAGGGCCGCGGTGACTCTTTCGAACAAATTCCACTACCCTAGCAGGCACTCACCCTATGGGGCCCCGTCTTCGTTGCTGACAGCTCTTTGAGGCACGTGTGGAACACGACACGCCGTCGAACCTGGCCTGGTTGCTATCGGACGGCGAGCCATCCGCAGACCCGCGCCTACGGTGGCCGGAAATTGCCTCGCGTTTCCCGACGCCTGGGGCGTCTTCTTCTATTGCGGCGGCTGGAGCGTGAGGTTCCCTCTCCCGCATGCGGTCCACCTCCTCCTTCGCCAGCACTATTGCTTCGCAGAAGGAGGATTTGTGAGAGCCTCAGGTTATACGTACCAGGAAACTACTCCCTTGCGCAACTAACTACATTCACACAGACTTTCTCCACTACCTCCCAACCTTTCGACCAAATATTATTTAATTATAGCAAGGCAGCAGGCTAATAAGCCAGAGTAAAGCCTACTTAGCGAAATTAAAACCTTTCCCCTTTGGCCCGACACTTCGCCCCAACGCTGGCACAAATCAACGTTACACATTTTATCCAATTAGTCGGAAAGGGATACTGTGGAGAAATTATGTAGCATAACTGCGAAGACAAAGGAAATTATCACTCTTGTGTCAAAGATAGGAGAATTTTGGATGAGTGCAGAGACTTGTGTGTTTCACAGATTGTAGAGTAGGTATTTATGAGTCAAGGTGGACATAACGTAGGCCACGCCGCACTGCATTGCATGTGCGGCTGTTGGCAACCCGGCCGAGCACTGGCCTGGGGGAAGGGCCTGCGCGCCATCCGCCCTTACCAGGGGCAAGAGGTCCGCCGCCGCCGCCGCCTCTGCCGCCACCGCGGTTTCCGACGCCGCCACTGCCGCTGCTGCTGTGTGTGCTGCGACTCCCGGTACTCGGGAGGGGGCTGAAATGGAGTGAAAAAAAAAGGTGGCCATAACGCCCATACGCATAAAATTTTTGGGACCGTTTTCATTGTGCGTACAGCCAATTTAAGGATTGAAATTCCCTGCTGGAGTAACTGGGGAACTTTAAATCAATCCTGGGGCCGTATTATGACCTCTTAAAACCATCATGTTTTCGGTGTGAAAAAGAGACGGAGCTATACAGGACGAATAGCACTATCCTTTTCTCACACAGAAAACATGATGGTTTTAAGAGGTCATAATACGGCCCCTGAACAGGTTATTTCTAGGCGAGCTTGATCTAGTAGGTCAGGTTCAAAATCTTTCAAAATGACGACGTTCGGTCAAAGCAACATATTTTGGGCATGCTAGTATAAATATATGTACCTAATAATTGGCCCAACATGTACTTAAAACACATGGTCATAATTATCCGAACAGGTAACTTAACGTATTACTTTAATTAGCACTTTCGTAATTTTATGAATTACAAAGTTGTGTATACTGAATTCCAAAAGGGCATAATGTTTGCATATAAAGGTCCTGATATATGAAGGTCCATCTTGACAAATTAGCCTATTGATATATTCTCCATGAGTTTCGCTTCATATATCAGACTAGCGACCCGCCCCGGCTTCGCACGGGTGCAATGCTGATACTAAATCTTTACTATATTAAGCATATGTTCTACATACGCCTTCCTCTTGAATCTATCTATTACAAAAAACTGCATCAAAGTCCGTTGAGCAGTTTTAAAGATCTAAGCATAGGTACATAAATAGAGACAGACAGCGGGAAGCGACTTTGTTTTATGCTATCTACCTAGTGATGATACATATGTACATAATTATGTTCGCTATTTAAACAGTGTCAGTAGTGCACGTCTAAGTAGCTCAAATTGAAAAAGAGAAAGAAAGAGAGAAGTGATAAAGAGTACTCTATTCTATTCTATTCTATTCTAATGGTTTGTTTTTGTAGTGTTCTAGATTTAAGCCTCTACATGCACTTTATTTTTCTCTTTGCCTCTAATATTCATAATGTTAATATCATGTACATATACCTGTTACTGCATGGTTACCATAGACTAATATGTATATAATGAAAGGTTACTGATATGCCAATTTTAGATGTCATATTATTTGAATTGTAAGTGACTGTACTGTTGCTGAGCTTATTCTTAATAATACAACCACCCTGCAATCACCTTATTCTGTCTAAAAGCAAGTTCTTTGACTTTCGCCTCCCACTATCCACTATCGATCCACAGTAAGCTCAATTTACCCCTCAGATCATAGTCAACCACTAACGGAAGTCAATCTCTGGAGAGACTAATAGGATTAATACAAATTGGGACAGATTGGTAGCATTCAATCTATCTGTGAAGAGCTCGGGAACACAATGCAATAATATTGGTAAATATGCCTCGGCTGATACCGGCCTCCGTCCGGTACAAACGGAATGGATAGTGATGGGCGGGTATAAATAAGACAAGGTGTTTAGAGGTTATTGGAGCTGGATTCTTAAGTAATATGGACATGATATTTGGTAGCTATCGAGTTACTGTTTATACATGTATGTATACATTATTTTATTTTTTTGGATAGGGTATATACATAGGTTTGATTTGAAATTTAAGTGTTGGTTAATGAAAATACCAAGACGACATTAAACTTCACGAGTGAGCTTTGAGGGAGATAGAGGGATTTGGTTGGGAATTTGAGTTTATTGAGAAGGTAATAAAATTCGTTTTAGTGGTATTCAGGGTCAAGGAGTGTGTGTAAATCCATCTTAGCGTAGAGTTAAACCCTTTTTGTGCGATTGTCTGGAGATCCGACCGTGTAAATTGTGCTGAGATAATGAGTGTTTTGAAACACCTACGCAATAATGTTAAAATAAAAATTGATATTGATAATTCTTTCCGAAACCTCTAAGGATAAAATATCGGTTTAAAAAAATGTATATCTATGAATGTACATACATAGTTCAGTCACATAAAACAAAAACTTAATAAAATATCTTTGTAGTTCGATTCATCGTTTACATACTTACATAGGTAATGATTTTATTATTATTGGTTAATCAAATACAAGTTAAAACTTTCTTAAATTTGAACTGATGAAGAATCTATTATTTCATTTGGCAACTTATTATATAGTTGCGCTCCCTAAAACTGAATAGTTCTTGTTTCGTACAAAGTCCTAACTACAGACAGTTCTATAATACTCCTATTCCTCGTGCAGTAGTGGTCAGTTTTGTGCTTGAAAGTAATTTGTGAGTGTATTTTGTTTTTTAGAATTTCTTTTATTAGTATAAGAAATCAGGACGGGTGGCGACAGTTAATCGAGCAGAGTATTGTGATTGTACTTTATTTCACAAAGAACTGACTCTAAATTCTTTTCTTGGAATGGACCAATCCAATCGCAATTCAGCATACTAAGGCTGGTTACTGCTCAACCGGGCAATGCTCTAAAAATGCACAACACGTGCTTTTATATTAGTTTCTATCTCAAAATTGCAGATAGGTGGCGTGCCGATCATCTTCCGGCTTTCAGCTTTAAATATTATATTAACCAAGTTGGCAACCGTTTTCCGCATTAAAAGATTCTATGAAGTCAATTGTCAATGCTGCCATACCAATAAAATGATCAAAGACAACCTCTACAATATCTACTCATCAACAATATTTAGTAACATTGAAGCTAACATTAGTATAAATGTCTGATAAGTATCTATATAGCTTTTGAAGGATAAATAGTTTAGTTTTACCACATACTTTTTTCGTAGGAAGGTAATTGTAATTAAATAAAAGTTTGATCGCTCTGTTTGAAAATCGGTAAAAATAAAATTAATATATACATAGGTACTTATGTTGTGATATATGAATATGAAGTAGACTACCTTTTTTCAGTAATGTTGGACATTTAAATGTCCCTACTTTAATGTAACGAATTGCTGATGGTCTAATTTATGTATGTATTTATGTTGACCAGCCTCATAACTTGTTGTTTTATTGCTTCGAATCATTATGTTCATGGGGGTGTGGTACAGACAGGATAATTTACTGGTTGTTAATGTCGATACTTCCTGTTTCTGTTCATATTGATTAGAGAATACTTATGTACTTTTATGCTGACCGGTAATTACGGCTATCAGCTCGTAACTTGGAAAAGGCAGAAATATAGCAGGATATGAAAGTCGCATACATGAGAACAACGTTTAATTAAATTTAACACGAGGCTGTGGTTTCTGTTACTTATTTTATGGGGTTATGTCGGCTGAAAAAGGATCTTCGACCTCATCGTCGCTTACCAACAGGTGAGAAACGATCAAACATGAACAATCACTTTAAAAAATCATTCGGTGGTTTGTACCTACACAAAGATGATAACTCTAATTATATCAAGAGCAAACACTTTAAGGTAAATTCTTTATTCCAGCCAAAAAATAAGGTAAAGTAAATGATGTAATAATTTGCTAACTAATTCAAGAATTAAAATAAAATATTACGACTGCCTGGAGGAATTCCACCCACAATGTTCTACATTTAAACGCAACAAAAAAAAGTAAAGCAGCTGCCGCCCACAGACGGCGAAAAAAGACGAGAATCAAAACTCAATTTACGGCAAAATGAAAGAAGACACTTGATTCCAATACAATCATGATATGGTGTAAGTGGGCGCGCACGTTTATCCATAGCTATTGTATGAGATACCGTTGGCGAAGTTTTTGAAGACGCTTCGATATAGTAGCAATTTAACAAGCGACATTAAAACATCATAAATACGTCATTAAGACTCAGTCTGCTTAGTCTTATTTATTTATTTAAACTTTATGTACAATAGTGGTACATAGGTGGGCTTAAAGTAACAAGGCGTTCTCTACCAGTCAACCTTTAGGTTAATAAGACTACACTGTGGTACAACAAATAAATAAAATTTAAAATACGTTTTTTTTTTTGGGACCAACCACCCTCCTCCATCGTACTTAGAGTCAGCTTTCAGTCCTACCGGATGCAGCTGAATACCATTATTTCAAATGGAGCGGCGGCCTATCTAACCTCCATAACCCAGTTACTGGGTCACACGATGCCCAATGGCGAGAGCGATACCAGTTTCTTTGGTTTCAGATTAACTATTACGACTGTTAAAGATGTTCAATTGCTTGCTTAACATGCTTTCCGAGGCAATCAGAGATCTCGGTATGTCACCCTCGTCGGGCGGTAATTGACAATTGACTTATTAGGACTAATAAATATACTAGGAGAGATCTATCTGAACAGACAGACAGATATTTTAAAATCTCATCGGTATGATTCGGTTCAGAAGTTCATCGCTCCAGTAGTCGAGACATGTATAAATCTTAAAGTGAGTGGGTGCGTTCACTTACCAATAGCAATTGTCTGAGACATGTCGACGACACTTTAAAGACTCTTCCACACTTGCGCGTTTGACACGCGACAAATCGCGTTGGTTCGGAGAAGGCTTTAATGCCTGCCTTATATGGACATCAATTCTAACAGACACGATACTTGAAATAATCTCATCAGTTTAAGTGATGATTTTATTTGGCCGTCGCCGTTTACCGCCGGCATCAAGGCAAATGTCTAAGACATCATCAGCAACGTTATAAAAGACGCTGCTTCATAATAGGATATGTCGGATTAAGAATAAAATACTTCTAAGTTAGAGGCTACCGTATACGGAGAGGTTAATCTCAGCGAACACGATACTTGTAACAATCTCATCAGTTTCAATGTGTGGTCGCTCCGACAGTCGAAGCGCGTTAAATTCCACAACGACTGCATTTATTTTTAGTTAATCACTTTTCCACAGTTATATGATTTGATGTGCTACATGTCGAATTAAGGCAAAAATCAATCTACGAGTATACTAATATTATAAAGAGAAAAGATTTGTATTTTTGTATGTAATGAATAAACTCAAAAACTACTGAACCGATTTCAAGAATTATTTCACCATTAGAAAGCTACATTCACTCTAAGTAACATAGGCTATATTGTATCCCCATATTCCCACGGGAACGGGAACTACCCGGGTAAAACCGCGGGCGCTGCTAGTGATAGATAATCTGAACGGTTTCGATACTTGAAACAATTCATTAGATTCAAATGAACAGTTTTATTGAGTAGTCACTCCGGCGCGCGACCTCGTATACGACTAGATCTTGAGTTTTTGCACGAGTGGTTTGACTTTTGCATTAAGACAAAAAATAATTTAATTAATAGACGTAGCTAAATCAACAGGCATGATACACAAAATAATATCACCACTTCAATAGAAGTTATGGTCGCAGTAACTGTTGTCATACCAATGCAGAGGTAGCAAGTATTCTAAATAGGTCAGAAGGTCATGATGGTCTACTTTGAAGTCCCTCTCTACAACACAAGTGACGTTTCTTTACACAACGCGATTTCTTCGCGAGTCGCACCTCCACAAGTGGCGGTTATATCGAGGGATTGATATGGCTAAGTCCTGTAGCAAGTCGTAATGCGACTATTTTCGTAGCCTTAAACGTTCTGCTATTATTACCAATATTATTGGCAGATAACGTGTGTTGAAACCATTAAGAGGTATTCAAGTAGTCGTTGACAATGCTTTGAATTTATATCGAAGTATTGCTTACTGTTTTCGCATAAAATAATGTACTTACTTAAGTGTTGAGTGCTTGTGTCTGTTAGGAGGTATTATTGTTTTACTGTGTTATAAAGAATCTTGGGCAGCATTTGTCTTCATAGTTGACTATTTAGAACACTAATATTTTGCTACACGTACGTAGATCTAATAAATTTGAGTGTGAGCTTCAAACACACATAGAAGTACATACATATAAAGCTGGGCTGCCCTTGGTAAATTAAGTCTCCTTGCTAATTCAGAATAACCTCATTTCTGCATCTTTCGAGACTATCACGAAAAGTACGTGCTATTTATCTCAACTCGGTCATATGTATTAAATCAACTCTGTTGATAGTCATATGAGCTAAAGGAAACATTTTCGTGCTAAGGAAATTATGTAATGCAGCTCGAAATATTAGTCACAAAGTTACAGGTAATGTATCACTTTGATATTGGAATGCTGCTATTTCCCAACTGATGCATTTCTGAACGGATTTCTGTAGGAGACGGAGTTATATCCGCAATTTTCGTATAAATTCTAGGCAAATCCCAAAGGTGTCAACTGTATTTGCTTCGGTTTCGAGAAAGCAACAGGCTTTTCCGAAAGTCTTAGTTTCTTTCTTCATAAGTTTTGGTCTAATTTGCATTAAGGCTTGGTAAGAGAGGCTTGTAGGCGTTTTAAAGCTGTCCTCCAGCCATGACCCCTCATATTCAGCACGTCGTCGTATTTATACGATTCATTGAAGAAGCTGTCCATCTTTTGATTTTAATACTCATAAAGAATTTGTATATATTGAAGCCTATGTATGAACAAAATTGCCATACTTTATTATCAATACTAGCTATTATTTTTCAAGTTTAGGGCAGGGTCACTTTAGGGCAGGGTTTGAACTTTTTTATGGAAATAGACTCAGTCATTTTAATTTTTCCACCAAATTGTGACGTACGATGAAACTGGTGTATAAGGGAGAAATTTTCAATGCGTGGATCGCCTAATCCGAAACTATGAGGAACACACACACTTAAAGGAGTTTCTTGAATAGTTACAAAAAATATTATTATTATAACGCCGTTTTCTCAATGAGGCGATCGGTGTCGGCGACCTCTAGCTTCCAGCCTTGGTTCAATCTATGGTCCGGAGGAGGAGGATGTCCGCATGGGAAGCGGTCACCTCTTTCTGCGAAGTAGTAATGCTAACGAAGGAAGAGGTGGAGCGCTTGAGGGAGACGGAAACCCCACGCCCTAGCCACCACAACAGTTCCGATAACCCGGGTAGACGAGAGATGTCAGCAAAGAAGACTGGGCCCATTAGGGTCAGTGCCTGTTAGGGTTGTGGAATTTGCTCGAAAGTGTCACCGTGGCCCTGGAACGTTTATATATTATATTTATAAAAACTTTGCGTTACAGGGCCACCCCTGTAACGCAAAGTTTTAGTCAGTAAGAGTCTGACACTCTCTTCCGCTCCGCCCAGAACAAGAGAAGTCATTTGATGATTTCATATCCAGAAAAAATTGTGTCTTGTGACATAGTTTTTTCAATGTTCTAGACCATTTTTATAGACTTTGCACTGTTTCACCGCTTAAAAATGTATTACCATTACGGAGGCATTTTCGGTGCTCTGAGTTGGGACAACGCCTTAAAACAAAAGTAAATATTTCGTCAGGTAATTTTCGCAAGTATTATCTTAAATATTTACATACTAAGAATAACTAGCTTTTTCTGTGGCTTTTTCGATTCGTGGACTATTCCACCGTATCCATTTATTTTTACGCCAATACAATTGACCTATGATAATGTCGCTTTGAATGAAACAACAAATAGGCCCAGAACTTTCCGAGATTAGGTACCTTTTATAAATATAAACGTGATTGATTGGTAAATAATGCATTAAGTTGATTAAGTCTACCTTTGTAACAATGTGCATCAAATGTGCATCAAATAAATATAAATAAAAATGGAGAAACAAACCGACAAATAGTTATACTTCTTTATGTTCACAACTTTGGACAACGTTTCAAGATATTTTTACTCGTCTGCCCCAGCAGGAGGGTAACGTTTTTAATTAAACATTTTAGTTCAAACACAGAACGGAAGCATAATTTTCACATACGAATGTAAAAGTGATATTTAACAATGTTTACTCAATTACGACGACGTGTCAGGAGTTTTTGCTCACAATTTTGTTTGGCTTTGAATAACGTAACGTTTGAACATTTTGTTTGATATTTTTGTGACAGTAATTAAGTTATGGTGGTCGCTGTGTCGATGATGAAATGTTATTTTTTGGGTTCAAAAACATTTTTTGTATGATTCCGACCTCGCAAATTTTATTCAGTCACTATTTATTCAGAAAAATTTGAAAAATGGTATTCTCCGTTCAAAAAACGTTGATAAAAATCAATATCTCCCTCCAGCTGCCTTCCACAACCTAGCAACAAAAACCATTCAAACAAAAGAAGACCCCATTATCAACACAAAACCTATCCAGGGATACATAACTGAGGAAACAGGCTGTTAATAGGTTTGTTCAACTAGCCAGTGGGATAAGCGGACCTTAATTACGGCCAGGGGCGGCGGGGTTCGAAGAAATGGATGGCCTCCGGTTCCGCAGCCCTTAAGTTCGGTAATTTCAGTTAGCAGCAAATGGGGGGAACTTGGACGTGCTTAATGTAGCATTGGGGGCACTCCATGTGACCGGGATTTGCTTCGATTTGGGGATGACTAACTGACCTTGCATTTCGATATTTTTGTCGATTGGTTTAAACATGGATGGATCTATATATCTGAATGTGATCTACTGAAAATCCTCGATTGGTATATTTCAACCTGTACCTACACAGTTTGGGTTGACTGACCACATGAGCGGCAAGGAGAGGAGCGGAGCAAAACTAGGCTAAAGCCAATGGAATTGCATAAAATCTCCGCTCCGCTTCAGTGCAAAGTGCATTTTTTTTTTTGTTTTGGACAGGGTTTTGCAAATTAGTTTAAAATTCATACAAAACTGAGAAGTGCAGCGAACAAGCGGAGTGGAGAAGCGGTGTAGGAAAGCGGAGTGGGGATTTTTGCGTATTTAAATTACGCGTTGCGTCAACTCAGTAACTCAGCCTAGCTCCGAACACTCCACAACTCCGCTCCGCATTACTCCCTGGCTTCGCTCCTCTGCCTCTCTCCACTGCCTCGCTCCGCTTCAATAGACAGGCAGCCTTATCTTTTTGTCACTACTAAGCTATCATTTTGGGCAGTAGCTACTGTAAAGTGTTTTTCAGACAAGGTTCTTTATTCCAAGTGGTTAAAATGTATCGATGCGCATTGATTTTGCGAATATATATGAGTCTTGAATCACCACTATGATGTTCAGTAACCGTCACAGTCACAACTCTTATCAACCTAACGCTACCAACAATACATAACAGAAACATTATTTAATTTCTATGTTGAAATATAATCGCACCATTTATAACGGTACAACTACGATAAAACTGACTAGCAGTGAAAAATGAACTGGTAAAACGAGAACGATTTTAACACCCCCGATAATATCACAATGTCCGGAACACGTAGAGTTTAATATTTTAACTTACGTGACTCCTGATATTTACTGAAACTGATTCTTTTAAGGCCTGCTGGTTAGTGGCTAATCATTTACTGCGTAGAATGTTGCATGATTGCCGTGTTTTTGGAAATGTGCGGGAAAGTATCGTCATTTTTGTACTAAAAATTGTTTTTTTTTTTTTTTAATTTGAACGTGTACAAATGTATCTTTCGTATATGCTCGAGCTTTAACATGACCAATGTGACATTTTTTCGGCGAAACCAATTGCTTTAAAAATTCAATGAGTTTGAATACGTTTTCACCGAAATGTCAGTTGCCAATCTCAAATATTTTACTACTGTTGTTATCAATATACCTACATAGGTCGTGTGGTGACTTTGTTATCCTTGGTAGGTTTTTCAGGCGTTCAATTTCCGCCGTCGCTATTAATTCGGGTCGTCCGAAGCGCATTTCAAGTGTCTTCATTACGTTATTTGGATCCGCATTAAAAGTCTTCCGTTACTGATTGACTGACAAACAACGCACTGGTCGTAGACAGCTGAAATATTGCATGTATGTAGGTTCCTTGAAAATTGTATAAAAAAGGGCAATGTCCCTAAATTCCTACGGGAATGGAAAAAACAAAACGGGATATTGACGTAGGAAGTGTACAAAGAAGCAATAGCGCAACGTTGCTATTGCTTCTTTGATCTCGTCTCGTATCGTCTCTAAAATACCTAAGGGTTTTTTTTTGCCAGTCAACAAGCTTGGTAGGTAACAACGGGGCTATTTACATTGTACCGAGCGAAGTATCGGCGCCTGCTAGACACTGCATATGCAGCATCCTATACCAAAGTCATTTAGCAGACATGTTGAAGTCAATTCTTTATTCAAATTCACGTTGAAGTCAATTCTTTATTCAAATTTTTATGTGGCCATTCACAGTTTAGCACGACAAGTTTGGTTATAGCTTAACCGGATTATGTATCTTGCCCCTTGGATACCCGGCTTTTATTGTTACAATCCTAAATTATTATAAATCCGAAAGTGATTTTGTTTGTTTATTACGTACGATTCTTTGTCTGAATCGTTAAACAGATTTAGATGAAGTTTAGTACCGAAATAGATTGGACCCTCAAGACAGAAGATAAGCGTTTTTGCTAAAATTTGTATATCCGTCGTCTCACAAGAAAAATATTTGAAAAGTTTCCCGTCTTAAGCCGCGACTTAATTATTTTGCAACAATGGTCGCTTGTTTTAAGTAACTCTTTGTGTTTACAGAGTAATTGCTGTTCTTTTAAGTCATAATTTTGTCTTGTCATAATTTAGAAAGTTCTGGCGGCATACCTTGCCTAGATAGGTACATTCTTAGGAGTTTATTTAGGCTACGCTGTAAATGTCCGGACCTACATTAAAAAAGAGATCAGTACATTAAGTGTTTTCAGTACCTTTTATGATTACCTCTTTATTTGCACACGTTTTTCTATGCGAGTAATGAATATTTCTATTTATATTTAAAAAAAAAGTATTTTAAGTACCTTATTTTGATACGTACGATTATTTTTAACAAAGGCAACAAAAAATAAAGTAACAAATATTTTATTTCACATCTTAAAGCTAAATGTGGACATTAAATTGTGCTCTTATGAAGTAGCAGAAATGATCTAAAATGACTATTATTTTAATAGGCAATTTATTTAGGCCTCGGTACGATTCTAGATTAAAGTACCTATATACGAGCAATCCCACTTGAAAATAAATACGCAAATACTATCCCATCAAAAACATTTTCATGTAAAATGTTGCCAAGACGAGACCATATGACTCGCACTGTCAAAAAGTTATCATATCTCACATAGAGCCAAGCTTCTAACTCTACACGCTCTAATTCTACAAAACTTCACAAACTCTGCACTTTAGTCAAAATATGTGGCTTGGCCATTTCGCTTCATTAACATGGGCGTAAGATGAACAATTGATCCACTGTTCATTACTTTTCTTTTATACAATAGTTCTTGTAGTAACGAAATGGCCAAGCCATATATTTTGACTATGGTGAGACTTTGCGAAGTTAAGTAAAGAACTTTCCCAGATTTTTTTCCTGAAGAAAATCTCTTGTATCTACAAAACTGTCGAGGTAGGTATTTCTATTATTAGTGTTACTCATAGTGCTAAATATATTGGCATTCATGAGTCTGAATACGCGTAACCTCCTTCGATCGGCTCGGCCATGCATAATGTATGGGATTGTTACTTTCACTCCCCTTGCTGACTGACTGATAGGTAAATAAGTACTTGCCTCATCTATGTCAAGTTAGCAATGAAGTCATGGAGGTACTATTGTACTTATAAATATAGTAGGAACAACGAAATCTTTGGCAAACAAGACAAAGTTCAAATTCTCCGCAGCGGACACTTTTTAGGATCTTTGTGATAGACTCCAACAGGAAATTTCACTCATCAGCTGTACGCACATTCATGAATGAAGTTTAATAGCGCGAAGTTAGATCTGCGTAGTAAGTACCAGTATAGATGCCACTACAACACTTCTTGTGACAACCCTACCCAAGATCAGTACAGAATTCAAAGAAGCATTCTAAGACCGACTCCACATGGTCAACTGTCCCTGCAACAGCGGGGAGGTGGTCATCTGGGTCAGTCTGCTTATATTATCCATAAGTCAATCAGTCCGGCGCACACAATCGTATGGAGGGCCAGTCTTGTGAGTTACTGGACTGTGAAGAACCGATAAGTAGTTGATGGAGTATATTGTGGCCGTACTATGAAGTGCCAATGCTATTATGATTCGTGTGAGGGAAAGGGATAGTGCTATTCCGCTTGTGTAACTCCGTCTCTCTCTGACACAGGAATCATGGATTTAAGACGTCATAATAGGGCTGCTGGTTTTCATTTGCATCCTGTGAGACTGCATGCCGACAACGATTGCTAGGCTACATTGATAAATTGATTTATCTTACTTGTGACAGTTCTTTGTACTCTTAGACTAATCTTAATTTTTCTCTGTGTACATAAATCAGTTATTCAATAAATAAATCTACCCAAGATAATATAGAATTCAATGCAACACTCTAAGTTCGCCTTCACACGGTCATCTGTAGCTGCAACAGTCAGGAAGTAATTTACAGAGAGCTCAAAGCTGCTTATGATCCGCACGTCAATCACTCTGGCACACTGACAGTCGTGTGGAGCTGACGGTTGCAACCCTAGCTGGAAACTTGGAGGATTGTAATAAATGATATGGTGTTGCTTGCAGTGGGTTTAGATTGGGATTGGTTTCTCAACTCTTTCATGAATTTATCAGAATAATAAGTAAGCTAGAAACAACTATGAAATATACTTATCCTACTACGACTAATTTTAGAAATTCTTTCACCAATGAGCGAGCAACAAAGGCTATATTCTATCCCTGTATAGGGTAGTTGACCTAAAAAAATCTAGTTAGTCCGTCAGACAGATTTTCAAAAAATATTGGACATATTTTTTTTTTCACGAAAACAAAAAGTGCATTGAAAACTTGTGTGACGTAACTTCTTTTCTTCGTGCTACGATTTTTACCACGCCGTGACGTCACAAGCCCCCACTTATGATCTTTGAAGCTTTTTATTTTCGTCAATTTTTCAGGCAGATCCATACCATTTCAGACTTGTGAATGATTACATAAACCTTATTAAACGTTACTATGACGATCCAATGCCATCGTGATTCTGTTGGGAGAGAAAGTTATATAAGAAATAGCACAATCCCTTTTCCACCATACATTAAATTTGACAATGAACCTTTACCTGTATCTATAGTAGGAAGGAAGTAAGAATTTAAAATCACACCATGCACCTGAGACATTCAGCTTGTTTATTAAAATATTATTACTGTACCATATACTGTCGTGTGGAGTGAAGGCTGTCAACAGTTGCAAACCAACAAACCTCACTTATTAATAACTAGCTGCGGCCCGCGACTTCGACCCCGTGGAATCCCCGATTTTAAAACATTCTTTATCGCTGCTCCGCTCCTATTGGCTTAAGCGTGATGATATATAGCCTAAAGCCTTCCTCGATAAATGGTCTATTCAACCCAAAAAGAATTTTTCAATTCGATCCAGTAGTTCCTGAGATTAGCGCGTTCAAACAAACAAACTCTTCAGCTTTATAATATTAGTATAGATTAATCATGTGATGTTTGTTGCAGTACCTACCTACGTTGAGATGGAAATTGATTTGGGGACACATTCTTGATTTTACATGAAGATTTGACTGGAGACTTAACAAAGGAGCAGAGGTCCCAGCTGTGGGAACGGTTTTAGTTGAAAATTATAAGACTGGTTGACCGAAAATGGTGGACAAATCTAAAGTTCACTAACATAAAAAGCACATAAAAAGATAATTTTGTCAGAATCTAAAGTATTTTTTTTATAATTGAAAAGCTCACGTTTGACCTGATGTGACCTATTATGTGTTCGGCGACTGAACACACTAGACCAGTAGTAAGACACCTATTCAGTCTTGACTGAAAGGTCGGTTATAGCTATCAGGAAGCAGACTCCGTCAGAGGATTCCACTGCTTATCAGCACGCACACAGAATGTTTTACCAAAACGTTGTGGGTTGTCCGTGGTACAGTCAGAAACAAAATTCGATAAACACGTTGAATTACTATATCGTAACTATTCAACATATTTTTAATTTAATCGGAACAAAAGTAAAATTTAAGGAATTTTAACTCTTAGCCATCAATGCGATGTCGTGACGAATCATTATTGGTCAATTTTGATTTTATGTAAAGTAAAAATAATCTAATCGATTGTCGATGGCCAAAAACAAATTGCCGTACGTCTTGTAGTAGTTGAGAAAAAAACAAGGCAAACAATATTATGGACCTAATTCCCAAAGATGTAGGTGCAAAATTCATTTCACTCCTCTAATGCTCTAAGTCGGTCCGTTTATGATCCGTGCATTAATCACTCAGCAGACACAGGCATGCGCAGCTGAGGGATGTCAACGATTTTAAACCTCGTAGTTGGAAAATGTTTCGTAAGCAACGAATTCGACGGTGACATGGAGGCTCGTGTAAACTAAAATTGGAAAAACGAAATAGAAACAAGACACGTTAGTATACACAGGGTTTTATTTATTTATATCTATATTTATAAAGTCATTTGTCCTCACTGAGTTAGAAACATGAAAATTTGATTATAAGACGAATTCGTGGGCATCATCACAAATTGAATTAGTTTTGTATTGTAGGTATATTATGTTTATGAATTGTGTGCTGTACCCTTATTTGTTTAGTTGGTTTAAACAAGAATTACATAATTAAGTGATGTTAAAGAAGTGCGATAGTATCAACCAACATATTTAAAGCAAAACACAAAAAGGCATGTCATTGGCTTACGGCACACTTCTAAAATCGAGCTGTTGTTTAAATAATTCAGAAGAAACAAAAGTTAGTCAGCTAACTGGTGGTAGTTGGATGTATGTACACTACTAGCTTCTGCCTGCTGCTTCGCCCGTGTGTAAAATGTTATATCATCGCTTGGAACATACCTAATACCAGGATAAAAAGTGTCGTCTGCCAGGATAAACACTCCTAATATTATGTCATGATCTGTGTCATGATATACTTGTTTGCTCATTTCAGTCATATAAAACCGATTAATTTATTTATCACATTTATAAGCAGGATCTTTTAGTAGAGACTATTAGAAAATATGTAAATAATAAGGTTTAAAAACCATCAAAAAGAAGTATCTCCAACCTTTCTCCCCATCGTAAAAAATTGTACGACATAATGATCCAGTTTGAAGGGCTCACCTACCTATAGCACGTACCTATATAAAATACATATGAAACAGAAGTTTCTCGTTCATAAAGACGGCGAGGCGCCAGTGGGCCATACAATATGTTAAGCGCTGTTCTCACAGAATGGTAGCGAGCGTGTCCCTCGATTCGGTTCTCTCAGTAATGAAGCGTAGCTTACGTGCTTATTATTATATTTTGTGAAGCACTTTTGCAGGGCAGTGTACTATTGGTATGAAGAGTGGTGTACGGTTAATATCAAGTCTATTTATTTTGAAGACTAGTGATCGACCATTGAATTTCCATGGAATCTACTATTCAATTGATAGTGACATAATGCTAACTTAGTCTTACTTGCTTAGGCGTTTCTCATAGTAATCGTGCATTATTTCGAAATTAAAAATGTAGCCCATGGCACTCAGCGATAGTCTGGTTTACTATGAAAGTGAACGAATTTTTGTTATAAGCTCCACTTTCAGAGATAACCTACCACAAGAAAAACATACGATCTGTATCATAATTTAAATAAAGTAAATTTTAAATTATATCTTTGAAATCACTTCTGTACGACATTGTACAATCTTTAACATGGAATCACTCGTGTACAACAGCGTACGAGCCCTTTTATGACTGAATGAGAAATAAATTACTGAATTCTTTACCCATAAAGTTCACGCTCTATAAATTCATAAGGACATTATTTTCTTCTTAATTCTGTCGGTGCGTTATTCATAGTTTAGTGAATTATAACGTCCTGAATTTATTTTATTATCTCGTGTAAAAAGTTGAATAACAAGTTTCCTTTGATAGTTAAATCTCGTAGTGACTTGTCAATGGCTGTTCCAGGACTGCAGTGACTCTTTCGAACAAATGCCGCAGCGAAGGTCGAGATACATATCTACCACTCACACAACAATTAAAAAAATAACATTCTAAAACCTACGTATGGTTGTACGATGTTTCTTCGCCCAGACAGCAAATATGTCTTTCATCTAGCTCGCAAGCAAGTTGATTTACATCGTGGGCTACCGTGGCATGATGTGATCAATCGCTCGATTGTTCCCCGTAATGTATTAAACGTACATGCGACTTGTTTGCAGGTAAGAGCGTGGCCTCAGACAAAAGACATAAGATTATAATCACCGTATGCAAAACAAACCGTGATCAATGCTCTTTTCTGCTCAGTATAATTTCAGAGTAAAACACACAATTTTAAAAACAAAAACCCAATCTTTGTAGTGTGGGTAGTAGTTGTGAATTCAACAACGGTGTCATAGTCTATGAGAAAACGTGTTGTTTCACACAGGTGACACGTTGCATTCGCTCCCAGGGTTAGCTAGTAACTACTGTTGTGTTATGTCTGCCTAGTGTAGTACAAGAGGGAATTCTTGCTGTTTTGCGCACGTTATCACTCCTGTTTGAAGTAAGGAGGGGAGACCCCTTTACAGTTTCCCCAGGGATATGCCCTAACAGGCGTCGCACAGAGGGGGTTCCCGATTGGTATTTTTGGAGGTAACGGGGCCCCCTTTACATAAAGGGGGCTGATGGTGATCACCGCAGTAGTTTTAGTGAGGTAAAAATGCCACACTCCCGGGTATTTTGCCCAAAGGTCCAGGCGCCTTTTGAAGGTTTCCCCCCGAAAACAAAAATGTACTTTTGTTTGGGTGATGGAGAGACTATGTGTTCACAACTATTTGAGTAAATGTATGAAATTTACCACGTACCGTATATAACTATTGTTTAAAGGCTGTGAAAGCCAGGCTAGAATAGAAACATACTTAGGAACTGTAAGTTCGGATGATATTTATAGTCAGTGTTTGAAACACATTTAGTTATGGAGAATCAGATGTGATAATGATTACATTAGTTAATAAATGAAAATTACCACATACCTAATATCTATTAGGTTAAGGTTGTCAAAACCAGGGTAGAACAGAAAGCTACTTAAATACCGTTTCTTCGGTTGCATAATCGTCATTTGTAGTTCATACGTTAAAACGGTATTCATATTTATTGCGCAAATTCAAGCAACGGTATCGATTTAATAATATCTTGTCGTACCGGTAGAGGCTAATTAAGGAAAAAGAAAAATAACAATTCATCCCTTCATACACTAGATCATAATTTGAAAATTATTCCAGTGACAAATACGTAATGAGATAACTAACATTCACATCCATCAGCCTACTTTAATTCCCTTCTGTACCCATCCACACTCACATAAAGAACCCTATCTCCCCGCCACATTAGCAAACCTAAAACCGCAAAATTAAAAAAATACACGCGCCATGAGTACCAGGCAATCATAAAAATTAAGTTTACGATATACCCACAGCGGCAATATAACGGCCCATAAAGACGGTCGAACGCCCGAGCAGCGTTTAATTACTCGTCCCAATGATGTGGCTGACAAATTGCTGACAAGCTGAGCGCCATATTGTTGTTATGTGGTCCGCTGCTTCCTCCGTTTCTATTAACTGCTGGATCAATTTATGTTGCTTTGTTGTGCCTACATACATACATGGCTGGTGAGGTCGTTGTTTACATATTTTTGGGTTAATTTAATTTTAATATTCGATTCTTCGATTGAAAGCGGACTGAAAGGGGTGCTCGTAACAGAAGTCGTGGCTTCATCAAGCTGTTGTCTTAGCGTTAGGTGCGTTTTTGTTAGTCTTAGCTTTGTTTAAAAATAAAGAAAAAATAGTAATGGGCGATTAGATTATTATTTACAGTTTGATTTTGGTCCTTAAAATAAAATTAAAAAAACACTTGTCCCATGAATGATGTGGCTGAAAATTGCTGACAAGCTGTGTGCGCTGCGTTATTGTTATGTGGTGACAAGTTGTGTGCGTGGTGTTGTTGTTATATTGTGGTGACAAGCTGTGTGCGCTGTGTTGTTGTTATGTGGTGATAGGCTGTGTGCGCTGTTGTTGTTATGTGGTCCGCTGGTTCCTTCGCTTCTGTTACCTGCTGTATCGATTTTAGTTGCTTTGTTGTGCTTATATGCTGGTTGGTGGGTTCGTTGTTTTTATATTTTGAGTTCATTTGTTAGGCTTTATTGAACTCGTGTGGCGCACTCTTGGTTGTTGCGCTTTCAAGAGCTGTAGGGAAATATTCCTATCGCCTTCGGTTCGTTTAGAAAAAATGCAGCTTCAGTAACGAGCGATGAGACTATTAGTATTCAAACTTTTTGTTGAATGGGAAATCTTCAAATTACTTCTTTCATTCTGGGCGTAGCTTGCTTCCGCTCCGCCAAGCAGGCACAGACTCTTACTGACTAAAACACACCCATGTTACTTTCGAACAAATTCCGCAACTAATATTCACACCTGTATTTTATTATTATTATATTTACGTACTTAAATGACAAATTGCTGTCAAGCCGTAGGGCGCCTTATTGTTGTGGTGTGGTCCGCTACTTCATTCGTTTCTATTAACAGCTCGATCGATTTATGTTGCTATGTGCCCACATGGTCGTTGTTTACATAATTTTTTGGTAAATTTATGAGTTTTGATTGGACTCGTGAGGTGCAGTCTTGGAAGTTCTACTTTCATCAAGCTTTAGGACAATGCCCTGTCGTCTTTGAAATGTATTTTCATAGAAATATTCCTTCGAATCATGTCATTTCTTTCAAAAAAAAAAAAACCTTTTTCTGAAGTAATCGTGTAAAATGCGTTGTAGCGTTGTCGCACTTCTCTGATAAATTTGTTTAAATACACATTTTCAGCCTGATTTACTTAAACTTTATCAGTTTCGAGGATAAAACGACGTCCATATAACAATAAATCTGAGCCAAATATTACTGGCTCAGTAATTGCTGGTTTAGCTAATCGCCCATGAACCTCATAATTATGCCGGTCATACACATTAGCGTCGGACCACCTACATTTTGCTCGTCAATTACGGGGTTTTGTTTTCCCTTCATTTTCAGAAAACTGTTATAATACCGACTAAACCATTATGATTTTCCAAGTAAAAACCATATAATTTTGTATGATCGAGACTTTTCGATAGTTAAGACTACCGAAAAGGATGGATCAGTCATTGCTAAAGAAACGAAAAAACTCATAAATGTATTCTGAAATTAATTTTTATATATTATTTTATGTTTATCCAAAACATTATATTGCACCCTTTTTTTTTTGGATGGGAAATCATCAAATGACCCCTCCCGCCCTGGGTGGAGCGGTAGGGAGTGTCAGACTTTTACTGACTAAAACCCACCTGTGCTCCTCCATGTGCCCTTTGCGTTCCAGGGCCGCGGTAACTCTTTCGAACAAATTCCGCAACATTATATTGTACCCTTGGGAGAGAACTAGCTTCTGCCGGTGAATTCCTCCATGAAGTGAACAGTACTTTTAACATATCCTTTTTGCATTCGGTGTGCCGCCCAAAATCACTTGTAGCATTATGTTAGTGTATTTTTATATCGTATTAATGTACGTATATTACTTTTACAAATTGTCTTATAAAATTGGACACTCTTAAGTCTATAAAATATTATTTTATAAATCCATGTAAATACTAAGTCGATAAATAGAGGTGGTACTATTAAAGCTAACCCCATTTCTGCTATTGGCATACTCTCCTCTCCACCACAAAGTCAGCTCAGGTGAAGGAAACTGACAGAGGGGTCGAATGGTCAGTGCCGAGTGCTGAGGGCTGAGAGCTGACGTATCGAGTGCAATCAATTCTGCGAATACACGGGCTCTGTGACGTACTCGCGAGTGAGTGCGGCTGTCTTGTTAGTGATGTCTGATTGTAAACGTGCATTTTGTGAGTTTTACATTTTCCCTTATTTTAAATAAAGTAAAAATGACTAATATTAAAAGGAGGTAAAATCGTTTGTTTGTTTATTGTAATGTATCTTTGGAACTTCTGTTACGATAATATTTTCCTGATAGTAAAATTGTGTACTTGTGTGATTTGTTTTTGAGACAGTTCCTGAGTGAAAGACCGCTTGAGTGAAACCGCGGGAAATAGTTAATAAGTAGATAATGTAATTCCTTCAACCTCCATCTCTTTGGTAGCTGACTTGAAACACCATCAATGCAGGATTTAAATCTTAGTTTAAAATTTCTGCGAAAGCAAGCCTGCTTTCGCAGCAATTTTGACCCCGAAACCCGCGTTTCGATCCGAAATTTGGATGATATAGCCATATCGTCCAAATTTCGGGTCGTAAAGTATACAAGACTATAATTTTTGGGAATCATGGTTTCTAGATTAGCAGTATCTAAACTATAACAATTTTTAAAGCACCAAAAAGCCCAGTCAATTTGGAGAACGCAGATATCAATACCTCATCCTGCTAATTTCGGGCATTCCAAAACAATATCTGAGTCTGTTATACCACTGTGTTACTAGGTTAAAGTGGTAATGTTATAAAGTGATCCCAGTTGATCCACCCTTTTGTAAAATCTGCTAGACAATGACCGGATGACAAGCGGCCACAGTTGTTCTATGAACAATGTGAACACTTTACAATGAATGGCAGGGCTCTAGTGTTTAAGTTCATGAGATTAGTGTTGTTGTTCATTGCTGCACTGGGCAGTAAAACAAATGAAGTCTACCACATATGCGATATCAGTTAGAACGAAATAGTTTCAGATCCATGACACAAAACAATCTCATCAGTTTAACCGTTTTATTTTCCCTAGATTTTCAAATAAAAGCTTTACAAAATGTGGTATCTAAATTATAACCAAGGTATGTTACAACCACAGACGGAGCAGATTTTGATAAATTCTGGCGAATCTGAGAAAGAACTAACCACATCTCATTTGAACACGTCTCTAAGGTAATACCATTTTACAACATTTTTTTTTAAATTCTCGCCGTACATTATTGCCTCGCTCCCTGAAGCCAGAAATCAAAACTCCTAATACTGGTTTCTATTGTACCAACTAAAATATCTCTTATCGGGTAACATAAATAATCCCAAAGGAACATACTCCTGAGATAAAAGTATGTATTATTCCAGACTTTAATCTACCTCTATGCCAAATTTCATTCAGATCCAGTGTTTTTGCATAAAAGCGTCACAAATATCCATACATACAACTTTCGCGTTTATAATATTAGTAAGGATTACTGTACATAATTTTATTATATTACAACTCTACTACTGGTGCAACTAGTTCACGTTTACTATCAGAATAGACTGGTTTTACTATTGTTATTGACCAATGACGATGTTGTTTGGTTTACAACCCGCTGTCTATTAGGATTAAGGGGCGGTGCACCGAAAAATGCAATATTTTTTCGCAGTCTTAAATGTCTTGATATTAAAATAATTAATTAATAAAAAAATGATATATACCCTAGTCTGCTGAGACTAGAAGCATGAAAGTGCTAAGGTTCCTTGTAGGCCAAAGATAAGCACTAAGATATAAAAAAATGGGTAAATAAGAGATGGCGTAGTTATGGGAGATTGTAATTATTACTGACATCAGAAATCCATGATGACAATCCAACATGGCGTAATAAAAGATGAATACGAGTCAAAATTAATCTTGTTTCCTTTGCTTGTAGAATTATAACTTGAAATATGATAAGTTTACCAAACCGGATATTCATAAACCTTATGACCTCATATTTTCGTTCAAATCCCAGATCGGGGAATTATATTCATAAGTAAAGTCGAACTCTATTTGAACTAATGCAACAAGCTTTCCAAACACAACTGCAATAAATCGTAATTTGCAAATAACATTTTGAAATTCATGGAATTGGCGAATACGCTTAGCATTCTGGTTGTACAGACAAAATGGAGGTAGAGAATATATCGTAGCTTGTCTATGGTAATTTTCGCCTATATGTATGTATTTGGCTTATCTATACTAATATTATAAAGCTCAAAAAAGAAGAGAAGAGTTTGTTTGTTTGAACGCGCTAATCTCAGGAACTACTGGTTCGAATTGAAAAATTCTTTTTGGGTTGAATAGACCATTTATCGAGGAAGGCTTTAGGCTATATATCATCACGCTTAATCCAATAGGAGCGGAGCAGCGATAAAGAATGTTTTAAAATCGGGGATTCCACGGGGACGACGTCGCGGGCAGCAGCTAGTCTAACATACGAAGGATCATGGAAACATTTATTACTATTCTCCCTCGGTTTCGCTCCCGTAGCATCTCAAAAGAACTGTGCATTTCACAAGGAAAAGAAACATACAGTGGACTTAAGAACCTACACAAATTTTTGAAATCGGTTCAAAGGCCAGTCCACGCACACAGTGGTTTTGTAGATTTCAACTAGATAAACTATTCTTGTAATTGGTGTAGCAGTACTTTCAGAGGTTACCTATTTAACAAAGATAAAATTTTACCTCTATAGAGGGTTAACGGTTGTGGCACAGAGAGTAAAGTCCCGCAAACCTCCATTGAAAAGGGGAGATCCTCCGACCGGACGGTATAGTTGATATTCGGGCTGTTGTATGTGTTCAAATCGCATGGTAAACTCTAATACCGCGATGCAGGATTTTAGTTCGTCTCTGGCGGAATAGATGGCGTAGCGGTTCTCTTTGTAACCGTACAAAGCTTCGTTAGTTTTTCTTGTGGCGCTACACCTCTGTATGATTTTATGTTATTTATTTTATTTTTATTTATTTATTTTATTTTATTTATTAGGCTCACCAACAATTGTTAACACTAAACATATTACAAAATACTTAACTTAAAGCAGGTGTAGTGTCATAATTTCTTACAGATAAGCACCACATGTGCCATAAAGATAATGTACTTAACTTAGTAGGAATAATTTATTTTAAGTGATACAATATATACTCGTACATAAAAATCATAACATCTAAACAAAACTACAACAGATCACCTACTATTTTTAGGGCTTGTTTTTGGTTTGATTTACACAAAAAGGATGCAGTTTTTTTTTATTAAGTAATAAAATTACAAGCGTGGTTACTCAATATGTCCTCGTTTTTCGTTTTACCTTGGGCGAATTCTCCGAACGCGAGTCCAGAAGGAGGTCAATTAGGTTTTCGTAGTACAAATAATTTTGTCATAATAACATGAGCCCATAAACAGTGAATATCTATGAAATGATTAAATGATGATTATGAACGCGAGATAGTACCTATTTATTTTGTCACCGTCTGAATGATTGTGTTGTCATTAAACAAAGTCAATCTAACATGACCGGAGAGAGATCAATAACAGCTTAAGATGTTTTCTGAAGTACGCTGATATAACCACCGCAACGACCTAGTACTCAGAAAATTCTTATGGAAGCCATCGGAATATGAAAGTAACCGAAGAGAGTGCTCCGTCTTTGCGCACACACTTATGTGCTATAATTTTATAATACCTGGGAGATTTTACAAGTTGATGAAAATTTTATTCTGTGGCAGAAGCATATTATATAATATATTCGCTCTGCCTCAGCCAAAGAATAGAATTCGCTGCCTACGTTTCCAGATAGCTACAACCTGACAGCTTTTATTCCAGCACTAGCTGCTGCCTCGTCGCAGCTTCGCCCGCGTGAATGTCGGAAATTTTCCCAAGGGAACATAATCCCGAGATAAATAGTATCCTATGTTACTTCTAATACCTCCAAGAATATGTGTACAAAGTTTCATGATGATTCGTCAAGTAGTTTTTGCGTGAAAGCGTAACAAACATCCACGCTTTCACATTTATAAATTAGTAAGGATATTCAATCGTTGGCTACATTATCGCTCTCGTATCTATTTATCATCAAGCGACAAGCGAGAGTTATTAAAATTACACAACAGAATCTTGCCATACAATATCTTACATCATTAATATCACAAAAAAGAAAAAAAAATACTAAAATAACACACGATACATAATAATCAGAGCATTTTTAATAAAATAATAAGGTAAATTGAGTTACGAGGTGAGAGGATCCTCGCGAATGAATGGAATGATTGATTGAATGAACGAGTGGACTTTGGGGAGCTCGGTCATTTCCACTGTGTTATTGCCCGTGCATAATCGTGAGGAAAATTAACGATGAATTTTATGAACGCTGTCAAATATTTTATACGCATTTTGTGTAACGACGCTTTATATTTTCAACGGGTGATCTTCAATTGGGCTTATTCTTGTTGAAAATTTTATGAGTGATTTTATTACATACTTTGCAAAGAGGAAAATCTAACAGCAGTTTTTGTTTGCTTGCCATTTTGTTTTCATTTTTAAGTTAAGTAAGTTTGCAATTTTTAGTAAACTAAGTGTAGCAGGAGTTAGTATATTCTGACGCGTGTATTTTAAACGTTTGATATAGTGACTGATACTGGATTGCCAGCACCTGTCACAGTACCTATAGATGTACATATATAAAACTAAAAAAAACAGCTACATATAATAGTACTTACTACACGCAGAAGTACACACACATTACACACCACCACACATTACCACTTTAAAACTATGCCTTTTAATCAGTGCAAAACCCACTTAATATTCCAAACAAGTCTATTACATACTAGCCAAAAACCATACAGAACCGCTCTAAAACAAATCCAACTGCAAAACGACTCACAAAAACATAAACGCTTAAAATGTGCCAACATAGAGTGGGGACTGTTTTACACTAGACTAAAGCGTGGCTATCCATCATTTTTCTCATCTCCAGTATGACACCGGTGTCAAACTATTTAAAACACGATCTCATTGTCATGTTCCCTTAATTATTTTTGCAGTGGCTGTCCTGTTTACAAATCTGTCCATTTTCCACTAAAGAATATAAATATAATGATCTCACGTACGCGATTCATTTGTTTTCATAAAATGACTAGTGCAAGCAGTATTAAAAAACACCTGTAAACAAGTTTTCCAAAATGGTAGCCAACTATAAATACCTATAGATATTTATAGCTGTCTGCTATTTTTATAGCTTGTTTATAGCACGCAAAAACGTCAGCAAAACCACTTTTAAAACTGCGTCATTTAACCAGTGCGAAACTCAATTGATAGTCCAAACAAGTCTATTACACACCAGCCAAAAAAACAATCACAACCGTTCTCAAACGAATCTAGCTGCAAAACGATTTACAAAACGCATCAAGTGTGCCCACATGGACTGGGGCCGTTTTACACTAGAGCTGGGCTATCCATCATTTTTCCCACAGAGCAACGAAACGCTTCGGAGGACGCCGTTTAGTGACGGCTTGTCACAATTCTAACTCATGACAGCCAAGTTTCAAATGGAAATGTGTGCTTACAATATGTGTAGAGTTAAGGAGTCTGTGGAGCTATCATCCGGGGGTCTTTAAATCAAGAGTGAAGAAGCTACATCCAGCTAACCGTACTTAATCCTCGATCTCATAATTGCTTACATATTGGAGTAAAACGCAAGCTTGTCAACTATTTAAAAAAAAAACTACTCATCAACAAATATAATCCGATAGACAGAATAGAACATACGTTATTGTTCACCATAAATACTTACACAACTCTTTTATACAAACTTAATTCAATCTATGAAGCATTTGTGGTCGAAGCCGGGTGTATTGATTCCGTACTCTTTCTTTTTTCCCCGCTTTGACACCGGCGCCACACTGAAACCCAACCACAGCGGTATGTTCCCGCTCAGTATTTGCGTATTTTCCCAGTGGCTCTCCTGTTTACGCAAGTCACAAATATTTGACGAACTACCGCCGAAAATGTTCTGCCTTCATAATTACAAAATTAGTTGTTATGTTGTTACTCCACCGGCTATTTAATTTTGAGGGCTCAATGAGTTGTTTTCAGGCTATTTTTAGGTTGTTGTGAAATAAACATGAGGGTTGTTTTGTAGCAACCGTTTTGAGTAGGGCTTCCTTTTACCATTTCAACTCAAATGTTAATTTGATGTTGAATTAAGATCCCGGTCTAAAGTTCTAAGTTTTCTCATTAATTTGTTTAGTTAACATCTACAGTTGAAAAAAAAAGTAACCTATTTGTGATTAGACAGATACTTAGGTTTTGAGAAGATTTGGGTTAGCTAAGTCCGGATGAAGCCGCGGGCAGAAACTGGTTATAAGTAAGGAGGAACACCACTAAAAGCTTAGATTGTGGCACCTAAACACTAACATTGAATCACAGTAGAAAATTGAGCCGAACAAGTCATATAAAAAATATGTCCAACGAAGAAATGTTTGGTACATTTGCTACAACTACTGCAGCCTTATTTGTATTTATCTCCCCCACGGCATGCTTCTAGCCAAATATACAGACAGAAACATCTCTATCTAATCTCGGTGAGTCGAATCCTGAGCCTCAATTTGCAAAAAGGTAGAAGTTTCCTCTCCATTTCGTCGCTTCATGAGTTCGGGGGGGGGGGAGGGGGGAGCTTATTTGTTCCGCGAAATATGTATGAAGAATAAGGGTTTGCTTACACCAATGAACACTGGTGTTCTACAATTTTGTGTTGCTACAAAAATAAATTTAAATAGATAAGTTGGTAAGTACTCGTATACAAGTTCGATTTGGCGGACACAGCATTTATAGATGATGATTTATAGATGTACGCATTGAATAGCTATAGAACCTTTTAATATAGGTTAACTGTTTATTAAATGACACTGATAAACTATAAAAACGCCTTTATCGGCGAAAATAATATCACTGAAAGCCATTTTACCATAAAAAGAAAAATGCTTAATGACATTTCGCAGTAACTTTGACGCGCCAAACGAGAAATTGGCTAAATGCACAAACCGTGTGAAGCCAAAATAAAAAAAAAAATAAAAAAGAAAAAACTTTGACGCGAAGTTTTTAGAAATCAATGTCAGTAAAAAATTCACATTCTACGCAAAATTGCAACTATACGAGTATAACTGAGCCTTTGCGAACAGACATATAAAAAAGTAAATGCGAATGAGGATGCAGTGAAATGAAGAAAAATAACGTACCGCGGTTTATGGATGTCAGGAGGGAACAAAATTGTTTTCTCGTTAATACACGCAGATAACAGCATCGTTCTCATATATTTTATATCTCTAGAAGTTGAAGCGCGGCAAAACATTTTCGTAATGACTGTAATCCTTTTGCTGATTGGAATACCGTGCGAATTAAAAATAAAAAAATTGTTCATTGTCCGCTTTTGTTTTTAATTTGAGAACACATGCAAAGCTTATCAAAAGAATCTGTCTAGAGTACGTTTATTTAAACTTGTGCGAAACATGTACTTTTCATATTATTTAAATATGAAAAGTACATGTTTCGCACAAGTTAGCTAATCTAGCTAAGTTTAAAAACTTAAATCTAAATATTTATAACTCAAAAGTGACTGACTGACTGACATAGTGATCTATCAACACACAGCCCCAACCACTGAACAAATCGGGCTGAAATTTGGCATGCAGGTAGATGTTATGACGTAGGCATCCACTAAGAAAGGATTTTGATCAATTCTACTCCCAAGGGGATAACATAGGGGATGAAAGTTTGTATGAAACTTTGTCAATTTTAAACCGATCGGGCTAAGACTTTCAAAATCGGGGGTAAAGTAACTATTCCACGCGGACGAAGTCGCGGGCAGAAGCTAGTTAAAAATAAAAGTTGTGTGTGTGTCAAAAAGTGACCCCTAAAGTCTGTAAGCATTGTAACGTTGTATGACAAAGCTTATCTTATATCCGAGGTAAAAGCTTCTGTCTAGATGATAAAAAGGTACCAATCAATTAATAATGTAATATTCAGCTGAGTTTATCCAGAATATCCCAAAGTCATATTATTTTGGAACCCCATCATGTCAAAGTTACTAAAACTCGATACGGCGTCAAAAAATCAACACAAAATTGCTTTCCTAGATATAAAAATAATAATTCTATTTATTCCATCCCATAGTCCGTCTTCATCTCATTTCAGGAAAAAACCCCTGTTATTTTACCATTACTAATAATAAATAATTCATCAAAATATCTTGACTTGGCTCGCGAGGTTGTCGACATGTGAGATGTGGATTCAGCAATCATTGTACCGATAGTCGTGTCAGCCAATGGCTTAATAGCCATGAGCCTCGACTTCTGGACACGGCTCGCATTGTTAGGAGGTTCCTGTCTTTGGAGCCCTGACCGCCGGTAACTTGGACCCTGTTCCCGATACCGGTGGGCTACTATTTTTTATATTTTTAAATGTTTTTTATTTTTATTTTTTATAGAAATATTTTGAAATATAATTAATATGTATTGAAGATGAATAAACGGAATAAATTAATCAAGTGAATAGCATACTATATCTACTATTAAAAAAACTTTCCATTGTCACCTACAATCATAACATACAAACGAAATCACAAATGAACAAACTCGTTCAAGCTTTCATCAAACTAATTTGAACTTAAACTTTCCAGCTAATTTATCGCGTGAGGCTTGCAGCAATTCTTCTATAACCGGGCGCATAACGTCTTGGAATGTTCTATACCGGCCGGCCATCATTCAATGTCGGCGTGCCCTGCATAGTTGATACTGGCCATATCGCTCACCTGCAAATAGGGATGGGCAAATAAAAAAAGTCAAATATCGTGTGTATCGTTTTTCCTTAAGTCAGTACTTATATAATAGTGATTCGCAAAATATATCATCAATTAAAGTTATATTCAGGAAATTACATACACAATTTTTTAACGCAGTCATGAAGGAAGGTTATAAAAATGTGTAAATATTTGAATTTGGAAGCTGAACTGTTCAAACAAAAAAACATCGTATTTGAATCAAAAATACAAAAAAAAACTTATTTTGATATAAAAACAGAAAACATGCGATTATTTTGTGAAAAATATTGATATTTTCATATATCGATAAATTCTGAATAAGTCTACATGCAACCCTTATAATGTGGCTCGAGAGAACCTGGATTGACCGAGATAGTTAGAAAAATGAGGACTTGTGAGAGACGCTATTTTTCATAAGTTTAATGCAGCATTTTCTTGATTTTTAAAAGAGAAATTTTGTAGGATACCTTTTGTTGACCGGCTTTTATATCCTTGGTTTATTTATTGGTGTTTCTTTGTCTCTATTATATGTTTTCTTGGAAATCCAACACAGTTTTTGTATGCAGTTAATTTATTTATGCATAGGCTCACCAACAATTTTTAACAAATTAAATATTGCAAAAAATGCTTAATCTAATGACATGTTTTAACTGACTTCCAAAATAGGAGAAGGTTCTCAAGTCAACGATGTAGCATACGATGGAGCATCTTAGTATTTCGAGGTGGTCCCTTTCTGGTTTGGTGAAGATCTGATGAAGAACCGAGATAGGAAACGGAACTCTTCACTAAATGATAGCAAATCTTCCAGGATTGATGAAATCGCGTGTCTGTTTATTGTGTACATCAGTTTATAATAGGTACGCTGTATAAAAAACACAAGAAGTATAAAATAACTTTAATTTCGGAAGTCGATGTTCAAAAAACGAACGTATGACAAATATTTATCTCTAAGTACAAGCGAATAGAAATAAAATCTCGACTATGGCATACATATCAGTTATAACTACGGTATTAAATTCATCTAACTGTCACATTAGGCAGCCCGCCAAAAACTTATCGCAACATATGCATTACTTTTTTTAGATTGTGCTGTTAAAATTATCTTTTCAACACCATATTTTATGTCGATAGTCTTTTTTTTTTTCAGACAAGCACACCACACTCTTCCCAACCACTACAACTCTTGGAAACTAGAATCAGCAGTAAAATTTTACGAGCTTTGGATTTTGCACCATAATTTCCCCTTTCGACAATTTCATGAAACCTAGAAAAATATTTTAAAATACAAGTTTAAAAGGGTAAATAGATCTAGGTTTATTGCAGCTAGTAAGAAAATAAACCTACAGTCAAAATTGATAATATCACTTGTTAGCTGAAAGTTTATTAAGTAAATTCGAACCCCATCTGATATATAAATTCTATTAGAACTCTGTCAGCCGTACTTACTAGCCTGTTCCATCAAACGTAAACGCGGCCTCTATCTAGTCGATTCCAGTAATGTAGCGTCCATGTTGTGACGTATGTTTGTGCCATAGACAAGTGCGATTCATTCAAGTCAACCGCTTCGAAACCGAGTGTCTTCGCATTGATGAATGAACCTGGGTGAAGCGGTAGAGTAGGAGCTAGCTCGCTACAGTTGCATCCAAGTTTTACTGGAAGGGACAAGTTTAGATTGTGAGCGGGTTTTATAAAGTTGTCGACATTGGAACTGTTTTAGCTTTTGAACTAAGAATAATAGAACAACGGGGAGTGGAGATCGATATTTGAAATCTGTATAGCAAACGGTCATGAATATATTATGTTAATAAAAGGACCCCAAATGAAAATAATTGGAAAACCTATAGCGTATCGAGCGAAAAAGTGGGAAAATTCCACGATACATAGGAGATTTGTACAAAAACGTCATCGAGTTGAGATTGTTTACAATAGGCACTTTGAGTGGCGTTGAGTGGAGTTGAAGAATTTTTCGTGGAAATCACTTAGAAAATGGGAATGAGAATTCAATATTTTGAGAGCTGTTTTTATAGTTTTTGATCTCAGCCTTGTTCTGTTTTTTGCAGTTTGATCTGATGTGACGTTTAAATCATTATTAACTAAAATATTTTAGCTGGAAATTTGATATGCGTTCTAAAACTATGGAAGCTCGTTTTTAATTGAGAATCCATATCCTGTTCTGTTAATTAGTTGGTGGTTATAATTATCGCCATTTAATGGAAAGATAAGGTATTCATATCTTAATTAATTTAATGAACCTATGTTATATTATGCTTCAAAATGTAATATGGCTTCGGAAATTAATTTAGTGTGAATATTATAGTAATTTTGGTAAAGATTTTGCGACATATGTGCAATGGAAATATTCAAAATCTCTTCTGTTAGGCTGAGTAAGTAAGAAATATAAAAATATCGTGATCAGATGGTCTAATTCAGACAGCTGATCGTTCTTAAATTGTGAGGTATTTTTACCTCGATCATGCCTGATGGGATGCGACGGATGATATCTGTGATGGAACAAACATACCTGTTTTAGCTTTGACAGATGATGGGCTACAAGTGATAGCGAACACATACGCTAGCTAAAAATCCACACGTTGGCTGTGCGCATAATGAATCCCACGACACAAGTTCATGGCAACTTTTCATACAAAAATGTCACCTTCAGCTTGCTTAAACCCCTCCAAATACATTGTTTATTTCAGCCCCAAGTCCCATAAAGTTTGATATATTGTACCGTTATCAGGATATTAAAGTTTATGCCTCTCACAGATATTAATAGCACTCTGTGCGACTACAATGCTCTCTAAATACCAAGTAAAGGGCAAGCCCCATGTGAGACAGGGGCCTTGACATCGCTTAACATGGCGGAAATTTGAGCAAAAAATAGAGCGTTTTTATATATTTTTTATAAATTGATACGTTGCCTCCACGTAAATATGGGAAAACACCGTATGCATGTTTCCTAGGTATCAAATCTTCCATTAACTCATGTGGCTGACTATATATAGTTATATACGCTATGACTATTCCTTCTTCCTTCTAAAATACTGGTACAACTATACTAACGTAAAGACAACGACTACATTGCTCTTTTATAATGCAATTTAAAATTTAGTGTGTGTGCCACATCTGCAGAGCTTTAAAACTTATAACGTTCCGCGTCGGCAGAAGCAAGCTTGTCGCACAAAATTGATATTTGATCGCTCGATACGAGCCGTGCCTGCGCTAAGTTTTATTATAATTCCTATCTGTTTCAGCTCAAGATAGGGGGTTCGAAATAGAGGCCACGTTTGTCTTGTTTTGAGAATAAAATAGATTTAACCCCCGATGGTTTAACTAAGCATTTGAAGTTGAGTATCTCAAACTGTACTTTCAAAATTGACAAAATTTGTCATTAAAGTAGGTTTTGGAACGTTCTTAACTCGAATTACTCAATTCAGAAATCCGCTCTTAGACTGGTATCAATAAACCTGCCCAGCTATTTACCATCTCTGTTGGGGTTTTTCTGTCTAACCAGATTCAGCAGAATTCCAGTGTTCGACATGAAATGTCTGACCATTGAGATAACATCCACAACCCAATAACTGGATAACACCACTCATAGGTAACACTAGGTATTGTGACGTAAGGATGATGATGATAAAAACTAGTGGCAATGTTAGTCTTATTTCATTACAAGTCCTAACTTCACTCAATGCCGCAGTAATCAAAATGTTCAAATAGACTGTACTCGATAAATTATATTTATAGTAGGTTAAACATAACACATTTACACGCCCGTATTGATTGTCAATGTGACATTTTACGAGTATCTGAGTTAGCAATAGTCAAGTCTTCAAAATGTTTTTCATTTGTTTGAGATTAACTACGTATTACTCGTATTTCGGTATCATGTTTTTTCACATTACATTTACTATTATCTGGCCGGGGCCCAAAAGTTCTGGAGTGGTGACCGTGTACCGGAAAATGTAGCGTTGAAAGTTCTCACAAGGTGGACCGATGACTTGGTGAGGGTCGCGGGTAGCTGATGGATGCGAGACACACAGGACCTGTTGTGATGGTGACACTTGGGGGAGTCCTATCTCCAGCAGTGGACATCTTTCGGCTGATATGATGAAATCGTTATCACTAATTCTAGGTCATCTAAAGCTTTTTTGGAGTCAATAATGAGCCTAATAAATCATCAATTTAAACGATTTTATTTTCTACAAGATTGCTTCGGTTGTGCTTTTGGAACGGACGATTAGACATTAAGCTCACTGGTGTCACAAAAAGTCCGGTGTTAGTGTTCCGCTTAAGAGGAGAGTACAAAGTAACAAGTCGTTAATGTCTGCCGCGAGACATATTACTGTTGCACTGGTAGATACGCGACAGGGTTGGTGCAATGCTATTTCATTGTAGTGTATCAAACTGAAGATAAACTTTACGATACTTATATGATCTTACGTATATTTAGTTATGAATAGTTTTCGCCATTCGAGCCATTATTTTTTTTTACCCTTTTTTGGTATCATAATTCAATTAAGCATCAGCGTAATTTGCGTTTTTATTAATAGTCCCACAAAATCGGGACAACATTACCAATGCTTGTATTTTATCCACATCTCTGTGTATCAGAAATCTAAACAAACATACCTATCAACAAAATAATAATTTATATAGTCGTAGCGTCGTAGCAATAGTGCTACGCGGCTACGCGACTACGCGCTACGCTCGTAGCACAGCGATGCGTAACGAACTCATAGACATAAATTATGTAATCAAACTAGTCGTTTACGTTTCGACACTACCACGTAAATTTTAAAACCACTTTTTTATTCTGTACATTGACTCTCTAGTTTGTTTAGAATAAAAAAGTATTAAAAGCGAAGTTTAAAACGTATGTTTTTATTTGAACAGTTTAGCCAATATTGATTTTCTGTGTAGTTGCGCAAAGAGTGGCAGTTTACGAGATAAATTCAATTATTCAATATTCTGTGACTGATAGTTTATTAATTTTTTCAAAACCACCATTCATGGATAGTGGCTTGGTGATATAAATACCTACCTGAGGTTGCATACCTATGTGGAATTAGTTCGAAAGAGTCACCGCGGCCCTGGAACGTAGAGGGCACTAGAAGGATCATGGGTGGGTTTTATTCAGTTAGAGTCTGACACTCCTTTCCGCTCCGCCAAGAGCGGGAGAAGTCATTTGATGATTTCCCATCCAGGAAAAATAAAAAAAAGTTTGCATACCTATTATTTCATCCTTTTTGGCAAGTGGAATCCCCTGCCGGAGTCTGGGGTTCCTTCCTGAAGGCTTGGGGTCTGTAAGTCAAGAGTAAATAAATAGGTTTCTCTAGGCAAGCGTGCTGGATGGTGTACCACATCATTGCTTTCCATCAGGTGACATTAAGTTCAAACACGAGCATAACAATAATAAATAATACTGGCCAAGGGCGATTTGAACTCGCGCATGCAGGGTTCCGTACCGCCGTATTTTTATTGGCTACTTCCCGTTATGTCACATGTCAAAAGGTTTAAAAACAACTGAACACAAGTAGCGTTTGGACAAGATTTTGATCTTCATACATTCATTCCCGTTTCGTCTCCCTTTTTTTAAACTAGTTTTTTGTACGGTACAGTCAACTACAAAAGTTATCAAGGCTTTTTGATGCTTTTTATCACCCGATTTTCCCAGAGGTGGGTATATTGTTTTCTTAGTGTATGTAAATTCATAAATTTTATGCGTTAAGTGCATAGGTCCAAGCCCATGCAATAACATAGCTATCTGCGCTGTATCTAAATGTTTTTCTTGACAACCTAATTACTAAAAGGTTGTTTCACTCCATGTTTTATTTTATTATATGTACTTTATTAAACTTTTGACATATTGATGAATTTGGAATGTGACATAAAATGTAGTAGCCTTTTTATATTATAGCAGCAACGGCAACAGAAAAGCATACTCTGTGAAAATTTTGACTGTCTACCTATTACGGTTCATGAGATACAGTCCGCTGACAGGCTGACGAACGGACAGTGGAGGACTAGTAATAGGGCCCTGTTGACCTTTGGGAACGGAACCCTAAAAACACATCTTATCAATACTAATATACACAATCTATTTACTCAAATATCCACCTCAATTTAACAAGTTTTCTTTGACATTTTTCCTCATAAAGAGTATTTTTGCAAGTTAGACTTTCTTAACACACCATAAATGTAGATCTAACTTGCGAATTCGATTGAAATGCAAAATTGTTCTTTGTAGCTAAGGCGAGAAGAAATAATTTAAATAATATGAAGTTGTTTCGTATACAGAGTAATTTGCTTTACAAATACATGAGTATTTGCAGATATTTATTCAAAGATATTAAAAAAGCGCCTGTGTCTATTTCGAAACGCATTCAACCCTGATCTCTTCAAAGTTAGAGTGAACAGGTTTCTTCTGGGTAAATCGTCGACTTTGTCTCTGTCCCTATTACAAAAAAAAACATATATGATGCAATATTCATTTCCTTATTTCACTGTTCTGGTTTTTTGGTCGTCATTATGCGTAAAACGTAGTTGTTTTCTGAACTTCAGCAATTAATTAAATTGATTCGATTAAATACACAGATATGATTTTTTAATATTGCTGTTAGCATGTAGGTATCCAGTACTTTGTCTGCAATTTAAAAGGTGATCCTTCTTTAAATAACCTATTTCTTTATTACTATGTATTACTAACGAGTTGATATTCCATGCTAACAGAAAAAAAAGAACAGAACAGAAGTCCTGAAGGCGAGTTGTATTGTAGTATTCTTAAAGAGCAATACCTTAAGCGAGTACAATATAAACTACGTCATATTTTAATACAGTATTTTACGAGAAAACCAAGGAACGCATTTCACTATTAAAAATACTTTTTATATCAACAGACACTGGTGTCTGGAAACTTTTTATCACCACAAAAGTATAACCCAGCCGAAGAATCCAGGCCAAGCACTCGTATTTTAAATGAAAACATCACGCGTTCTTGAGAACACTTTTTCTTTTTAATTCTCACTGTTATTAATATAAAGTTTGTTACTTTTAGTGCACTGATGTGTAAAATAAAATATGTACGTGTTTTCAGTTTAATTTTCTTTCGCGAGTGTATTTTTGTGTTTCAAATTCTGTCGTTGATTGCAATGCTAAAATTTTATTTGTCATCTATTTTGGGCACATTGCGTGCTAATAATACATATCGTACTGAAACATGGTTTTATTTACAGTGTGTGCATGAACGTTCGTGGAAAATTCAAAGTTATTCAAAGGAATCGTAACATGCGTGTGCATGCAACGGTTTTATGTTAGTCCACATGAATAAAACAGCGGTCCGTGTGACTTCAACGTGACGTCATGAATACTTAGTACATACAAAGATATAGGTACACATTTTAATATCAACTCCTATGATTTGTATCTATACACATCAAAATTATTCTTGACCGGATTCCGACTTAAGAATTTTTAGTTGACATTTAAAACTCTACATTAACCTGAAAACCTAGCAAATTAGGATCACCTAAACACTTAATTTAGAAACCGGTACTAAGTAAGTTACCATTTTAATATTATGAACAATCATATTTACATCATTATATTCCTAAAACAAAATTAAGGCTACGTAGCATATTTTCAGTCTGTGTACAGATAAAAAAATTGCTCCAATAAAAAGTTGAAGCTCAGTTAATTCCACTGGTTTGCGGAAAGCCTGCAGGCATCGTATTAAAATAAAGAACATCATGAAAAAGATGATATTTTATCCACGACGTTACTAGGACGTTTTTAATTTATGAAATTAAGATTTCCCGGGAGTCTATGCGGTACTCGCGGAAATATTTTTGTTCAGTAGTTTTATAGTTTTCTGTTGTGTTAAGGTAGTATCAGGAGCTCGTGTGTAGATAAATAACAGCTGCATAGGTCGACCTGTAAGATCAAGCAGTGCTTGCTCAGGTTGGTCTGTGGATGGGTGACCATTGATTAAATTGAGCTATTGTCAGAATTTCGGCTTAGTAGGTACTAAGCCTAAAATCTGACATCAATTGTCTAAGGGGTGTACCAATTTACTAGGTTGTTGTTTTGTCAGTTGTCAGGAGATAGGTAAACGAAAGAGTATTCGGATTGAATGCTTTATTATTTAGGTGCTGCTATTTATATACATTTCTGTGTTCTTAATCAGATATATGGTAGGAGACCCACGATAATATTTTGTAACCCACTTGTGGGAGTTACAGATGAGCGGGTCGTTTTTTGCAAAAACTATAAATACCGCGCGTCGATATACAACGTTAGCAGCCCCAGCTGGGGGCCTTTAATTAATTTGAGACCACCACACGGGACTACTCGTTGTTCAACACTCTAAGATAGATTACTGCTTAACCGGACTGTCCTACCGATAAGCAGTACCTACATTAGAGCGTTGAACAGCGAGGGACCACTCGGTCCCGTAAAACAAATACGTTTGTTGTATGATCACTAGGACGTTGATGCGAGCTGCTGCAAGGCCATATAGGTAGTCGCACCATGTGAAACTGGTATTCAGCTGCATCTGTTCGGACTGAAAGCTGACCCCGGGAAATGGCTTGGCGTATTGATTAATGTACTGGGGTAGTCTAGGGTAGCATGTCAAGAGGAAGGTTATGAAGAATCATACATGCAATGCGGTGTTGCAGTATATTAGTCACCTTGATATGTTTGAACAAGGTAATCACGATACTGTGGTACGAAAATATTACAATGAGTCATTTGCAGCTAACTGACACTACTAAAATTTAGTTTATGAATATACCTAAATAATATTTTGAGATCAACTTTTAAACAGTTATGATAAAATTAACCAGCTGTCCAGTTTGTACATACAGTATATCGTATAACTCATGAAATACAGTGAACAGTTTTTTTTTATTATGTGCAACTTGGTCCTTTATCAAAAGTTATTTATATCATATCATGAGAGCTGAAAATTATCATGAATTAAACAATATTTGTAGGTATCTAAAGACCAAGACTTAACTATGTATAATGGAATCATTGAGCTTTACATTTCGAGGTAGACAAAGAACTCACAAAAAGGCTGCATACTGCAATGCTCATGTCCGTACTACGTACTTACAAAATCACGAAACAGACCACAATAGGATCGGCTTAAGATGTTTCAAATGCAAATGACTAAATGTGAACTGTGAGAGAGTGTGATGTAGATACCCAACCACAGAGGGGTTGCGGAATTTGTTTGAAAGAGTCCCCGCGACCCTCGAACGCAAAGGGCATTTGGAGGAACACGGTTGGGTTTTATTCAATACTAGCGACCCGCCCCGGCTTCGCACGGGTGCAATGTAGATACTAATGTTTTTTCTACTATAATATGCATGTATTATACATATAAACCTTCCTTTTCAATCACTGTCTATTAAAAAAACCGCATCAAAATCCGTTGCGTAGTTTTAAAGATTTTTTTTAAGCATACATCGGGATATAGGGACAGAGAAAGTGACTTTGTTTAGTCTGACAACTTCTTCCGCTCTCAGTAGAATGGAAGGTTCCATTCTAACCAGAGCGGGAGAAGGTACCTATTTAATAATTTCCAATCCTTAAAAAATGTTTCCATGCCAGCTTACAATGTGGCAATTCTATCTTAACCATTTTCTATCTAGGCATTGTTATGTACAAGCAACTTTATTTTCAGCAACCATAAAGTCTCACCTGAGATAACATTCAGTTTTTCATCAAAGGGCACCCCTCGCGCGACAAAACTGTTGTATGGAAAATGACATTCTAGTATTAGAATGTCATTTTCCTAGCCCTATTTATATAAAAAGGAAATATAATAAACTTTATAATTATACTATATTAAATAAAATAGAGAGGAATATGAGGTCCACTTCCACAAACCAGAGTTTTTAAGTCCAAGTAAGTTTAAAGTTACTAAGTTTAAACATTATAATATATGGAATAATTAGTTATTGAATCTATTGTTAGCAACTGACTCTAACTTTGAAGATAATACTGGTTTGTGCAAACAGGCCTAATAATATTATTTATTAATTCCATACTACATCTACTCAGTTTTAATCTGAAAAGGTTTCTAAAATAACAAAATTATTCTCATAAAACCCAGAAGTAAAACTTAATAGTAAAGTATTGTTGCGCGCCAGAATTAAGTTAGGATGATAGCGGCATTCCGTACCACTAGCGCCATCTAGTATCGAGTAGCAGAACTAGTGAAGTCAAGGACCTTCGAGATTTATCTATGCTAGAATTCTCGCACCTTAGTCGGTCGCGACCGATATGTACGCGAACTTTCTGGATCTACTCGGCGCTCTATATAAGGCCGGCGCATGTACCGACCGAGTCAGTATTGGATTTGCGATACAAGTGATAACTTCGAGAGCGATCTTCGACTGCGAACTCAAGTGATTAATAGTGCGATTGTGTATTGTGATTAGTGAGTTATAGTGTAATTAGTGTGGTGTAAATTAAAGTGTCATCTTTGTTTATTTAATCGGCTGATTTTAATTGTAACGAACCCGAAGCTCGTAACAATTGGTGTCAGAAGTGGGATTTAAAAGATGCCGATTCTACCGAAGGACGACACTGAGGGTATCCGTACCCGTAGTCAACGCCAGCAAGAGACGGACCAGAGGCGTTTTGGAGGTGCAACGCCGCAGACGACGGAGAGACAGTTGCCAACCATGGAGGCCGGCTTGTCCGCAGTAGCTCCAGCATCATCATCAGCACCAGACTTTGCTGCTCTGATGATGATGCTGCAGGAGCAGACTCGCCGCCAGGAGGAACAGGCCCGTCGCCAGGAAGAGCAGGCCCGTCGTTTAGAAGAGCAGCTGCAGCGTGACAAGGAGGAACAGGCCCGCCGCCAGGAGGAACAGACCCGTCGGTTGGAAGAACAGCTCCAACGTGACAAGGAGGAGCAGGCGCGCCGCCAAGAAGAACAGATGTTCCTCATGAAGGATCTGCATGCCACTTTCGGCAAAGAAATTAAGGTTGTAAAGGAAAAGGTGGTTCAGCACGAGAATCGCCTGACGGAAGCTGAATCACGAATCGACCAAATTAATCATCGGGTTGACAACGTGATAGTTGACGTGAGGAAAACGCTGGACAACCTTAAAATAGGAGATGGAATCGCAACCTCTGTAGCTACTACACCTTCTCTACGTGGATTCAAAGTGCCGCCGTTCGATGGAACATCTTCCTGGTCGGCATACAAAAAGCAATTTGACGCTGTTATGAAGGCGAACGGGTGGAGTAAGGACCAGGCCATGACTGCTCTCACCCTAGGCCTCCGCGACCAGGCCCTCACTATCCTGGAAGCCCTCGGTAACGAGGTGACTTACGAGCAGCTGATTGAGGCACTGGAAGCAAGGTATGGCGACGCTCATCTGGAACACGTGTTTCGGGCGCAGCTAAAGGATCGCGTGCAACGCAGCGGTGAAAACCTGCAGCAGTGGGCCCTTGAGGTGGAGAAGCTTGTTAGAAAAGCATACCAGTCTGTACCTGCGCTCATTCAAGGGAACCTGGTGCAGGCATTCATTGACGGCATCCGCGACCTTGAAGTTAGAGCTGCCGTGAGGCTCGGGCACCACGAGAAACTTAAGGACGCGTTGGCCCATGCACTAGAGGTGGAAGCTGTGCGGCAAGATCATCGTTCCCATCGCCTCAGGGAGGTTGCAGCGGCTACTGTTCGCGACCGGTCTAAAGGATACAGCCCTAGATGCTATGGCTGTGGGGAAAGGGGCCACCTACGGTCCAATTGCCCTAAGCGAACTGTAGATAGGGAAGATAGTCGATCTCCAGAGGGTAGGGCGGTTAACAGCACCGCCCAGCAACTGCAGGGAAACGAGTAAAAGCCAGGGCTGCGGGGCGGGTGCTGGCTGATGTTCAGAGAGCCCCAAGGATTTCGATCTCACAAACCCATGACGGGAACAGCCTAATCATCAAGGGCGAGGTCAACGGAACGCCATGTAAGCTGACAATAGACACTGGAGCCTCACGCACGGTTGTCAGTTCCCAACTAGTAAGTCGGTTCCTTGGGGACTCCGCATACAACCGAAACCGCATAAATTTGGTGACGGCCACCGGTCAGCGCATACCCGTCCGCGGAGAGAAAGAGATGGAGTTGAAGCTAGGAAACAGGATCTATCTTCACAATGTTATCGTGGCTGATATAATGGACGATTGCATCCTGGGCCTAGACTTTATGAGGAAGAATTGTTGTGAGATCGACGTTAAGCAAGGAGTTTTGAAATGTGGACAAGAGGAACTTTTCATGGAAGGGGCATTACCAGGAAATGTGTACAGCCTAAAGAAGATTGTTCTTCCGCCGAGATCCGAAACGATTGTGCCGGTTAGTCTTCCTCGGAATTCTGGGCAGACTCATCGTTGTGTGCTTGTGGAAAGGGTAGACAATGACCTTCCTTGGAAAGTGGCCCGAACTTTGGTTAGAGCCACTGACATTTCGGGGGTACGTGTGCTGAACGTTTGTGATAAGGAACAGATGATAGAAAAAGGCACGCTGATTGGTACTTGCGAGGAAGTGGATTGGTTGCGTCGGTGCCAAAATCTATCGACTGGGAACCTCAGCAAGGACGCCCAAATGAAAGTGACCGCACTTTTAGATGACTGTCGCAGCGTTCTGTCTCAAAACGAAATGGTCAAGGCGAAGAGAATGTTACTGAAGTATGCCAATGTTTTCTCTTCAAATGATGCTGACATCGGGAAGACTGATTTAGTTCAACACAAGATAAACACAGGAGAAGAGTTGCCTATCCGTCAACGACCAAGGAGATTGCCGGTAGCGCGTGAAAAGGAAGTGGAAAGCATGATTGAGGGAATGGTTAAGGATGGTGTCATAGAACCTTCATCAAGTCCATGGTGTTCACCTGTAGTGCTGGTAAGAAAGAAGGACGGCACCATGCGGTTTTGTGTTGACTATCGTCGTCTGAACGACGTTACGAAGAAGGACAGCTATCCGTTGCCAAGAATCGATGACACGCTGGACATGCTTACTGGAGTAAAGTGGTTTAGCACGCTGGACCTAAAAAGTGGCTACTGGCAGGTTCAAATTGATCCTAAGGACAAGGAGAAAACGGCATTCTCGACAGGAAAGGGTCTGTGGCAATTTAAGGTTATGCCATTTGGACTGTGCAACGCTCCGGCAACGTTTGAAAGGTTGATGGAACTAGTACTAACGGGGTTAATTGGCGATGCTTGTCTGGTCTATTTAGATGACATCATCATCGTAGGCCGTACGTTTGATGAACATCTGCAAAACCTGGAACGCGTGCTCATGAAGATCCAGAGTGCAAACCTCAAGTTAAGTCCAAAGAAATGTTCATTTTTCAAACGGCAAGTTAGCTTTTTGGGATACGTAGTGTCGGAAGAAGGTATCCGCACTGATCCAGAGAAAATCGCCGCTGTCAAGGATTGGCCAATTCCTAAAGATAAGACGCAGGTCAGAGCATTTTTGGGTTTGTGCTCCTACTATCGGCGATTTGTCAAGAACTTTGCTGACATAGCGAAACCCCTGCACAAGCTAACCGAGGAGAAGCGTCATTTCTGCTGGGATGAGAGTTGCGACATTGCATTCCAGGAGCTCAAGGAACGTCTGTGCAAAACACCTATTTTGGGGTATCCTGACACCGGCAAGGAATTTATAGTTGACACAGATGCAAGCGACATAGGACTTGGCGGTGTGTTATCTCAACGGAATGGCGATCAAGAGGTTGTGATAGCGTACTTCAGCAAATCTCTGTCGAAGCCAGAAAGGAATTATTGTGTCACGCGACGGGAATTACTTGCTGTGGTCAAGTCATTGCAGCATTTTAGCAAATATCTGCTGGGAAGGAAATTCCACTTACGAACTGACCATGCTGCGCTGAAATGGCTATTGCAATTCAAAAATCCAGAAGGACAAGTTGCGAGATGGATTGAACTACTTCAGGAATACGACTTTGTGATTGAACATCGCAGCGGGAAATCTCATGGCAACGCAGATGCATTATCAAGAAGACCTTGCCCTGAAGACTGCAAGCATTGTACTCGACAAGAGGGTAAAGAAGTCGTACCTGTGAGGATGATCAAGACAGATCTTAGTAACGAGTGGAAGGAAAACTTAGAACGTGCACAGCAGGATGATTTGGACATTAAGCCGATTCTGGAGTGGATGAAGGCCAGTGCTCCGAAGCCTACGTGGAGTGATGTCTCAGCGATGAGTTCAATCACAAAAAGCTATTGGGCCCAATGGGACAGCTTAGTGATTCAGGATGGAGTCCTGTGCCGTAAATGGGAAAATGCTCGGGGAGACAACTGTCATTTGCAAATGGTTGTCCCTAAGGCTAAAATACCGGATGTTCTACAGCTGTACCATAATGGTTGTTCAGGAGGCCATATGGGAGTTAAACGAACTCTACTGAAGATACGGGAACGGTTTTACTGGGTCCACTGTCGTGACGATGTTGAGGACTGGTGTCGCAAGTGTACAAGTTGTGCGGCTGTAAAAGGACCTCAGACTCGTAGCAGAGGTGCATTGAAATTGTACAATGTTGGTGCACCATGGGAAAGGATAGCGCTAGACGTTGCGGGACCGTTTCCGGAAAGTGAAAGTGGTAACAAGTATTTCATGGTGGTTATGGATTATTTCACTAAGTGGCCGGAAGTCTTCGCCATTCCAAACCAAGAAGCTTCAACAGTTGCGGATAAACTAGTTCATGAAGTCTTCTGTCGTTTTGGAGTACCCTTAGAGATTCACAGCGATCAAGGAAGGAATTTTGAGTCCCAAATATTCCAGGAAACTTGCCGAGTTATGGGTACTCATAAAACGAGGACAACTTCTTACCACCCACAATCGGATGGAATGGTGGAACGATTTAATCAGACATTGGAGAGATATCTGGCCAAAGTTGTGGAAAACCGGCAACGAGATTGGGACAAGCACATACAACCGTTTTTGCTGTCATACCGAAGTGCTATTCATGAAAGCACGTCAGTGACACCAGCTTTCGCAAACTTTGGAAGAGAATTGCGGCTACCTGCAGACCTGATCACCGGAATACCACCTGATGCCCCACGCAGTATAACCGATTATGCGAATGACTTGCGGAACAAAATGAACGACATTCATGAGCATGTCAGACAATCGGGCCAGCAAATGTCTGAAAAGATGAAAACCCGCTATGACCGCAAAATGAACAATAAAGGGTTCGAGGAGGGTTCACTAGTGTGGTTGCACAATCCAGTTCGCAGCAAAGGGAAATCTCCTAAGCTTCAAGCTAAATGGGACGGACCGTACCGGATTGTGACGAAGATCAATGACGTGACCTACCGTATACAGAAAGGTACAAGAAGCGCTCCTAAGATCGTCCATGTTGATCGACTGGCGCGTTATTATGGCGCTGATAATGCTCGGGACGAGCATGTCTTAGGAGGGGGCAGTGTTGCGCGCCAGAATTAAGTTAGGATGATAGCGGCATTCCGTACCACTAGCGCCATCTAGTATCGAGTAGCAGAACTAGTGAAGTCAAGGACCTTCGAGATTTATCTATGCTAGAATTCTCGCACCTTAGTCGGTCGCGACCGATATGTACGCGAACTTTCTGGATCTACTCGGCGCTCTATATAAGGCCGGCGCATGTACCGACCGAGTCAGTATTGGATTTGCGATACAAGTGATAACTTCGAGAGCGATCTTCGACTGCGAACTCAAGTGATTAATAGTGCGATTGTGTATTGTGATTAGTGAGTTATAGTGTAATTAGTGTGGTGTAAATTAAAGTGTCATCTTTGTTTATTTAATCGGCTGATTTTAATTGTAACGAACCCGAAGCTCGTAACAGTATAAATACAAAACTTCAGAAAACAACACGAACAGATGTAATTTATACTTACGATTACAAACTTAGGAATCGCTTCCATTTCGTTAAACTAGAAACTAGGTAAATTACTTGTAAACTGTAAACTCTTGCCTCATTGGTGTGCATTCAAGCAGAGCACATATTTACCTCTTAAGGTAGAAGCAACGATGCTTGAAAATAGATGTGAAATTGAAAATGGAATTAAAGTGTAAACCTCAAAAGACCATTTCAGACACAGATCTGCATGGTTCTCATATAACATATTGTGAATGTGAGGACTATGTAGATCGTCATATTAGAGTCTTATTTCAGTTTGTCTGGCAGTTTGAATAACTCTTGCGGCCTACCCAAATGTCCTTTGTATTATTCGTCAAATCGTTGTCCTCCTTAAAGTTCTAAGTTTGAGCTACATGGTATCTGACAAATGCTTGCACTGTCTGGACAGGTCCACTAAAATCTGTGTGGCACTTTCCTCAATAGGCTACCTCAGACATTAACCTCCATGGTTCTCATATGATTTGACCAGTACGGATTGTATGGACTTTAAAAGAGACTTTGACCTCTGAGTTTGTTTCAGTGTTTCTTCTCAGGGTAGTCGGCTAGGAAACACCGGCTTCATCTAGCTTAAAATGACAAGAAATATTGGACGTGTAAAAGAGATATGGTTAACTACTTACAAAATAAATATCGTTTATCATTATCATTTTATCAGTGTAGGTTGGTGTTTTCAACTTATATTTGAGTATGTATGAAGGGTCTTTCATTTGCACCAAAACACTACATTTTATAAAAAAAAATACTGGGTTATTTTAAAGCATTAGAAAACGATGGCCATTTCATTAATCTAAAGTAATTAATTACTCTGCGGATAGATATGTTTTATTTTAAACTAAGAAAAAATACGAATAAAAATAAATTGTGCTGCTATATTTGTGTGTATAAATTGTAGTGACATATTAAAGAGATTGGTTTAGTGAAACATAAAGCACGCTACATTTTTCCGTGTATATCGTGTCTTTTTTTGAGTTATAAGAAAAAATTTGCTACCAAGCGTTAAAAAGAAACAACACGGCTAATACGATTATATATTGTTACCTCATGTCGTGACTTTGAATGTCAGTAATGACTTGATAACATTGGTCGATAACTCGATTCGTGTAATCGTTATTGATGATTGGAATTATTATTTTAAGATTTTGTACTTTAAACTTAAGAAGCCAAGGTGGGTATTTCAGGGCATTCACGAGTCTCGCGTCCAATTGAAACTTGTGCAAAACTAAACACTAATACAATGTAAAACTAATCGTAATAAGTTAAGTTCACTAGTGACTAATATTCTGTTTTAATAGCTTAAAATAGCGCTTTGTGAGATATAACTTTTAATATGTTGTGGAAAAAGTCCTAGGTTATTGATACATCTATAACTTTTGTATAAATACCTGTAACTTAGTATAAGATTTAAATATATAGCTATAATGTATATTTTCCCAAATAAATAAATAATGTTATCACATATCTCCACTTGCAGTGGCGAGAGTGATTATGATGAGCATATAAATGCACTGCAAATTCGCTAGTAACTTTTCCAGGCCGAAATTCTGACGAATCCGAGCTCAGGACAGCCTGAGGAGCCCCAGACGGAAACTAAACTAAATGTTACTGAGATAGTCTATAATAAACTCGGAACCTTCAGCTCCGCAGTTGACCAACCAAGTAGACATGTTATTTTCACCTCGATATCAATCTAATTAAATAAAATAAATGCCAACACTCATTGTGTTTGTATAGCGTCGGATTTTCTATCAAAACACGTGTGCCGCGACCCTAATGCTAAGTTAACATAAGAAGCAGGCATATCTCGGTATTACTATAATCTTCTGTGTTTGTTCAACAAAATTACTATTGAGCTTAAAACAGGTTTCGTGTTCTGTTTTCATTAGAAAGTTTATATTCAGGAGACAGGCGAAGCAGTAGAATTTGTTTGAGGTTATTCCTGTCTGTCAATAATGCTTAAAATTAGAAGATTCTTGTTTAAAAATCGAAATAGTAACAGCTCACAGGACCAACACGTAGACCGGGTTGGTCCTGTGAGCGGGAGTACTGAGCTTGCAATCCTTCTTTTTCTTTGGAAGGGAAATTATCAAATGTGTCAGACTCTTACTGGCTGAAACACACCTGTGTTCCTCCTAATGGACTTTGCGTTCCAAGCCACGGTGACTTTTTCGAACAAATTCCGCATCCCTGGCTGGAAGAGCTTGCGATCCTAGGTTCTACTTCCAGTTTGGACAAAAATAATATTAAGTTTATCCGTTGGGAATTTCTCAGTAGGAGGCTGGAGTTTGGTTTGACTCTTTTGCCTAAAGCCGTTGTTCCTACGCCTAATTTCCAGCCTTTTGTATCGGATCACCATTCTACCGGTGTTTTGCTATGATATATATCTCCTCTATCGTATAGTGTTACCCAGTGATTGAGTTTTCGAGGTCAGATTGGCAGTCGCCTCATGTATACTGGCATTCAGACTTGAAGCCCATATAGATCCCATCATAGAGCAGATTGATTGATTACCCCCTTTCGAAGTTCCTGATTGCGTTAATTTACTATGTAACCCAAGAAGAAGACTGTAAATGCGCCTTCAGATCCACTAAAACCTACCGTTATCGTATATTTTAACTGCTAGCACATTAGTATGCGTACTCATCCGAGTCCTTGAGTCTATGTTACTAAACTAAACTCAGTTATGATAAACGTGACTTTGAAACATTTTGACGATTCTGACTGCTTGAACGTGAAATAAACGTTAATTCGAGGCCTTTATCAATGATGTTCAGCAATTAGTCGTTTTATCTTAATTGAGAGATGGAGGTGGGTGTGTGAAAAGTTTAGGTGTCAGTTAGGTGTGATTCTCATCAAATGACTTTGACTTGACTTTTATTTACAATTTGCAGCATCCCGCGGTTTCACCCGTGTATTTCCCATTCCCATGGGAATACGGGGATAAAATAAAGCCTATGTTACTTGCTCATAATGTAAAAACAACACTAAAGTACTTGCGTCAAATCGGAAAGATATTAAAGCTAGAAGGAACTAACAGCGAGACTTACGCATCGAAGCATGCATAGCACTAATTAATCGGCATAGAAACGAGGGGATTCTAAATAGAAATTTGTTACCTGCGATGAAAAGTAGACACTGTGCGTCAACGTGTTCGTCGCTGTGGGGGGTTCCGGGTATAGCACCTAACAATGCGCTAAAAAACGATTTCTCAATGGAAGATGATGGTGACTTTCTGGTGGACTAGACTTGTACATCAGCTTCTTACCGAATGGTACAAGAATTGTAAGATTTTGATTGATAATTGACTAATGAATGGTTTTAAATGAAGACCTATGCAAACAACGATGCTATAGCTCTATTTCATGTTATTACTTCTAATCCATAGTAAAAATAGATGAAACCAAATTGCACAATTGTTGTCGCGCTATCGCGTCGAGCCTGTGTGTACCTAGATTTTATTTAATAAATTAATAGGTAAAAGCGGTATATTTTTCTAAATCCTCACCCTATGTAACATAAACCGTCTTTACTTTTCCAGTTATTCGCGGGTACAACCCGTATACACAAAGTGATCAGCTATTGCGCCTCTATAGCCGTCGAAAAAAGCATTAATGTTTCCCTTTGATGTGCTTCCCTTTTCTTTATATAAAAAAAAAAACTTTCAATCCGAAAAGAATAGCAACAATGAAATCATTTCCTTTTCGCACTCTATCAAAGAAATAAATTCGCCACTCACTGGAACGTCACTAATGTAACAGTAAATAATGTAGTGCAAGTCTACACTGGGTCATCATATATATTATTTGAATCCTGAAGAAACGATGAAATAAATGGCGTTTGTTTTAATATTCTAGTCATTTATTTTTCCACCAAATGAATAGCTAATTAACTAAAGGTTAAACGTAGATGCCAAGTTCTAGTAATCGATACTAATATTATAAAGAGGAAAGATTTGTATTTTTGTATGTAACGAATAAACTCAAAAAACGACTGGACCGATTTCAAAAATTCTTTCACCATTAGAAAGCTACATTCACCCTGAGTAACATAGGCAATATTTTATCCCCGTATTCCCACGGGAACCGGAAACACGCGGGTGAAACCGCGGGGCGCTGCTAGTCGTTTCATACAGTCAATACTCTCGCAGAAATAACCGTACACACATACATAGAATGAATCCTCATCACAAAAGCTACTTCCTCATAATAAAACACGTCAATTCTTACACAAATGTATATAAATCCACAATCCAAAGACACATAAAACAAATCTAACAATATCCCACGACCGATTTACGCCAAAATCGTAAATAAAAAGGCGTATTCCGAAACCTTCGATATCTCCATGTCTATTGCGAGTTATCTCGCACGATTGTGACATATCCTTAGAGATACGGTTTGATTTAAAATACAGGCGACAGGTCCCGAGGGCAGCTCTCGACACCTCGTGCCAATCCAAGGATTGTGGAGAGAAAAAGTGTATTTGTGGTGTGTGTGTGATTACTGATTTCCGATCGAGTTGTTAGATCGTATTGCTGTGTATTGATGGGGGATTGGTCCCACGTTTGTGGAATTGTGCTGTAATTACTTCTGAACTATTATGTAATAAAAGAGTTTTATTTACGGTATGATCATCGGTAACTTTTGTTTGAACCAGAGCCTTTATAATCATTATTCATATAGTTATTACAAACAATGAATCATTAATTTGAAAAACACCCGCATAGCAACAACGGATACGATCAGCAATTTAGCATACAGGATAAAAAAAAATACACGTAACTCAAGACCGACCCTATGCTGTTACGGGATTTGGCCCTATACATGTATACGCATTGGTATTTTTAATGAGGCCGTAAAGCATCGTTAGTAATTCCCGCTGTACGGCGGTATCGATGACTCGCCAGCTCGCTTAGAGGCAGGCTCCTCATTATTCGTTTTTTCGAGGAAGCAGCGAGGAAGCGACCTGCCCAGCGACTAAAGCGCTTAATTGCAGAGCACTTCACTTGTCTCTGACTTTTATAACGATCCATTTTTATAGTGATATTTAATGAAGGATCTGAGAGTAGTCATTCTTATATTTTGTGTTTCTAAATTATTTTTATATATCTATTACGAATATACTATAAAGCTGAAGGGTTTTTTTTGGTTTGAACACGAAAATCTCAGGAACTACTGGTCGGATTTGAAAAATTATGTCAGTGTTAGATAGCTCATTTATACGCTAAGACCAATAGGAGCGCAGCAACGGTGAAAACTGTTAGCCGGATTTTTTTCCCTCTCTTATAATTATGACGCAGACGACGTTGCGCGGGTCAGCTAATATGTATATGTACCTATATATGATGTGCATTTATTTTAACGTGTAACTTAATTAACATTTTATCTTTTCAGGTAAGTCCCGTTTATCTTCAAATCGACAACGTGAATTTTATATGTGAGTAAAGTAAATAAGTCATAGATACTTATTATTTTGAAGGTAATTAAACTTCATTCAAAACTGCGACATTCTAGAAACAGTAGACAGAAAAAAAGAAATCATTTTCAAACATGGAACACAAAACGCCCGTAACCAGCTAATCGAGCTATTTTCCAGTAAGTCGCTCTCCCTTGGCAAATAATTTAATTATTGTTGAGTCTAGTCCAGTGAAAATATAATTTAATTATTCTAGAAATTGAAAATACCCAACAACAGACGTAGTGTTTACTAAGCTTGCACCGTAGAACAATTATGTAGTCCATACGGCCGTATAGCGAGCGTGAGGCCAATTTGGAAGCTAGCCAATGAGCGCACGTTCTCGATAACTGAATATGCAGGTGGACACAACTGACATTAGAGCTGTCACTAACGTCATATTCTAGGTAACTGGATCATGTTTAACTTTTTGTTCACGTGTTACGGATGGAATGCACGAATGGACGAGCATTTTCGAAAGAATTGCTTAATTTGCCTCTGAAAATGTGGGTGCATTCCGGAAGAAACATTTCCTTCTTCAGCAATGCACCTTCGGGTATTTAAGGAACGGTCATGTAATCTACGTGCATGAGCAAAAACAGATGCCATAACCACTAACCATGAACACCCTAACTGCGTTGTTCATAAACATGGCATACCCTTCCACGATTGAAAGGAATTCGCATCATATGGTAAAAAATTGTCTGATTGACAATGACAACGTGTATCCAGTGGCCTTAGTGCGAGTTTTTTAACGTTTTCGATATCGTGAGCATAAGCGTTTGCTTATGTCAAATTTTATGAAAAAAAAAAAACATTTTCCGTTAGTGCCACCAGACGGCGTTTATTCAGTTTCAATACAAATGGACGTTTACACCAACGCGATCGAGATCATGTTGTTAGGCCGCAGGTGGGCTGCCTGGGTAACCACCCATAACACTCACATAAAAAAATCATCTACCAATTAATTATACCACTCACAACCCACAACTTTCTGAAGAAATTTGATTTATACGTGGTACTTACGTAAACATTTTGGTAGAGGTTTCAAACTAAAATTCAAGTTACTCCCACAATTTCTTTGTATTCTTAGGTACATAAAGACAAACTTAATTTCAGCAGTTTAATGTTGTGAGTGTAGGTAGTATTATATTTGTTGAAATTAAATATTCTGCCTCCAAGTTTAGAATTCCAGTTACTTCAATACATATTTATAATCCGGTATTTAAGTAGATGTACAACAGGCTCATAAAATAGCAAGTTTTTTAGTTACGAAAACTACAACCGACTTCTAAATTAAAAAAAAAACGCAAAACGTATAAAACAACTTTAATTTCGAAACTAGGTGTTCAAAAAGCGAAGTAATAACCAAAAAAAACTTTTTACAAAAAAATACAACCGACTTTTCCACAAAAAATCAAAAAAGTACAAAATAACTTTAATTTCAGAACTCGGTGTTTGTGGTTCCTTTTTCATTTTTTGAACACCGACTTCCGAAATTAAAGTTATTTTGTACTTTTTTGATTTTTTGTGGAAAAGTCGGTTGTATTTTTTTGTAAAAAGTTTTTTATTTTTCACTTTTTAGTGGTACCTAAACCCCCTCCCCTCCCCCCACCTAAACGAACCAATTACATTAGTGTAAAAAAACGCACTGCTCCAATGCAGAGTAAACTAAAAGGTCGTCAATGTAGACAATGTAGATATTTTAGATTTTTGTTGATTTTTCAAAAACCGCTTGTTCGATTTCGATAAAATTTTCATGGGACCATTTGGGAAGTATACCCTTTCCAACAAAAAAAGAATTTTTCAAATCGGTTGGCAAGCGACGGAGTTATGCGCGAACAAACAATAAAAAAAAAAATAAAAAAAAAACATACAAACATCCGAATTGAGAACCTCCTCCTTTTTTAGAAGTCGGTTAAAAACATCAACTTCCGAAATTAAAGACGGTTTTTTTTTACTTTTAATTTTTTCACTTTTTAGGGGTAAGTACCTACTCGTAACACGCTAAAAGTACCCATCACAGCGTATGTGGTATAAACTGGTGTAAACAATAAACAGACATGCGATTTCAGCAATCCCGGAAGATTTGATATAATTTATTTAAGAGTTCCGTTTCCTATCTCCATTCTTCACCAAACCCGAAAGGGACCACCTCGAACTTACTAAGATGTTCTTCAAAACCATCGTATACCTACAATTTTAGGTCCTGTGTCATGTCTTGTCTTAATGTATTTTTACTTTGCCAACGGTATTTATGAGTTATTTTGTTCAAGTCCCCTGCCTTTCCAGTCGCAAACTATCTAACATGTTACCTAAGCATCCATACATTTCGACTGATTTAGAAATCTGCTGCTACATTTTAGCAGGTCACGCTTCCGTCAACCTTATATATAACGCGTAGCTTGTCTAATTCATACTCCAAAGTCGGTAACTATTGTCTCTTGATTTCTAAACTGGAGCAAACTCCGGGCAATAGTTATTAACTGAGTACATACATTTAGTAGATGTCACCGAGGTTCCAATTTATAGATGCTTGCTTGCCGAACTACAGATGGTTGTCTAAATTTGAGTAAGTGATAGTATGATTTGTATGTCGTTTGGCCCGGTTTTAGTTTTGGGGTTTATATTAGATCTGTGACTATTTACCGAGATTTCATGCTTGGACGTTTTGTTTTCTGGATACAATGTATTTTTGGTTGTTTCTACTCTTAGTATTAACAACTTATAAAACTTGAAATATATATCACCGGATAATTGTAAAATGCGTAAGCTTATAAAATATCTTGAGAGATTGTCTATAATCTTTAAAAGTAGATAATTCCGAGAAATTGTAGAATAGCAAATGACCAAAGGTATTATTAGTTATTATTATTTAGTATTACAATTTGATCATTCTTATATTATAGACTTTGATGCGTAGAAAAACTGTCTCAAATGTTCAGTTGACAATATATCGAGAGTTTATAATCTCGCAAGATATTTTATATCCTTACGTAGTTTGCCATTTTCTGAAAATATAAACATACCAGACTATACTGTAAAAAAAACAAATAGTTTAGTCTTTGTTGTTATATTTTCATATTACAACAAAGACCAACCTAAATATTCGCGATAGTAAAACAGAAAACAAACCAATAAAAAGTACAAAAACGTATTCCGCATGAATCGTTCTATTTGCTAATATTTGTGTAGGTATTTCAGCCTGAAAATATTCCAACTGCGGATTTGTTGGGACTCAGCTCTGGGGGTTGGCTTAGCGCGACAGTCAATCTTTCGAATTTATTTTATTTACTGGCCTGTCCACCAAACGGTGGGCATTTTGCATTTTTATCTAGGTTTCTGTTGAAAATAAAATCACCTTCTTTGTTGGAGTTTTGTTCCAATATTTTTCATAACCGGAGTTTTTGTTGAACTCGAATTGGGTAGCATCGTTACAATGACTGTTAGCTTGTAATTACAGGACATCTAGACGCACTGAAAGTTACCATCCCTACCTTGTTGCTATTCCATTAATTCGCACCAAGCGTTTCCAATCGTCTTTTATAATGCGCACAGCAAAGGAGTGGAACTCTCTACCTGCGTCTGTGTTTCCGAACGCATTCAACCCTGATCTCTTCAAAGTTAGAGTGAACAGGCTTCTTCTGGGTAAGCTCATTCCATCGTAGACTTTGTCTCTGTCACCGGCGACCTAGACTAGAGTCAAGAGCATATCCATCTGACGATAAAAAACAATATATAGGAAAGCTAAATGCATCCATGCACGAAATGAACAGCGACGTATTCTCAGAAAAGTGTACGTCGTAAAAATTAGTTGTAGCCCAAAAGAAAAACATTCTGATAAGATTTTGCAAAAGAGAACTTTCTCAAATATATAAGTCAATTAGCACTGCGTGGTATACGTATGTGATATGTGTGTATGTATGATATGTTACTAAAATGCACCACAATAATGTTGTTTCTACAAAAAATGCTTCGCATGACATGAAATTCTTTTGTAATTAGAGCGTTTCATATTGGGATACAGATTTTTTTTACCGGTCACAGGAAACCCTGGCATCTCCACTGTCATGTCTGTTCGATTCAATCCCTTTAATCTATGGCATCCTCAGAAATCCGTGTGCCGTCAGTCATAATATGAGGCGATGCGCGGCCGCGTGCCGTGGCTGTGGCGTAGCTGTGGCGTGGCTCGCTTCCAGCAGCCACGACTTACGACACACATTACTGTCGAACACACTCGGCTCGTGTTGCTTAGAATGTCCGTAAAAATCTCAGAATGCTCCTAGATGTGAGAGAATATTGTTTTTGGCTTGCGTTTGGGTCGTTGGTTGACTCATTTTAGTAGGCGATGTGGTGCTTATTTTTTTTCCTACATTAGTGTCATTGACAGTTAAATTTTAAGACTCAGTTTTGATTGTTTGCGTCTAATAATACAAATTATAAGATGCACATAATTATGAACTTTTGTGACTTAAACGCGGAAGCGTAACATAATTAAATGCATTAGTAGGGTTTAAAGTAACCACCCAGGCTTAGTTTTGGGAGACGAACTAGATTTTTTTATAACTACGTTTTTCAAACTGTAACTTGTGAAACTTTAAATGTAACGACTAAATGTGGAGGTTTTTTGCAATTATACGATAAATTATTCAAATTGATTTAAGTCTAGCAGCGCCCCGCGGTTTCACCCGCGTTGTTCGCGTTTACGTGGCAATACGGGAATAAAATATAGCCTATAACACTCCACAATAACGTAGGTTTCTGTTGATGAAATAATTTTGAAAATAGGTTCATTATATCCAGAGATTACCCCTTACAACGTCACAAACGTTACCTCTTTGTAATATTAGTATAGAAAACAGAGCAAAACTGACCTTCCCCCCCTTTATCTCAGAAACAACTGAGCCTAAAACTTTTCATTCCGATTAGTTGTGCACTTGTCCAGTATTTTTAATTAAACGTTTGGCTGCCATTGATACTTACAATTTAAACATTGACACTGCACCGTTCGATCAATTCATCATAAATATAAAAACCCAGTTAAAATTACAATAACTTTTCTGACCTATTCTTTAGAATATTCATAGTTTTTCACACGTTTCACCAAAACCACAGTGTATCGTGTCAAGTTGAATATTTTACGAGAAATAAGGTTTTCACTATAAACTAACGAAATATATTTAGAGCTACACATTAATTAGGGAAAGTTCAAAGCATTAATTTAGGAAATTCGATGAAAAGAGAGTCCTTTCCGCTTCGGAATATATTTTAACTTACATCCTACTAGTAAATATTTTAACAAAAATATGTGCGAATCGAGATATTTTATTTTATTAAAAAATAATGTTATATAATAATTTATAATGGTATGTAAATTGTACAAGCAATACAAAAAGAATATGCTTATGTGGCATTAATAAAAAACTTTTTACAAAAAAATACAACCGACTTTTACACAAAAAATCAAAAAAGTGCAAAATAACTTTAATTTCGGAACTCGGTGTTGGTGGTTGCTTTTTCGTTTTTTGAACACCGACTTCCGAAATTAAAGTTATTTTGCACTTTTTTGATTTTTTGTGTAAAAGTCGGTTGTATTTTTTTGTAAAAAGTTTTTTATTTTTCACTTTTTAGTGGTACCTACATCCCCTCCCCTCCCCCCACCTAAACGAACCAATCACTTTGGTGTAAAAAAAAAACGCACTGTTCCTTTGCAGAGTAAACTAAGAGGTCGTCAATGTAGACAATGTAGATATTTTTTTTTAGATTTTTCGAAAACCGCTTGGTCGATTTCGATAAAATTTTCATGGGACCATTTGGGAAGTATACCCTTTCTAACAAAAAAAGAATTTTTCAAATCGGTTGACAAGCGACGGAGTTATGCGAGAACAAACATTAAAAAAAAAAATACAAACATCCGAATAGAGAACCTCCTCCTTTTTTAGAAGTCGGTTAAAAAGATGTTTTTTTAAGTAATATGGGTAACCGCCATACACACGTATACACACGTAAAAAACAATAATAAAATATGCATAGATACGATTTAGCTAGAACTTACGACCCCGTGAAAAAAAAAACGGTTTTCGTGTAGGCGAAAAAGCTAATAGCTAGGCACTGACATATGTGAATAAAACTGTGTAGTCGAGAACTTGTTTCAGTAAAATTGTCTGAAAACCTGAAACGACGTGTTGACTGTTATCAGTCTCTCGATCTCCATTTAGGAATGTAATGCCGTAGAATGGGACCGGTACCACAGTAAAAATATGGAACAGTATGGAAACTAAGCCCATTTGTTGAAATAATTACCTACGCTCCAGTAGAGAGCTAGGGTTGTCACTTTTAATGTTTGCAATAAGTGTTTTATTGGAACGAAGTTCTTTAACACGACTTGCGGTAGGAGTTGACTGGGAGAAATAGTCACGCGAAATTGCGTTAGTGCATGTTATTCCATGCGATTTTCTTCTTTGGTCAAAATGTAAATAATGCCATTGTAAAAAAAAAATACAAACTGAATATTGTTTATGATTTCTATGCCATTTTATTCCATTTCAATTATACCTAATATCTGCCCTAAAATTTTGATGAAGGATTTCTGTATGTTGAATAAAAAAACTTTTTACAAAAAATACAACCGACTTCTAAACAAAAAAAAACCAAAAAGTACAAAATAACTTTAATTTCGGAACTCGGTGTTTTTGATTGCTTTTTTGTTTTGAACACACCGACTTCCGAAATTAAAGTTATTTTGTACCTACTTTATGTTTTTTTTTTGTTTAGAAGTCGGTTGTATTTTTTAAAACAAAAAAGCAATAAAAAAACCGAGTTCCGAAATTAAAGTTATTTTGTACTTTTTGTTTTTTTTTTGTTTAGAAGTCGGTTGTATTTTTTGTAAAAAGTTTTTTTATTTTTCACTTTTTAGTGGTTCACTCCCAGCTAAACATACCCATCACAGCGTACGTGGTATAAATTGGTGTAAACAATAAACAAACATGCGATTTCAGCTATCCCGACAGATTTGCTATCATTTATTGAAATTAACAAAAATCCGCTTGTTCGATTTCGATAAAATTTTCATGGGACCATTTGGGAAGTTATACCCTTTCCAACAAAAGAATTTTTCAAATCGGTTGGCAAGCGACGGAGTTATGCCCGAACAAACATTAAAACGACTAGAATATAATGTTGTCGTAAAATTATGGTCATTTATTTTTTCATACTCATAAGGATTAATTTATTCTATATGTTATATAAATTATAATACAATATAAATTAAAATTAGTCTTCGGTATAAGGATTTAATACTAGTATTAAAAATCTGTGCTTGGGTACACAGTTTTTGCAAAACGAAAACCTGAGTGGTCTATAGCCATTATAATAGCGTAGGTATTATCTATGAACACGGCACCCGCCACTGAGCGCACCGCGAAAGTCCCTTAGGGGCCTCGTAGATGTGCGCGTCTGTGTGAGTGTGCCGTTTCGACCGTTTGTTCGTAGTTTCTGTACTGTTCCATATTTCTACTGTGCCGGTACTGACTGTGCAGGTAGAATATGTTTTGACATAAATGAGATACGGTGTTCTTATTTTAAATTAATGGACGAAAGGGCAGGTGTGTGTGTATCTAAATACTGTGCTCAATATTGTAATCGTCTCCATAGAATTATGTGATTTCATTCATTCATAACGCAGAGCCTGGACCGCGGGGTTTAGAAAAACAAAGAATTTTATTTTATAAGGTAACTCGTACAGCTTATCTTACCTCTTTTTTAATGATCGGAAATTATCAATTGACTTCTTCCGCTCTGGGCGGAGTAGACGGGATTGTTAGACTCTTACTGATAAAACCCATCCTTGTTCCTACTTATGCCCTTTGCGTTCCAGGGCCGCGTAACTATTCTGAACAAATTCCGCAACTCTGGCAGCGTACAGCTTACCTAATAATATGAAATGAGCACTAAGATTTTCTTTTGAAAACAGTTTCTTTTTTAATCTTGAGCTTGAACTTTAATGGGTATAAAATCTACTCGTAAACAACGAAGCAGTTTTTTCTTGAAAAAGAGCACCTGAAATGTCAATAGCATTTTTTTTCTATGTAAAGTCACTTCAAATACCTAAACAGCTAATAAGAGATGAAATGCAAACTGACATAATTTAAATTCAAAATTGACGTCTTGTCTTTGATACTCGTATTACATGTTTGTGTCATATTGCAAAGTGTCACGGCATGTAACGTGTACGTAAACGCGAAAATATGGAGGACAGCAGTAAAGTTAAATATACTATCAACGTGTTTATGGTTCCGTAACCGAAGGGCAACACATGGTACCCTATTGCTAAGCTTTCGCTGTCCATGCGTCTGCCTGTCTATCAGCGGACTATATCTCAAGAACCTGAAGAGGTTGACAGTAGAACTTACTTTAAATCTCAATTCAACCCCATTTAGTATGTAGGGTTTTGTGAATTTGTGCCCTAAATACTGATTGGACAGTTTGTCTCGCAATATCTAAATTAGTGTAATAATTATAAGTAGGTAACCATTTAACTATCTTATCTTATTTTTATTTTAAAAACGTTGCCCCACACTAGGATGTTCTCCTATATCGTGGGTGCGTTCACAAACATGTAAACTCACATACACAAGATGCCCAGTCCCAGAATAGCTGTCTGTAGGCCATATAATAATTTGTTCCGTGCGGGAATCGAACCCGCGACAACCGTGTGTTCCTGCCGAATGATAACCTGCTATCAAAATGAGTCCTCTATGTATATTAATTCAAAAGTTAGTAAATGTTCGTACGATCATAAGTTTATGAAAAAGTAAAAACCTAAAAGATTACCGTGTTATTTGCAGGAAAGTGACGGTAAAAATAAACCGTCCATTTTCCCAGCCATATATCAACGATCAAATTCTTATTTACGTCCAAAAGCAGTCGGAGTAAACCACAGAGCACCCGTAGTGTATAAAACTTGTTATCGTCTTCTTGGCAAGCACCATCTGTTGGAGCAATTTGGCAAACTTTAAAACCAATACACCCTATTTCCCGTGAAATGGGACCTGTTGGCGCTATTAGATATTGAGACAATTGCCAGATTCAACAAATAAGAAAGGTATTCTTTTTGTACTTGGATAGGCTTCAGTTTGACCACTGTCTCACCTGGTTTACTTTCTTGTCTCTTAAATATCGATACCGGAAGTATCAATTAACGTAAGGGGCTTTTAACCAAAAAGCCGAAATGTTCCTTATGACTGTTGGCATAGGACACATTTGTTTTAAATGCCAATATGTCTCTTACGTTAATTGAAATTTCCGGGATCGATATATCATGATAGAAAAGTAAAGACAGAAAAAGTATTAAATTGTTGCAAAATTACATACATAAATAAACGGATTCGGATGGATTTTTTATGGGCAATAATGCCTTCAATGATTGAGCATGTCTGCCTACAGGTAACGAGTATATTTGTAAACTATAGAGAGTATAGATTTAAAATTCATAGCGATACGTTACTTTTACTGCATGCCGATCTAATGGTGTACTGACATAGCTTTTTCTTATTTAGGGATGACAGAAGATTAGTTTAGTGAAAGGTGCGGCTGTACGGTTTACTTCAGGTATTTGCATTATACCCACAACCCTGATACATATCCCATCACGATCACATTACTAACAAGGGTTGTGTAGTAGCAAGTGGCGTTATCTAGTTTCTATAATACCTATAACCCCTTAGGAAAAAGGCGTGAACTTATATACGTGTCACTACATATATACGTACACTATAAGTACATTTCTCTTCGTGGCATCAGCCTTTTTTTTCCTGGATGGGAAATCATTAAATGCCTTCTCCCGCTCTGGACGGAGCGGAAGGGAGTGTCAGACTCTTACTGACTAAAACCCACCTGTGATCCTTCAAGTGCTCTTAGCGTTGCAGAGCCGCGGTGACTCTTTCGAGCAAAATCCGCAACTTGTGGCATCAGCTTCCCACAAGAAGTTTGATCATACAGCACTTACATTCATCACTGTTATGAGCCTTGCATAAAACAAAAGTGAAAAGTTCTTCTTCTCTCCAAGAACGCTCAAACTACAGTCTCTAAAAATAAAAAATTCTCAACTTTACCTCGATCAAAAGTTGAACATTTCCTATTTTCAAAGCCCGGATAGGTTGCAGAAAAAATATCAGAGCTTGAAATTGTTAAGGGTTTAATTAATCGAAGGCTTTTAGAAATCAATCGACTCGAACATTCCGCCCGATTTTTAGTGGAATTTAGATCCGAACGTAAACAAAGGAAGGGTGAAATTACAGGGTAAGTGAGTAAGCGGGTAGGATGTTCATGGATTGTTCACACAATTTCCCGTACTCATTGAATTAGCGGTGTCTTCCGCGTATAAAGCATATTTGGGAAATGTTCGTAACTGTTTGTTTGAACATTAATTTGGCAACAGGGAATTAAGAAAATTGTCCTGGTGTATATTTATGATTACATAAAGCAAAAATAAAATAAGAATAGGAATAAAAATTGCAATTGCGATTATTCAAAAAAATTATGACATCTATACACAACCTTGATATCTATATTTATGGAGCTAGGTACTTATCTGGGTTTTGTGTGGTACGGGGTACTTGTTTGGACTGATAGGGCTTTATGTCGTAGGGGCGGTATGACATAAATTGCTTCAAAGTCAGCGCTTGGCTTTGGTATTCTTATGCAAAGCTTATAGGACGGTTAGTACTGAAGCCTTACCGGTATTGATAAGTGTATCTACTCGAGTCGATACTGGGGTGCAGTGACGTGCTGCAATGGACCACTCCGCTCGAAAATACACAAATCTCTAGACTAATTAAACCCCCGACTAACGTCTGGGTGGAACTTTTATCCGAATAGCGTAGTAGGTGGAAAAATTCCATCAAAGGCCATCACCTTCACCAGTTCCTTCCATCCATTCGTGAGCGGCTGGAAAAGCCATGGCTTTAAGAGTAAATTATTTTCCTTTAAGTTGGTGGCTTGTGGATTTTCTGATTAATATCGTTGCGGGATCCAAGACAGTTGAATCCTTTCTCCTGTGGCCGTATTACGAAGTGCCAATGCCATCATGATTCGTGTGAGGGAAAGAGATAGTGCTATTCGTCTTGTGTAATTCCGTCTCTCTCTGACACAGAAATCAGGATGGATTTAAAACGTCATAATAGATCGCCTGGACTCGCCGAGAGTCAATGACAGTCGCCACTGTTGATTCTGGTTTTCAAGAGTTGCAGTGGCTGGGAATGCATGGCGGGTTTGTATAACTTTGATATCCCTTTTTACGGTACTCATGGAGCAAAACGGACTCGCCTGATTCCAATTCAGGCTCGCCTAATTTACACAATTAATTTATTATGACATAACTACGACTAAATCCTACGACTTATCGTAAGATAGTTCGTATCGTAGTATTCTCTTTTATTATGCATCATCCCGTTTAAATTTCATTCGATCAGAAATTAGCATCGCGACGCAAATCTGCTGCCTAACCGTACTATAGTCATATTGTAAGTTTTTTTCAATTTACCTCACAATGTTTTATAAAATTTTGTTGGTAATACTAGGTTCATTATTATGTTGTATGTTATTATTAAGGCTACTTTAGGGTGTTTCAATACCCAGACAAACCTATCAAGGTTCTGTGATGTTTCATGACATGTTCTGTATTTTTTAACTAGTTAATAAAAAAAAAGTGCTCATAGCTCAATACGAAAAGTCAAAAGTGAAATCAGCAATCACATATCTAGGCAATTAAACCAATGATGGTAATAGATGGGACAACGCTCCTTACCTGTCTTCTCCACTAGACATAATCCTTTAATCCTCTTTACGGACCCACGACGTAACTGACACGTAGGTAGCAGGTACATAATGTAAACAAAACAAGTTTACATTCATAACTCTTAGTACGGGCGAAGGTAAGGGTCACTTGAGGTCTCCACATCCATGAAGGGCCAATCCCGAGGTACTCATAACTTAATAGTGGCTACTAGCTGTAATAGTGGACTAGTTCACTAAATTAGAAGTTTAAGTGTACTTCTAGTATTATGTGCTAACATCGATATTATTATAGACGGATTTTTAACCGACTTCAAAAAGGAGGAGGTTCTCAATTCGGCAGGTATGTTTTTTTTTCTATGTATGTAAGTGCAGCGATTACGCCGAGATTTCTGATCCGGTTTACGTGGTTTTCGATTTCGGTATTCGATGAAGAATAGTTGTCATTTGATCCCATAAGAATTTAGTTCAGTTTCGTCGAGTAGTTTAGTTTAGTAAAGAAAACAAAAACACCGACTTCCGAAATTAAAGTTGTTATGTATTTTTTGTTTTTTTAGAAGTAGGTTGTATTTTTTTTTTTTTGTAAAAAGTTTTTTTTTATTTTTTATACCTATAAAAAATTACCACGTAAAACTAATTTACCCCGGGTAAATCTAAGATACATAAGGTGCAACTTGATTGAGTTTTATTGTTGTTTTACCAGGCCGAAAGCAACGTATAACTAGTTACGCATGGTCATGCTTCAGAGAAGACAACATTAATACATGAATAATCGTGTGGTTTAAAATATATATATTTTTTAATATTATGTTCTTTTTAGGATTAGCTCGTTGCTAAATAATAACCATTAACTGCGTAACACGGTACTTTTTGCCAAGATTTGTGTCAGATTTTCTGCTTTCTGAAAATCCGTAACGACAAAAAAGTCAAAGATCTGCAAATGGCAGCCGGGACCAACAGATAAAAGTACTTTCCGAGGCACGGAGGAATGTTGATACGTTAAGATGGTTACCCATCCAAAGACTGACCTCGGCCAACATTGCTTAACCTTAAAGATCGACCCATGCGGCTATTATTATTTAACCACGAGTGCCAAGAGCATTTATAAGCAAAAATAAAAGTAAAAATCGCTCAAGACAAGGAACGATTAATGATGAAAAAAAAATCAAGGGGCAAAAAGACCTATTGTTCGGGTAATTACCTAAACTTAATGCAGAACGGTTTCGGGAAACTGAAATATCCTCCCTAGAACGTTTTTATTTGTCGTGGGAATATTTTTAATGTTCTTGACTAAGAATTATGTTGGCGGCAAAAGACAAAGTGTTTTGTAAAGTTTATTTATGTACTTTAAAATGCTTTAAGACTTTGCGTTTTGGCTTCTTGTGTTTTAAATTCTATGAATTTTCGAGTAAGGTAAATAAACGACTAAGGAAAAAATAGCGTTGGGAAATTATGTTCAATTTTATTTCACATGTTTTTTATTTCAGTACAAATTTGACTTTTGTGTTTCTCTATACTACAACTTAAATAATATGCATGGTAATAACCACTTTAATATACCGAAATCGATAATAATTCGATAAATTACATTACTTGTATAGAACGGATCCATGTCATTGTTACGTACGTACTTTCTACGTAAACGTAGGTGCACGTACTTTCTTTCATCAAACCTTATTATCTTTTAAAATGTTTATCGATTTCAGAATAGGTAATCGAGAAATAGCGATGGTTACTCGAATCGATGGACTGTAACCGAATGCATGCCCCTCAATTCAGTTCCTAGTTTTGCTCTCATTATTATCGACATGAAGATAACGCGGTGTTCAGTAGTGATGTGTATTTGAATTAACGATTTATCGATAACCACCTCTGTATTCCACTTAACGAGTATAGAAAAACCCAAAACACAATTTTTCCACCTAGTTATTAAGGCAATAAATTAACTGTAACAGCTGAAACCTAAAACACTATTTAACACCGATTTATGAAATGTTACACGAGCTTTTACAATAATTATCAATAAACGGCGGTATTGCTGTAATATGAAACGGTAAACGTTGTGGCTAAACTGTTCACAATGAAATATTATTTGATATCACGTATATTTATTTTGTAACAAAATATGAAACAGCGTGTAGTTCAGCGGTTCGTTGGGTTTATGAAACTATGTTTACACTTTGTTTAACCTACATAATGTTAATTCTTAATATACATACATATGTATGTTGGTTACGAAGCATGTATGGAATAATTATAATTGTATTATGTAATCATGTATTCATTTTATTGTGCATATTAAATCCTTATTTTATTGTGTTTTAAAGTTCTTAAAAACAAACACATAAAATATTATCGATAAGAGAAAAACATCTGTGTCGCATCCTTATACCAATTAGAGATCTCAATATAAATGTGAAGGATATCTATTGAGCACGGAAAGGGTTGTAAATTATTTTGTGTTACAAGTTATAGTTAGATTCATTGAGAACCGATTGTTATTTTTATGTTCATTGTAAAAACGAAGAAATGTAGGAAACAATAATATATAATTTTTAAATATACATATAGATATTAATATTGGACCAGGAGAAAAAAACTACATTACGAGTTTTAAGTAAATACTCAAATATACATAGACCTACTAACTCTATGTTTACTGCTACAATTGCCACGTGTGTATACTTTAAAAAAAACTTGTACACACATTATGATATACCGCTTAAAATGAGGACATAATTCATATTCATGTCACGTTTCATTTCATACGCCAGAGAAAGCCCGAATAAAGCCTTTTTCTAGTTGCTACGTATATTGTGGTCTAGTTATGTATATTGAAAAGTCTCCTCTGAAAAATAACGCCCGCGGTAACAAGTTCCTTGACGTTTAAAACTAAAGTTTATTTACAATTTTACCTTCGTGGCGACAAGCACAACATAGTCACAAAATATCAGTTTCATATTTTCCTGACTTTTGTTGCATGACTTTAGACGATAGCTGGGGCCGTATTATGACCTCTTAAAACCATCATGTTTTCGGTGTGAAAAAGAGACGGAGCTATACAGGACGAATAGCACTATCCTTTTCTCACACAGAAAACATGATGGTTTTAAGATGTCATAATACGGCCCCAGAAAGACTTAACCAAGGCTATGTATGTGATGTTAACTGATATTTATAAATACGTTTTTGTGGAGTTTGCTGCATTGAGTTAGGCTGAAAGCAAACCTCAAAATAATAGGGTATTTCTAAAATATGGAAGTCGTCCGTCAGATGGATTTCTATAAATTATTGGACATATATTTTTTGCTTTATCAAATCTATAAAAATGAGAAAGATACATAGCATCAAAGATCAGAAGTGGGGGCTTGTGTCGTCACGTTGTGGTAAAAATTGTAGCGAGTAGTGACGTCACACGAGTATTTAACGCAGTGTATCTTAGTTTTTTATTTACGTGAAAACATAAAAAATATGTTTTGGAAATCGAATCTACCTGATGGACTAAATAGATTTTTAAAATCAAATTCTCTATCGGGAAAAGGCTAGGCAGACAATGATGATGACAAATTGACAAATTTATTTCACCTCAAACAAAAAAAGTTGTTTAAATAAAAGTACGACTAGCAAACCAAAACACTCACTACAAAAAATTACCAACATGGATATAAAAAGGTTCCACCCAACACAGTTTTAAAACATAAACGTTGCGTAAGGACGCACCCTAGGGACGCGCCCTGCATTCGCATTCGTACGAAAACCAGTAAATAATCCAGTGGTTGTTACATTAATACCATTCTCAATGCGCCCGAAGTGTCCCCAGAAGGTTCCAACAATTGTGTTGACGATTCTGTTGATTTTATCACTTACTCGCGTTCCCTGGTGAATGAGTGACAGTAACGTTGTAGTGAGGTAAAAAGTGTAAGTTTGATGCGATAACCGTATTATGGTGTAAACAGAGTATCAGAGTCACGCAAGGTTCAGAACGCTTGTCACGCGATTGCTTCGTACCTAGAACTACATTATACACCAACATTGGAAGGGCGTAAGCGATGAGCAGTTTACTGTAACAATTTGGATAGTAAATGTCTTTGTCTGGGCCTGCGGTAGTAGAATTAGGTAATGCCTTTGAATAACATCCTAGGTGGTTATGATAACGGGGTAAAGTTGAAATAAGCTTAATATAATAATATAAGTAGGGTACCGAAAGCTATATAACTATTCACCATTATTCACCAACATTGGAAGAGCTTAAGCAATGAGCAGATTATTGTAACAATTCGAATAGTAAATGTCTTTGTGCGATGGTAGAATTAGGTAATGCCTTTGAATAACATCGTAGGTGGTTATGATAACGGGTTAAAGTTGAAATAAGCTATCGAAAGCGATATAACTAATTCTTTTACATCATCGTCGGCCCTTCATACCTTCTTGCTGTTTTGTAGGGGGTTTCTTTTGCGCGGAGGGCACGGTGAAGCATAAAGTGGAGGTCTGCCCTGCTTAGGCTGAGCTACGCCATGTCCTCGTCGAGGCGATTGACGGTGGTGACTCCTCGCGTCCAGCCCTAGTTCAATCCATGGCCCGGAGCGACGGGGCATGGGAAGCATTAAACTCCTTCTGCGAAACAATAATGCTGGCAAACCTCACTTCCCAGCTTCCACAACAGTATGACACCCGGGTTTCGGGAGCCGTAGATCTCGGCCACCGTAGACGCGGGCCTACGAGCGGTACATGCCTCAAAGAGATTTTAGCCAAGTACCTAATCGGAGTCCGATAAGGCCAGTGGCTGCCAAAGTTATGGAATTTGTTCGAAAGAGTTACCGCGGCCACGGAACTCAATGGGCATCAAGAGAAACACGGATGGGTTGTAGACGTAGAGGCCGATACTCCCTTCTGCTCCACCCAGAGCGAAAGAAGTCTTTTGTTTTTTTTTCCATACATAAAAAGATTTTAAAATGTGTTCGCAAGGTGTGACCCGTTTTTCATATCAATCTAAATTATTTGATTGTACAATAAATGAATTGTACAAATTTCTTAACAAATTTTTGGACTATTATTTAAAATACACAATCTGTTGTTCAATACGTTTATGCTCGCTAAGTAACTTGGTAAAACGGAACGGCAGATATTTTCCATTGGTGTTTCGCGAAATATCACAGTATTATTCAAAATGATTGCATCAAACGATCTCTCTAAAACACGAATGCGCAGTCAACTTAATAAGGAACACTTAACAGTGCACTAACAACATAATGATGACGAAATAAAATTTAAGCTGCCTTCAAGTTTAAGCTGGAGCTAGAGGAGCGAATAAAGCTAAACTGTTGCAAAGAGCTTAACTTGCGTTATGCTCTAGGATTCACGATTTAACTTAAGAAAATGTTATTCAGAGCATATTCTAAGTTAATTTTCATAACTTGCACAAAAGTAAGTGGTCATAAATTGGCATCGTTTTTTTACTAAGCTATTTCACTGAAGTTAATTGCTGCTAAGTTAAGAGTTGAATGCACTTAATTAGGTACATTAAATACTGGCTAGAGCAAAAACAATTTTCCGTACAAAGAGCATGATTTTCTTTCATTGATAAATGATAAATGATAAATGATTTATTTTTTGTAAGTAGGTTGTAAAAAACACTTTTACACGTCAATCTTTTTTTTTTTAGCCGTTTTAAAACTAGATGAGGCCGGTGTTTCCTAGCTGACTACCCTGAGAAGAAACACCGAAACAAACTCAGAGGTCAAGGTCTCTTTTGAAGTCCATACAATTGAACTGGTCAAATCATATGAGAACCATGTAGGTTGGTGTCTGAAGTGGTCTTTTGAGGAAAGTACCACACAGATTTGAGTGGACCTGTCCAAACAGTGCAAGCATTTGTCAGTTATCGTGTAGCTCAAACTTAGAACTTTAAGGAGCTCAACGATTTGACGAACAATACCAAAGTAAGGACATTTGGGTAGGCCACCTAAAGAACTCAAACCGCCAGACTAACATGAATGAACCCCTGACGTAGCGATCTAAATGATCCCCATATTCACAATACGTTATATGAGGACCATGCAGATCAGTGTCTGAAGTGGTCTTTTTAAGAAGGAACCACACAGTTTTGAGTGGACCTGTCCAGTCAGTGCAAGCCTTGGTCAGAGTCGATTAGCTCAACTTAGAATCAATAAGGAGCTCAACAACTCGACGAACAATGCCAATGAAAGGACATTTGGGTAGGCCACAAAAATACTCAAACAGCCAGACAACGTTAAAAAAAAAATATACTTGAAGAGGAAAAAGCTAATAATAACCCACATAGTCCTCACATTCACAATAGGGAATAAAATTAAAATTTAAAAATATAATACTTTACAAAGTAAGTATTCATGTCAAAATGAGATATTGATATAAAATAATAAAAAAAATATGATACTTTACAAAGTAAGTATTCATGTCAAAATAAGAAATTGTAATAAAATAAAAAGAATACTTTAAAAAGTAAACATTCATGTCAAAAGTAAATGAAAATGTCAAACTGTATAAATATAAACAAAAAGCGCACAAAAGAGAACAAAACAAAAACATTAAAACATTGGGCCGTGTACAAAACTGAAGCAGCTCAATCCCAAGCCTTCTTGTCCTCAAGATAATAAATTGCATTGTCAAATTAATTAAACAATTAATTGTAATAATTGGATCCTTTCAAAATACACTTTGAATGAAACCATTTACAAATAGTTCTGCAAATAAATGAGCGTTTATCAATTATTAGGTACATATTTTGTTCTGGAAGACTGAGTACCAAATTATGGTTTAATTGTTCGCCATATGTATCACAAAAAATATTTGATAGGCTGCTCTATCAAATAATTATTACAAAATAAATAAGGTATATAAAGATATTTTAATGAATCACTAATGTGTTAACATAATTATCTGTTCTCTTCTCATCTCGGATCTCAAACAAAACAAAACAAAATCGCTATCTGCAGCGGTCTGTTTTTGCAATAAAAATTAGGAACAAGGCTTGTAAGAATACCACCTTATTGCTGTAATCATTTTAGAGCTGTTTTCGCAACTAATAAATTAATAAATAACTACTTACATTAAAATGCAAGTTTCAAGAGCAAGTCAGTACCTACTATTAAAAGTTCATAAAACAAACAAACAAATTAGCCTAATATAAGCAATGCGCGATACGTATGACTAAGTTAGAATAATTTGCTGAAACTCAATTTTATTCCCATCATAAAGTTATATGTGAAGCCAGGGTAATTCTAAATTCATTGCGTCGTCGACGCCTCAATCAGAGTTATATACGACAGTATACGCGTTTTACTATCAAATCATTTGTTTATTTTATGAAAATTTGTGACTGGTGTGTATGGTATCGTTTAAGTTTCTGAGTAAATTAAAAGATTATATCTTTGTGAGTGTTGACTGGAAGCTATGACATTTGATATGAAGACGAATGGAATTTGCTACATTATTTTTTCTAGTGTCAATGATAACAAATCTCAAAGAAAAATCTTCTGTTACTGAGTGACGTACAGTCAAAGCACAGCCAAAACTACTGGTCGTAGATAGCTGAAATTTGCCATGTAAGTTCCTTGGAGAGTGTTGGGGAGCTCTAAGAGAGAGAGAGAGAGAGAGAGAGACACAGAATTTCCTACGAGAACGGGGAAAAACGGTGTATAAGCGTACGAAGTTGCGGGAAAAAGCTTATTCTAAAAATATGTAGATGTAGGTAGTATCTCTTGTGGAAACAACTAAAATAACCTCATGTACAGTCACACAAAAACTTTCAGAATAGCCCTGAAATAATTATGCAGACGTCAACGCTAATTAAACACGCCCTTACAACCGCTGCCTCCTGTAACTCATACCACGGCCTACCGATTAATTCAGTTACAAAATGGGTGCAGTACAACAAGCAAAACACACAAAAGTATGTTTGTACAGCACTTTTACGCGCCGCCAACTGTACTGGCATTGTACGAATGTGTCGCATACAAGTTGGTACGACGCCTACTTTTTATGTTTTTCCGCTGAATGCTGAGTTTTGTTCAGTTTATTAAACATGTTAATATAATAAAGAGGGACTTGTTTGTGGTTTATAGACCTTGTTGGGTTTGGATGGGGCTAATTTTCTTTTACATTGTAGACATAGTTTATTTATATTTATCTTTGACAGGTATATTAAATAGTTTTTTCGCAATGGGTCTGAACCTATTGGTGTCCCACAGCAGGGCAAATTCATCCACTTTTTAACGTGCTAAATCTGGCCAATCCAAGACAGGAGTCAAACACGTCACTCCATCTTCTGACTTACCAACGAGTACTTAAATATATTATTAAAAGCTCTCTGGAGATCCACTCCAGAGAAATGTTTTAATGTATCCTCAAATATATTTATTACTCTGTAGGCTTGTGTGTCGATAAAATAAGCAAAAAAGTTAAATCATGACATTCTTGCTTATTTTATCGACATTATTTTTTTATGTAAAAAGTTCTATGGTGTAATAAAATCTACGATAATGAAGTCCCAACAGAACACTGGCCATAAATTATCAACATGTCCCGTACAGTCCAATTAACTAGATAATTGCTAAGCTATCAAGTTTTATCATTTGACTATTAGAGCTTGTAAACTAAATTGGCAATAGGAGCTTAGTAGGTAGGCTACGTATTTATAATAGGAATTCAGAAATAATGCTACCTAAACTATTTAATATTGTAATGCGAGGTTGGTTTTTACAGTTTACACCTAAATCGCTGAACTGATTTTGATGAGTTTTGGTAAAAAAATAGACGGACACGGACGCAAAACGTAGCCTATAAACTTTATTAACGCGAGCGAAGATGCGGTAAAAGCACAATATTTTACAAGCATATTTTTTTCCTTTTTAGTGTACTGTTAAGACTATTTTATCAAATATTGATATTTCCGTTTTCGTCCATGACAAAAAAAAAACTGGATAAGTGATCAAAATGAACTTCATTCAATCATGTTGGGATCGAAAGTCTAATATTTTCGTTATTTTCCATATCAACACCTTCCGAGATATTCATTTCCATGGGGTCTTTAGAATTCCTTGAGATCGAAATACTTACTAGAGCTGTGTTGTTAAACTACGAACCAAGAAATAAAAAACAACTTATGAAAAAAAAAAAAACTTATGAATCTACTATGAAAAACTTACTACTGTTATGAATGCGAAAATTACTCAATCTCGCCACGACTGACTGAACGGAGATACAATTGGCACAGAGATCGATTATAGTCTGAAATAGCACATAAGTTTTTTATTCCTTTGGGAGAATATGCGATATTTACGCAAACAAAGCCGCTGACAAAAGCTAGTGAAAAATAAACTGTCTCACCGATAATTAAATTGGGGCCAGCTTATACATATAAATATCCATCTATGTAGTTACATAAGAGATACAATAGATTTAGATTGTGGTTATCAACAGGGAGGGCCAGGTGAAGTGAGTAGAAAATGTCACAGGTGATGGAGAGGCTAGGAAGTAAGGTCGAGCTCGCTACGTGGGCTGTAGTAGTGGGGTATTTAGAGTACCTAGTGGGACACGATCCAGTTATCGTCGCTCGGCATCCAATACCGCGAATATGACATTTTTGACGAAAATCCGATTTTTGTTTTATATCATTCTATACGTTAAAATACGTGATCCTACATTTAAATATTGGCCGAAAGTCTTCTGGTCATGTAGATAATCGAGTCGTCCAATACCGCGAACGTAATTACCCGCCATCAAATCCGCGAATATGCATCAGTTCCTCAGAGCCGCCATACCCATTGCAAGCGCAACACGGTGCCGCGAGGTTTTGGGGTGTTTTTTTGGGTTAAAGTGCATGTATTTCACATAATTTTTGGCATGAGATATTTATTAATGTATAATAAGTTGAAATCAACACTACATGCATGCATATTTCTAAATGTACTAAGAAAAAAATTACGATTCTTAGTAAAGTTATTGGAATCGTGGTTTTGAATGACCTAAGTTGCTTTATGTTTAAAACATTTTGAACAGGTTCGCGGTATTACACCTTCGTAACCGACTTACCGGTCTGCCAAAAAGAGAGTAGGTTTGAATAAATCTTTAACTGCCCTTGTGCACATAGATTGAAAATGTTTAATTACGCAATTTGGCCTCCTGGTGCGGTTTCCATTTACAAGGATAGCAGGGTTAGCTTATTAGCGAGCTTATGGTCAAGACTTTTCAGATTTCAAATGGTAAAGCTAGCCTCTTTTTACAGCGTAATGGAAGACTCTTCGTATGAAGAAAATAATGCGCTTCAAGATCTTCACCAATGAAATGATAGTACAAAAACAAAAAATGGCGTTTGAAGAACTTTTTTATTCGCAATCGACATGTTCGCCATTATAAAACCCAGCGGTACGCAAACGTATAACTGACAAAAAAGTTGTTGAAGTCAGGTGTCATTGTTCCGAAAGTTTCTTCCGCAATAGAACCCGGGCAGGGAGAAACTTTGAAGATGACGTACCGTCTCTTAAATCCTGTACCGATAATGCTGATAACTTTAACTATGTGATGTTTGAGTTGACCAATACGATGATAAATACTTAGTGAATGGGATGAACATTCATTGACTATTCTCTTCGATTTCGGTGAAGAAGATTTGATGTCTCAATCTTAGATTACTTCTCTAGCACTCGATACTTCGGAAACGAGTTACAGCCTGCTAACCTAAAAGCCTTTTCTCAGCCTGCTGGCACGAATTTAGGTCTTCAACTTCAGTCAAATTTCTTGGACAGCCAATTAGACAAGTAATATCAGTTTCCTACACAGGCACTCCTTCCTCTACCTACCACTCCAGACAACCCTAAAAATCTCAATCTGCAGCCCTGGAAGGTCGCGCCTTACGATTTCTAATTATACATATATACGGATTAATTTTATGAGTATCAGCCAAATAACGTCAAAACTCAAATAGAGCTGCAGTCTCTTGTGTAACTTTTGTTAGTTATGTTCAATACATAAAAAAAAAACCATAAAACGTCTTGTTCGTTCGTTTGAATTTAGCTTAATATCGTCTAATAGTTCAGTCATTTCACTTTTTCACACATTGATGTTTGACTTTTAACTTTGTTATAAAAAGAATAATTTGTTAATCAATCCACTCACCTGATTTCTTAACATTCAAATATGTTTTTATTTACCTACCTGGTTTACAATAATGCAATTAAGATAAAAATTGTCAACGAAAAGGGTTGTTTGATTTTCTAAAGTTTATCCGCGGATATGTTAAAATATTACCAAAAATAATTGGTAAATACCGCGAATATGTTAAAATATGAGCAAAAATAATTGGTAAATACCGCGAATATGATTTACCCATGCCAATATTAACTTAAAATAGAAAAAAAGTATTTAATACAATCAAAACACATTACTTTAGTTTAAAATATATTTTATTAAGTTTTTAGTGCCTCCTGTAAAATTTGATATACGTTCTATTCGCGGTTTTGGATGCCGAGCGACGTTATGCTATTGGTGAAATGGATGGTATTGAATTCAGATGTCAACGCAAAAGAGGATCATATTAAAAGATATAATTTACTACTAAAGCTCATAAAAAAAATTGCCAAGTATCGCGCAAATAAAAAGCAACTAACTGACGTTTTCATTTTACATAAACTGGAGAATGTACCCCCTTTTAAGGTTGACGCCCATTAATGAATTTCTTAATAAAATATGCAAAGTAAAACAGATACAGGCCAAAGCGAGCTTTTATCTCGGTGAATTGAATTTTAGAAATAGTTTGGTCGAAGGCCAGGGGACAATTGCACCTGTTACAAAAGTAGACCCTTTTTGAAAACCCCGCCGCGCGCCGGACGCTCCCCGGACGCCATGCAAACTAGGACAAATCCGGGGAAAGCGGACGTATGGCAGCCCTAGCCGAAATGAACACATTGATTATATCTTGAATATATTTTTATTTTATACGAAAAATATGGTTATTTACCTTGTAGTCGTTATTTTTTAATATTTTGTTCTTTCTAAAACTACACTAAGGTTATTCCTTTCTTTAATATAAACGCTTGCTTTATCGTAAATATAAAATTTTATTAAATATTCTACTATTAAGTTCTGAGGAAAATTGCAAAACTGGGTCGAAGAAAGCTGGGTGAAACTGTTGTGTTTTACGAAACGAGCACAGGAACACTGTAATTGTTCCTAGACGTGCTCGTCTAAATCTAAATTGGTCACCACAGTCGACAAATTCTACTAATTAAACCGGTTCTAAATTCAAATGAGTTTTCAAATCCAGCCTGCATGTTTTAAGGTTCCCTTCAGCAGGTGAATATTACCGTACACACCTTCTCTTCCTATTCCACTGATAGATAAATGAAGAAAATACAATTTCGCCTCATAAACAACTTACCCAAGTCGATGTCAGTGTTGTGCTGAAATCGCTCACAATTACCTATTATCCGACAAAATTGCCTTCCGTATATAAGACTTGCGAGGTCGCGGGCTTCACTCGAATATGGGTCGCTTGTTGACTGAGAAACATTGGGGTATAGGCCAGAGAAATTAGAAAATGTTTTGTGGCATGACTGTTGTTTTTCGCATGATTACTTAACTGATTTTTAATTTCATTTGTATGTTAATTATTAATTGTATTTTTTTTTATTTATTTATTTAGGGACAAAAAACAGTTACACGTTACAATTTCAATATCAAAGCTAATTAGGCTCATATAACATACGTATAACCCACACTATTTTTTTATGTTTTCACACTTTTTGAAATCATAACTGTTTTTCAACCACATTTGTACACCAGCCATGGTCAAATATGTTGAGCCAAATAATATTTTTGGTAACACCTATAATAAGCATCATACCATGTAAATTATCGAAACATGTTTTTGCAAATAAATAAATCTGAATCTGTGTTAAGATTGAAACTGTAAGGGAAAAAGGCTTTGATTAACTTTACTTTATTTTTACTTTTTTGTATAAAAAAAACGTCGCCTCACACTATAGGAATATTTCCTAAATCGTGGGTGCCTTTACAAACATAAAAACTATCTGTAGGCCATACAAATATTTTTTCGGTGCGAGAATCGAACCCACGACACGCAGCACAGCAGTCTATTGCTCAACCACTGCGCCAACCCCCGCAGACCAACATAGGGAACTTTTGATTAAGACTTGTGATAATTTGTCTATTTAATTTAGGATCTATGTATTGAAAAAGACCTGACAGTTTGTATAAATATTATTCCCAAATGTAAATCTTTATAAAAACTTGCCAAAATGAAAAATGCGAGAGAATGAATATTTAGATATAAATACATATTTTGGAGTCCTGGCATAGCCTCCAGTAGCAATTTTTTTTTCACAATCGCGGCGGACGATAAAAAATATTTATATATGTGTAGAGGACATTTAAACATACAAAAATGTTAGCAAGTGTTGCCCTTTTTTTGGATCAAATCAAATGACTCGCTCTGGGCAGAGCGGAAGGGAGTGTCAGACTCTTATTTAATCTGATGATATAAGCATTTAATTAATTAATTTTTAATGATAATCATTGTTGTCATAAAGGTTTAATCCCCTTTTTCACCGTAAAAACGCGATAAAATTAAGAAAAATAAATCGTCCATAAAGTATTTACCAGTCTGTGGGTAAGCTTCGTTATACTCGGATTACGTCCCGATTTCACTCACTTTCAACGTTTACAGTGTTATTGGACATGTTCATTCATTTCATTCGTTCACCTCCTATCAATCAATTTATATTATGTATTTATAATTAAGCAACTGTCACTGAAAAGTATTTCAGTGGTTGTGGACTGTTGGTTTTCAGTGGTAGGTTATTTAGAATTAGATTAGGTATACATATATGAATAATGTGTGATATTAAATAAATTGGTTTTAATGGTTGAAGTTTAACATTTAAACCGTTAAACCAAATTATTGCGAGTTATTGTGGGATAAAACCCTAAAACCTATTTTCAGTAAAACTTAGTGACATCTAAATGTGTAGTAAATAATGGCGCATATTTTTTGCATTTCAAAACAGTACAAAAATATTCTGAAACTGTTGCTTTTATACTGTTAGTAAAAACAGATAGTATTAAGGCACCCACGATGAAATCCAGGCCCTGCAGCGTAAAAAGCATTAGTTAGTAGGAGTCTGACACTCCCTTCCGCTCCACTCAGAGCGGAAGAAGTCATTTGATCACTTACTATCCTTAAGTTCTCTTAAGGATAGTAAGTGATCAAATGACTTCTTCCGCAAACTTGAATGGATTTCTTCTGAAATCCATTCAAGTTTGATCGGCATGGTAGTGAATTCGAGACGTACGCAATCCCCATTAATCGTCTACCGCATCATGTTAAATTTGTTGAATGGGGTTTCAGGAAACAAGGTACTTGTGGTACTTTGTTAAGGGGTTGGATATTCCACGCCTAAACCTTACAGCCAGTTCGAATCGTGTGCTAACTTCTGGCGTTGTATAATGTCCATGTTTTATACCAGCTTTAATAGCTTTGCCAATCTTTAATGGCTTAATCTGTTCGTATAAGCCCTTTTTACGAAATGTCTCTTAGCAACAACGATCAACCCTTCACACTCGCTATGTGGAAGTAGGTATGTACCCTAGGTATATGACTGTGTGTGCGTTTTCCTCGGTGCGGGATCCTCAACAGGAATATTAATATGATAGCAATAAAATCCAACTATATAAATAATTCTTACGACCAACAATACCACAGCCATCGAGGCTTTTGACAAAAGTATACAATAGGAGTATTTACGAGTATATCACGAATACTTATTTGTATGTTCTCAAAATTACCCAGCCTTCCACATAATCAAAAATAATGTCACAAAGTGGGAACATTATTATGTTTATTTATTTAACATTTTGCGCAAACTACATTATGTGTCAAATCCGTTCAGTAGTTTGCGTGAAAGAGGAGCAAACATCAATATCCACCATATTTGTAGGATAGGGTAGGAATTTAGGTAGGATTCGGTTTTTATTTGCCACAAAAATATACGTTATCTACGATATTATAATGATATTAGTGACTTTCTGGTCGCTATTTTTTCCATGGGCTTACTTCGTCCGCTACCTACCCTCGGGGGTAAGTCTTAAAGATTACTCTGGGGTCCTTAAGAGATTTCCGGCTTACACGACTTCGCTCCACCGTCTTAGTGAACTTTGTCACTTTGCACTGAAAATGCCAACGAAAGTATTTAGGAGAATTACTTAATATATATAATAAACACTCATTATATGGGGTTAACTGCCAGGTGTCCTAATTTTGAGACAAAATTCTTTTGATTGAAAAATAAACATAAGAATGAAAAGGTTAGTAATGCAAGCGAGCTCCAACTGCATCGTCGACCATATCATCGCTTCCCATGAGGTGAGACTGGTCAAACGCGAGCCAATAAAATACTAAAAAAAAATACATGTGGCACTCGGGGACTGCCGCAGTACAGCTATTGCATAGCAATTTTTATCAACTTATGCAATTATATATTCTACGCTTACAGCTATTCACTGTTGTATATAGATGATAGATACCTTATATACACCTATATACTTTTTCACAAACAGCTGCTTACGTGTTCGTCCGATTTCGGAGCAGCTCTTCTCGACCCGTGCGAGCTTCGTGCAGTCGTACCATATACATACACGTTAAGGTTCAACTAGTCGCGGGCTCGAACTCACTCGTGGACGCGGCCAAAAAGCACGCGGTCTCATCTAGCATTGTATCTAAAAGAGATAGAATCAGTTATGAGCAGTTAGCAGCTAATCTACACGCATACGTCTAGTCGCAAGCACACAAACACCGTGCCGAAGTCTGACGTGAACGGAAAAGACGTTAGACGATGCACGGCTTTCAAGTCGCACCGCTGTGCCGGTCCGAGTAGGGGGTGTTAGGTTTATTTTCATTACGTAATTTCTTGATTCGATCGCCGCGCTCAAAGCCCGCGATAAAAGCTATGCAATAGTTTAAAAACTCTCTTGCCCTCGAGTGATTCCTAGTGCTTACCACGGAGAAGAATCACTCGGGAACAAATCCCTGGTGCAAAAAACCGATTTATTGGCCTGAGGGGCATTAGACCTAACTCCCCAGGTGGGATTTCCCGAGGATGTGCAACCCTCCCTGCTGCAGGGAGGTGAGTGCCTACGGTGAGCCCTAAGCTTGTAAGCCCGCTGCCAATCTTAATATGCAGCGGGGCCCTATGGGTCTTGCAACCGAGCTGGTGCTTATGAGGTAGACACACCCAATCGGCACCAGATGCAATCTAGAAGAGAACGGGTTTAAGCTGTTGGGGGTGCCGAGGGAAGTCTCCAAGGTCGCGTGCCAACGCCCTTCCGACTTAACTCGACCCTGAAGGGGCCGAGCTGTGTGTCGGGTCCACACCACTTGGATTCGTTGGCACCGTAAGATTTCCCCCAAGTACCACGAAACTAACCTTAAAGGGTATTAACCCTTAAAGGGCCAAAAACGCGAACGTCGACCGACTGGCGCGAGCACTTACGCACTCGTAGTCGATCAAACGTAAACTAACCGGCAGTAATATGCGGAGCGTAGCGAGTTGTAGACAATTTCGTAGCTCCGCGTAGCACTGCTACGAGAAGGCGGGGCCTAAACGAACGGCATAGCGGTGTTAGGTTATTTTCGTTACGGAATTTCTGGATTCAGTCTCCACGCTCAAGGCCCGCGATAGAAGCTATGCAATAGCTTAAAAAGAAAAACAGGACACGAGCATATAGCCCTATTCTATTTTTAAATTTTTGAGTCGAAGATTTACTATACATTCAATGGTCAAACCTTATTACAGCAAATACGCACACCATAATTAATTACTAAATCAAATAGTAGTATTAAACTACTTATTAACGTGATTACAATGAGAGTGGAAAATCTATCAGTGCAACATACTTACATCTATACTTCTATACTAATATTATAAAGAGGAAAGATTTGTATTTTTGTATGTAACGAATAAACTCAAAAACTACTGGACCTATTTCAAAAATTCTATCACCATTAGAAAGTTATATTCACCCTGAGTAACATAGGCTATATTTTATCCCCGTATTCCTATGGGAACGGGAACTGCGCGGGTGAAACCGCGGGGCGCTGCTAGTAATCAATAAAAACATACCGTTTAATCTAGACTGAAGTCTCGTCTTAGAATAAAAGAACAGTACCTATTTACCAACAACCCTGGCTGTCCCTCCGGGAAGTAAAGGCTTGCATTTTATTCTTAAACGAAACGTTGAATGAAGTTATTAATAGACGTGGAGACTCGATAAAATGGAAATACCTAGAATTCGGTCTGCTACGCTATAATCTGTTTGTAACATAGAGTATGGCACCCTCGGGCTGGCAAATACGAGACGCCATTATTATGAGGCAGATATGTGACTTTTACATATATTTTTTTATGGAACATTACGTCTGAATATTTAGTATTAATTTTGTGAAAAAACATAATAATATGTTTAAGCAGTCATTTTTAGAAATGATTTCACTTAAGTGAGTTTGTTTGTAACGCTTTTAAATCCCTGAACCGATTTTGATCAATTTTTGTACAAAGATAGACGGGCCTCCGGAGTCGTTTATAGAATTCGATTTTCGAGAAAATCTATGAGTAATATCATTTAAATGAGTATTATTCATGATACTTTCTGAGTTATATTAATATTATAAGTGCGAAATAAGTATGTTAGTTTGAACCTAGAAAATAAGTTGGAACCTTGGAAATGTTTCTAGATTACTTTCCAAAAATCTACATAACACGATCGAAGTCGTGGAAAAATGCAATTATTTATACGAAAGTACCTTACAGCTTCGGGCAACTTATATGACGCTTATTGATACACTTTTTTTATTCTTTGACAGCGGAGTCGATGTCGACTATTCTGCTAACGTCATGATTCGATAGTGACCAGGGCGGCGTTTCCGTGTTCTATGGCCTGTTGCATTATTACCTGGAATTCTGTCTGGAAAGTCAGGTCCCAGTTAATTGGCTTTCGTTCTCGAACGCATTGTAAACAGTAGTACTACGATACTGACCTCTAGTACCTATTAGGTTTGTAGGAACATAGATACATATATGTATACCTACATAGATTTACGTAGTAAGTATATTTGATGTTGTATTGATTGTATGAGATTTATTGAACAGGAATAATATTAAACTTAAAATAGGAATGTTTATACCTACAGTGGTTGATAGGCAAAACAATCGCTAGTTAAATATAATATAAGTATATTAAATAATTAAAAAGCTATTCCGTTCAGTTTTTTCATAAGGGTATTACAAATGCGATGACGCTGGAATTAAATTTTAGCTATCCATATTAAAACCACCTTTTCTGTCAAAACGGCAACAGCTAACTTTCTTTTAGTTAACAAAACATAAGTAAATTTAAATGGAGATTAGAAAGTTGATCATTAGGTATTTTCTTTTTCTCACAGAAATGAGTGAAAAAACCTTAGTAGTTGACAGAATACTTTCTGGACTCAAGCTACTCTCAAAGAATCTGTACCTACACAATCCAAATCTGGAAAAGCTAATAACAAATACAAAAATATCTTTCAAATATTTATTTGTTTATATTTGTTCTGTGATCTTCTTATCGTCTGAATATATAAGAGTAATATAAGGGTTCAATTTAATATAAAGCCGACTCAATAATGAACCGGGTAGGAAGTCGCACGATATATTATTTACCTATTGTCCAGTAAAGGGATAAAGGGCAATTTGCTCTGTAGTAAGGTTAATGCATTTTATGGAATGGAAAATTTTATTTGTAGGTCCTATTGTTTTAAAGAGAAAGACCAGTGAGGCTTTCTATCATTTATTTCAATTTGTCGGGCAAAATATACATAAATCTTTATATTAATATTATTATAAAGTAGATTTATTTACTTACAAAATAATATACTCTAGTAAACAATTAAGAAATATTTTTTGAAGGATGAAGTTATAAAGCTTCAAAGTTGACAGTTAGAAAGAGAAGTCCAATACGAACTGTGACGTCAAGTTCCATGACACCTATAGGTACAGATGCCACGAAAACCGCCTTTTCGCGAGAGGGACACATATATTTGTCAATTTTGTTTCTATTTTTACTGTTGGCATTATATTTTTGGATATTTCTTGATAAAAATATCAAGCAATTATATATATTACTAGCTTCTACCCGCGACTTCGTCCGCGTGGAATAGTTACTTTACCCCCGATTTTGAAACTCTCAGCCCGATCGGTTTAAAATTGATAAAGTTTCATACAAACTGTCATCCCCTATTTTATCCCCTTGGGGGTATAATTCAAAATCCTCTCTTAGCGGACACCTACGTCATAACATCTAACTGCATGCCAAATTTCAGCCCGATCCGTTCAGTGGATTGGGCTGTGCGTTGATAGATCACTATATCAGTCAGACAGTCACTTTTGAGTTATATATATTTAGATCAAAGCATATTCCCTATTTTATAAATGTTTCTAAAAGGTAATCTCTTAAATTACTGCCCCCATGACGTTTCACAGATATTATCATCGTCTGCCTCTCTTACACAATGGAATCATCACGACCTTGACTCGTCGTAGTGAGGGCCAATCTGGTTAGGTACGTACATTCTTTCAGAGATGGAAAGCTATACTAACGCTGAAAGAACACGGTTCCCGTGTCCTTCACCAACATACCTACACGTTTTTAAGCATTCTTAATATCAGCAGTCGACTGTCTCCTGAATTTTAGTTGTTTTAATATTCTTTAAAACTTTTTTTACGATCACCAACTCTCTATTTAACCACCTTAAACAAATCGCAAACACTATCAATAACAGAACACAAAGGTTGTTAAAAAAATCATTCCTTTTTTTTTGTTGAAATGTAAACCGTTATTCCGGCACGACAGTGTCTGGTCTGTCGTCGTACTAATTAGACGGAGCCACTTCACCCGAGGGCCCTCGCTCTAAGGCAAAAGAGTTTCTTTGCGGGAGTACACGACGCGGTCTACTTAATTTACATACATTCTACCATCTATGCTGAGATCGAAATGAATGAAGAAGTCACTTAACTACCGCTTACGTGTAAAGTGGATTGAGACATGGCTTGATCGAATGGAAAATTCTGATTTTTATTAAGGAATTCAATTGAAAATGTAATGTGTTCTGTCTCTGCAAGGCGGACTGCTAAAAAATATTGATCGTATTACGCCTCGGTACAGTTATTTTTACGTGCACAAACAATTTTTCTTGGTACATAAGATATAAAATTGTAAAAAAGAAAAGCCATAAAGAAATGTTAGTTAATTGTCTGCATTCAATTAAATTTTATTTTCTCTCTATCCCAAACAAGCTCAAACATATGGACATAACTTTTAAAACGTGTACTATCTCTGTTTCACCTACAACAGATAATAGGATGATACATTAATTCCCCTATTGAAAACGTTGTTTGATAAAGCAACACCCTGTTAATGGCACGTTAGCTGATTAACGGGGGATTGTGACGAGGACGGCAGGAACTGAGAGTTAGACACGACTTTAAAACGATCGCAGAAATTATTTTAGAATGCGTTTTAGGTATTTACTTAGAACATTTTACTGACTTGCATCGAATATAATAGAATACAAAACAGTTATTCGATATGGAAACAAACAGTAAAATAGTAGGTACATGAATGGAATCAATTTACAATTAAAAAAAAGTTGTAAAAATTGTGTTTTCGTCATTTAGAAGTTTAAATGCATTGATGTAATTATTTGAGCCTGAGCTTATGAATGAGAATATGAATGAATGTTCGTTTTCAATTTTTAATCTTATTCATGTGATTGTAGTCAACGGCTAGACAAATTATGAAAATTTAAAGACGGTTAGATCATGAGTTTTTTTTCTGGATGGTAAATCATCGAATGACTTCTCCCGCTTTGGGCGGAGCGGAAGGGAGTGTCAGACTCTTACTGACTAAAACCCACCCGTGTTCCTTCTTGTGCCCTTTACGTTCCAGGGCCGCGGTGACTTTTTCTAACAAATTCCGCAGCAGTAGATCATGACCTGGAATATGACACAGGATAATTTTACCCGCGGGATATTTCTTTGACTTTCACGCGGTCGAACCAATGGCCACATGCTGACATTAAGATATCCTCATTCAAGTTTGACACCTCGATATCAGTCAAACATCCCAATTAAAAGTGTTTATTGTATTCTACCATTTTCAACTGAAAATAGGCTTTGCAAACTATCACCCTGTAAAAGGAATGTTAGCTGATTAACTAGGGGTGTCGGGGGTGTGATGTGGATGATACCAGTACAGATAGAACCACGATACAATTTATGAGGGTAGAAATGTTCAGGTATAGTGATTTATAACAGAGGTAAGGTTTTTGTATTCACGTACCTTTACTGATGTGTAATACGTATCTTGATTAAAACATAATTTAAATAGATATTTTTTTCAAGCCGTTTAATTGTTTTTAGCAGATTTGTCTATACTGTAAAGTGCTATAGTTGTTTGCTGGTACGATTTGTGATTCAATTACGAAAAGCCGCGTGAAAAAGCTAGTATCTAATAAAGAAATACGTTATAAAATATTCACTTTAAGCTAGGCACTTTGCACAAATGAAAACGTTTAAAAGGCAGAATTAACATTAACCAAAAACAAAATGTTTGAAATAAAACGATGTACTTACCTCATGAAAATATGCGTTTATTTGTGTTTTGTTCTCTCACCGTCGTTTAGTCGGCACTTAAGGTGTTATAAACTGTCGCAATGCAGGAAAAATAAAAAGAAAATTAACGCTGTGAAGGAGCTAATTTATTTTACCCGGGTGGTAGCTTTCTATTAGTCTAGTTCATAAAGAATGTTCTCAATAATATGTCGCAATTTTCAAGATTTTACAATTACATCAAAGACACACAAAAGTGAAAACATTGTCATACCTACTTTAATTTTGAGATAAAAAAAAAATCAATATCCTGTACCAAAATGTTACACAAACCAAATAGAAAAAAACTGACAGCAAAAGAAAATGGCCCAATTTTCTTGATCGACACAGATTCAATTTCGAACGATAATAACTAATTGGTTTCTAGGAAAATGTTCCCTTATAATAATCTCATTTTAATTCGTCGCTTAAGGCGCCGTCGTCACTTATTTATTCCGGCTTTGCTGGCCGTCTCATAATTTCGGATATTACGACATAACGCCTCTAGGGCCGGCCTTCGGATGTTCACTCAATCCCTGTGAGTTATAGGCAAGCTAAGCCAACGGTTCCACTGACAAAAAAGTTGAAAAATAATGGCATTTTATCCCTCGGATTTCCTGTGCAAAACGAACTTTTATAGGTTAAAAACTTTTTACAAAAAAATACGACCGGTGTTTTTGGTTGAACACTTACTTCCGAAATTAAAGTTATTTTGTACTTTTTGGGCATCGGTTGTATTAAAACGCGTAAACGTACCAACCCCTTTCGAAATAAAAAAATAAGTTTGCAAAACCGTCTATATTTGACGGAGTTATGCCCAAGCATACTTACATAAAAAATACAACTATCTGAATTGAGAACCTCCTCCTTTTTTGGAAGTCGGTTAAAAAACGTCCACTCCAAAGAGAGAACACTCCTGTGGAAATAAGGAGTATTTATTAGAGACATAGCTAGATTCAAGGATCTTAAGAGAGGATGATTCTTGATGTGGCAGACAAGATGTGAAAAGGGATTTTAACAAGTTGGACTCTACTACCTTGGTTTTCCAAGGTATAGTATAGTCCAACTTGTTGAGGTCGTCCTTGCTTGGGTGGAGTCGACCCGTTTCCTCGTCGAGGTGATCAGCGGCTGCGACCTCGCGCCCCAGCCGCCACAACAGAAGAACAAGCCCTGGGTGTCGGAAGTCGCGGGTCGAGCGACGGTGCGTTGTGTTCCACGCGCGCCTCAAAGAGATGTCGGTGTAGAATTCGGGGACCGCTCGCTAGGGTCAGTGTCTGCCAGGGTTGCGGAATCTGTTCGAAATAGTCATCGTGGCCCTGGAACGCAAAGAGGAACACGGTTGGTTTTTAGTTAGTAAGAGTCTGACACTCCCTTCCGCTCCAACCAGGCGGAAAAAGTCATTTGATGATTTCTCATACATAGAAATAAACGTTTTGAAACTTACGCGTCTGGTTAATAAATATTTGGTGAGCGTCATTTTGGTAACAAATTAAAGCTATTTTGATATATGCAGACTGAAAACTCGAGCCATTGTCCAGAGCAGGACATAGACATAAACATTTTCCCCACATAATCTAAAACTCGGTCGTCCAAACGGGACACAGCTGGTTCAGAAGATCACCAGTTAAAGTTAGCTCAATATTTCGTTATTTAACACTTAATAGAAGGAGTAATATCAGATGGAGTGGGAATGCTGTTGACGCAAAAGTATGGCGCTAATGACTCTCGCACCACAAACATGGAACAACTGTGAATATTACTCGCACCGTTTTAAATTACTTGTTTCATACTTCTTTCTAATTGGCACCTGGGGTTATAAATGCTCGAAATGTTGGCCCGTAATGTTTGTTTTAAATTTTTATCATCACCAATTTTTTGGTTAGTTGCTTATAATATTTAAATTTATAATGAACGTATGACTTCTTTGAGACTCTTAGAATAAGGCTCTTCAAATGACGAGCGTTATTCTGTATCTCATAGTAATTTCATTTTTTTTTTAATTCTCTTCTTGTGAAGTCCAAATATTCAAAATAATTTATGCACGTTACGCATCCGAAATTCATAAATCTCTTATTGAATCGGACCTGTAGATTTGAAGAAGGGGCTGTCATAACCGAACTGACATATTTAGCAGTGAGCCTGTAAAGGTAAAACCAAAAAACCAACGTATTTCAATTTCCTATATCCACCTTCACTCCCAAGTTGCGCCACATCTGTATCTCTTGACCCGGCAGACTTACTCGGGACCAAAAGATAGGTCCTAGTAAGTCAGCCGGGATTTTTTTTTTAATTTTCAGCAAATATTCAACGACTTAAATGTGTTGTTAGGTTTCTAAATCTTGTTGGAGTTGCGGAATTAGTTCAAAAGAATCACCGGGGCCCTGGAACGCAAAGAGCATTAGGAGGAACATGGATGGGTTTTAGTCAGTAAGAGTCTGACACTCCCATCCGCTCCACCCAGAGCGGAATAAGTCATTTATTTGATGATTTCCCATATTTAAAATGGATACCTTTTTTATATAGAAACCTTTATAACCGACTTCTAAAAAAGGAGGAGGTTCTCAATTCGGATGTTTGTATTTTTTTAAATGTTTGTTCACGCTTAACTCCGTCGCTTGCCAACCGATTTGAAAAATTATTTTTTTGTTGGAAAGGGTAGGTATACTTCCCAAATGGTCCCGTGAAAATTTTATCGAAATCGAACAAGCGGTTTTTGTTAATTTCAATAAATGATAGCAAATCTGTCGGGATTGCTGTTGTTGCGGGTTGTTTACTCCAATTTATACCACGTACGCTGTGATGGGTATGTTTAGCTGGGAGTGGACAACTAAAAAGTGAAAAATAAAAAAACTTTTTACAAAAAAATACAACCGACTTCTTAACAAAAACACCAAAAAGTACAAAATAACTTTAATTTCGGAAGTCGGTGTGTTCAAAAACAAAAAAGCAACCATAAACACCGAGTTCCGAAATTAAAGTTATTTTGTACTTTTTGGTGTTTTTGTTAAGAAGTCGGTTGTATTTTTTTGCAAAAAGTTTTTTTACAATATAAAAATATCAATGAATGAATGATGAATATGTATTCTCAGTGTACAGACAGTGGGGTACAGAATACATTGAGTTGCTACTTAGTGGTAACAAGCATAATTATTATTAAAGCTGGTTTATTATTCTATTGAAACTGTGTACCTATTAAGCTAGGCCTGCCCAAGTGTTACCATGATGTTGTAGTAAACTGGGGCCGCAATACCATCATGATTCCGTATTGAAAAACGGATAGTTTATCCGTCTCCCTCTAACACCGTATTTATGTTGGTTTAGACATAGTAGAGCCTATATGAACTCGTTTAATGGAAAAATAAAATGTTCGCACAGGATATACCATCTTGTGGATGTCTATGGAATACAAAAGAATATTAATGAGCAACCAAAGAGCGCGGTTTGGTTTTGTTTTTATCTTCCAAGAACTGTTAATTATTTGGCCTCACTTGTTTGGCGTCTAATTAAGATCAAGCATTTTGTATACCTTCCTATCTACTGTGTGCTGATGCGAATTTTCAAGGTCCTAACTGTATCAGAAAAGATAACTTAGAATATTAGCAAAATGTAACAATAAAAATGTTATATCATTTAGGTATACCTAGATCTACCAACGTTAACTTTTCTAAATAAATAATATGAGATACCACGTGATTGTAAAGTAAATCGTCGCCTGTTTTCTGGATATGGACCCAGAATCCAAGTCAGCTCATTATTGATCCAAATAACACCGTGAAAGGACATAAATTCACACAGATATTTTTTTTTTCAATCAGTCAGCGATGATTCGCGTAGAATAACAAAGGCTACCCTTTTCTTCGGCAGAACGCCATCAATTCAACGGATCCGTTGAAACAATAGGCGCAAAAAATACTTGGTCCAGTTCTCAGATGGAATGATTGACGACCGCGGGGTGCAGGGTGGTGAAGAGGGGGGGGGGGTACGATATCAGATCATATCTCCCGGGTAGATGTGTTATGTCTACTGTAAGGCTTGGCTTACACTGAGCATTTCTTTTTCAACACGTTTCCTGGCCATACCACCTTAAGCTAGTGGACACAGAGTCACTTTGTTATTTTAACTGTAAATGATGACGTTCTAAAGTTCCGTTTAATGGTGAATTTCTCCGGGACTCGTTTTCGTAGTGATTTCAACTTCTGTGTCTAGCTTCCAGAAGTTGTGTTGAGAAAATTTGTGTATGTAATACTGAAAATGTATTTTTAAAGTGCCTGGTAATGTTTATGTAGTTCCAAATCGCACAATACGACGGACCTCCAATTCTAGGAACGATTGCTAAATATAATCGCAAAAGAAAAATACTTAGTGTATTTAAATAGTCCATGTAAGCGTAGCTTTAGTAAGTAGTAGATCTCGTCGTGGAAACATAAATCATATAAACCAGGGTAGCTAGGTTATTCGGAGGTCACATATTATATTCTAACTCGTTTATAGTGCGTTTGTTGAACTGTTAAAGAAGCCCCTCGGGTACAATAAATAGGCCTGTCCAACATAGACCGCTTGAGGCTAGTTTGTTTAATTTATATACACTTTAGGGTGCTTGTTGGTGAATAGGGTCACACTATATAGGGTATTTAGAAACGCTGGCGATACGTTCAAAATGCTTAACTGACCATATCCAATATCCCATCCTATTAAAAGACTAGAAATTACCCACAATACTTCTTCTTTAATAAGTAAGCTACAGAAGATGTTGGTTGTTACAAAAAGTGTTGACCTAGTTCTTTTTAACCGACTACCAAAAAAGTAGGAGGTTCTCAAGTCGACTGTGTTCTTTTTTTTGTTATTTCATAACTTTGTACTGGGTGTCCCGATTTTGACGATTCTTTTTATATTCGAAAGCTGGTGTTTGTCGTGTGGTCCCATTTACATTTGATTTAGATCTGACTAGTATTCGAGTTATGCCTAATAATGCGTGGCTTCGACTACATTGATGATGTACTCATTCACTCTTGTCGATGTAAAATGTAAAAATAAAATTGTGTAAGATAGTTAGTTATAGATCACATGTTTGTTTATTATTTACACCAATTTATACCGTGTACGATGTGATGGGTACGTTTAGGTAGGAGAGAGATTTTTGTTTCTCACTTTTTAGTGGTACACCCCCTGGTGTACCACTAAAAAGTGAGAAACAAAAAAACTGTTTACAAAAAAAAACAACCGACTTCTAAACAAAAAACCAGTGATGGCGGCGAGTGACGGTGGTGAGTTGTTCAAAAAACGAAGAAAACCAAAAACACAGTTCCGAAATTAAAATTATTTCATACTTTTTTCTGTTTTTTTCTCGTTCTTTTTTTTTTTAAAAAAAAAAACGTTGCTCCACACTAGGATGACGTACTCCTGTATCGTGGGTGCGTTCACAAACATGAATACTCACATACACAAGACACCCAGACCCGGAACAATTATCTGTAGGCCATCCAAACATTTGTTCCGTGCGGGGATCGAACTCGCGACTCGTAGCGCGGCAGCCAAATGCTCGGCGCTGCTACTGCGCCAACCGTGTCGTGTTTAGAAGCCGTTTGGTTTTTTTTTTGTTCTTTTTTTTAATTTAGCATAGTATGGTAGACTTGTCTCAATAAAAAGTAATGTATCTTTGTGATGTTTAATATCCCCATGACTTGTACATTTTGGAATAAGCCTATTTCACTCAAAAACTTCCTCCAAACAACCTTCACCAATATCATTGCCCCGATATTTTTCCTTGAACTTTTATTTTTCAATAAGAGACCCACCAATGGCGGCTCGTAGATAGTGAGGGGCATATCTAATCGATTGCTATTCATCGTGCGTGCGTATCGATTGTGCGTTTAATAAAGCTGTGTAATGGAGCGCTGGCCCGTGGCGGTGAGCGTGATCTGTTGCTATGGAATGGAAGCTAGGATACTGACACCTAACAAGTTAAGAAGACAGAGTAAAACTTGCATGATGAAAAGTGATCGAATTAAAATAATCTGTTTAGTTCATGTCCCACTGAAATTTAGCTATATTTTAAAATTTGAGTCATTATTTTAGACGGATAAATTTTGAGTGGGAAAAGGCAAACACGTGAATTAGGGCTGATAATTCAACAGTCGGAAACCTTTTATCTGAAGAGGATAAAATGGTAATTTGACAGCTTTTATAATCATTCAATATGTATATAACTCTTCCGTTACTAACAGACAACGTACAGAGGAAACTGGTCGCTATTTTGGATACACTGCTCCGTTAGCCTAATGTCAATTTACATAACTGATAATACAATCAGCAATCACATCACATTACCATTGAGAGCTCATAATCTACATGTTATGCTAAATCTAATCTACTCCGATTCTAGTAAAAGCTTCCTGTCGGGATGTAGTAATTTTGAATATCTCCGGAAAGTGTAGAATTTGAGGAAAAAAAATGCATTATGAATGTATTCAATAACAGCTATTCTAAGCTTTTAATATCCTCATTATTGTTATTTAGGCCTTGAAATGAACGCTACTGGACAAAGGCCTCTCAGGCCTTATGGACACTGCCGGGCCGGCAGACCCTTTGTGTAAGATACTGTTCGAACCCTTAACATTGTTTTAACAAGAGTGTGCTATTTCTTAACCCATTTTCCTAATCTTTAAAACGCCTTTTACTACATCTTTGGTAAAGGCTCTCTTAAACCTCTATCTGTAAAATCTTTTGAGAAGGAATCAAATTCAATGCCACACATTTCACTTTGAGAGCAGCAAGCCAGGGATTTAACAATAGCATGCAAAGAGAATACTGAACAATTACGGTCTTACAAGCTCTTCGGGGATATATTAACTGACTTAACAACCTGTAAAAGGAGTTTTAGCAATCTCTGCTTTAGCACCAATGAAATAGGGATTACGAAAAGTCGTTTTGTGGACCAACTTTTTGTGATTATTGATAGGCCCGATTTTGACCACTATCTCACCTGATGGTAAGCGATATCTAAAAGTAACTTATTCACGATTAACACAGTGACCCCCAGCTGTTGTTATCAGGAAACATACTCTGGCAAGAAAATCCAAACTTAGCAGTTCGCACTATGAAACTATTCCAAAAACGTATTTTTACGTTTGAGCTGTTTAGCATTGATAGAGGGCCATTGTACCTTCACTAGTAAAAGAGATTTGTAACATTAAGATGCCACAAATCCAGACTACAGGCTGCTACTGTGAAATTACTGGTGCGAAAATCTTTCAAACTCAAAGCATTTATTTCAATTAAAGCTTTTACAGGCACATTTGAATTGTTAAGGTCGGTCAGTCAAAGAAGTAAAGGTAATTGCACAATATGCCAAAAAATATTTATATTATTTTGGAGAAGAACGTACAAGGAAAACGGACACTTATAAATCACTACATTTTTACAAATTTTTGGTTACATGTGCAGTTCTTGTTGAAATATATTCATGATGTGAAAACGATGTAAAAAGACGTGCACGATAAAAGCAGCCGGAGTAAAAAGGAACAATTCAAAGTACAAAATAATTAAAATAAACCGTTAAGAGACCATGTCCCAGCTTATGGAGCCAAATGATGAATGAAAAACGTATCTACCAGAGGGAATTTTTGGGTGAGCATGACACTCCCAGCCGCCAGGACACATTCAAGTCAAACATAACCAAAAATGATAGTTTAACTATAAGATACCTACATAGCTCTCACACATGTGCCGTTAATTTATGAAATTATACAATGTTAAATAGATTCGAGTCTATACAATGAAAAAAAAATCTTCTTACAATCTTCAGTGGGTCCAAAACTGTTTCCAAATGCTTAGTGCGCCCTAGTAGCTGACCAGCATTGTAGTCAAGAATTTATTTATATCTTTAATGTAATCCCTAGCCTCAACTTATATATGTTTGCCTGAATGGTTTGCGTTTAGTTAAAGATTTAAATTTCATTTCAATCAGTTCTCATATATGGGGATGAATTTCATTATAACATTTTAAACAGTACTCCATGAAAGATTTGGCTACTTTAGCCAGTCTGAAACCTAAGTGCACCCTATTTCTATTAACATAATTATGTCTGTCGCCTCGTTTACTAAATACCTACTAAACTTACCTATGAGGCGAACTAGATGAGTTTCCCTGCCAGATTACTTAACGTTTGCTTTGTTAACACTCCGCCTACCACTAACTAGCTACAAAACAGGCTACAGGGGGAGGAAAGCCCTCTTATTACTGAATCTATCAAATTACTAAGCCATTCAGCCATTCAGTCAATCAGGCATCATAACTGGCCGTAAAAACCAGCAGTTAACCGTGAGGGTCCCCTATAAACCGGTACAATGAACAATATTGGCGCTTACGACGGTTTTACTTTTTACGTGTAAAGGCAAAGTTCCTATATTGCTACGTAAAATTGGCGATTTGAGTCCATAAAATGTTACTGGTGAATATGGGACTAACAGACCCTAAACACGGTCATAGCTACTGTCTTGTTAAGTATATTAATGTATTTGGAGTAAGTAGGAGGATATTGACAACGTATCTAATATTGTTTTCAGCATAATGCACAAACCTACTTATAACAGTTTAGGAGAACATCAACAGTAAAAAGGACTAACTTTACACAAAACACATCACCTACGCTTTTCGTACTGTTTAAAGCATCATCATATTGAAGGTATCATCATAGGGAACAAGCCAGATGGCGTTTTCCTGGAGTATTGGACCCGTATGCATAACTGCGAGTCGTATACAGCAAGAAAATATATGAATTAGAATAAGTGCAAATAAGTAACATAGTGACGGAAGCTGTATTACTAACAAAGTTTTATGGAACAAGTTTCTGAATTAAATGTAAAAAAATTATTATTATTATATTACCCTCTTAAATTAACAATAGCATTAATGTCCTACCAAACTGCCACTTGAAATTCTCATACGCGATACCAAAATCGTCTGAATGGTCCGATACCAAAATTGGTCTGTTTATGTTTGGGCCACATTCCGTGCCGCTGAGTTTATATTATACTAACTGCTGCCCGCAGCTTCGCCCGCGTGAATGTCGGAAATTATCCCAAGGAACATAATCCCGGGATAAAAAGTATCTTATGTTACTTCTAATACCTCCAAGAATATATGTACAAAGTTTCATGATGATCGGTTGAGTAGTTTTCGCGTGAAAGCGTAACAAACAAACTTACATTCACATTTATATATTAGTATAGATAGATTTATACCTATAAAGTTTTCTAATGCCCCTTTCCTACTGCGTACCGCCCTAAGAAGGTGCTGTCATCCTGTGTGCTGTCAGTTTATATTACATACCTATATAACGTATGATAAATTATACCTATCGTAAAACCTACAGTCTACAAAATGTCAACTTTCAACATTTTAGCAAATAGGCTCCTATACATAATCAGCCTTTTAACGTTCCCACTGCTGGGACACAGGCCTCCTCTCTAGGAGAGGAAATGGGCCGTAATCCACCACGCGGGCCCAGTGCGGGTTGGTGAATGTCACATGTCTTCGAATTTTTGGTTCTAGGACATGCCGGTTTCCTCACGATGTTTTCCTTCACCGTTTTGAGAGCAGTGGTGATGAAATGAATTACACAAAGTAATACGCCTGGCTGGGTTTGAACCCGCGACTTACAATTTGTAAGTCGGGGGCCGTTACCACTCGGCCACCACTGCTCTCCTCCCTATATAATCCTTTAATCGGCCTAATACAGCACCCGGGTAACGCTGTAACAGGAATATTGTGTAATTAAAAAGCACTTAATAAAATATTTTATATTTCTAATTCCAGGAATCCTTGATGAGTAAGCAAACTGATTTAAAATTGTCGTGAAAACTCAGAGCTTTATTTTTATTGTTTTATAAAATCCGCCAGTTGTTGCTTACCTAAATAAGAAAACGAGATTTTTTGTAATAATACTCTACTTTGCTTTTTTTAAGTTCGTTTTTGTTCATTTAAATTCTCGAAGTTCGGTGAACAGTATTACAATAATTTTAAATAAACAATTTGTGAATTTAATTCCCGAAAAGTTTACAAAATATTACCAACAAAATAATTACAGTACAAACTTATAGCGCCATCTATTGTCGAGTAGCGTATAGTTCAGCACAAAAGCTCAAAGCTTTTGTTAGTTCTTCTGTCTGCCGTAGAAGGCTACAGTGTCACTTCGTGTGATAGTACCGAATAACTCCACTGGGAAACATACATTTTTTCAGAACATAGTTATAACAATTACAACACACACTAACTATAATTAATAGGAGTCTGGGGATTATTTCGTTCGCATTGTTTTTTATTATAATCTAGTGACGGCTTATAGAAGGAAAATATCTAGTAAGCCGACAGTATAGAAAGAAAACATCAAATCAAAATTAACAAACACCGCTTTCCATTGCTTGATTTCCATTTCTTATTATTTTTCATTCTAAAGCCCTTGTAACATTTAAAGTGAGCCGGATGTCGTCAACACAATGCAAGAAACATAGCTATAAAATCGTGCGATTGTTAGTAGCTTTACAAAGAAACCATTTTCTTTTGTCTCGGTCACAAAGGGCAGTGTTCAAGGGCGTTCTGAAGGCTGTGTGTTTGTTTAGCGACCGATATTGCGGATTAGGTCGTGATCCACATTTCGCCCGCTTACCTGAAGTGTCTTTATAAAACGTAACATCTACAGCTGTAGCAGGCTGGCCGTTGTTGTAGTTCTGTTGTCTGTTGGTAGATGGCGCTGTTAATTTTCTGAGTGTTGAATGCGGAAGTGGCAGTTATTCGCTTTCCCAATAGATACTTTTTATACATATAAAATAGGTTTGAGTACGTACAAGTTTTCAAGAATAGAAAAAAAAATCAAGCATAGCTATAATATTTAAGTATATAGGCATATCGTCAGTGAACGCAAATAAAACACATAGTATTTTATCATATCCTAGCAAAATAAAAGCGAACCTTTTTGATATTTCTTAAGCGATAAAAAGCATTGAATTTATCACTATAACTTTTCTGTTCAAATCAAATATGTGCAATTCTGCATAATATTACATTCAAAAGTAATATTGGTTTTATTAAAAAGTATCTTGTATGCCATTCTTTGCTTCCTTTTGTCCTAACTCTTTTGGAATCAACTTCGAATCTTCCTATGTACAGCTATATACATATAACACTAGCAGCGGCCTGCGGTTTAACCCGCATAGTTTCCGTTTCCGTGGGAATATGGGGATAAAATATAGCCTATGTTACTCAGGGTGAATGTAGCTTTCTAGTGGTAAAATAATTTTTGAAATCGGTCCAGTAGTTTTTGAGTTTATTCGTTACATACAAATCTTTCCTCATTATAATATTAATATAGATATAGATAGTATTATAGTATAGAAACAGAACAGCTGCCAGATACCTTTGGCACAACACAAACTATTTCTATAAAATCATTTCAACCAGGCTAAACACCAGCCGGACTTACCTTGGGATATGATATTCCAAGGTAAACCGGTGTTCAGACTTACCATCTTGAAATGGGACAGAGTAATAGCATATGTCTACCGGTTTTCATATTCATATCCTATTATACTATCAGAAAATCTTAATATACTGAATTCGTAATATCCTTTTTTATATTTAGTCTTTATCGTATGAACTGGGGAGCAAAGGATAAAATGTAACATTAAAATACATTCAAGACGATTTCGATTGATGAAAGTTTTACGCGCGCCATTCTTCTTTCCTACCGCACTCATTTACTTGATGAGTGCAATTCCTTTACTTAAATTTTACTTAAGGTTTTAGCCTGAAAGCTGAAGTAATTTAAAAAGTAAGACCTGCTTTTTTAGGTAAGAAATAAATCGCAATACGTTTGAAAAAAGAAGTAATTTATTTCTTTTATTTCGAAAACTTAGGTATTCTCTCATTAGTATTTCTCTAGTATATTTCGAATTGGGTCATAGATTAGGAACTTAAAACCAAATTCGGGATGTAACCGATAAATTCATAAATCATAACTGAAACTTTTATTATACCCCATACATATTTATAAGATACGTGAATAATGTGATGGGTAAGGTAGGTACAGCAATTTTCTCCAGACCAATTCATTAGTGGGTTCTCCAGCAAAATGCCTGTCCCAATTCTAACAAACGGTAGCCGGGTACTAAACCACGAAGATGAAATTTATCGCTGTGTAATCTCAAGAGTGTAATTTTTAATGCGAGAGGTTCAGTGGGCGCACATTTTGAAGGATCGCTGAGCAATCTCGTGCTCCTTTCATTATTCACACGAATGTTAGATGTTTATCCCGAGAGCTTAGTATAATTGCGATCAGCTGGACAGGAACGCACAAATGTCAAAGTGGGAGTAGAGTAGGAGGCGAGGGAAGGGGTCGCGGCAGGTGCGGGGCGCGGCGGCGCACGCCATCCGTACGGCCAGTGCTCGCCCGGCCCCCATCCCGCGCGCATGTCCTACTGTATACCCCTTCAATACAATTTCCACACACCGCGACTCCGTTACATAAGAACCCCCGAAGGGCACATTAAAAACCTCATAGTGTTAAGGCTTCTTTCTGTGATCAATAAATTTTAGCACGATTTACACGCGTAGTTTAGGTTAGCGTTACGTAAGCCGCCGCCGTCCACGAAGCTTCGCTTGCCACTGCTTTATTGTGATATTCGGTTGTGATATATTCGTTTAGGCTAGCTTTTTGCTCGTAGGTAGTAACATAGGGCTAGTGATTTATTGATAATATTGCACTGTTAAGTTTGACCGTGTAACGGAGTCGTATACGTCAAAGCCGCCGTTCTGACGTTGTGGAAATTGGATCCTTTTGGCCCCATCATCCCGTAACTTGTTGACTGTGTTTTTTCCTGTCCTGTCCCTTGTTTCCGTGTTCCTGGTCGTATGGTGAGCACTGGGTGGGTATTCGGTCGGTTTTCGCGCGGGACTTGTTGATCGCGGGGTGAAAATGCGCGCGTAGCGCTCCCGAGTGTGGCTCGTCACGGATTCGCGCGGCTGGTGGCGGCCCGCCACGCCATCTGGCGGTTGCGGCGCTCCGGCTCGCAGCCGGCGCAAGACAGCAATGACCATGAACAGACCAACCATCTGTACGTTTCTTCCTCTATCTTCAATTCTCAATGTCTGTCTTGCAAGCTTCTGTACCCATGAACCATCATGCCTTCACTGTGTTTATTTTTTTACTGTAACCTTTACGTTTCACATCAATAAAGTTTCTAAAGGAACTAACGCTATTCTAAAAGTGACGCTTATGTATGCTGCTCAAAGAGCGCCACTCGTTTTACAAGAGTGGGTAAATAAGAAAAGCGTCTTTGCAAAGAGTCCGGTCAAGCGTATTTCCACGGCGACTCTTTCACATTCAGTTTGTTTTGCTCCGGCTGCCAGCTGCTCACCCGCTTTACATTTCCAGTTTTCATATTTCCCATTTCACGTTGGAGTTGCGGTCCCAGTCTGTTGTATGCATCGTCGGTCATAATGCAATGCCTGCTATAATAAATGTTACTCCCACAATTGGTGTTTTATTTTGCGTTTTGATGTCAGCAATATTTGGACCCCATTTGTGCTTGTTGTAGCTTTGTGTATAGAAAGGAACGATCGGTGTTTAGATGAATTAAGTATTATGTAGACGCACGTTGAGCAATGTTACATATTCAGTATTATATACACGTTCATCAAATTCACTCATGGCCCAGTCGATTCCGTTACGTAATGGCGCCCGCCGCGGGACTATTTTGTACTACTTTTGTCTCCCTGTTTTGTAAATTAATACTTTTCAGGAGTAAATAATAATGGCAATAGCGCCCATATCAGGCATAGCAGTCCAAACAAAATAAAGCCATCATTTAAATATCTATTTGAATAATTACTGATGGTTTCCTTGGGGAATGTTATATGCTTTTAACATGATGAGCAAATAAAGAACACAAATTCTATATCTAGAATAGCGTGCATTAGTTAATGCTATTTTGTAAATGGTTTCGTGCATGATATTCATTCATATTAATAATGAACTAAACATATGAAAAAAAAAAATGGTTGTACAACCTCGTTCCCATTGACTGCAGCCAAATAAAAAGAGAAAATAGGCCAAAGGCCGTTATTACCATAAGATGCAACACGACATTGGCGTTACTTTCGAGCCAAAAATGTAATGTTATAAAAGCAAGTCCTTGTCCCGACCTTGACCAGAAATTTCTACTGAACGCGTTTGGATTACGAGCTTTGGGATACCGCGATATGACTCGCATGAGTTGCTAATATAGTCAGAATGATTGATTCAATATACAGTTCCGTGTTTCAATAAATTTACTGAATTGGTAATGACGCCCAGCAGGGACATGGTAAATAATGACAACTTCAGTTTGGTGAATTTTGTTGTAGATTTAGCTTTTTGGGACATGTTCTATTTAAACAAGTTGCCATTGGAGCCAACCATAATAGAGTGAATGTTATCATTTTTAGTTAAATATATTATTTCTCTGAACTGACATTGATAAAAATATCATACATTTTGGACATAACAATGTGACTCGCCTGACTTGCTAATACGATCAACAAACTGTTTCTTGTTTCAATAATATTAATGTACTGTATCTTTAATGGCGCCCAGCATGAGACCAAGAAGGTTTTATTCAGTTAATTGTTGTTATTGTCACTTTGCTCAGTCTTATTAGTTAGACGGGAATATATTATTCATGAGTACATTCATAAAAGATAAGGGCAATTTAGAGTCGGCTAAAAATAACCGGCCAGCGATTCCTCGTGGGCGTCGTAAACAACAGCTTTACTGGGCACAGACCGTTTACTACTACCTACTTACTGGTATTCGGATATTGTGATGTGACGCAAATCAATTCATCATAAAAACAATAAAAAAAAAACCAAAATCATATCTACGGTTTTGATAAATAAACTCAGTGCCTAACTTCTATTAAATTTAGACTTTTGTATTAAATATGAAATTGGTGCCAAGCACAGTACCTTAATAAGAACGTATATTTCTGTTTTCCCAAGAAGAAAATCTATTACCATGCCACAGGACACTACTCTCTGCTAATAAAATGGGCGTCTATTCAGTCATGATTGGATTATTTTCATAAAAAGAGTACGGTATGTCGACGCTTTCTCTCGGCTAAAAATAGAAGGGACATCATCTTGCGTGGGCGTCATAAAAGGCTATAAGAACCAATATTGTAAACCTTGTCTGAGGGTATGAATGCGTAGAATTGATATCCAAATTTAGATTTTATTTAGGCTTTGACTAACCCATGAGTTACTCATGCCATGATTCAGTTGATTTATAGCTACGTATTATTCAAATCTATTCGAAGAAATCTTTAATGGCGCCCAGCTTGGGCCAATAAATCTATACTAATATAATATGTATTATAAATGAACATTTTGATGGTTGGATGGATGGGTGTTTATTAATCAATCACGTCACAAAGGCTGAACAGATCTTGTTAAAATTTGGCACAGAGGTAGATTATAATCTGGAATAATACATAGGATACTTTTTTATATCGGGAGTAGATATTGGATTTGTCCTTCAGGATAATTTTCAAACATTTATACGGGTGGAGACGCGGGCAACAGCCAATGTAGCTTTATTTTTGAAACGCTCCTTTTTGGGCAGTCATGTAATCAAGGTAGAAAGTATTTACTAGCTGAACCAATTACTAAGTAAAATTACCTAAGCGGCTGTTAAGTTGGTTCAAATTCAATTTATAAACTCCCACCACCGTTTTGGTCTAAAAATAAAACAGTTACCATATCTCGTAGGCGTTGCGAAAGGGCAAGGGATTCTATCAATATTTAAATTGGTTCGGATAATTCACGCTTAGATTACCAATCTGCTTTTGATACTCTATGGGACAGTTTACTAGGGATTACGCGCGTTAAATGCTAAATATTTTGTAAGTAGGCTGAAAATATTTTTTACGTTACAATCTTTTTTGGTTGTTTTAAACTAGAGATGAGGCTGGTGTGTCCTAGCTGACTACCCTTAGAAGAAACTCCGAAACGACCTCAGAGGTCAAAGTCTCTTTTAAAGTGCATACAAATTGTACCGGTCAAATCATTATGAAACCATATAGATTGTTGAGCTGGTATTTTGCGGAAAATACTAAGTACACAGATTTTGGTGGACCTGTCCAAGACGTACATTTGTCAGTTATTTTGTAACTCCATCTTAGAACTTTAAGGAGCGTATCAATTTCACGAACAATACCAAAGTAAGGACATTTGGGTAGGCCGCATAAAGAACTCAAACTGCCAGACTAAAGTTTGCCTCACCTAGAGAGGAGGCCTATGTCCTAGCAGTGGGAACATTAAAAGGCTGATATGCTTTCACGCCTAAATCACTAATATGATTTTAAAAATTCTTCCACCAGTGGAAATCTACATTATCAGCGAGTAACATAGGCTATATGCCTTTATCTCCAAGGTAACGGGAACTACGCGGGTGAAACTGGTGCTGTTAGTAATATTATAAATGCGGAAGTTTGGATGGATGGATTTTTGTTACTAAATCAGGTCAGAACGGCTGAACGGATCTTGATGAACTTTGGCACAGAGATAGATTGTAGTCTGGAAAAACATATAGGACTTTTTATCTCTCTTGGGATAAATTTTGACATTCACGGGATACAGCTAGAACAGCTAACATACCTTTTAACTATAGTCCCAAACATTAACTTTACGACTGCACCCGCGATTAATATCACATGTAGGGTTGCCATCCGTCCGGGTTTCCCCGGATTTGTCCTAGTTTGGAGGGCGTCCGGGGAGCGTCCGGGCGGGGTTTTCAAAGGTGTCCTGGTATTACCCGGACATTTTTTCTATCTAGGAATCCTCCATTGATTGAAAATTTGAAAGATAAGCAACAAATTAAAACAATACTTAGTTAGGTATGTAATAATTCATTCGTAATCGTAAGTGGGATACGATCTACTTGTAAATTAGCAAAATTGCTGGCGCTATAGTTTATATTGAAAACACGCTGTAATAGATTATTAAAAAATAAAAGTTTATCCTTTTTTATATATTTATAAGGCTTTTTTTCGGGTCTGTTCGGGGAGAAAAAACAATTTCACTCAATTGTCCGGGGTTTTATAGATTTTGTCCGGAGTCGGCAATTTCGATGATGGCAACCCTATTAATCACATGTAATAAATAATGAATGTCGTAAATTCTTATTAGAAAGATGTTTCATCTTTAATTTCATTGCTAACAGGTCTTTAATACAATATTGATCTACTCTGCTTCACAATATTAAGCTGGACTGAAGACTTAATATCCCTCTGAGACTCGAACAGCACACGATATCATTCACTCATTAGGAAAGCGTTATCTTATCATATGATCCAGGGTCTGCTAACGAAATGAGTTAATAATGTGTTAGATAACAGGATAAAAGTGAATGATTAATAAAAAGAGCATACGCCGCTGTGAATGAAAAAAGAATCACTAGGTTCCTTTGAGATTAAGTAAGACTCAAAGAGAAGAAGAGTCTTGTTCTTGACAGAATACAGGTGGCCAGTGGCCACCTGTATTCTGTCAAGAACAAGAAAAGATAATTAATCTGGTAGATACTTTTCTATTAGTTAGTACTATACTGTGAAATAAACCACTTATGTCGTAAATACAATCATATAAAATCCTGAACCTTTTGCTCAATATACGAGTTTTTACGTCACTCATTCCTGCCCCATAAATAACTCGTAAATACGGCTTTATCATTACGACTACTACTCATAAATATCAGATACCTGAAAATGGATTACATGTGTTCTCACTTCACTGCTATTATAGCTCCGGTCGATACGAACGGCTTCCATTGAAGTAAACAATATAATTGGGGCGATGACTTTTTAAATCGATAGTTGTATCAACGACATTAGTTAGTTTGGTACTCCTTGAGTAAACGTGATTGTTTGTTACACCGAATAAGAACATGAATATATCATCACGATTGTTTTAACCAGAGGAAAAGGCAGAGTGAACTTTCTACTACACTAGCTTTGCAAGTCTTACGTAATTCAGAGTGTGCCCATTTTCTATCAACGATTTACAAATACAGATTCCAAGCTTTATGAAAAATTTTTTTTTTTTAAAACTAAATTTCTTCTTCTTCGTCGTTCCCTTACTGCTAAAGAACGCAACCACATACGACGCGTTTCCAAGCCATGCGGTCTTCTGAAGCGTGGATCGCTCTATACGTGCTGACACCAAACTAAAACTAAACTATGAAAACTAAAAATCGATGTAAACTATGAAATCGATCAAGTGTACAAAATAGGATTGAAAGACAAACTTGTTTATCTTTTCAGTTGAAAAAATGTTCTCCTGTACAGATATAAAACAAAATAAACGCAATATCTCTTAAGGGGTCAATGTACTCATCATTATGAAAAACTTTTACTACGGGACCAACACTGGAATTAATTAAGAAAAAAACGTGCTCTATAGATTTATGTGCGGATAACTCGACAAAATGTACTGTGTAACGTAATGTGTTAGGTACTTCGTTCACTTTCTTTCACGTTTTGTATATACGTGAAACTCTCACTTCTTGAACTGCAAATTCAATAATAGTTTGTAATCGTGAAAAAACGTTTTTATGTAATAAAACAACAAATTGACAATGTTCGGTTTTCTTTATCTTGGCAAGAAGCCAATTTTCATGATTCAAAATTCATGATAGGTCAATAGGAAGTATCCTAAAAGTTTTGATTTACTTGCGATTATCAAAATGTGTCGCAAAATTATGCATTAGTATTTTTATTGCATTGACTTAGAATAATGATTATTTTAGAGCTCCAAGGGGCCACCGACCTATGTATTTGATATAATTTTCAACATGATATCTCCACCCGTCCTTGGAAAAAAAAAGTGTCGTGGTAGACCAAGAGATGCATAAATAAGTGATCCTATAAGAGTTTCGTTTTTTTTTTAATGGGATTCGATAAAAACAATTAAATTTAAAGCGAAAGCAACCCACACAACTATAAAAATAAACATTCAAGTAACAACAATAATACGGCTATTAAAGACGACCCAAATACCCTCATATATGTTACCATTATTACTACACGAACACCATTATTTAATAAGCTGCTGTCAGTCTTGTCAGTCTATATGTAGGCCTAATACCTACTATTGTAGGCAATATAAAAGTTCTTATAAAAACCGGCGGACGTGGGCGGGGGGATATCAGTAGTGGGATGAGGCTCGGATGGGGGTAGTATTCGCAATCGCCTCACGTACAGGCACCCCAGCTTCGGGCTTCAGCATCTAGTTAGTATGAAATACATTTTTACTTTTACGTAAAGTCCCGTAATTGTTTTATTAATTTTCGCGTAGGTTTCTTTGTGGATGGGACTGGCCTAATTTATTATAATTCGGAGAAAGAATAGAGCAGCTATTGGAGTAGCTTTCAGAATATAACAAGCCAATCCTATTTTATTTGGTTTCGCAAAGAAAGCGTCTCAACCTAGATACAATTTATTCCAACATTAAAATTACTCGTAGGTCAATTTACATTTAGACCGTCCTCCAATTAGAATCAGCATGAGTTGCTCGTTTAATTAAACGTAATCACACTAACTAAATAGAACATACTAATATTTACGGCTAATAATAACGGATCTGTTTATGATTATGTTTGTTAGTAACACAAACACGAGATACTAAGGAAAACGATGTAAATAAATGGACCATAAAATTGTAACCAATGGCCGCGATAAAACCGCCAAGTGATTATGTAGACTGTTTCGAATGCGTATAAATGTATACTACCCCTTTAACCGACTCATGTAGCTTAGGGACGGAATTGAAAAATGATTTGGCTACGACATCTAGGTTCGTAGGCCGCGCACGTAGCAGCGTCTACGAGCTACGAAACGTAGCGCCCAGCGTAGCGTCTCATAATATCTACCTATATCCGGGCATGTACATATATTTATTTATACATCATTTGAATAGCATAGAATTAAGTTTGACAATGTACACATTTTTTTGGTATGAAATTTATATTTATTTTCTTTTAATTAACGGATCGCGTTTAAAACCATAAGTCGTTGACATGGCTCAGAAGGCCGCCCAGAAGCGCGCTAGCCCAAAGCCGTGCTTGCGTAGCTTGAATAGAACTTGACTGAACATGTCCGCCACATGCCCAGCGAGGGCTGCGCTGGGTCCGTAATACACAAAATTGGCGCCCTGAAATCGCAAGACGGGGCCACGGCAGATCACGTAGGAGATGGCGTAACGACTTGGGATGTCTTCCTTGGGAATTGGCAAAAAGTGGCACAGAGCCGGGAAAAATGGAAGTAAGTCTTTGCCCAGCAGTGGGACAGTACAGACCAGATACTTAATGAATAATAAATTCTTTTTTTGTATTCAGATTAATCGAGATTTTGGTCTATATCGATTAATCATTGAAATGGTAGATTAGTCTCGAGATGAAAACTGTTGACGTCAATTAATAGTTATTTAAAAACAAAACATACAACAAAACACTTTTTGAAGTGATAATAATAAACAAATATTATCTCTTTAGCTATAGAATATACGTATTGATATATTATGTATACTTCGAATGTCTTCAATATTGAATGAGCCAACAATTATTAGGTAAAACACCCAAACATGACAAGTATAAAAATAGTCTACGATAATATAATATTTTGATCCAGTGTAAGCGACGACTATAGAAAGTAGCTCGCGCGATATTTTATTCATATAGCGTACAACTTTTGCATTATGAAGTTATATTACTTGGGAAGGGAAGTTCGGCCGCTTCAAGATTTAATACTTTCTCTTGTACTCGAAACGTATTTTTTAAATAGGTTGGAAATAGTTTTAATTCGTTTTAAAGCATAAATTTTCAATCTGCAGGTATCTAACTTTTTTTAAGGAACAACAGTGTCTGTTAGACAATTTATTGCAACTCTGTCATGTATGGCAATCATATCGAATTCAAATGAATATAGTGAACATTTGGTTTTGTGTATAAAGCAAAGAAAACAAATCTATTTTTATATTAATAGAGTTGTCGCTTCTGTATGCGACTATATACTATTCACAGTGTTTGTTTCGATGCTTCTACTGAATGAAATGGGGTTTTGTACTCTGTGATTTTATTTGTTTATTCACTGAAACTGTACTGCTACCGATTCAAACTCCCACACACAGCTATATTTCCTACCATTTGGCTATGAACCTAAACGGAAAAATACATTATTTATCGTTCAGCTACCAAAAATGTGCACTAAAAAATCATGGCAAACTTTTTGATATTATGTTTCACTTTTATGTACGATGCACTCGCCATTTTTTTGGCTCTAGTCCAAAAATAGGGTGAATTCATCATATTCGAGTGAAACTCTTTCGCTTTTTCTACAAGACCTTTGCATGTTGATTCAAGCGTGAGATAAGATTCTTTTTTGATGTACATAGAAGGGATCGAATGTCGTTTTATGATTCTGAAGGCTGCTGTAGTTATTACAATACCACGTACGATAACGACGATACGAAACGAAGAATCAAAATTCCCTTTGCTGGAAGATTGTTGTTTTTTTATCCATCTTCCAAAAATGGAAGGGGTTCTCAATTCGACTGTTTTGTTTTTGTGCATGTTACCTCATAAATTTGTAATGGGTGTACCGATTTTGATGATTTTTTTTTTACATTTGTAAGCTGGTGTTTGTCGTGTGGTCCCATTTAAATTTTAATGCACTAATAGTGTTTGGCTTAATCTACATCATGATGATGATCTCATTCCCTCTTGTCGATGTAAAATGAAAAATAAAATTGTTTACGATGGTTTGGAAGAGCATCTTAGTATTTCAACGTGGTCACTTTCTAGTTTGGTGAAGATCTGATGAAGAACAGAGATGATAGGAAACGGAACTCTTCAATAAATGATAGCAAATCTTTCGGGATTGCTGAAATCGCATGTTTGTTTATTGTTTACACCAATGTGATTGATACGTTTTGGTGGGGGGGGGGGTGTACCACAAAGTTATTTGCAGAGGTCTTTGTTTTTGAATGTATCGTCGCTCATCTACACTAATATTATAAAAGGAAAGATTTTATTGTTTTTTTGTTTGTTTGCATTGAATAGGCTCCGAAACTACTTGATTTGAAAAATTATTTTACTGTTGTTGAACATATCCCCATATTCCCACGGAAACGGGAACTACGCGGGTGAAACCGCAGAGCGATAATTTAGATAAAGCTAAAATAGGTGACGTTTACGAATAATTAACACAGTACAAGTTATTACGACGTTAACTGTCGAAACTGTAAGCCTAGATGTTCTTGAAGTTCCGGGTGCTAAATAGACATTTAATAATTCCTGGTAAATTATGGCGCTACGTAAGTAATACTCATATCTATAATTGGGTCACACAATGTCAATAACATCTTTAAACTAAAGTATGCCTCCATTATGGACCCTGATCTACTGGTACTTTGCATCGGGCACCCAGCACACCTAGCAACCGAAGCGTGCGAGAACTCTCGCTATCAGACAACACCCCGTGGCACTGAACTAATCACATAACCTTGGTCGTCTTCACCCCCTAATTACCCCTTATCGATGCACAGCCTACTAATTTAACTTCAGGCCTTTTTGCAGTGGATCGCAAGGTTGCGTGTAAGGTGTTCGTATTGATTTAGTGATTACACGGAGGCAGTCACGCGATAAAAGCGAAAGGGGCCCGATGAGTGTGTTAGGCTGAGTTTAGTGTTGCGTGTGTTGGTAACTGTTGTTGGCTAACTCTTGATCAAGGGGACGAAATATTACTGTTTGGGGGACGATGTTATGATTGTTCGGAGTAGTCTTGACTGTTGGCCCGTCTGTTTGACTACCTAACTTGCTACCTAGTTGTAAAGGTTCTTGGTACTTATTGGCCTATTTCTATTCTGTCTTCTGCTTGATTGATTGCCATGGAAGCCTATTTCTTTTCTAATATATTTCGGTCCAGGATCCAAGACTGTTGACTCTCTTTTTATTTGTTCTCTTGTAAGGCTCATATTTTACAATAGAAAGTGTCGATTTTATCTCATGCACCTGGTAAAGTACTACGTTGATTGTACTGATCAGTTTGTTAGTAAAGTTAACATAATTGAATAAAAAAGATATCATATTTTTGTGAAAACACATGATTACCTTCCTGCATCAGTGAATTTTTTCTTACATTTAGAGCCGATTTTTCAACCTAACTGTCAAACCTCGGGTTTATCTAAACTTGAGCCACAAACACCCGAACCAGAGACAGCTTTTTAATAGAAAATATGTCAACTAAACATATTTCAGTTTCAAATTATCTGACCATTTCATTTGAATTTATTTTAAAAATTATCTGATCATTTCAGTCATATGAAATGTTACGCTACCCAATAAGAATTGGCTAATGTAACATTTCAAACTTAACGTAATTCAAGTAGACTTTGCGGAATTGTCCCTTTGTTAAATCTCAGTTTCGTCACTCCAGTAGACCTGCAGTATTGAGTCATGTTTTAAAGTCCACCCATTTAACTCAGTAAGTTATATTCTTAGAAACAATAAACCCGTTGGCGAACACCATTTATATTTGTTCACAATTACTTTTAAATATTCATAAAATGAAAGTCGAATGGAAATTATTCTCGGTAGACCTTGAGTTTAGCCATGTCAAGGATATTAGAACATAGGTTTTATTTTATACAATTATTTTTGCAAAGGCCTAGCCTTTGTTAAGTGGTCGGTTGATGACAGCACATTTCAAGTCTAAATACTCAAATTATGTTAGTATAAGTGGAATAATAAATTAAATGAACAAAACAAAGCGGAACTAAAATAAATCAACAGATGTATATACGTCGCGACTGTAACAAGAATGCTAACTCAGCATGATGCTGTGACATGGGACATCCACATTCGTAAATAGGACGGTTACTGTAAACCACACGCTTTGGTTTTCAGTAACCATCCTACCGAAACCCCGTAAGTGTAGCACAGAGTGCTACGCCGTAGCACGCTGCGTAGCGCAGTACGCAGACTCTCTACTGTCACTAAACTAAATATTAGCCTTTTCAATGGATCGCCAACACAACCAATTCAAGCTAAAATTAACCTTATTTTACTCAATGTCAGTGAGTTCCTAGAAGCGCTGTCAGCCGATATAAATGTTTCTCCATCACTTATTCAGAAGCAAAGGGTCTGTCGTGTTTAAGACTTGTAATAAATTGGAATTTACACAACTCACACACACGCGTTTAGAGTGAAATAAATGACAGCCATTTTTCTTTTTGATTCCTTACTCAAAGTGGGTTCATGAGGAGCTAAACGGGCAATTTTATACGCAGACATATAAATTCATTTGAGTATTGATCACTTGATTGCTTCTTCAAATAAGAAGTTTTAATACGCTATTAAATAAGATGACCCTCGTAACATATAATAAATACAGGACTACGTGCTATGTATGAGAACTTTCTGATTTCAGAAGACAGTCATATTATTCTCACAGTGACAAATGATTGTAGGCTATCAGCGAAACTGATTGGCATACTAAAATCTTACTCGACTGTCTCACACATTTTAGCATTTCTGTATCCGTCGTCTGAAGAAAGTCGCGTTATTTCAAAGTTTTACATTAAAAAAGCCCCACGAAATGCCTCTAAAACCAAAAAGATAGCTCTCCACCACATCGTTAACAGTGGTTGAATCAAGCAACAAACGTGGCATTCAGTATCATTAGGCAGTGAACACGACGTGAGTAAACATAGGGGAGGATGCCAATCTGACCACCGGGGTAAATATACAATGTGTGACGTCACGCCTTTGCGGACTAAACGTTTGACAATGTGGACTAACATGGAGGATTAGATTATATGGCTAGCTTCTGCCCGCAGCTACGCCCGCATGACACGTGTTTTATAATCTCACAGGAACATACTAACGAGCAAATCCTAAGACCTAACCCAGGCCATGGTTGTGGACCATGGCCTTGGTGAACATGGATCAGTTCAGCTGGTAAGGTATGAAAAATTCACAAACAGACTGAGTTACCGTCGCATTGATTGCATTAGAATGGAGTATATTAATATTGATAGAGATCGCCTTGGCCACTATCTCATCAGGTAAGCAATGATGTGATCAACGATAGAGTACTCGTACTGACCTAAAACTGGTCATAATCGTAACAGCCTCATCTATTGTAGATTAAAAACAACCAAAAAGATTGACGTATAAAAATTTCATTTACATCCTACTCACAAAATAAATATAATTTATCATTTATGAACCAGTCACTCTTGACTAAAGCCCCCAGTTTTATTCTTTTTGTATCAAAAGACTCAAATTCAATTTTGTCCGACCACGATTTTGACACCGGTGTAACTCTATCATTGGCCTCCTTTAAATCCTGAAAGGTACAAATGGTGGTCGTTCAAACTTATGTCCAGTGAAGTGACTGCAAAGCCGCGGCTCATCCTGGACTGGTAGCATTCAGTGACGCAGACTCTAGCTGACTAATCCTTTCCCCACGCTCTCAAGCCCCTGGTTATACGGTTCAAATAAATAACTTGAATATTAGAGTCATAAAGTGCTAACAGCTCGGCAGATATTATTGCCCTATCTTGGTGAATTTATAACCTAGCTGAAGCATTTCTAGCTAGTGCCATGAATAATTTTATAAGAATAGTTAGGGCTTTAAATCAGCTTTATTTAAGAGGGAAATAGGGTCCACAATTTGAAATGGTACTTCGAGATCCACAGACGAATAACTTTCAAATATGGCGGACCTTCAACGATACAATGACGCATAGGGGTTAGCGCACCAATAAATCAAGAGACAGCTTCCTACGCATTTAATGAGCGTGACAATCCCTTTACGCGTCGTGTCAACCCACTCTATTACGCCACGATTCATTGTTGGAACCATCGTGGCTTATTACCCTAGACTGTTCCATATTAGTCATTCCAGATGTGACATCATTGGAAAGATCTCAACGCCATGATAATACAAAAGCGAACAGTGGAGCAGTTTTCATATTTTTAAAGAACAAGCATCCTCATCGTATTCACAAACTGTTAAAACACCTCTAATATCTCCACATTTTGATGTTTTTTGCATTGCGGCTTGAATTTGAAAGCCTTTTAAGCTCGAGATTGGCCTTCTGCACCTGCTTTAAAAAGGTTAGATTAGGTAAGAAAACGACTAAAGAAAGGCGATGTCAAGATTAATAAGCTTCTCAAAAGGCTGTTTAGTATTCAGCGCGCCAGCAAGAAAATAGGGCCCAATGAGCTTAGGTCTGGCGAAAGGTAAGTCCGAACCCAAAGCAAACCTAATTCGTTTCAAAATAAAGTCAAAAGGTCAAAATGTTTTCCAGCTCCACGAGACCAAAATCAAGAATTTATTCCACAGAATTTATCTCTGTTTACGACAAAAATATGTAAAGCGAAGCTCAAACTAATGACGATTTAAATCGTAGCCATTTATATTCTTGAAATGCTCCCATTTCACTTTTCAAGTAGAGTATTTTCCCTACCAATTGCAACATGACATCATGGTAGCATATCTTGTGAGATGGAATTGTCTCGACATATTTATTTATCCCAACCCAGTGACATAATTCGAGACAAAGCTTCGAGAGCTCTTGGAGACCTCATGACATAACTGACCCATCTAGGTTGTCTTTGTTAAACATTTTCTCTTTCACAATCAGTGTTACGCATTAAATGCTGTGCCAAAACTGTGGCTTATTTTATACAGGCTTGCCAAGGTTTGGGTAGGTCAGAGGGTGCGATTAACTTACTTTACATGAGTCATGGTTATAATAAAAAAAAATTAAAACCACATTAAATTTCAGTAACTCATTTTACAGGCAAAAATAATGACTGCTACCAAAAGGTCTCGATGAAAAGGTTTTCAACCTTTCGCGGTCAATGTAAACCAGAATAATATAATAACAAAAACGAAAATAACTCTCGACACTCTCGCCACTTTAAACCTAATACTTCTACAGAAATGAAACAGGGGCGGTAAATAGAAACACGACACACATAGGGTATGTGGAGCCCGCGTCGAGACGCTACGCCGGCGGCATTCGTGATATTGACCCGTCTATATTTAGAAGCGAACGTTCTGCAAATCTAAGCGATCAAGCGATCGCTTTTATCGCTGGCGGAATGTTTTCGCTCGCGTGATTAGCGACAAGCGACACGCTGTCTCGACTACTGTGTTGCCCACTTTATTGCTAGTCGGTTATGATTTGATTGCTCGAGTGATAATGTAATTGACAATCAATGTTGTCGCGTTGTTGACTTAGAATTTAATTTGGTCGAGTTTATTTGATTGAACTTTTTGCCGTCATTTTACAGTGTAAGTTTGCTTTAATTTTATTGCGTCTATTATTATCCAAATGGTATTTGGTACCTAGTCTTCTGCTTTACTGATTCAATCAATTTACCCCATTCTTACCAGGTCGTAGAATTATTTGCTAACAATTAAATAACATTCTTCGACCCCCATTCATAAAATTCAGCCCCAAGCTTCCACGCTTTAATTCTTCAGCTACTGCCAATAATCTGAAATGATAGCCCAAATACAATCATAGTACCAACCTACCAACATTGTACGCATTAGCCGCGTTTGAGAGCAACGAGCGAGGCGGGCTAATAAAACCTGCCATAAACCGGAGAGAACCTTACAATTAGGGGCGGATCGGCCACGGAATACCGCCTCCGTCGCCGACCCGGCTAATTTACCGTGTCTCGAATAAATCCTACTATTTCGTCTGTTCAAACTTTTTCAATTACAATAAATCGCCTATTGGCGTGAGTGGTTTTAAGCAGATGTAAGGGGAAGTTATTAAATGCCCCTCAACCCCGTTCGCGAGTCGATTTGAGTATGCATATGCATGGTTTTAAGCGTAGTGGAAGATAAAAGAAACGATGGATAAATTAGGTATACCCATAGGCTTTTTAATTTAAGACCTTATCATAATAAGGTAACATGGAAAAAGGAGACATGCCGCCGATCCCAAATTAATTTGAACAAATTCAGGAGGAAGGAGATTCTGTTCGTGTGTATCGTTTATACACCAAAAAAGTATAATCTTTACCTACCTATTCACATAGGGTTTACAGTTTAAACGTAAAAATGTAGGGCAATCAATAAATACAAAGATTCACTGTCGTGTGATTTTATATAGGTAGATTGCGATAATTTTGATTTCCCGTGAAAACCTACATTCACCATTTTTGCATGGAAAAAGTTAATCGTTAAACTATCATAATAAAGCATAATAGCAGTAACTATGGGCCTCGCTTCCGATTCTCGGAAAAGCTTTACCTTCGCAGTATCAACACGATTGGCATTTGGCGTCGGATCGATCTTTCTTTTGATTATTTTTTTACCAAGGTGGTTTTATTTGAAGTGATAGTCAAGTTGGGTATCGAGGTAGGTAGGAGGATGGTGGTTAAGCTGTACCAGCCGCACGAATCCATCTTCAATGTTAAGCAACGCTTGCTGAGGCCGTTATATGGATGGTTTACCATCCATTACAAACCGAGATTCCTCCGTGCGGCATTTGCAGATCTGTGGCAGTCATTACAAACAAAAGCCAAAAAACTAACCAGCCAAAGGTTATTGTGTTACCCAGCTACTGGGTTGTGGTGGTCAGATTAATTGGTCGCTCTATCTAAAATTCTGGTATTCAGCTGCTTCCGGTTTGTATGGAAGCCAACGCGTCATGAGAAAGGTTTACTTACATTACTTTGTTACCTTACCCTTAAACTGACCTAAAACCAAATAATTGCTAACTTTTTCCACATGAAATTCCAATTCATCAATTTTGTGCTTAGAATTCTGCGCAATCATTATAGCAATGACACTTTGCTTACCCTTATTACTCCCACAAATAAGGTCACGATTCAACTACCTAACATAAAATAGGAAAAAGATTTAGATATTAAATATAATATACAAAAATATCCTATCCCAAAAAGGCACTGCATCCAGTATTGTCACCAGCATTTACCTAACAAAAGTATCTTGCTAAATATAACAATGCTCCACCTTAAGTCACAGTCTAAACTTTTCTAGACGTTCTGAGCCAACTATGAATATGTAGGATATAGCTTAACTTATAGGAAAACACACTATGGCTTAGTTTCATGGTTCCTACGAAACGCTTTGATTCGAAGCAAGCGAATCCAGAAAAAGCTAGTCAATAAAAAAACTTGTATTTTTTGTAAAAAGTTTTTTATTTTTCGCTTTTTAGTGGTTCACTCCCAGCTAAACATACTCATCACAGCGTACGTGGTATAAATTGGTGTAAACAATAAACAAACATGCGATTTCAGCTATCCCGACAGATTTGCTATCATTTATTGAAATTAACAAAAAACTGCTTGTTCGATTTCGATAAAATTTTCGTGGGACCATTTGGGAAGTAAGTATACCCTTTCCAACAAAAAAGAATTTTTTAAATCGGTTGGCAAGCGACGGAGTTATGCGCGAACAAACATAAAAAAAATACAAACATCCGAATTGAGAACCTCCTCCTTTTTTAGAAGTCGGTTAATAAAGCATCGAACGTCACTCACTCCCTGCTCCATAAACCCCGTAAGCAATAATTTCCATGCACTTTATGCACATCGCAATGCGGCTGATGGATCGAATCGAGTCCCCGAATCCATCCATTATGCTCGATGGTCCATATAGAACGAATGCATACCTATGAATTTTTGAGGCATTTTAGACGCCATCGGATTTGACGTGATTTGCATTCGAAGTTTGAATTGTCCTTTAGGCTTTAATACTCGTATTTGAAGGGTCCACTGCAATAATGATGAAAGTCCATTATTGTAAAAATTTTATGTAAGCACGTCATTCAGCCACTGAATATCTGTAGTTGGTATTCTCGTTATCAAACTTAGCGTATTGTTTTTAAACAGGAACCATGACCATATTCTTAAACCCTCGTTTACTCAAATGAAAGGTTATTTATATTCAATAACCATTGAATGTTAAGTGGTTATACCAAAGACCCGCTTTACAAGACATAAGAAATTACTAATCCATGTTAGTCCACGTATTTTTTGCCATCTATCGGTAGTATGACGAACTACTCGGCATAACTCTTTTCCTTATAAAACATTATTATAATAATAACAACCTGGTCAAGCTTATGCGAAAGCCTTCGCAATTCTTGGAAAACAAAGGTTATTATGAAAATGAAATTTATTTTATGTACCTACATATTCAATGTAAAATGTTGATTAACACATCTACTTTGAATAATTTATTATTAACGGTTGTCCAACTGTACCTACCATAAACATTTCTAAAGTTCAATATTAAGTAAAATAAAATAGCAATACTTACTTTTGAAAGCCTCAACCGCAGCGCAATCTTTACAAAATAACAAAAAAAATAATAAAAGAATGCATATTTTTTTGCTCAAGTCTCACTTGTTAGCTCTTTTTGATGAACTTAATTTGTACCAAATAAAAAATGTTTCCAGTACACAAGTACTTTTAGCTTTGAAGTTAAAGTAAATTTATCACTGCAAAAGCTTTTTGAAGTGCACTTAAGCGTAATAAGCACAAAAAAGGTTGGAGTACCGGGTAACCACAGCTCAGTGGCGCCATTTACTCTATTTCAGCAGTGTTCAAGTTGTGCAACACGTAGTACTTGCTGAGGAATATAGATGTCGCTACACTCGAACATTTTAGTTCAGCTACTTGACGCTAGATGGTGTTAATAAAAATGCTCTTTTTATGTTTGTCTTTTACTACAGAAGCCATTGAAAACATATTTATTACACAGTATAAAAACGCTTAAATCGCCTAAAAAAATGTAAAGCAAAAATTAAATATTTAAAAAATGCTCCAATTTTCAACCCTGAAATGGGGCAGTGACGTAACGTCGGCGGGCTGAACACGGCAGCTGTTTGCGAAAGTCATCGATGTCGGCACAAGATTCACCCGTAAAGTGTTACAGTATCGACCCTGACCCCGAGGTCGCGTGCTTACCTGAGTTTCCAGGGTTACATCGTCTACCAATAACTAGAGGGGTGGCCGACTTACTTTTTATCGAGTGAAAGATTTTGCGATTTAGTTTTGAGCACCACTATTTCTTTGATGGTTAGATAAAAGCTTATGGGAGGTTTTAGTAGTCTGTAATGTAAAATTGTCTAGGTTCCTAGATAAAGTCTTATCAAAGCTTTTAAAGCTTTAATAAAAAACCCAGATAGATAAAATTATCATTTTTGCAAATTAGGCTGTACCTACATAAGACTACCTTATTTATTTTTATACCTCCTTATAACCGTTTGGAAGCCTTAGAATTCGTCTCAAAGATATTTACACAAAGTAGGTATACCTAATAGCCGACAATGCAATTGATTGATAGCACATAAGCAATTGATAGTTATGATGTCAATACTTGGCACATATCTACATTACATCAGCATTTACATACGTTAAGAACATAAATATCTGAAGCAATAAATTTAAATAAAATGGTTTATGAAAAACCCATTGATAAATAGCTAGGTAGTAAATAATACCAAAGTAGTCGATTTTCCTGGCAAAAGTCAGTCAATCAAATATTAATAGAAAACAAGTAAACATTATGCAAATTATCTATTGTTTAGAGGTAGTTCTGTAAGATTATCGGTGATACTTAATCTTTTACCTGGTACTATATCTAAAAGCCACATATGACGGAATACCTACTTGGTTCTCACCGGTGCCAACACCGAATGGTACCGTTTCAAGATTATGGGGAAAATGCACAAACTGCATGCATGAATTATAGCTGATTTATAGGTAGGTCTGGTTTATGCCAAAACGGAAGTATTAAACAGAATTAAGCCCTTTAGAATGTAAGAGTTAATTTTCTCTCAATAGTTTACTATAAATATACTTTACTATATAATTTACTATATAATCTAACACACTGCATTAGGTTAACTACACTGGACGGTTAACCCATGAAAATATATTTCTAATGGAAGTCAAGTCTATACCTATATAAAATCTATATTTTCTAAGCAAAGAAAATGAAAAATAAAATAAAAAGATTATTTCACTAAACCTCCATCGTCGACCACATAATCACTTATCATTAGAATAGAGTAGAATAGAATATTCTTTATTATGTACACCATATAAGTTACAAAAAATATACATGATGAAAACATGTAGGTATATTTTCCCTATCGCTAACACGAGCCCAAAAATAATTCAAAAGCAGACAAACGGAGAGACAGACACGTCAAACTTATAAAACCCCTCTTTTTACGTCGGGGTTAAAAAAAATAGTAACGGCGGGCTGGGCTTCTGGTAGCTTATACTATTACCCTCCAGGACGCCAGGAACGCCTGCATACCGTTCTAAGTGAAAACCCGGGTAAAGTATGCCCAATTTTTTCGTTTTTAAAGCTACAACAGCCGGTTATTCCACGATCCAATGTAATAGTTTCTATCTTCGTCATCTTATTCAAATTGTTGCCACACATACAATTAATTAGGAGCATACTTAAGTTTACATTTTTATTTACCTTTAACTTCTTCAGTTGGGGAATTTTATCTCCATTTGCTACCTTTACGTAACAGAGAAATGATTACAGTATATGCAAGGATCACATGTACGTAATTTTATAAAATTGCTTGTATTATGAAATGGTGTGTAACTATAATTTGTAATATAGAAATCATGTTACCCAACATTTGGTATCGATGCAATTCCTTACTAATATTAGAGCCTTTGTTTTGTGGATGGGTAATCATCACATGACTTCTCCTGCTTTCGGCGGAGTGGAAGGGGGGTACTACAGACTTTTATTGACTATAACCCGTCCTTTTTCCTCCTAATGCCCTTTGCGTTCCAGGGCCGCGGAAAGTCTTTCGAAAAAATTTCGCATCCCAGAACTAATATTAGAACCTACCTACACGAGTATTTAAAGTGAGCGATAAAACAGACATCCAGTATTACTATTCTGGCAACATTTTCAATTGATTCACCACGTGGTAAAATTACCTAAAAACAATAACATCTGTATCTACGTGCATTACTTGTGGTCATCGTCGTCCATTTGTGGCCAGAATTGTCCATTAAAGTGCAGTATAGATAGGCTAAAAGGATTGTTTTATTATTAGCCCAATAAACTAGCACACCACTTTCAAATTCCAGCCTGGGTTTTCAAGCCGCGGTGTTATATTTATGCGAAAAAAAATAAATGTGTAAGCTTATAGCTACTAACTTATTTGTAACTAGAAATATTTATTAAATCTCTCTGGATAAAATACCATTAGGTAGCTACTAAACTATCTACACCATTGCAAACATAATTAAATAAAATACAGCTATCTTATGCAATAATGCTTGAAGACTTCCACTAAATTTAGGGCACAGCTGAGTTTTTACGCGATTTCGGGGAGTTCCATGGTGAAAATGATTCTTATTTACGAATAAATTGAAATATTGTGAACGAATCAACCCAAGATTGGTGGGTATAGAATATAGTGCATTCATCCAAAATAATAGTATTCTGTCCTCTATTTTATTTAAATATCGTTAAAGCAAACATTGTTTTAGACTCAGGCAAATGGGTGCATTTAGGTGCAGTCTGTAATTGCAGCTTTCTAAACGTTCAGAATTGGGTACTTCCGCGTTAAAATGTTCGTTCTCTGTTTAATTTGGATCTCGCACTGTGAAAGGAAAACTGTACCTATGCAAACGAAAATGGTTTGGACCATGAAGGTATACCTACAACAGAAGCACACACAGAAACCTCTGCTGGTAATACTTAGTTCCATAACTGGTATACCAGTCATGGAACTAACTCTAGGTGCTATATATACCTAATTTTCTTTGTATACCAAATATTATTAAATTTTTTCAAAAGAGAAACCGTTCTTCTCGATAATAATGTACCTTTGCGAATGGATACCACAGTCACTTTAATATTTTAACGTGAACGATGACGTTCAAAAGTGCCGTTTAATGGCCCAACTGAAATAAACGTTTTGACTTTGACTTTGATGCCTTTTTTGACTTTGACTTAGATGCCTTTTATGCTTGCCCCTTCATACCTACTCGTAGGTAAGACGAGCAACTCTTCTATTTTTCAAGCGACATTCACATTCGTATCTTAATCAAAATCTGTGAAAATATGGGGAAATTGGAAATGTTTTTAAGATCTTTAATGGGACTAATAGAATGTGGGACTACTGTAAGTTGTTTACATGATCCCTGTAGAAGTCTTCCGGTCCAATAAAGTCATTTGTTTACATATATATAATAAAGTAGATAAGATTTGCCAGCATACAGTACGTCACTACCTACAATGTTGCCTGGGGCGATATTCAAATTGCTTTTAATATGCGCTTATATCTTTATGCACTACGGAAACGACCTCCCGAGTAGGAACTAGATCATAACATTAGTCTTATCTGTAATAAGTAATAACCGTAGTAATTTTTTACTGTTATTGATAGAGTAGAACTAAATGCCTTTGTTAAGGCCAATAAAGGGTCAAACAAAGAGTCATATAAAATATTCTACTCGAGCGCACTATCTATCATGCATTTTCATATCTTCGCAGCATTAACATCTTCATCCACAGCTCGACTTTCATTTCCTGTGCCAATTTACACGCGCCTGTGCCTTCATCCGGGTTCTACCCGCGGTGGTATCAGTTTCGTCTGCCCATCTAGCTGCTGGACGACCAGCATTTATTCTACCAGTCCTTTGATGCCGCTCTGTCAGTCCCTCACTTCACCCATCATCACGGATCACCGCACCTTGCCATGCGTTCGATCCTACACCATTTGAGTTCCATAACTTGTTTTACTATATTGACGACGAACAAAGTAGGCAGGTACGGCTGTCTTCAAACATTTTGCCAATTTATCAAGTTCTCATGCCAGTACACAAAATAAACAAACAAAACAGGCAGTCTACAAATAGCAGCATATTACATCAAAATGACATGTTTGATGAGCGCACCATTTAGTAACCGTCAGCAATAGAATTAAATAGTAAATTGGAAACGTAATTCAGAGATCGCATGCGGGATTTAATCACTGCTAATGGAGAGCGGGATATGCTGGGTATAGACCAAGCGAACGAACGTAGCGAACCAACGGAAATCAGCCGTGAGCTTAAAACTAATACGTCATTCAAAGTTTATCTAGGGATTGACAGTTCACTTCAACTCACTTCATCTTGTTTTCTTGGCAGCATTTTAACAAAATAGTACAGGATCTGAAGGCGCCTTCACACCTGCGTACGGAACCACTGCAGCGTTTGTTCCCTTAGTCTGTACCCAACATTACGTTTAACTCAGACTGTATATTCAAAGATCAATGATTCATGTATTTTTGGTGGTTTTTATGTACGATGGTGCTTTTGACGCAAATGTGCTTAATCATAAATTACTTGGGATTTTAGCATTACCTAGTTATCAATTAACACCATAAAAAGGGTAAGGAAAAGGAAATACCTAACAATACCTACTACAGGTACTTTTTCATTTGGTAGAAAACAAAATCTGTCCTCTAAAGTAATGCTAGGTCATAACCTACCATAAGTTTAGCCGATAATACAAGCCGACAATACTACGCTCTTCATTTAAATGAAACGAAATACAACTGCCATCCCAGACTTTCAAGCGCCAAGGAAAGTTCATTCCAGATCATCAAACAAGCAGCTAATAGGCTTAAACTCAATTAGTCTTCCAAAAATAAATAGAACCATAGCAATTAACCTTAGTTCGCCTATCACAGCCTTAACCCACATTCATGTGGATGTGGAAGCCAAAGGCTGCGTGTTTCATTATCTTTGCCCGTCATACCGTATCAGGTTGGTAAAAGCTTTTTAGCTTGTCTATGGCAAAACGAGGTGTTTCGAAATTCAAATTTGTCGTTGTTAACTTTGTTATAGAGGTGTCGTTTTTGTATGTTGAGGTTACTACATAGATGTTTGTAACATTGGCACTCGTGAGTTTATGGCTTTTTTTAATATATAGCTTTTGCTTTATGATAGAACGAAAGTACCTTATGGTGGTCGGTGTTTTCACCTGCACTTCCCGTTAAAGTTCTTCCGGAATATCATGTTGAGAAAAAAAGAATTGGAAAAACAATAAATGCTAATATTTGTACCTAACCTGAATAAAAATTCAAACAAGAAGTTCACATAACCAGTCGCAATTGATGGCAAGTTAAAGTAGATTTGCACAGATACTCAACTTCATATTCCTACCTAATACAAAATTTCAGGAACCGGCCTATTGTCTCATATTGATAAATCAAACTAAGTACATCAAGAGCCCCCATTCAAATATTCGAATACGAATGTTTTCCTTTAAAACTATTTTTATGTGTTCAGAAACTGTAAAACAAGCAACGGAACAGATTGAATAAACCCGTTCAAATTTTCCGAATGTTCTGCATAGATGGAGTAACATACAAAACATGTAAATGTAGGTAGAGTACATAGATAGTAATATTCCATACATGTAGATCTTGTAGTCTACGGATACAACTACAGAGGTGCAGTACAGTCGGTACGGTTTTAAACCTCCTTACTGCATCAGATCGATCGAATGTGTCTGGAACTAGTTTGCATCTGTAAAGGTTAGGTTAGACTTCTCACCCCCGTTCTACGAATTGAGAATTCGAAGTTTAAAACATTTCAAACTCAACATGTTCACTGCCTAAGAGAACTTGTCAAACTTTAACATTAGAGTAGTGTGAGACCAGCTTAAAATTCTTAAAGATCGCTTTTAGCGATAAGGCCGCCCATTTTGTCACCCTATGTAATGTTTTCTTCATCTATATCTTCTGTAACTTATATGGTGTACATAATAAAGAGTATTCTATTCTATTCTATTGGAGGCCGGACAAAAACCTAATTTTAGAGTAACATTATTGACATATAATTTTATCAGCAAGTTTTCCTCTCGCAATTAAAGTTAGAGGAGCTTTTACGGAGGCCTTTTAATGGATCCCTGTAAGGTATAATCGCTAGATTGTAGTATTTTGGTGACTTCAGACTTACATACTTTAATTAGTTGTAGGTTACTTTCCTTCTTCGGAAGTGAAACGCTAAAAAAATCTTGCATTAATTACCGCAAACCTTATAGGTTATAATCACTTATTGCATAAGAAGAAATGTAAGTTTGCATTAATCCTCTACAAGTCTACAATATTTAAAGTCTAGTAGTCTAAACCCACCCTTACCTGCACATATAAGCCAACAACTACTTCCCACACGAAAGCGTACAGCCTACACGACTGTTATAATTAATAACCGTGTATCATGCAAATGCATAACTGTTAGCTCGTTGTACACCCAACCTCCCCTGTGGCTTTGCGAGTCTCCCCAGAAGCGAATCGATCAATCATTTGCTTGTAATATTCCCATCATTTGGCAGTTGGTTTAATATAGGTATGATCTACATCATACTTTGGGTTAACTTTGTGATAGGAAAATAAACACGATTTCATTTGAAGATTCAGGTGCTCATATGCAGACCTCAAAACCAAAAATAGACCTTGTTAAAAGCATATACACCGCGATGCTGCAAATTTTTAAGAAGAAAAGTAGAAGAAGAAAATAAATTTATTTGGCACATACAGATACACATAATGTAGACACCAATAAAAGGAAATGAAGAAAACAAAAACACTAACACACAATACAATACAGCACACAAACACAATACACACACAAATACAATATAACTGTTAGCTACCACGTATCCATTTAACTCCAGCCCGTGGCTCTATAGGCTCTCCCTAGGGGCGAATCGGTCAACGGTCTGCTTACAACGATAATTTGGCTTATTGGTATTAATTGGAATGGTTACACATTATTCTTTACCTATTAATTGGCTGTCATAGTATGGTAATGTGTTAAATGAAAACACGATTCGATGAACACGGTCAGAAAGACTTCAAAACCAAAATTACATCTTGATAAAAGCATAATATCAAAACAAGATTAAATTTAACGGGCCAAAATATTTTTGCCCGTTCTTCTTTGCGATCCTTCCGGTTTTCGACAAGTCTGACACTATTTTTAGATTTACTAGGGGTCGTGGCTGTTGTCCACCTCTTCCCGCCAATTTATCATTTTAGTCTAGGACATTAGCGATGTCACTGGACATTATCCGGTTTCCCACATAGTTGTAGATTTATACCCTGTCCAACATCCAACCCCTAGTAAATCTAAAAATAGTGTCAGACAATTTTCAAGAGAACAAGACAAGCCCATAAATCAAAGCCAACAATGAATTCTCACAATTAATATCAACTCAAACTAATTAATAAATTCCTGCGAACAGCCGCAAAATGCCACCACTATAGTATCATAAAGAAACCGCCCACGCTCCCGCAATGACACCGAGATTCAAGCCCAAAGTGTAAAAGTCTAAACAAAGTCTTTAATTTTGCACAACACTAAGGTATAATTGTGAGCAAAGCTAAAACACGGAGCGTACCCATTTCAATTCTAAATGAGATTTAGACTCAACCTAGTTAAGGCTAACACTCTGCAAAACTGTGTAATCATGCCTTGCTTCGTCAGTTAGCCTCATTGTCGAAATTAATAACAAACAGAGTGTATGGAAATGTATATTTTGTTGTATATTTTGTACGAGTTGTTCGGGATACATTTTGTTTAGAGTCACGTCGGGCAATATCGCGTATGTTTCGAATTTAAAGAGTAATATTGGATAAAGTATTCCTACATACATATACTTCTTATGTTTCTGGTACATTGCCTACAGATACGTAGGGGCTAAAACATAATATGTATGTTCTTTACCGTGACGTCATTTAAAGCACCGAAACTATTAGGTATGTTTTTCCGTGTGAGGGGAAGAACACGATCAAGGTTCTTGTAAGATTCAAATGATTCATCATTCTTCCTTAAAGTCGTTTCCTCAACTTACATGACGACAAAGTTAAAATCCCTGATGGTCTGTCACACTGTTACTCGACCGTTTCCGTTAAAATATAGTACACATATAAAAATCTGAGACCTAAACAAGGACCTAAACGCGTTACGTAAATAAATACATTTTGATTATGGGTCTCACTTTTGGAAGAAAAAATAGAAAATTTAAAGAAAAAAGTTGTTTTGGCACATAAAAAGAAAGGTGTTGTAAGGATATCAACATTTTTTTTTCATAATATCGTTTCGTATCAGTTTTAAAGTTATTTAAGAAATTAGATGACAAATACTCTTCCTCCCTTATCTCCGAAATTACGCATGTTTTAATTTATTCGTCGCTTTCTATCATTCAAATAATGTTTGCCTATCCCACACGGACCGTGCGTTTTTCAGGTATAAAATTACCATGAATAATGTTACTTCTTCATTAGCTTTTTTCCGCGACTTCGTCCGCGCATATCCTATTTCTTCCTGTTTCGATATAGCCCATAGCCTTCCTCGTGAATGTAACTATCATAAGAAAATAAATCCCATGCGACTTCCGTCCAAATGCGACTAGTATTTCCAGAGATTAGCACGTTCAAACAAACAAACCAACTCTCCAGCTTTATTATATTAGTATAGATAATTTATTTATTAAATTTAAACTTAATGTACAATAGTGCTACATGGCCGGACTTAATGCAGCAAGGCATTCTCCAGTTAACCTTTTGATTTAAAAAGACAGCACTTTGGTAGGTGTACAACAAATAAATAATATACAAACAATATTTTTTTTTTGGGAAAGAAATTACAAATAATATATATAATTATACTAATAAATTACACACATAATATTACAAACATATACACAGACAATATTATCTAAGGTAAAATTTTCAACACTCTTAACTGATCATTTTCCTCATACATCGAATAACATGTTAACTTACACATCTACAAGAAATCTCGGGACTTCCCTTGAGTGACGTGTGACAGAAAGTAACCCGAGTCCTAATTAAGACGGAGTGACTTAATGACTGGTTGAATACCTATACCTCAGTGTTGGTGAGCTCATCAATTATGCTGTTACATCTAGACTAGGATGTGACGCAGACAATGCTCAGCAGGGAGAAACAATTGAAGCTAGTGCAGCTAATCAGTTATAGTGTAATTAATATACCTAAGCTGCCACGCCACAATGTATTATTGAAAAGAGAGATTTGTTCTTGTCGACACCAAATAAATGTGCAATAATGGTCACTGACCCACCTACATTTATTGACAACCTTAATTCTTAAAACAGAAATAATGAACCAATGCTATATTGAGTCGACATCCATCGTGATACCTACGAAGAGATATCAAGGAAAGGGCAATGACCTATATTACACATTTATCTGGTGTCAACCATAACTTACAGATTACAGAACATCAAAGTAACTTGTCCGGAACTCTCTGCGTGCGCGTCATATTCGCACGTGGCCTGTTTTTTATAGTATTTTATGGCCTACGTGAAGGTCGAACACAAGAACCATAGTTTGGTATACAGCTATTTATTCGGTCATCATTATATTCCTGCCTTTATCTCATCACTTTCTTTTTTGTATCAGAAATATTCAAATGACTTCTCTGGGCGGAGCGGAAGGGAGTGTCAGACACCCTACTGACGAAAATCCACCCGTATTTCTCCAAACGCCCTTTGCGTTCCCAGGCCGCGGTAACGCTGTCTACCTCCTCCTTGGTTTGCATTACTGCTTCTCAGAAGGAGGTGACTACTTCCCAAGCCCTCTCGCTCCAGACCATGCATTGAACCAGGCCCGGACGACGAGAGGTCTCCGCCGCCGAATATCTAATCAACACTAAATTAAAACTGCTATTTTAAGTTCACAAACAAGACTGCATAGCATAGTCCATATATTTAAAATACCAAATGTATGTAAAGAAAGACGTAATATAAGGTCAGAGGTCAATTGTATCCGCGTAGATAATGCTGTATTATGGTGATCTCTCTAACGATCGTGTTCTACATAATGCTATTGACTCGCTGACCTTAGCGTGGCATTTGATTTACAATCGCACTGAAAACTGATATCAATTATTTGTATAAAACGTCTATAGACTTTATTGGCAAGTAATTTTATTGCAAATGGACACTTGCCTCTGTCTTTTAGCACAGAGTAGTTTAAAATATTACTATTATATAGGTAATATCAACCTCTCGAGCCAGGTAGGAAGATTCTTCATTTGCTTATTCCTAGCTTTCACGAGGTTCCCGTCATGAGGGACGGTACTCTTGTCCAGTAATAATAATGATAACTAGGATTCACAATATAGCTAGGATAGCGCTACAGGGGTATCTAGGATAGCACTTAGTGATAACGTAGTTTTTTATCAGAAAAAAAAATCGAAATCGGATCTGAGGTTCTAAAGAATACCTTAAACAAACAAAAAAGAAGTCATTTTAATATTAGTTCCTTAGAATTATGTAGCTTTCTCTATTCACCTACTCCTCATTGCTTATCATGTTAATCCCAAGCTTAAAGTTTAGACGAAAACATTCTATGAATAAAGCATTATACTTTCATGCTAGAATGCAAATATTTAAACTGTATTTCACAGTAGCGTTCACGATGTTACTAACCTTGATGCAGTAGACTCAGGGGTTGGAATACATTTATTTCATGGCCGCGTAGCACCATGTCAGGGGCTTAACTCAGATGTGGAGGGGTAGGTCAGTACCGCTTTACTTTGCTAGTATGACGTAAGGGGGAGGGAGACATGGCGCCGATTAAAATAGATTAGACAGGAGCTCTCAATTACACAGTAGATATTATGACTGAACTTCTAAAAAACCTCACAGTAGATTTTTTATTGATATTGGTCACACGGATGATAAAAAAAACTGACTAATAGACCAATCAATCAGCAAAGTCTCTCCTATGATGGCGATAATTCGTGGTTTGCTGAAATACCAAAATTTCACATGGACCACCTGAATATCTGACCTTCACAGTTTCACAGTCCAGGCGGCCTATTATGACGTCTTAAATCCATCATGATTTCTATGTCAGAGAGAGACGGAGTTAATACCACTATCTCTTTCCCTCACACGAATCATGATAGCATTGGCACTTCGTAATACGGCCACAGTAATTGAATAATACGATACCCCATGGTCTGTCTGACTGCTGTCAGATGTTTAGGCTAACTGACAACACATAACGACGGTCAAAAGTCTATCAATGAGCGCCGAGACTATGGACATGGACTACGCCCGGGTCCCGTTTAAGGGTACAGTGATGTTTCATGCTGTAACTGCATTAAAACAAATTGAAATAATTTCTTCTGTCTCGCCAAAATCCTAATGCAAACCTAAGCATTAGCTTATAACGTCAAGAACAAATCTGTCATAAGCAGCTTAGAACTACCAGAACAAAACTTAGACGCAAGCAAAGTTAGTATTAAAGTTTTACAGTGCACTTCCCCAAACTTGTGCCACCAAGTTAAAATGAAAGTCAGAAAAATTTATTAAAACCCTTCAGAAGTCAAAAATTATCCCAAGGAAACATACTCCCTTGATAAAAGTCTTTTGTCCTTATCCAAGACATGATCTAACCGTATGATCTTTCAACACAAAGACCCCTAAGGCCCCGTCACATTAGTTCGCAAGCAGTGCGGCAGCGGCGCGGTTGCAGCACATGGCCTTCTTATTACAACTACAGCCGCGCAACTTGTTTTGATTAGGGTGATCACCTTCATTCCAACGGGGAAATATCATTGTTGCTCCTGCCTTTTTTGGTTCTTCTTCGGCGCCATCCACATCGCGTTCATAATAAAAAAACACGATACTGGACTGGCTGGCGCGCTGCCGTCCGCTATGATAATCAGGGTTCGCGCGGCTGTCTGTCTTCTCTTTTTAGTATGGAAACTTTCAATCGTAATATTAATACCTATGGAGGATACGCTTTTGTTTTGGGAACGGTTAGGCAGACCTACTTTTAGAACCCCCATATTTCGGCCTCTATTTTTAACCGACTTCTAAAAAAGGAGGAGGTTCTCAATTCGGATGTTTGTATTTTTTTTTTTATGTTTGTTCGCGCATAACTCCGTCGCTTGTCAACCGATTTGAAAAATTCTTTTTTTGTTGGAAAGGGTATACTTCCCAAATGGTCCCATGAAAATTTTATCGAAATCAACTAAACGGTTTTCGAAAAATCTAAAAAAAATATGTACTTTGTCTACTTTGACGACCTCTTAGTTTACTCTGCAAAGGAGCTGTACGTTTTTTTTACACCAATGTGATTGGTTCGTTTAGGTGGGGGAGGGGAGGGGGTGTAGGTACTACTAAAAAGTGAAAAATAAAAAACTTTTTACAAAAAAATACAACCGACTTTTACACAAAAAATCAAAAAAGTGCAAAATAACTTTAATTTCGGAAGTCGGTGTTCAAAAAACGAAAAAGCAACCACAAACACCGACTTCCGAAATTAAAGTTATTTTGCACTTTTTTGATTTTTTGTGTAAAAGTCGGTTGTATTTTTTTGTAAAAAGTTTTTTTTAGTTCTCACTACCTTCAACCGGCTCCAATCGAGACTCCGGGCTCCTACTCAGAAATTCCAGAAGGAAAAACCAAACAAGGGTTTATTTTCCCATCCAGGAATCAAAACAAGGACCTAATCACTAGCGCTTGCCAATCGCTGGACTATAGGGAAAAGCTTTTAATATCTATACTAATATTATAAAGACTAAAGGTTTGTATTTTTGTATGTCACGAATACATTCAAAAACTCCTAGACCGATTTCAACAATTCTTTCACCATTAGAAAGCTACATTCACCCTGAGTAACATAGGCTATATTTTATCCCCGTATTCCCACGGGAACGGGAACTACGCGGGTGAAACCGCGGGGCGCTGCTACTAATATTTACTAATATTATAAACTAGCTGACCCAGCAAACGTTGTTTTGCCATATAAAGTAAAAACAATATTTAGGGGTATGAATGATGTTCTATATATATAGAAGAAAGTCGCAGGTGAAATGTAGCTTTCTATTGGTGAAATAATTTTTAAAATAGGAAACTTAAAGTTAAAATACTTCTTAGCTGTATCCCACGGTTTCACCTGCCTACGCCATTTATTCTTTCTGGCTCAGTGATCTTTCTTTCGTCTGCTAAGGATGATAGCTTGATGTTAAATAATTATGGTTCTGGTATCCTGGTACTTTGTAAGTCTTCACTCACAATTCCAGCCCCAGAAATGAAGAGTCTGACACTCCCTTCCGCTCCGCCCAGAGCGGGAGAAGTCATTTGATGATTTCCCATCCAAAAAAAAAAAAGCCCCAGAAATGCTTCGACATGTTTATGGTCTGCTGATACGCGTGAATCCTTACTTCTTAAGTTTTCGACATGTTTCTTTCTGGTCTTCTAGTACTTATGAATCTTTAGCGCATGCAATTTTTGACAGCTACGAAACAAAGGAACATTTAGGGAAAATGATTCATCTTTCATAATTATGTATTCGTTGAGTTTGTTAAGAAAGCACTTCCAGCCTTATTCTATGAAGGCGACCTTTCTAGATTTTATTAATCTTTTTTGGTTGCTAGGTTACACTCTTGTTAATTTTGAATTATCTACAACGCACTAAATATATTTCACCTAAAACCATTTTCCACTGCATTTACTTTAATAGAGTTTTTATTGTTTTTAATATGTATTCTGCTATTCGGGGCGGAGACAAATCCAACGAACCAAAAACCAAGAAAATTGGTCCAGCAGATCTCGAGTTATAAGTGTTGTAACAAACCCGACTTTGTTTTATATATATAGATGTGAAAATTGGGATGTTTGGACGGACGGATGTTTGTTACTCAATCACTAAACGGGTCTTGATGAAATTTGACACAGAGTTAGATAATAGTCTAGAATAATACATAGGATACTTCTTTTATCATGAGATATTTATTGACAATCACGCGGGCGCAGCCACGCGCGGCAGCTGCAGCAGCACCTGGTAAATTCTTTTCTCTAAGACAAGTCCTTCGTCCAAGTTCCTTCGACTACTTACTTGAAGCGTAGGTAGGTAGATAGGTACTCACTATAGCCGGTACTCAAACTTGTCAAGAGCTCGCCTTCAGATTTCTTTGCCCACTTCGATATCGTGTAGTAGTAAAAGTATTTTGGCTACAGAGATTATAGATAAGTGATATTGTGGATTATAGATGGTGTTACTCTGTGTTACAGTTCGCGAAAGACGCTGAAATGTTTGTTTAAGCTTCAAAGTTGGGTTTCGTCATCGTCATCATTTCAGCCGAAAAACGAAAACTAGATATAAAGCGCCAACAAAAATAAAATAAATAAAATTATTGATTAAGAAAAAAATGAATGGCATAACGTAATAAAAGCGAAATAAATGTTCATATACAGTCACAACTTTAATACCCAAGTGAATATATGTATACTACAGTATCCAAATAAAAAACATCTCTCACATGATTAAATTCGACAACGAGCAAAAAATACACGCAGTGCATTTTTTTCAATTAGCAGTACAACAAAAATAACAATAAAACGACGTACAGATATGGACAAAACCGCAGTTTCAGTAACAAACATATTATACAATTTGTGTAAACGTCCATTTGAGCGACGTCCATTGAAAATTGAGCTGTGACGCTTCATTAGGCTTCATCTCCCATTGTTGCAAGGCCTTGTTTCGGGAGGGGGGTGGGAGACCAAGTAATTTTGGTGATTCTGAGAGGAATTCCCGGTATGAAACCTCCCCCGTTCAGGGCCATGCGGTGGCCATACGTCATGCCCGACACTCAGTGGCTGTCCCACGGGGATGGAGCGGAAACATTCAGTAATCCAACCGTTGAAATTATACGCCGACCTTCGAACAGAAATATCTTACTGAAACCTATCACGAACTGTGTCGTACGTGGTTTTGGTATTAGTAAAGCGTGATGGCACATCAAGTACATCGGAAATCGTGGTAATTTAGTGTAGATCTGCAACAGATTCTCTACCAGTGCACAGTCCTTTATGCAGTTTAGATGATCTAATCCTCTACAACCTTACTTTGCTCATTCATGTCTATTTTAACCTTATATTTCCTCATTTCCATCCAAAAACCTTAATTCAGAAACAACAAAAGAGAGCATCGCATGCACGATTCAACTATCTTCAATCTTGATTGTATTAAGCGTCGCCTTGGAGCCGTTTCCAAAGGTTACATTATATAACGCCGTTAAACAAAGTTCCCAGTGGCAATGAAACAAAATATAACAAGTGCAAACTTCCACTAGCAATTATAAGGTAGGTTAAGTTCAGTTTGGTCGAGCACCGAAGTTTTCCTCCGAGGGTTTTTATCGAAGCCAAGTCTTCGTATGAATAATGTGGCGTACGAGTGCACAGAGAAAATTATTTGTTCCGAGGAAATTTTGAAAAGAAATGGTTCCCGGTAGTGTTTCAGCTCTACTGAGCGTGGGATGAACGATTTCCCGGTATGTCTCTAGTGTGGCCTGAAAATTCTACGGAAATCTATAGTGCTTAGTGCTTTAGCATTCTGGGAAACACGTTTTGCTGGCAGCAGTCACTGTGTTCTCGGTAATGTTGCCGCATCCTCGCGTGGTGGATTATGTCATTATATCACAATCACATTTTAGTTTTTCTTTTTCGTTGACAAAAAAGGTAATTTATTGCGGCTTCTTCTCGAATCGTAATCGATGTGTTCAATAGTCTCGTATTTTATCGTAAAAGTACGTAGACAGATAAAAATGTAGCAGAATTCATCAGAGATATCTAGATTAATTTCCTTGGGTTTTTGTTACGTAATGGCATTGTTTTCAGTCGAAAGGCGCTAATTCTAAAAAAAGTCGTTATATATTTAATGCTTTATGGTTTTATTGACTTCTCCCGGCAGTTTAGTCAACGTGAAAAGTTTTTATTTTTATGTCAAGCGAACCAACTACCGAGACAAATAGACAAGTAGGCCTAATCCAGATCATGGTCTAAATGTCACCAAACCTCAAAATCCATTCAACACTTGAAGACGTGATTATAAACTTAAGTAGATTTACAGAGCGTATGAAGTTACACCATTATATAAATTCTTTATACTATATTGTTGGTTACCTACACGAATAAGTATTTTATTGATTATGCCCACAGGCTGAACTAGTTCAGCGGAGGTTTCGGGCGTTTGGCTCAAATCGAGATATGCACTGCACTGTATACATGTCGCGTACGCGAAACCGACCGCCTCTGTAGCGTTGGATATCGATTCACTTTATCCAATTGTAATCACTTGGTCTGCATTTTTCTTTAAAGCATTAAATCACTAGTGCTGCCTCGATTCGTTCTTGTCTCTATAGTAGTTATTAGAGGAAAATGTCAATAACAATAATAAAGTAAAATTAAATTGTTCGTTTTTTTTTAAATAGATTACATGTAGCGGAGATGAGAATGTTGAGATGGATGTGTGGAGTAACGAGGATGGACAAAGTGAGAAATGAGTATATTAGAGGCAGTTTAAAAGTGGCGCCAGTGACGGAAAAGTTGAAAGGGAACCGCTTGTCTTGGTATGGTCATGTAAAAAGGAGGGATGAAACACATGTCACAACTAAAAGGGTTATGAATATGAATGTGGATGGATGGAAAGGGAGAGGTAGGCCAAAGAAACGATGGATGGATTGTGTGAGGAGTGATATGAAAGAAAAAGGAGTTAGTGATAGCGTGACGGCTGACAGGACAGAATGGAAGAAAAAAACATGTTGCGCCGACCCCAAGTAACATGGGATAAGGGCAGGAAGATGATGTTCGTTTTTTTTTTTAATCATTACAAATAACGCTTTAAATTAAAGATATTAAACATCGTTTCTCGTCTTAGACAATGAAAATGTTACTTAGCAACTTCCATTTTATGATTATTATTTTGAAAAAATGTTGATAATAATAAAGTAGGTATTGTTGCGTTTGGTGTCTACACACAATTTATAATTAGTATCAAGACGCTCCTTTGTTCCGCCTGAAATTGAAGGAAACAATGCGCGGCCGCGTTGTCTATGGCAAACGTACAGCCGCGTTAGCTATGGTCAATATTCTTACAGTTACTGACAATGACTGACTGGAAAATAAGCCGAATTATGAAGGAAAATCGAAATTGGAACTATTTTTACTGAGATAAGTTGTCTATACTAATATTATAAAGAGGAAAACTTTGTTTGTTTGGTTGTAATGAATAGGCTCAAAAACTACTGGACCGATTTCAAAAATTCTTTCACCATTCGAAAGCTACATTATCCACGAATAATATAGGCTATTATTATTATCTTATTTTATCCCCATATTCCCACGGGAACGGGAACTACGCGGGTAAAACCGCGGGGCGCTGCTAGTTATTTATATAAAGATAAACATAGAGACTATAGTTTTTTGTCTCTAAACGGTGAAGGAAAATATCGAGAGGCAACCGGTATGTCCTAAAACCAAAAGACGTGTGACATTCGCCAACCTGCACTGGGCGCGCGTGGTGGATTACGGCCCATTCCCTATCCCAGAGAGGAGGCCTGTGTCCCAACAGTGAGAACATTAAGAAAAGCTGTTTATGCTTACTATTACGCTATACTTTTTTGTACCTTAATGGGGTATAAAAAAATGTATTCACCCTAAATTGATTTAATTATAGATATGGATACAATGGTGATCTTGTCGCTGACAAGGAATATCTATCTAACAACAATAAGATATTTTCTGAAAAATTTTCATGAAATAGTTACAAAGATACCAGAAAATAACAAAACAAGCATGGGTTTCTGGTTTCTGGATAATCTGGATTCTGGCCTTTTACCAAGATTGTTTTTCCTACAACGTTAGATGCCTACATGGTAGATGATTTTTATTATCTAGGTATGTGCTTTATTATTTGTGTGGTAGACATAAACAATGTAATTGTCTTGATAACAATAGTATTACGGCAACTAAAATAAAGTTTATAAAGGAATTGTCAAATTTTCATTGCAGTCGGGGGACCTGTAAAGAACTATTCAAAGGAAAGATTATTCTGTCTTGTTTTTTTTTTTAATTTTTTGTTCACTTTTTGACATGACAGGCGTGCTTTTTTTTATTTTTTTATTAATTATTTTATTTCAGCCATGACACTTCTGGACATAGACCTCCTCGCAAGCGTTGTATTCCCAGCCATTTTCTCAACCGGTCGGCTTTACATATTTTCTTCATCCAGACTTCTTTATTAAGATAAACCTATCTTACTGTTACACTAGTCCATTTCAGTTTTCCATGAAAACCACAAAAAGTCACTATATCAAAAATAATTAAATCGGGATGAAAAACATTTATTTTTATATCAAACTGCAGTATAATAAGAAACATATTTTCATTTTGATACGACATAAACGTATCGAAATCGGGTCTTTAAACTCGAGGATATTTTTAAAACCCTGTTAAACGACTGCGCACGAAAATGCAAAAGTATAAACTGATTTATTTTTGTGGTTAACACGTAACTGCCAAAATAAATATTTCTGAAATATAACTGTTTTAATATAGAATATTTCAGAGAGGTTTTCACTGAATACTATCTTTCATATGTATTTAAAAATGAAATAATCCGTTCCAGTATTAATAATAATTTATCATATTTAAGTAAGATAGGTTTTCTTAGTTTAAAATAAGACATTTTAAGTTATTAAAACTAAACTGTCTTTGTTGAAATAACGTGAAAATACTAATTTTATGTGTGGGTTGTTAGTTCATAGAAAGTTGGTATTATATATATATATACCCACGTGTTTAGTGTAGGTACCTATAATAATTGGTGCGTAAGTCATTCGCTAAGAGTTGATTTCAAAAAGTTTTCTTATAAAACATTCGAACCAACAAGAACAAACCCCTCTCGCGCAGGAAAATGAGGAAATCGACGTAAATTCACAGTGACTTAATTAATTCCTAAAACAATAGTCAATTGTGATGATAGAGATGCAATAAATAAACGTTTTAACTTATTTATTGCATCATAATTATTTTTATTTGATTGATATTCGCTAATACTCTATTAAATGACAAATTGCATACAATCATAATATCGGAAACAATAAATAAAGTACAACTGAATACTATGCATTATATTTAGTATTATATTGCTAACAATACTTTGTAAAAGGAAAAACCGTACTAATTCCTGAAACAAAATAATCACAATTCAGGAATCCACTGTTTACAAATCTGAAATTAGCAATGAAACTAAAAATAAACGTAACTACAAACTACATTACGTAAACGTAACAGCATACTGAATTATCCCAAAGGAAATCGAGGTATAACGAGCTCCTACTTTTCAGCAGTGACCAATAAGTCAAATGTAAGTATTCAAAAAAAAAAGCGAGATTATTGCCTTTCATTGGATACAAAATCAAAATAGCTTCTAAAAAAATATGCACAAAAACTAATTACACTTTGACCAGCCTGAGGATCGGTCCCAGGAACCCAGCATCTGACCTTACGCCCTTACGGGTACTAATGACCAGCAATTCGAAATACCTGTATAGTTACAATTCAGAAATCAACCGTTAACAAATCTGAAAATAAGCAACGCTACCAAAATAAATTAAACTACAAACTGAATTAGCATAATCCTATTACTAACCGCACAATATTGCTAACTAACTAGTACGGTACTACATGGAAAATTACCATAATTCTATTAACCAAACAAAAGTTAACAACACCTTTTATTCGGGACCACGTACGGAAGCCATTGGAAACTCATTGAAGAAACCCTGCTCGATAGATTGTGCCCTACTTTGCACGATGCCCGAAAGCCTGTCAAAGCCTACATTATTTCTTTTGTTTCTTTCTAAAGTAACAGAGTATCGACTTTCAAGAAGTTTTTTTTTTGTAGACGAAAGTACTTCACAATGAAAAGTAAGATCATGAATGATCATGTGTTTTATGGCAACAGGCAGCAGAGTACAGATTATTCACATGTTGCTCATATTTTATTTAATTAGTACCCTAATAAATACTTAGTAATTCAATACCAATCAGACCAGGAATTCTAAAGACACGAAGATTTTCCCTGTTAGATTAAAGCTTAGCTGCGATATCTTTAACAGTTACTATAACGACAATAGGGATGTTTCCTGATTAAAAAAATATGATTCTAATTAGTCCGTCAGTTAGATTATAGAAAAATATTGGACACGTATTTTTTCCTTTATCAAATCTATAAAAACTGACGAAGATAAAAAGCATCTAAGATCAGGAGTGGGAGCGTGTGACGTCACTGCCCGGTAAAAATTGTAGCGGGTGGTGACGTCACACGAGTTTTCAACGCACTGTATCGTCTTCATTTTTTGTTTATGTGAAAAAAGAAAAAATACGTCTCCAATATTTTTGGGAAATCTATCTGACGGACTAATCAGATTTTTTACCCTACTGAAGCGCACTTTTCAACAGTGGTAGATCGCTATGAACTGAACTGATATAGACGCTGATAGGCCTTCATCCTCTACAAGCTATATAAACTCAAATTAAGTCCGAATGAAAAACCGAATACTCAAGTCAAAATCATACTCAAAGCATTTATTTAAATTAATATTTGTCACATCATCTGTGCCCAATTTTTTTTTTTTTATACAGTTGTTATTTTACATGAAAGGTCACATATAAAAGCTTTGCCATCTCATTTCTTCCAGAAACTTTTCAGGGTGTCAAATAAAAACTCTATCACCCGCAGAACATCACAATACGCTCCAACGCTGTGCAAATCTGGTATCTCCGTCTATACAACGTAGTAGCCACTTCACTCAGTACATTCTACTACACTCCGGGGAAAAATTCAACTTCCTACGTGCTAAATGGCAAAGCTCTTTAAGCATCAAAGAACTAAATTCTTCAGCATTTTTGGAAAACGTGAACGTGATATGTGTCTGTGTCTAGCCAAGTCTCTCGACTTCAAAGAAATTGACAAAAGAAGCAGAAGTTCATGCAGTTGGTGTGTACTTCAAAAGCTATCCAGACGTCATGTTCGATATTGATTGCTACCCAGTCGCATTGTTGAGTTTTGATTTGATAATGCCGTATTTCAGAATATTTTCAGTTTGTGTAGTGAAATTGGTAATCAAAATGGTATCTTTTTGGTTACATATCTTTCAGTCTTTAAAATGTATCCGCATTCCGTGAGAAAAACCTTAGCTATCATTAGCATTATCGTAGATCGTTAACACTTCCCCTTTGTGTGTAGGTATGGCCACCTCTTAAAGTTAATGCTGAACAAGGCTATGGGGGCATTATGTACCATAGCAAGATGCGCGACAACAAACAGCATGTTTCCATTTGCTAATCTGAATATAAAGCGATCACTAAACTGCTTCACAAACTTCATCATTATGAGTTATGTAGCTGTCACGACAGTTCTTTGTTACAGTCAATCAGGATGTTTAGGTGTGAGGGCCTCACAAACAAACACGTTTCTTTTAATATGCATGACTATTGGGTTATTTTTATATTGATCTCATAAAAATCACACGGCATCAGTATAGTATATCACGGTGTAATATCACGGTGTTCATTTTATTTCTTAAGCCGAGACCGCTTAAGAAATAAAACACAATGATCAAAGAAAGACACAGATGTGGTTTCATATCCGACCCAAATTCCGGACAGTTTTAGAGAATCGGTGATGTTATTGCTAGGAATATTTAAAGAAAAGCATATGTTGGCCCATTAACATTGAAAATAAACACGATATAACTGAACAGCAGGCTACTTACCGCGAAAATACCTACTTTTAGTGAAGTGAACGGTGCGATGATGCATTTACGCAGTTGTTTGCAAACTGTGTCTAGTTCTGTGTATAGGTACTTTCTTCAAATCTGGTTACAAAGTACACACATTCATGCTATTTCTTGGTTTGAGCAGTATTTTGTACTATGCGGTTCTCTTGTAATATTTGCTTTCAGTATTCCTGTGTAGTTTCTCTTAGCTTTCTGTGCCCTTCTACTTCCAATTCAGCACCATAACAATTGTCACTAGTTATTCTAGCCTTGTTTGTAATGTAGTTGTCGCTACACAGCGGTGCCATCTTGATACGAGTTTGAAAGACAAACTACTCTTAATACATATTTGATTAAGATTCGTTTATGGCCAATATCAACAATAACTACGTAAAAGTAAGTCAAGTACGCAAGAGATATTATAATGCGCAAGAGCTTACGTAAACACAGGTGCACTCTCTGGGTGTTTACTGTCATAATGGGTCAGCGAACCGGGGAGAGATCAGGCGCAGCACCAGCGGCTTTACGTGCCCACCGAGGCACGGCGGCGTCACACCACCTAACGAACTCTGAACTGTTACTGAGAAATTCCTATTGGAAGTACCAGTAACATTATTTGCCCAACCTGAAAATCGAACTCAGGACTCCACGCTCCGCAGTAGACAAGTTTTACACTGACTTGATAAACAACCTGGCTGGCAAGCAAAGGAAACATTAAGACAAGATTTTTTGAAAGAAGTTCCTTAATTTGCCTGTTTACGGTAAATGTGATTCGGGTGAAATTTAAAGTCACGTAAGATTTTTACTTTAACTTCCTCCAAAACGCCTTTCTCTTTTTCTCCGTGTGTCAAAAACTTTTCATGAGACATTCAGAGCTAAAAAAAATGCGTGTGGAACTTCGTACCTGACAGGAGACCCTTGACCGACTTTTTTTTCTTGACTGTGTTCTTATGTGGTTCCCTGTTATGTTCAGATGCGAGGATGGTGGAGGCGGCGCGGCGACAGGCACGGGCGGGCGCGCGGCGTCGCTGCGGCTCGCCAACGGGCGCGTGGCGGCGCAGTCGGCGGAGCAGCTGCCGCACTCGCCGGCCGACTGCGCCTCCGTGCGCATCTCCATGGACAACACCAACACCTGCTGCACGGACTCGCTCGTCACCGCCCTCGACGACGAGACACTGCTGCTAGGTAAGGAACAAGAATTTTCCGTCCTTAGTAAAGCAATAAGTAGAGGCGCATCGCGAGGGCTGCATTATCCAGAGAAGATCATGAAACCACTACCATTCCGTCAAAGTGGAGGGAAGCATTAATAGTTCTCCTGACCAATTTCAACCACACCACTATTTCAACAGAGACTAGCCATCAGTGCGGGATATATTATAATGCACATGCGCGAAAGGTCTGACTTTGTCTAAAGTAATGTGATACAATCTAGATTTGAGAGCAATAAAACCAGACACCCCTTGTGATTTGATTTATTACAGATTTTTTCTTGAATCTGAAGATATTGAGTACAAATTTATAGTGCAAATTTAGCTTTACAGACACAAAATCACAATCATTAACCAACTAGACAGTAAATTCCCCAAAAACGACAGACCACATGTCGCTAGAACAGTTTGGGATTACATGAAAGACATTACAATCACCGCGATGGAGCGGCCAGATCGTAGTCCTGATCTCAATCCGACTGGGCATGTCTGGGATAAACTGTAAGGGTTACTGAAAGGGAAATTGAAAGAGTTCAACTTGGCATTGAAAAAGAGTGGACCGCTAAACCGATTAAGAACTGTAAAAAGAGAATAACTGTATACAAGGCTAGGGGAGAGAATACCTATACACCTTATTAGTAAACAATTTAGATTTGATGAAGTAAATTTTCATTTAGTGTATGTATTTTTTTGTTTTCAATATTTATTCACATTCATGAAAAAAGCTGACTGAACAAAAAAAAACAAGGTGTGCGATTTTATTGCTGTCAAGTCTACTTAGACTTGCGTAGAGCTAGAATGCGAGATGTTTGAAGGGGAAAAGAAAGTCTTACAGAACGTACACAAGTTCTCACAACTCATTCTGTCTCATTCGCGGAGTGATTATCGGAAGGAGCAACTAGCAATAAGAATAACCCTTTTTCTTCTTTTAGATATTTCCAAAACTTAAAATAATGCCTGAAATAATGTCTTCATCTTCTTCGCCTCGCTTTACTTTTGACAAAGTGGTTGCAGTCACGGTGAAAATTGTCCAATCGCGGGCAACCGTAGCTTGCTTAACGATCTTTCTTTTTCTGGATCTGTTAAATGATATTCATTCAATATCGAACAATTAAGAACAGACCTATGCCTCACATCTTTTTTGCAATATGCACCCCAGTTCGCTATTCAGTAAAGTGCGTTATGAGCCCGCATTTCAGGTGTAAATGTGGATATCTCGCCGTCTTGATCAGTGCAAGGCCCCTGCTTGTTAGATGACGCGAGCATTAACAAGCTACGGAAGTGGGTCGTTGCCATTGCCCATTCCTCGTGTATTCCTAAGATTATGTTTCAGCATCTAGAAAATATAAATTTTGCGTCAACAGTGATAACACTTAACTCTGCATAGAAAACTCGGTTATGATGATATGACTACTGAGATGACGAATAATAGTATGAAAGTAGAAAATGCGTATCGTCGGGACTAAATCATTTGAGAGAAGGGCAGGACAATGACCGAGACGACCGTTGAACGAAGAGTCCACTCGGTCTAATAACCTTGCTTGCTTGGCTTGAAAAAACACTTTCTCCACTCGACTTGTTTTCCCGTTGTCATGGTGACTGAGTTATGTTTGAAAATAATACAAAAGAAATGAAAAACTTTATTCACTTTTATGAAAACAACCTCATATCGGTCATCAAACGATGTTCAAAAACAGAATAAAGCTTTCGCATTATCAAGGTATTGAAAATGACCGTTAAAAATCATAAGCTGGCTTAATAGACTGCAGTAAATCGCATGACTCAAGCAGATGCCTCATTGCCTCTACTGCACTGTCACCAGCTAATCCAGACGTGACGTTATGCACCCCGCTTTATATTGGCTGGAAGGGAAAGCAGAGGCAGTTTTAAATCAAGTGCCAGCGCCTGCGATCTCCCGAAGTATGCAAAGGTCGGATACGTTGGCACGTGGCTCCTTGCACAATACTACGACTGTCGTATGCTGTTCAACCCCGTACGTAATTGTCTTGACCCATATAGTATTTTTTCTTATGTTCATGACGTCATGAGATTCGATTTATGAATTATTTAAAATACTTGGCGATACTTATTATGCCGTCCGCAGACATAAGAATCTAGAATGTGTAAAGAATTGTCATAACTCCGAAATCGATGGGATTTACACACGTGACATTCTGCTAGCACTCCTCAATCTATTCATTATGGACTTTTTGGGAGTATATCGACACTAAGATTCACGGCACACGATAGATCTTTTACGGAAAATCAACAATAGACTCCTCTCGCTCTGGGATTTGGACTCTGGGAGTGTTAGACTCACTCTCTTACTGAGTATATAAAACCCATCCGTATTCCTCCAAATGCCATTTGTATTTCAGAGCCGCGGTACCTAACTCTTTCGAACAAATTCACAAAAACAGATTAGAACCTGATCGATGCACACAATAATCGCGCAACTCAATAGGCAGGTAGTTCGTTTTTTTTTTAATATTAATAGCTTACTAATTTTCCCCACTGTGCGTATCGTTATAATTAACTATAACAGGTAATTTAAATAAAAAAAAAAAACGGTATCACGCTATCGTGCCGTTAGCGCATTATCGATACCTAAAATATAATGACCGTCACTGCAGCCACCGCAACGTTTGTGACGGTGCTAAATTCCTGGTTGACTTATAAAACTTTAAACCACGACCTAGAAAGAACTACTTGCACAAAAAAACCCAAAAGCACTTTACGCGACACTAATAGTTGAATCCAAGTCGTCACGTCAAACAAATTTACCTGTGGTGACTAAACCAATAGAAGTTCTACCTATACCTAACACCTATTGTAATAAACACGTGATCATCCCAAAATTTTTAGCATTTCGTAAATTGCTGTGGTAATCTGACTTTCTTTAAACAATCTGGTCAGATTCAGCTATCCGTCAGATCTGATAAAACGCGATGATGTGGTCGACGATGGAGCACGCTTGTTTAGAAGTAAGCTTCACTCTTGACTTGAAGATCCCCAGGTTGTAGCTATCAGGAAATACAAACTCCGGACTCAATACGACTCCTTAACTGTATGCACAATTTGTAGAACCCAAGGTAACGGTTCTGTCTTTATAAAATAAAATTAAGTCTTGATTAATGTTTTTAGGGCGTTTCCGGAATGCCAGTAACTCATAAAAAGTTTCAAAAATAACGTTTTCCGTTCCAGTTACTACGTTATTTCGGTGGCCGAATCAATAGCAAAAAATACACTGGAATTCTAAATCGGATCTGAAACCATCTAACTCATTGATTAAAACCATCTGTGTCAGGGTATATAATAGAACCGATTAGACAGAATTTAGCAAGGAAAGGGCCTCAGATTTTTCGTCGGACTTCATAAGATCGAAGCCACACTGCAAGATAATTACCACAACGAACCACACTCGATACCAGGCTGCATGTCTAATATGACCGTATGCTATTGACCAAACGAAGGTCCAAGGTCTAGCTAGTGATGTTTCGATAAATCCGGCTCGAAGGACTAAAATTAACAGGACGGCAACATGGTTATAGCTATTTCACAAAGAAGTCTATCGAACTGAAAAAAAAACCTGTATTATGAATAACAACTTTTATTAGAAAACTCGTAATTATTTAGAATTTAACATTTTAGGCTAACAATATAATATAATTAAAACTAATACTGCTTATTTTACAAGGATTGCTGAATAAGCAAAGGCTATACCTATTCCATGACATTTTATTGAACAGCCTTAGTCTTCAAACATAGTTCAGACAGTTCAATCTGTCACTGAGTAAACATTAGCTCCACGAATAATTTTTGTTTAAAATTTGTAAATCTGTTCATGTGTCGGAATAATACGTTTATTAGTTAATCTAAACAAACTCAACATAAATACAAGTGTTATTTTAACGTTAAAAGTGCGAAGTTAATTAGTTTAAGGCATAAACAGTAACAATCGTTGAACAGTGTCGGAAACTGGAATAACTACAGTGAAAAAGTGCCAAATATAACCGTTTTCATCATCATCGAGCAGTTAATGTATTCTAAGCATTTCGGAACCTCTTAGTGTAACATTATATCAAAAATAATACACAAGAACTGTGAAAGTGATTCAATAATTTTCTGCGGGGGTAGATGGAAACAAGAAATAACGATTTCTAACAAACCGTTTATCGTTATCGCTGAGTTGAGCATATATTAGATGATTTCGCCTCTAAGCTGCTATACCGGACAGCGCAGTTTGAACAACTACGACTTTCGAGCACTGGGTGTCGAGTTCGAATCACACAACTGAAAATTGTTTTTGTAAGTTTCTTTGTGGTATTCAAAATGAGCATGCAGCGAACGCCACCGCCTATGGACAAGTCAATCGATATGGAAATAAAATCGGGGACTCACGTAACAACACGTCAAAATAAACGTCCTAGAACTAAAAGTAGTAATAATAACAGTTCGATTGAACCGTCGCCCGAGAAATCCAGAGACAAAACAACTCATCAGTCAATTACACCCGAGTTAATCAGAGACATCGTGCGAACGGAACTGCGTAGTCTGTTAACCACCGATATTAGAAAAATTGTGCAGGAGAGCGTGAGGACAGAACTTAAGGATATAAGCTTGGAATTAAGCCTGATGAAGGATTCCCTGGACTTTACAAGTAAGCAGTATGACGACATGCAGTCCATGTTTGAAGTCAAATCAAGGCAAATAGAACAGCTACAAAAAGAAAACAACAGCATGAAACCGATAATAAAAGATTTGACTTTTAGACTAACTCAAATGGAACAACATGCACGATCTTGTAATATTGAAATCCTATCTGTGCCGGAATACAAGTCTGAAAATCTTAATGTCACGATAATGCAGTTATGTAAAGTGGTATCATGTCCCTTAAAAGAAAATGAAATCGTCATGTCCACTAGGATTGCTAAGCAAAACCCTGAAGGAACGCGTCCAAGATCCATAATTGTCAAACTTAGTTCTCCGTCGGTACGTGACGGAATACTGGCTGCTGTGATTAAGTTTAATAAAGCTAATCCAACGAACAAGCTTAACACTACCCACTTAGGTATAGGGGGAGAAAGAAAGCCTGTTTATGTAGCTGAGCACTTAGCCCCACAAAATAGATCTTTACACCATGCTACGCGGATGACGGCCAAGGAGAAAAACTACAAGTTTGTATGGGTGCGTAATGGTCGCATTTTTGCAAAGAAAAACGAACACTCGGAACGCCTACTTATCAATAGCATGGACTCTCTGGTTAAATTAGTTTAATATAATTCTACATTTTTGAATGTTTAATGAACAAATTCTATAAAATTCGCAGATTTTCAAATCTATTACCAAAATACCAGAGGTTTAAGGACCAAAACGAATGACTTGTATCATAGTATTTTAATTAATAATTATGATGTTGTTATTTTTACGGAAACTTGGCTTAGTGATGATATCTCTAGTACAGAATTATTTGATGATCGCTATAATGTGTATAGAAGAGATCGTCAACTCAATGATCTCTGTAAGAAGAAGACTGGTGGTGGGGTACTGATAGCTATCCTGAAAATACATAAATCAATTGAAATGGCATATCATAATAGCTTATGTGAAGATTTATGGGTAAAAGTTCAAGTTAAAACGAAACACAGTAAAATCAGTCTTTGCTTTTGCGCGGTCTATATTCCATCACCAGTCAAAATCGACGTTTTAGAGCACTACTTTGAGAATGCAGGCAAGGTCATTGGTACTGAAGGTAATACTTTCATAGCAGGTGACTTTAATCTTACTAATATCAACTGGTTCGATAGCTCTAACAGTAGCTTCTTAGTCCCTGAAACCACAAATTGTTTAATTAACCACCTCTTTACGGAGTTCATTGCACTGAATGATTTAAAGCAGTTTAATAATGTCAGGAATGATAAATCAAAAGTCTTAGACCTAGTTTTAGCTAATATTACGAATATCAAGGTTAACATATGCAACGACCCCCTATCCAAGATAGACTCACACCATCCTCCTTTGCTTATTATTATAGATATACTTCCTGAGAAAACTCTGAACTGTAGTGTGTTGCCTACCCGTAACTACCACAAGGCTGATTATGAAGCTATAACACAAAATCTTGACTCGATCAACTGGACTGAAACATTTGAAAACTGTGGAACCATTGACGAAATGGTTGAAATGTTTTATGAGCGGGTAACGAGTGCTATAAGCAACCACGTTCCTTTTTCATATAAAGCGAACTACAATAAACAACCACCGTGGTTTACAAAAGATCTCACTAAACTACTTAAAAAAACATATAATCTTAGAATGAGAGTAAAAAAATATAATAACGCAATGGATAAACTTAGTTTATCCGTACTGAAGGAGAAGTGCCGGATATTAAACAAATCATCCTATATTGAGTATATTAAGAAAATAGAAACTAGAATTAAAAGCAATTCCAAATATTTTTGGACATATATAAAACACAAGCGTAAAAATAAAAGTACCATCCCGGAAAAAATGAACTTGGACAATGAAAAAGCTGACAATAGCGCAGATATATGTCAGCTATACGCAAAAAATTTTTCATCTGTGTATAATCAGCAAAACTCCCCCTCACAACTAACCAATACATCCAACAGTTTAGTGAGTGGTGAAAGCTTGAATGTTTTAGGTTGCATATCACTTACCCAGGACATGGTTGCTCGCAAACTTAAATGTCTCGACGTTCGTAAGGGTCCTGGTCCTGACGAACTTCCCCCAATTCTACTCGCCAGGTGCTCTAAGTCCTTCTCTGCACCTTTAACTTTTCTTTTTAACCACTCACTTAAAACAGGTCAATTCCCATCCACGTGGAAGAAAGCTAAAATAGTCCCTATTTATAAAAATGGTGACAAGCATGATATAAAAAATTATAGACCCATCTCGATTATATCTATAATTCCCAAAGTTTTCGAATTATTGGTGTATCCCATTCTGTATAGCCACCTGAAAAATCATATTGCGAGTAATCAACATGGTTTCATGCGGGGCAGATCAACACTCTCTAACCTTGTAGCTTTTTCTGAAAACGTTATTGAGTTTGTTGACCAACGGATTCAGGTTGACGCAGTTTACACTGATTTTAGTAAAGCTTTCGACAGAGTAGACCACCAACTTTTATTGCAGAGACTTCAGAACTGCGGAATCCATGGTCCACTATTGCAATGGTTTCAGTCATACCTTAATGGTCGTGTGTCGTTCGTAGTTCTGAACGGGTCCAGATCTGAAGATTTTTTTGTGACTTCTGGTGTCCCACAAGGCTCCCACCTCGGACCATTGCTCTTTAATATATTTATTAACACCATTATCCTTTGCTTTCACCACGCTCAAACATATTTATTTGCAGACGATCTCAAATTGACACTGCCTATAAAATGTATAGAAGATTCGTATTTATTACAAGCTGATTTGGATAGATTAGTTGAGTGGTGCACTTTAAATAGGATGAGCCTAAATTTGGATAAATGTTTTCACATAAAATACTGTCGCAACAAAAAAGTCTATAATACAAATTATTCTATCTCGGACAAAACACTCAACGAAGTGGGTAGTATACGGGATCTAGGAATAATAATGGACAGAAAATTAACCTACAATGGCCATTTAGATAAGATAATTTCAAACGCGAACAAAATGCTAGGTTTTGTATTAAGAACCTCAAAGCCATTCACCAACTCTAAGACCAAAATTATTCTATATGAGACGTTGGTTCGTAGTAATCTGGAATACTGCTCACAGGTATGGTCACCTCAGTATAACTTTCATAAGCAACGCATTGAGCGAGTCCAAAAAAGATTCTTGTATCATCTCTCTTGTCAAAATAAAACCGCTAATAAATTGAAGTCATATAAAGACCGCGTTCAACACTTCCAATTTCAAAGTCTCACGAATCGTAGAAAGGTACTTGATCTTTGTTTTCTGCACAAACTGATGACATCCCAAATAAATAGCGACCTTCTATCAAAAATATCTATTCATGTTCCCAGTAGATTACCGCGTTCCCACACCTACAATCTGTTCAGTCAATCTAGGCGCAAAACTAACTTAGGTGACAACTCTCCTCTTACAAGAGCAACAAAATTGTACAACGCTATATGCCGCAAAGCTGAAATCGATATTAATCACGACAGTTTCAACACTTTTAAAAGAAAATTGATTAAGCACTTCCGGGCAGAGGACATTTGATTTATCGTTCCAATTATTAATACAAGACGTATATTATAATCTTCATTTAACCTAAATGTAATTTCTTGATTATTTTATGTGTATTTTTTTAAATTAATTTTAGATATTGACATACTACTTTTAAATATTGACATAAATACTTTCTTCATTTGACATAATTCTCTTTACTAGCATAACTCAAATAATATCAATTCAACTTGTACTTTGTTTTATTTTTTGTTGATTCGTCATCTTAATCTTAGTATGTCAATAGCTCATATAGCTTAAACGTATTTGTATTTTTTTTTTTTTTAACGAAAATTTATAGGTAAGTAGTTATATTATAATAATATTCAGTCGGAGCATGTAGACTCATTAATGTGTAAGCTGTGGTTACCTGTAATTGAGTGTGCACCACACAGAAACGTACTGTGAAATAAGTTTATATTAGGTATAAGTTTTTTTGTAGTGTACTTACTTGTTGGTAATCCTTAAATAAATAAATAAATAAATAGTTAAGCTGTGTCAATATCTGACTTGGTTCACCCACATTAAGACCTTAGGTTACTGTCAGTCTCCTAGCAGTAAGGTCGATACAAAACTGCGTATCCTGTGCAAACAGATTGTCCTTAGATCGAAACGAGTATAATCCTGATTGCGTCTAGTCTTTGCCCTAACGATCTGTTTGTCAGTAAATTACCTTCCTGTGGTGTGCTCGGAGTTTCTTGGCGGAATTTTAGTCATCAACATCAGTCATCAGGGAAATACCATCATTGTGACCGTAAAACATATACATAGTGTGCATTTGATGTGGCATCGGCTTATTTTAATAGACGCCACGAAAAGGAGAGTAGGTAGTATATATTTCATGTAAACTATGTAGTTTCAGGAGGCGGTTTCAAAATCAATAATATCGACTTTTAAAACTGCACAATCATACATCAGGCCATCCCTTTTAAGTCGACATTTTTATTTTATAATATTTTACTCTCCTAGACAGTTTTCCATAACAATCACAATTCGTCTTGATCTCTTTTTTATACTGAACAATACAAAATGGACACCGATATTTTATACTTACCTACTTAAGATGGCAAATACTGATTCTTTTCAATCGAGTTATCAAGACATTTTAACGTAATGCCTGTGCCTTTGAACATGAACAATGAAAGATTACCTACCCTGTTCGTCATCGTAGAAGTAACGTTCAATTTATCTGTAAATGTAAACCGGTAAAAGTAACTCGAATTCATCACGATGGAAAGTACCTTATTGTTACTCAGCTATTTCTCAAAATAATTACATTATTGACGTACCAAAATACCCCAACGCAACACAGCAAAAGCTACATGAATCGATTACATAAGAAAGGTTACTATAATGTTTGCTGAAACCGAGTAAAAGGTCACTGTTTTTTTAAATAAATAAAAAAAATACAGTATCACGCTATCGTGCCGTTAGCGCATTATCGATACCTAAAATATAATGACCATCACTGCAGTCACCGCAACGTTTGTGACGGTGCTAAATTCCTGGTTGACTTATAAAACTTAAAACCACGACCTAGAAAGAACTACTTGCACAAAAAACCCAAAAGCACTTTACGCGACACTAATAGTTGAATCCACGTCGTCACGTCAAACAAATTTACCTGTGGTGACTAAACCAATAGAAGTTCTAGCTATAATACCTATTGTAATAAACACGTGATCATCCCAAAAATTTTAGCATTTCGCAAATTGCTGTGGCAATCTGACTTTCTTTAAACAATCTGGTCAGATTCAGCTTTCCATCAGATCTGATAAAAAGCAATGATATGGTCGACGATAGAGCACGCTTGTTTAGAAGTAAACTTCACTCTTGACTTGAAGATCCCCAGGTTGTAGCTATCAGGAAACACAAACTTCGGACTGAATACGACTCCTTAACTGTATGCACAATTTGTAGAACCCAAGGTAACGGTTCTGTCTTTATAAAATAAAATTAAGTCTTGATTAATGTTTTTAGGGCGTTTCCGGAATGCCAGTAACTCATAAAAAGTTTCAAAAATAACGTTTTACGTTCCAGTTACTACGTTATTTCGGTGGCCGAATCAATAGCAAAAAACACACTGGAATTCTAAATCGGCTCTCAAAACCGCTGACTCATTGATTAAAACCTCTGTGTCAGGGTATATAACAGAACTGATTAGACAGAATTTAGCAAGGAAGCTTCAGATTTCTTGTCGAACTTCATAAGATCGAAGCCACACTGCAAGATAATTTGTCAAGTCTTCCTTAACTTACGCTGCCATTCTCCTAGCGAACCAACACAGGCTCCACTATTGTAATGAACACAACGAACCAGACTCGATGCCAGGCTGCATGTCTAATATGACCGTATGTTATTGACCAAACGAAGGTCCAAGGTCTAGCTAGTGATGTTTCGATAAATCCGGCTCGAAGGACTAAAATTAACAGGACGGCAACATGGTTATGGCTATTTCACAAAGAAGTCTATCCAACTGAAAAAAAACCTGTATTATGAATAAAAACTTTCATTAGAAAACTCGTAATTATTTAGAATTTAACAATTTAGGCTAACAATATGATATAATTAAAACTAATACTGCTTATTTTACAAGGATTGCTGAATAAGCAAAGGCTATACCTATTCCATGACATTTTATTGAACAGCCTTAGTCTTCCGACATAGTTAAGCTGTGTCAATATCTGACTTGGTTCACCCACATTAAGACCTTAGGTTACTGTCAGTCTCCTAGCAGTAAGGTCGATACAAAACCGCGTATCCTGTGCAAACAGATTGTCCTTAGATCGAAACGAGTATAATCCTGATTGCGTCTAGTCTTTGCCCTAACGATCTGTTTGTCAGTAAATTACCTTCCTGTGGTGTGCCCGGAGTCTCTTGACGGAATTTTAGTCATCAACATCAGTCATCAGGGAAATACCACCATTGTGACCATAAACATATACATAGTATGCATTTGATGTGGCATCGGCTTATTTTAATAGACGCCACGAAAAGGAGAGTAGGTAGTATATATTTCATGTAAACTATGTAGTTTCAGGAGGCGGTTTCAAAATCAATAGCATCGACTTTTAAAACTGCACAATCATAGATCAGGCCATCCCTCTTAAGTCGATATTTTTATTTTATAATATTTTACTCTCCTAGACAGTTTTCCATAACAATCACAATTTGTCTTGATCTCTTTTTTATACTGAACAATACAAAATGGACACCGATATTTTATACTTACCTACTTAAGATGGCAAATACTGATTCTTTTCAATCGAGTTATCAAGACATTTTAACGTAATGCCTGTGCCTTTGAACATGAACAATGAAAGATTACCTACCCTGTTCGTCATCGTAGAAGTAACGTTCAATTTATCTGTAAATGTAAACCGGTAAAAGTAACTCGAATTCATCACGATGGAAAGTACCTTATTGTTACTCAGCTATTTCTCAAAATAATTACATTATTGACGTACCAAAATACACCAACGCAACACAACAAAAGCTACATGAATCGATTACATAAGAAAGGTTACTAAAATGTTTGCTGAAACCGAGTAAAAGGTCACTGTTTGAACTTCCGTCTACAGTTAGAGTTTTTGCCGGCGCGGGTAAATCACAGAAACGCTGGCGAAACATCATAACGCCCCGGAACTCGGTCACCGATCACAATTTAATTTTTTCCAACTCACACATATACCGGAAATTCACTGGAACAAACCAGTGTAAAGCGAAGATTGGGTCCGCGGTGATGGTAGCGCGAGGATATGAAACACATTTCCAGAAACAATTAAGGTGCCCCAACATTAATATTGCAAAGTTGACGCCGCTTCGTCCGAAAGGTATTCAGCGATAACATTCGCTACGTCTCTCTTCAAACGATCGAAAAATGTACTTTTAAGAATTTGGTCCAGCTAATAAATATGTATAACCCATAGGTACAGGAAGAACTAGGAAACATTGCGAGAATTAGATCGAGCTCCACCAATCACTGATTCGCGAGCAATACTGAGTGGGGATCGAGGAAAACAACGTGTGTCATGTCATTACTATGTTGTATGTTATTATCAACTAATTGAATCCGCCATAGAATCTTGTCATTCTTGTAAGTTTTAAAAGCCCAATTTAGATAGTAACAAGTGTAATTTTCCAATTAGCAATAGTTCCAGCTTTAATTATCCGCACTTAACGTGCGTGTAATTGGTGCAATTTGTTGTTTTGGCATTGTATTGAAATTCGGTAGCGATTTGGGAACAAGCCATCGCTGGTATCGCGGCTATCAGCTATCAAGCAGTTAGCATTGACCATGAATGTTGGGCATGTGAGATGTGCGGGCAGCGGGCAGCGGCACGGCCGCTCAGGAGGCGGCGCGCATGGCGCTCGCTTCCGCGGCCGCGCGGCTCGCTCCGCACCGAGCAGTCCTCCGCCGCCCAGTCGAGCGCGATGACATGCCGCGCACACCCCCTCGACTAAAGCTCCATACACCCGCGAAACAAGCTCGCCGACCATACCAAACAAAACGTGTATCGCGTGTGCAGTGATTAATACCAATAGCAAAGGATTTGTTTCAACGTGAACGAAATTATTCAAGAAAAATGTCGCGAAGGGGATTTAGTCACGTTCGTAGATGATTTGAATTTCAGTGTCAAGCTTATAAATGTTGTACTTGTCTAAATGTTCGGGTTTGTTTTGTCTCGTCAGCTGGGTCTTACTAAGGGACTAACAATGAAATTGAATTTTAAAAATTATGAATTCATGGGGAACAATTAGGTAATATTGTTCGATTCTCTTATTCAAATATTACAGTGTAAAAAAGACTCGACAATTCAACCAAATATTAATCAAGATGATAAAACTTATTAATCTCAGCTAAACTATCCTATTTTGTTCTCAAAAACAAAATGACTGAAAAATTGTTGATCACTAAAAAACAATTTGAGTTCAAAATAGGATGTTCTGCCTCAGCAAAATAAACAAATTAAAAACATGTAATAAAAATAAAGCTTCAAAGTAATGTTTGTAACGACGTTATCGCATGCCCTAACCTTGTGTAACCAACCTAAATGTCACATTTATCAACATTGAAAAAACCATCATTCATCGCTGAAACCATAGAAAAGTAGCATAACTAACAGAAATAAATGTAAAAGTGGGTTAACACATAGTTCGTGCTTAGTGCCAAGCGGATTGCCACAGCACAGCAGCGCGATCGCTGCAGCGCTGCGATTACTGCGAGACTGAGAATAGAAGAGATCCCCAAATATATAGCTGATATTATTAAACTGGAGGAGGCCTACACCCGAGAAGGGGTTCTGATCAATGGTGATGAAGGTAGTAACGACAGCAACTGCAACAAATGAATTTATATCCTTATAATTCATAATTGAAATAACTACATATCACATATTATTGAATTAAAATACATACATATAATACTCGTAATAATTTGTAGATTGGAAAAAGACTTTAGGCTTTATTAATATTATTATTTATTTATTAAAACTTTATGCACTAGTAAAAAAACTGTACAAAGGCGGACTTAATGCCATAGGCATATGCATTGGCATAGGCATTCTACAATCTTGGGACCCTGGGGTCCTGGTCCTTTGGTAGGCGCACGAGGGGCCGCTCACAAAGAGTAGACTCACAAAGACTACGTTAGACATTTCAAATATGAATACAATACCATTAACTTTTCCAATGTGAACTACTAACCTAGTTATCAATTTTAAAATCGAAGAAAAAGAAAGCAAAGTCTGCGGAGTTCGTTTATTGAAAACACTGAAAAATAAACAGATAAAACAGTTATAAGTTTAAAAGAAACCGACACCAACTCGAATACTAAAACAATATTTACAACGAACATCGATTGAAATAAAACTAATAGTAAGACTCGACTTCCATAAAGTATACCCGATAGAAACCTCAAACAATCAATCGATTCTACCACAGTACAAAGTTCTCGAATTCCAGTAATACCACAGATGTTAAATTAGCTGCGTAGAGAATCAAAATAACGTGCAATAACAAGCGGCAATATTTGTGTGCACAATGTAGCGCGCGTGGAAGATCGCAATCCCATCGTGATTGCCGTCAAGAGTAGCCGGAGCAGCTGGCACACCCGATATCGGCCTCACCCGACACCCCAGTTCAATTGATATAATCCACGATTCCGAACTACCAACACATATTGCTTACAACCACTTGAGTCTTGACATTGCAACTATATTATTTACCATTCGAAGTCACGTGGCAAAAACGTCGCACGACGACGATTAATTCATGTTTATTAAACAAATTAACGATACTAGTGTGGCATTAGATACGCGGCGACTAATTGCCGAGAACACTGAAGTGACGATGAGAAAAAACCTCATAGACTATATTGCGAAAGGTTGAAGCCATGAAACCGGAACGGTATCGGTGACGGCGCCGGAATGATTGCAACGACAAGATCATAAAAACGTAATTTCTGTCATTCAGCTTGGAATTGGGAATAGTTCACAATCAGCGACGCGAATCAATTGTCACCTCCAACGTAACTGTTCAACTGATAAAAGCTTCAAGAATGCAGTTGGAATTGTAAAATCTTTAGCTTTGGTAAGATGAACGAAAAACAACGTTTTTGATAACAATCGGTTAAATTGATTTCCTGTAAAGTTTGATAAGTGCTTCTTTAAGAATACCGCCCACATGTCTAGTTATTGAACGTCTAACTAAATGACGGAATCTTTCTCAGAGTTTGACGGCTAAACATACTCGTGTAACATATGCAAATGACAAATTCTGCATCGTCAAATTAAACTGTTTTAGTCTAATGTTGATTTTACTCACATATAACAGAACAATCTATTCAAAGCTTTCATTACTGCCTCATCCATCTGAAAAAACATCTTTATACAGGATGTTGCAGAAGTGTATGGTCATATTTAAGGGTGATGTTGAGTAGCTGATATACATTAGGGATTACATAAAAAATGTGACTTTAAAAAACCGCCTACAAAAAGTAATAAAAACTTCCGAAGAAATAACGAAAACAGTTTGATGCAGTTGGTGACATCAAATCTTCACCGTCACGAACCGTAACAAATCGCTTGAAAAGTCATTTCTACGCAACTATTTTGAGATTTTGTTTTTTTTTATATTTTTAGCGTAACTTGTGACCTAACATTCGATCTTTCCATTGGTACTACCCATACAAGTAATAAATACGTACAGAAGATAATATATTCCAGTGGTGTCATGTTAAGTTGATTCGGCGCTAAACTGTTTTGCATGCCAATAAACGTGCCAGAAACCGCACTTTGTAAATGACGAGTGCGGCTCGACCAAATTCTGTAATGAGAAGCTTAGTAGTACCAATAATGACAATCGTTCTCTTATCAGATAGACATAACAAAACATCTGTACACGATTACTTTGTTATAGCGTCATCACCGCATTCATTCACAGGGACAATAGAAATTGTGTCTGGATCAATTCATTTGTGCAATGGGCGTGCGCTATGAAAGCATGGGCTAGTAAATTCTGTGTGAAAGCATCCAGTTTTGGGTCATGAATTCATGATGCAATTTTCTCACGGTTCTCAAAGATTTTTGAATGGACCTAAACATTCAAAGTAAAACTTTTTATCATCATCAAGTCTATGTAAAAATTCTACTTGCTACTTTTGTAAATTCCGATTGGATAAGTAATCATAATGGTCGTATGTTGGCTAATTAAAATATAGTGTATGAATGGAATGTTGAATATACCTCCCAAGAATATTGTGAAAATCAGTTCTATTCAGTTTATATTTTCTGTGATACTCAAATAGTTAAAAAATATTTATTTGTACTGGTGCCAGATTGCCATGCCAGCCAATTTGCTTTGGTAAACAGCTATCTGAACTAGTGATTTTTCAAAGTAATTATTGATTTCTTAGTATCTAATATTCGAAATAATGATCAAGAACAATGTTTTTATTTTTTAATTATATCTTCAGCGACATTTTTTATAGAAATAGCGGCGCTTAACGTTTTTGCCAATTCCAAATTCAACTATTTTAATTCACACATTAAACATCTTTATTAATATGAACAGAACTGATTACTATTATTAGCTAAACTATAATAGATTTAACGCGATGCAGTTTTGGTTTTATTGCAGCATCGGATTTCGTATTTTGACAGTTGACGATTTTATTCTTTGTTATTTATTAAACACGTGTAGTTACTGTCAAAACTACAATGTATTGCTCAGCTGGTCTTTAGTTTATTGTAGGATTTATTTTGTTTTATTTTTTGTACAACTTTCGGCTTATGTTTTCAGTTGTCATCTGCCGTTTATGCCACCACGATCCTATCTAAAGGTGTTCAAAATGTAAATGTCACTTTGAGTCGTTATTTGCTTAGCTGCGACTCGCATACATTGATGCTTTACTTCATTAGTATTCATTATTATGTAAAGAATTCTGTAATCCACTTCTTATTTTACATATGTCAACAATGGACCTCCTCAAACAGTAGTTCGAAATCGAACACGATAATAATAAATTAATTCATTGCGTTAATGACTTGATTTTAATGTCAAAAGATGTCGTGATGTCATTGACTGTCGACTAATTATTTTAATTTGATTGGTCGTTATCAAGGCATGAGTAAGAATCGTCGTAACTGTCGCCACGTGCCGCCAGTCCGCGACCGGTTTCTTACTCTTTTAATATATTCTTTGTTATAAAACAAACTAATAAAATTAAGTCACTTCTGTTTACAAGTCAGTTTTCTCTGAACCTCACAGCAAGTATGTTGTGTTTATGTGACGTCAAATTTGATCGCGTAAACGTTTGGTGTTTAATATTATTTTCGCGCAAAAGTTGACAAATATGGATCTATTGAAGCGGATCGGTTCGTCTCTTCGTGAAGCGATGGGGAACGCTGTTTATATGCCGCGCCTTAAACGAAGTGACCGCGGATATACTATAAGTAAGATTTATTTACGGATTTTCATTTATGTATTACGAATACATTACATTTCACAATGATTAACTTAACTGCATGCTTCGAACAAAATTATAATTTAAAGAGTGATTGTCCGCCATTGTTTTAATTAAGTATAGTTTCAGCATAATAGTGTTTGTTTTGAATGATATCAACTTTCATCTGGTGCGCTACAATTGGTTCTACATTGTTGTACCAGCTGCGTTCTTACATACAAAATTATCGATTACTCACAAATATTATTGCCTTGATCGATTCGTATAATAAAATTTAAATATTTTATAGTTACAGTACCTACTCTGGCATACAATATTACTGTAAACTAAATAGCTGTTAAAGTTAATACTGTTGTTGCGTTAACATGTATTATCGCTGTGTCCGTTCTAAATTTTGTTAAGAAATTAAGAATAATGACTAGAAAGAAAGAATCCAATAAATTACAGCAAAAATCTGTGTTTTTATGTTACGAATACTCATAAAATATATTATGTATGTTCTTCTCATAAAACCAAAAATGTAAAATAAAACAAAAAAGATAAAAACCTAACAGAAACCCTAACATTCTCTTCAAGCATGAAGACGAACAAAAAATTACTGAGTAAACACACATTAGAAAAAACGTGAAAACAACCTCTGAAAAATTACGTCAGTACGATAAAATAAAAACACGCTTCACCGTTCTGTTTCGTATTCCTCATTCAATTCGGTTCTTTTGTTTCCAAATTATAATAATATTTCCATAATTGGGGAACGCGTGAAATAAGGAAGGCTAATTGACATATCGTCATTATTTAATAATACAATTAAATAAACACACATTGCTTCCGCATTGGACTTGTGATTCCCTAATGAATATATTTTATCTGAATAACTGCATTATTATGTAAGTAGGTCCTAAACCTACTTACATAATAATGCAGTTACAATATGTTCAATGAACCATGCACGAGACAACAGAGAACAAAATGTGACAGCACTGGTTCCAAATTCGGAATGGTAAAAATAAAAATCAGTGCCGCTCCAGTTCTAACTGTAAATTTGCTCCAAATTCTGAAGCTAGCCAGCAGCAAAAACCAAAAGAGTAGAAAGAGAGCCACATGTGTTGCTTACACCAAAAAACTAGCATGTTTTCACATTATATCTGTTTTCATTCTTTCCTGTATAAAAACTACAGCCAGAGTTTCCGCTCTATTTCTCAAAAATTGTATTTGGACAAATAAGTCTGATATGACTCAATCAAATATAACTGATTTTTCAATGCTATTTGAGCGCTGCTGTTGAAATATATAGGTATCTACTTTAGATTTTATTTACATCTATGAAATCGTAAAATCGCGTCTGCAAATTCTTTTCAACCGTTTTAAAATAACTATTCAACAACAGATTGGTAGTAATAACCGCTAAATATAGCAATAATGTCTTATATTTTCAATTTATTCCATAACTCCAACCTGGCCCTTTGGCTGCAAAAATAAACATTTGCTAAATAAAACAAATGTAAGCCAAATAAATTTGGGCACACCACCAGTGCGGCTATAAGTCCCCTCTTCTTGAGGAGCAGCGACGGCAAAGACCTCTCGCGTGCGGCCCTGGTTCAATCCATGGTCCGGAGCGAGCAGGCATGGAAAGCGGCCATCTCCGTGCCAATCGCCAAACTGACCCGTTCAAATTCAGCCACAATTAATCGATTCGTTGGACACTATAGGCTGAAAACTGCATAGGCGATGGCTCAGGCCTAGAAGTGAGCCACAAATAAACGTAGGCAAGCCATAGCTAACCGTTGTGTATACAATGTTCACAGAATTGATTTGGAACGTCTTATCGCTGTCGACCTTTCAGCTCAAGTTGGATCTTTAGTCACAGTTTGCTAATCCACAATCAATGCCTATGTTACTAAGACACGTGTGTTTTCATGTGAGTTAAATACTTCAGGCCTAGATGTTACGTCTTTAAAATGTAATCGTGTAGGTTCTTACAAGCTGAAATTCCTCACATTTATCAACAAAGATTTCTCACACTCCATAATATTATTAGAGCTTCAAATACTTTAGTTGCGATCCGATCAATCAATTTATAAACCTTTTATGATCAGTGGCGGTGTTTGTTTCATTTATTATTGAAATTAAAACGAATATTGAAAAATACATAAAAAAACTTATTAGATAGTATATAAATAAAAGCTAGTAGAAAATATTTATATATAAATGTACATGCGGACTAAAAAGGGGAGGGGAAGAACTCATAGGGCGTCGAAAAATGTGTGTATGTTTTAATTTTTTTCCCGAATTTCACGCGCGATCCAAATCTTTGCTGCCACGGATTCTTTCATCTATGTAATTACATTCGCCACACCGCACCGGTCACGACTACTAAAGCGTTGATATTGTTCTGCAGTCCAAGCACTTTTAGCATCTCATGTTCACATTAACCGCCTCTTATCCAACTGTGATCTATATCGTGCAGTTCTTTTGGAACCATTAACTCGTTATTATTATCGCCGCCGGTCATTATAAGTGACATGGAAAGAGCTGGCTCGCCTTCACCGACTATAGTTTACGATCAATTTTTATCTACATAGTATTGAGATTATGTTCGAGAACTATTTTGAAGTCCCTAACCAATTTCTTCTGCGGTACCAATTTAGCCATAATCAATATTTTGCATTATTCTAGGGTAAAAGTACCTACTCATGATCAATGAATAGAAAACGAGTCTTGTCGCGGTTGCCTTGTCTACAAAATTAATCTTAAATACGTCAACATGGAACTAGTTTGAGTGACATTGGAAAAGACGATATCTTTCTACGCCCTTGACGGCATTCGTGCACGTTGAGTCTGGTTCAGCTTCTGACATAATATTGTCGTCGTGTTTCGAGGAATCGGAACTATTAGAATGCATTGAATGATATGGCATTGTTCTGTTCTAGAAAGAATGTGGTTAAGCATTTCACGTTCTACCGGAGTGGCATTATAAAAGTTATATTTGTTCACACATAGCTCACTAGCACGAAGCTCATAGTATCCTCGCTCACACATCCAGTTTGTCCTTTCTGCTCTATTCGATAGAAGTTTTACCCACGCTCCCAGGCTGTAATGTTCGACCAATTTCGAACACTTTCAGTGTAAAGTTTTTATTATGTTGCAAATTGTCTGACAATCGTGAATAATTTGACTGATAGTTTTCGTTCCGTGTGACAGCGTTAACGCCACTACCATCCGCCGCACATTGTCCGAGCATCATACGCTCTGCAATGCTCTACAATGCTCGGACGTATTTGCCGAGCCTTGATCTTAGCACCGACGGACGTTATTTGATTGTACGATGTCTTTCAAGCTTGTGTTTGACGTTTTTCGGATGGTATGGTTGTGTTTGTTATAGTGTCTGTCTTCTTAGTGATTGCTTTATAATTCGTGATTCGTCATTTGTCAAAATTCTTTGCTGACTCTGGATTTGACTTGCATTTGTTTAACAAAATTCCTTGTACATGATTATTTTGTTCTTTTCAAAATCTCACATTAAATAAAAGCCGATTTCGAGGTTTCTACTTCAGAATCTACATCAGAAAAAAGTAATTTCGCTTTTTAAATATTGTTAGGTATATTGATGAATTGAATATCTGTCCAGTGATTAGGCTCTTAATTAATCACAGCATACAAAATTATATCACAGTGTAAACAGCTGTTTTATGTTGCTCTGTTTTTCAAGGCCACCTCTAAAACGGCTGACCCTGCAGAGTAGTAACTCTGCAGGGTCAGCCGTTTTAGAGGTGGAGATTCAGTAGAATCTGAAAGAACAGACAACTGCAGATGATGGCATTAAAGTCACAAATAAAACAAAGCTGTCAAAAACAACACATCATTTATTGTTTGTTCAATTTGAAGGCAGGGAAGGTCCACTGAGGACTGAAGAAATCTGTTGTATCTGTCTCTATTAAAGTAACATAAAAACGGTGTAAAACGGTGTACAACAGCAAATTACAAATAGTAACGTCATTCACTTATTATGTATCTTATTTTGTATTTGCTTAAAAAATAATAATAAATTATATTTAAAAAAAACTCATTAAGTAATTTTAACTCTGTTGACAAAAATGCGAAAGGGTAAATGCAAGACAGGATAATTTTAAAAAATAAATGCTTATGTTCATATCATTGTGTAGTACCTAAGTAAGGACGAGGAGCAGAACAAACATGTAAGTGATAATGCACAGATGACCCCACGTCCCACCTCGGTGACCCCAGTCACTACCGACAGCGATAACGGATAACTTTAATATGATAATTAGTGATAGGTATACCTACATGGGTATATTTATCAATATACATATGCATATAGTACATTGTAATGACAAAAATGACCCAAGAAACTGTGCACTTATTAATAATTCTTATTTGGTTTCTTTATATGACATTACCTACTATTATACAAAACATTGAGTAAATAATAAACAAAAAATACGCAATTAATAAAATGTATAATATTTTTGCATCTCTTTAGACGAAGGTGAGGGATATCAAAACTGCCATTAGAATTATGGAAATTTTACAGGACTAGTCATAATCTCGTAGTCCCCTTTTATGACCTACTTTTTTTTTTTTTTTTTTGTGTTGTGGCTCCATCGTTTAACTAACGATGATTTTGCCAATGTCAAACCCTTTGCAAGCTAAGTGACGTTCGATTTTTTTTTAAATAATTACTTCATTGGCGCAAATTTTTACAGGACAGTAATCATGTAAATTAAATAGTACCTACATATTTAAGTTTTCCATATAGAAAGTGGAAAATTTAAAACAAAAAATGACGAGGCGTCACAAATTCGTGTAATTCTGATGAGTCAATAAAATGTTAATCTTGACGGTCAATCATCAGTTTACCTTCAGAGTTTTGCAACATTTTTTGACGTATTACATTTTGACGTCATGTGAATCTTACTACTGCTACAAATGCGATGTTTGTTATTCACTCACACCGGAACGGTTGAACAGATCTAGATGGAATTTGGCACAGAGGTAGATCTGGAATAGCATATAGGCTATTATCCCGGGAGTATGTTCCCTTGGGACCCCTCGCCGCTGGCCGGCGCTAAAAGTAATGAATCATTGCAATCGTATATTTTCCTTATTCCTCTTGTTTCCATCTCAGGTTTTACATAAGTACGCCTGGTGGTGGTGGGTTTTGAGATAGGTATTATGCCTTTTGTACAGCCTGGCATATTGCCAGGGTCCAGTTTTGCTAAATGGGATTGGTACATCCTCAATCCATTATAGCAGGTTTTAAACATTTCGCTGAGCTAGCTACCCTATGCGGTGGACGTTTATACGGTGTTCGAGCTTAAACAAATATTACGATCATTTAGAATACTTTAGACAGTACAACCTTGTCAATTCAAAAGTGTTTGTAAATGGTTTGAATGGATTAAATGCTTTGAGTTTTGTTTTAGTACTCAGATTATGATGTTGATGTTAGGTCATGGATCTTATTTTATTTTTATGCAAACTTGTTACATCGAGGAAATTTTATATTAAGCGATCTAATGGTATCAATACATTATTAATTCTACAAATTCTCGACTGAGTAGATAATCCGCAAATACACACACTGACATTCAACAGCATACTTCTGCCTATCGTAAATATTTATCATCAAATGAATCATATTTTTTTGCGTGCGGGTCAACACCTTTTCAAAGTGTGTACCTACAATCTGTTTTAACCCTCAACTGAAAGGTTTAACACTCCATCATTTAAGTCATGACCTTTGGGCACAAACCGTATAACATTTCCTTCCCATGTTTCAAAATATTGTTTCGACCACACTGAAGTAGAAAGAGATACTCTACTCCTGAATTCGGAAATCAAACTGGGCTTCTTTTTTCTTTTTCATATTTGGTTACATGGGCACTTTCATTTTGTGCATATTTCATAAAACCAACTTTAACCGGTAATTAAGTAGATCATTGACGCATGATACAGAGGTCTTAAGTCACTTGGTTCAATATCAAAGGTCAGTGACTGATCAATGATATAAATTATTAGGTTTCTCATTAATATTGAATATCTGCATAATAGGTAGTAACTATACAATAGTATTTACGGTAGGTATACGGTCTGCCTAAATATATTGATATGTACGTCCGTTTGAAGGCAAAAAATGTAGAAAAATACACAAGCTTTACCCATGTGCGTCTTTTCTCTTGTAAGTTCTTGTTGTTTTAGGGCACGACTGCACATGGTTAGTCCCTTTCAAAGTGTCAATTACAAATGAGTAAATGAATGTTTATTCACAAGAAGATCCAAGTTTTTGTATGAGTTTAAACTTAGAAAAACTAAGCTATGAACTCATCGTAAAAAAGTTTACTGACACTTTGGCTACTTTTTTTTAACGATAACTAATTAGCACGTTTTTTTGCCAAATTGTCTGACTAATGCACTTGCCTTTCAATATGGTTAAAATTACAAAAGATATATAACTGACAAAAGATGTGTTTTTTTACATACATAGGTAGGTTTTTACGTGCTTACTAGTATATGAAACTCTTTGAACTAGTATATCAAAACTAAATAATTTTACACTGCAGCTAAAAATACATTTCGCTGTTTTGAACGGAACTCACATAAAGCTTCTTAATCCGGTGTTCCCTTTATAAACTCTGGTAGATAAACAAAACTAAATCGTGATACACATAAACATACCACGTAGTGAGGTAGGTTGGTAGGTACCTATAGTATTCACCGCAGCGAGGAAGGTCGGAAGCAGGCCGTAACTTAGGCTACCAGAAAGTATCGATCTTAGTTCCCGCTCAGGACCGAAACACTGTCGCGAATTATAATACAAAAGCTTTTATTTTTCATGTAGGTACGAATGCGCTACACTTTCTGTTTCTATGCATTTTACAATTTCCAATTTCAAATTTTCCTTTCTTCTTTTAAAGTTGTTCGTTCGAATCATGAATTCGAAATCCGTTTCATATTTCAAGAATCAAAACCGCATTCGGTCCTTTCGTAAGAGGTTTTATGCGTCACCCACTCCGCCATTAATTTATTATTATAAGATAGTACCTATCTAATATTAATTCGTGTTTGAGGATAAACCTATAACAGTGATGTGAAAATCCCATATCGAAAAACATGACTTTTAACTTTAATTTTCCTCAAATGAATGCATCTTTGATCGATAAATAGATTATATTTGATTTGGAATTCATAATTCGAAACTACAAAATGCAAATTCCATTGCAACCCATGTTTTTTAGGGGCTTTTTATAAAAATAACACTCAATAAGTATCAAATACACAAACCTAAATCATCCCATATTATAAAGACAAGTAGGTACGTAATAGATGGACCAGTCCAGTTGCATCGTACGCCTATGCATTAAACTTATCAAGTGCCCGGCGGCGACTGTAATTCCCTTCGAGAAGAGAACACGTCAAATGGGCTCGAAGGTCGTGGCGATTTAGAGCGCCCACAGACTGGCGAATGGGCACCAACCTATAGTTTATTTATGAGTTAGTTCGTAATAAAAGCTATGAAATTTGTTTAATTGCAGCTAATGTGTATTTGCATCTCTTCTTCTTTGGATTACGGCCCATTCCCTCTCTTAGAGAGGAGGCCTGTGTCCCAGCAGTAGGAGTACGTTAAAAGGCTGATTATGCTTATGCTTATGCTAATCGCAAAAGTGTATTGGGGACCCGACTAAACGATAAAAGAAAAGTTAGCTCTAAAAATCAAATCCAAAACCACTACGGTAAATATGGTTATGGTGGTTTTATGGTTAACAATAATGTTTCGATATTAACAATCATGTAACAACACTACAAATATAGGTTTGTCTTTCGTAGAGTCGGTTATCTGCAGGAGCCCTTCGTTGATTCAGCTAGGGTTCTCATGGCCAGGTCTAACGAAGATTATCCAGCCAGCTTCGCAGTTATTGTGGTTGACGAACGTTTCCCAGTCACAAACTTTGGTAAAGACAGTTATGCTGTTCTAAAATTAGACTTCAGTAAACATTTCTAAAGTATTTAAGGACACAATCCTGTTGACTTATTAACAACTTATGGATGAGGATAGGAAGATGTTGATGTTGATTACACAGTGTTTTTGAGTGTACCTGCTCTTCTGAGATAAAGTGGCCTATGAGGCTCAGCTACAGTGTAGCTTTCTAAAAGAATTTAAACGTCTCCGGATCAATGTTTTTTGATATTACGGTCTCCAAACAATTTGTCCTCTTTAAGAAATAGCATTAGAATAAGTTTAATCATTAAAAAAATGTATCGTTCGATCGCAAGTCATAAATAATATATGTAGGTACACAAAACCTTGAACTTTTTAAAATTATGTATTTTTGCTTCAATTTGGCAAACACTGTCGTACGAGTTTTTGGGTTGCCAACTTTGTGTGAAATGTTTTTGTCTCGCTCACTGTATGTGCAAAGATATAGAATTACATTAAATGTTTAAGTAGAGTTTGCTGTACGTTATGGTAGTAATAAAATAGGTTATGAAGTTAAATATTAACAGGGCAAATATGCTATGACCTACCGTTGTTCTTGAGACATCCAAGCTTAGTTCATAAAATAGCTTCTATAATACATACAATATAGGTACTTGTTCCAAATGTTATCCCCTAAATCTTCAGCGTACGCTACGTACTTATAATCATAAAATTTGTTTCAAAGAAGAAAATGTAGAAATATACACTTGGAAAATATTCTCTTCTTTAAGAAGTTCGTGCCATCTTTTTGTACAAATAGATGTAGTCTGAAGTAGCAAACAGGAATGTAAACACGTAGACAATACGAGGGCTGCCTTTTAAGTTGTGTTGTTTGAAATAAGTATAGACGATCTAGTAGATTATTACCATTATTGTTTTTTTGCATGCGTTTGAACCAGTTATTAAACATTTATTACAATCCGAAGTGGGGTTAGTCAAAATGTCCGATTTGTATGCGTCAACAGATTCTTCGGGTGAGCTGAAACGTTGACCACGAAGACTGCTTAATTTTAGGGAACGTAAAAATATCGTTAGGGCTCAAGTCGGGGCTGTAAGGCGGGTGATCGAATTCGACATTACGGGTGCTCAAAAACATCTTTGTATCGCGGGCGCTGTGCGAACTTGCATTGTCATGGTGCAGTATCATACGACGTATTCAGTTGTTTTTTCGAAACTCTGTGATGACTTGTGGCGAACAAACAGTGGTATACCAGTCAGCGTTAGCTGTCTTCTTTCTAGTTCAATAGTGGCGATGTGACCACCCTTTGCCACAAACGAGGCAACCATTTTTTTTAAAGTGCTCTGTGAGCGTGTGACTTCGGTCGGTTTTAGCTCATCTTGGAAGACCCAGACAGTTGACTGCTGCTTGAAATCAATTGGATCGTATTTTGGATAGTAGTCCCTGAAATGCTCACGGCATATTATTATTATTATTATTTCACGGTATGTAACATGACGATTTTCGAAGATTAGCTGCCGCACGGCGTCGATATTCTCTTACGACATGGCAGTTTTTGGACGATCTTCACGTGGCTTGTCACTGAAGCTAGAGTGCCCACTACTGCCCACGTTTAAATTCTAAATACCAGCGTTCTACAGTCCTAAGACATGGTGCTGCATCACTAAACAAGTGATCTCCTCAAAGCACTGAAGTCGCGTTAATCCCCTTTGAAAGTTGTAGAAAATTATAGCACGCATATTTTCCTTTGATATTTCCATTTTTTTACAACGGACTTGTCAACTTTGAATAGACGCTACAAAACTATTCGACCCTATTCGACCGATCAAAAAAACATTATTTTGTTTTCGAATTCTAAATTCAATAAGATGAAAAAGTAATGTTTGCAAACGACACGACTTAAAAGGCAGCCCTGCAGGGTACTTGACTAAAAACGACACGACTTAAAAGGCAGCCCTGGGGCCGTATTATGACCTCTTAAAACCATCATGTTTTCTGTGTGAGAAAAGGATAGTGCTATTCGTCCTGTATAGCTCCGTCTCTTTTTCACACCGAAAACATGATGGTTTTAAGAGGTCATAATACGGCCCCAGCAGAGACTAAAAACATCCTATTATTCCGTCAGATAGATTTCCAAAAAATATAGTTATAATAATAATATAGTTATAGTAATATTTTTTTTCACGTAAACAAAAAACGAAGACGATACAGTGCGATGAGAACTCGTGTGACGTCACTTTATGCTATGATTTTTACCACACCGTGACGTCACAAGCCCCCACTCATGATTTTTGAAGTTTTTATCTTCTTCAATTTTAATAGATTTGATAAAGCATAAAATACGTGTCCAATACTTTTCGTTAATCTAACTGACCGACTACATCGAATCATATTTTTATCCCTCAGGAAAAATCCCTACTTATACGAGACTTAAACTTTATATAAACATCGTCTAAACAAACACACATAACCAAAATTCCCTGACACGCGCCACCGCATAGACACCGAATTGAGTTGTGGCTTATGAATTTACATAAATTATTTAGCGAAACTAATGGCTGTCGTCGACTCCTTTATTCCCACAGAACGTAAACCAAGAAACAAGTCATGACGTCACTGAAATCTAGTTTCTAAGTCACTTCCTCCACTCGACTCCAATTCAACTCAGCCTCCCTAATCAAAATGACATAACTTGTAGGCGATATAGCGTGTTATATAATGACTCTCTCGTGAGTGTTTTTTTTTTTCAGTTATTTACTTATTAAATTTCATGCACCATAAAAATACAAAGGTGCCTTAGACATTCTTATCTACCCGTCAACCAAGGGCGATGGAGAAATAATATAGCAAGTGCATAAAAAAGTAATTAAACAAAATAGGTACATGGGTTTATGTACTTCAAAGGACTTTGAATATTATGGATGCGATTATCCGTTGCTAGTAGCCCCGTGGCACCTGGACCCGTAACCCGTAGCCCCGTAGCACCTGGACCCGTAACCCGTAGCCAGGTACACCTGACCCGATTCTGCATAACCATTCCCCACTTCTTCAATCGTTGAATAATTAAATTGTATTGTTCGCGCAGAGCAACGTCGAGATCTGTGCCTCACGAATAAGTAATAATATGCCTGCGTAGATATTTAAGTAAGGACGAAGAACGCAGCCGTTTAAAAATTAAATGTAGGCTAGATATTGGACATGCAAAAACAATGAGGTCTAATTGGGTCAAATGGAACACATTCATAAATCCGTTGTCAAGATTTTTTTTAATATGTTTAATGAAAAATACATTTATAGCCACAGGGTTACATTTCAATGATTAGACAAAATTAGTTAGATGACTCAGTGCAAATGTCGAAAAGAATTGGACTTTGTGTGGCGTGAGCTAGACAATTATTTCCTCCAGATAAAGTAATTTTGTTGCGATTTGTGACAATTATTTTGATATTTTGACCCAACATACAAGGCGTTGTACCATTCATTTTAAGTATGTATTTAAGTAAGTAAACAAAACACTTAAAAGAGCAAAAACCAAAAACAGAAAGGAGAGTACAAATATGATGCTTTTCAGAAAAACTTCCAGCAGACCTGCGACAGGAGAGTTACAGATTTCCGCTCAAAAGAAAAACAATTAACGTGGATAAAAGTCACCTCCATTACCACAAACTACTGTTAGACAAACATTGAACTGACCCTCCGAAATCCAGAGGTCAAACAGTAATTAAACTTTTCCCATGAATACACTGAAAACTTACGTTAACTTTTTGAAATGAAGTAATAAAGGGCGGTAACTAATGACCATATTTTTCAGTTTGATAAAAGATGGATAGACAGAGTTTTCCGTTGAAATAAAACAAGTAAAATATTAGTTATACCAAAGAAGAGTGATCAACTTATTTCATAACTAACATTTCTAGTTAGATACTTTTGCGATCCTACTTTCAATTTCAATTAGCAAACCGCCCGCCATATAAACTGCCAGTGGACAAGATTTTCAAGAAGTCATATTTCAGTTAATATACACAAAACCTTAATTAATACCTTAAACCTTCCTCAATAAATTATCTCTCCGCCATCTCTCCGTCAATTGGTGAAAATCTGTAAAATTCCGTTCCGTAGTTTTTGAGTTACAGGGCGCAGATGACTTTGTTTTATAATACTTTGACTGTAGTATATTTTAATATACCTAATACATGTAGCGACGTGTAAATTACAACGAGCTGTCAAACACCACACTTCCTCCAGTCCTTTAAAGCTAACCAAAGTCACAAACATTCCTAAAGTGGAATGCAGACTATCGATTTCACTTCGCCTTGCAAGTCATAAACATGAAGTTTGCAAGACGATCTACTGCCAACATACCCACGGTTAACGTACCACTGCAGAGTATAACTTGTGAGCATTGCTCTTAAACACGGCAGTCTGCATGCCTGTCACATAAATTGGATAAAAACTTCTGGTTTCAGAATGGTCCTTGTTGGTGACATCGTTTTATCATCGTTACCCACATACTATTTAAACGCAGCGTCTCTCGTCTATCTATCCCGTCTGTATAAGAGTATTAACACTATTATAAATAGATATCATTAAGCTTATGTAATATGTACTCTGTATGGTTATCTGTTTTTGACTTTCACCGGCCAGGTTTAGACTTAAACCTTTACCTACCTTATAGATTTGTTTGACAAGGTCATCAAACACAACCAATTTTATTAATCAAACAGTAAACAGTGTTTATTGACTGCTCTAATTATTTATTTTACAAGCATAAAGATTAAGATAACACACAAATAAATCAAGTATAGTCAACCGCACAAGTAACATTTTCATAGATCCAGTGGTACTACTGATATAATCGTGTTTGTACATATTTGGTTACGCCAAAACATTGGACAAACAGTTCAGAGGGCGGTCATTCCCACGACTGTCGACTGCAACATAAAGCTGCTAAAGGCCATGGTCGCGCGTGCGCAAGGTTCCTTCCTTCCTGCTTCGAACGCTATCGATATACGCTTATGTAGATATGAGAGAGGCTTAAGAGGTTGTGCATATCATTTATGATACGTAGGAACATATAATTTGATTAATAAATCCTATGAAAATAACAGTTTGAAAAGGTGGCAAGTTCCATATTGAAACATTGGCACATTTTTTAGAAAATGCTTGCACTCTACATCCTGGTTCTGAAGGAAGAAAGGAAATCATTAATTTGACGATATTGCAGCAGGTACCACATAAAATGAAAAGTGACATGTATAGTGAACGTAGTGTTTGCTTCGCGGCTATGACAAAGGTTCATTTCAGCAATATGGCTAGACTTGCTGTCTGACGCTGGCCTTCCAGTGAACCTAGAGTGATGAGTAACGGAGCAAGCAGTTTTAAACATAATTTAATAAATAAATACTACTGTACAAGTGTGGATACAACTAAACTAAAAATATTCCACATGTTAGTTAACAATAAATTCAAATCTGACCACATAAAGCTATCGGTTTTGATAATATAAACAAAATAGATAATATTATTGGTACACACATAGAAGTACGTATAGTAGAAACTATGAAAATTGAGATATAAACTTGTCACTAGCTAGAGGCGAAAGGTCCGATCGTTTAGTCGATCTATCGCTGGTGTAATGTTTATTTAACCCACGACTTACATGTAAATGATCAACAGATGTGTTATTTATGAGCAGTCGTTTCAAAACTTGAGTTTTAGAAGTTTCATAGAATGTCGATCGATACTCGTTCTCGTGATGTACAAACCAATCATATCCACAATGTGCAAACCAATATTATAAATGTGAAAGTAAATCTGTCTGTCTGCCTGTTTGCTAAGCTGAACGAATTTAGATGAAACTTGGTACAAAGGTAGCATCATCGTAGGATTTACGATATTTTTCTTTCTGTGAGAATGATCTCTCTGGATAATTTTCGACGTACACGTGGGGGCAGAATCAGCTGGTCACGCCTACATACATAAATGTTTGCCAAAATGATCAAAATCTGTTTAGTTGTTTTGGAAAAAAAACCATCAATCACACATACTGAATTACTCTCTATATTAAGAATATTAATGAGTAGGTAATACCAATGGGTATGCTCCGTGCCAATTTAGAATACCGATAATTTAAGATGTATTCAAATAACCGAATAAATTACTGTGGAAACTTTTCGCTTACAATAAATAAAATTCGGAATTACTTCCGATCTATACATGATCTGTTGCAAAAACATCGCAAAACTTGTTTTATTTTTATTATAAAGGTCATTCCTATTCGTCACTTTTAGTTTACGTTCATCTTAATAACAAGTTCAAGTTCAGGGTCATCCAAAACTATAATAAAAATAAAAATAGATACTTAAGATATATTTACTTACATGATAAAACAAATTTATCATCTTTATTTTTTTTTTTTAATACAGCTAACGATGTTTACTAGATCTAAACCTAGATAGGAAACGGAACTCTTCAATAAATGATAGCAAATCTTTCGGGATTGCTGAACCTAGTTGGTACTTAGGTCGGTAGAAATTTGCTTTTACAATGTATTAAAAAATACCTGAGTCTAAATTCCAATTACGGGATTATGATAAGTGGCTGCTTCTAATTATTTTACATAATTTTAATGGATAGGTATGTATTTGTTTAAAAAACCGGTTATTACGTTATTTAAATACTCTGTGTGATTATTTTTATCCGTGCGGCAAATATTTGGACTAACAGTTACATACTTTTATTTAAGGTAAAATATAACTTATACTGTAATGGCTTATATTATTTTATAAGTATTGAAGCTCTAAACAACCTATTCCATTTAATAAAGCATAAAACTAAGTGGCACGTAATGCTAACTGCATATAACAGGCAAATATTAAGAAATGTCGTATTCATTGATATTTGCATGCAGGCTAACGGCCGCTTAAAGTCATAATGCAAATGGGGCGTCACTATAGATATGATACCTGTATGTTGCACACTTGCGGAAGAGTTTCAAGAACGAAGGTTTCGTGCAGGACATATACACTGCAAATAATTTGTGAACATCGTTTAAGTAGGTACAATTTTTTCCTGCAGCTTTTCTCATATTGCCTATCCGATAGGAATCATGATTATTTACAAGCTACCTATTTTCAACGGCTTAACATGTGTGGCCGGTTCGGTTAAAATAATAGCTTATAACTCTTCGCGATATTGAAACTTTTTACCATAAAAATTTCGTAATAACACTGTAGGGGAATTACTTAACAAGCTTGGATGAAAGTAATCAGCTGGTCTATTCTGCAATCATCTCATTGTGCAAACTTACGTGAAATTAGCTGTCAATCTAATGAACTGACAACTTACTTCACCTAAGTTTTCACGGTGAGGACTGCGAACATCGGGGCGCTTCAACCAAATCTAATTATGAGCAAATGGAAAAACAAAACATTATTTGATAAAGTAAAGAAAAAATATAGTAAATCTCCGTTCAAAGTCCATGATACTTCGTCATGAAATCTAAAGTCCATACACATCCTTGTGAGCATATAGGTTCTATTTTAAATTATGAAAATCAAAACAATATTTTGGCGTGACGAAACAGACAATAATTATGTTCATGTCAGTTGCTTTCTGAACACGTTTTTAAGTTCAACGTAACTTTGCTTACTACACCTTGAAACATTTTATGAAACAAGACGTCCTTTTAAAAACATGTATTTGAGATGAAGACCGACATTCGTCCTAGCTTTAGTTCTTTTCAGTAACGTCAGTCTTAGAAGGGAATATTTCAGTCAAACGAGAATATTCATTTATTTAGTACTAGCAGCGCCCCGCGGTTTTACCCGCGCAGTTCCCGTTCCCGTGGGAATATGGGGATAAAATATAGCCTTAGCGTATGTTACTCGTGGATAATGTAGCTTTCGAATGGTGTAAGAATTTTTTTAAATCGGTCTTGTAGTTTTTGAGCCTATTCATGACAACCAAACAAACAAAGTTTTCCTCTTTATAATATTAGTATAGATTAGCTTTTGCGCGACGATTCGCTCGCGTTAAAATATGTTTCCCCAAAAAAAAAATTGCCTATCTTCATTACCTCTGTACGAAAATTGATCGTTATAAGTTTAGCGATTGAGGCGTGAAAGCTTGATAAAAAAATAAACAAATTCACTTCCACCATTATAATATTATTTAGGATTATTTCGGCAGAGGTTCTACCGCATTGAAGTCGAAAATTATACCGAAGGAATGAATCACCAGTGTAAAAAGTATCCTATGTCATAATCTATGGTCTACCGGCTTTACAAATATCATCTAAATCCGTTCAGCCGTTTAGGCGGGATTATTAACGAAACTTACAAGCCATTCACATATGTATATACATATATTATAGCGAGATTTATCACCATCTCAAAGTAAAATATATTTATGATGCGATGTGTTCAGTGTGAAAATAACAATTGCAAAGGAAACAAGATTTACAGTACTGCATTAGTTTTGTTTGTTTTCATTACTTAGTCAAGAGAAAACATTAGTAACAAAACAACTTGGTTGTACACTTAAGTAATTAGCAACTTAAAACAGTAATGTCTTCATTTACTTAACTGGTAGCACTACAGCTGCTAATTAGAAATATTACGCGCAGAGAAATATTACTTTAAAATACTGTAGTGATAATTTTCGTCTCAAAATTATTCGTGAACGCGAATGTCCTATTTCGTTTTTCCCTTGCATATTCATCTTTTAAACAGGATTTAACATATCCTCGCCTCGTCTGAAAATATAAACTTTTAAAATTTATACATATTTTACAGTTAACGAATTAAATAACGAAATATATAAATCTACGGGTACAGTTACCTACTCCAGAGGCTCTAGACATGTCACGTGACGTTCCGTACGCAACAGAGAAGCGAAGGCAATGGTCAAAACGTCAAAAATGTACCTATATGATTGACAAGCGCTGTCAAAATATTTTTTTTATAGGCACCACTCGCAGTTCAGCAGACTAAAGCTGGTTACTGCTTAACCAGACTATCCTGTCGTGGCCTCAAATGAATTTAAGGACCCAGGGCTCGTCAAAATATCACCCATATATTCAGGCATTTCGACAGTCGTACTCACTGATAGATTGGCATCTGTCTCAGATGCTCAAAACCAGAGTATGACAATTTCTTCTAATCTCTCAAACCAAAGCTGTGAAATAGTTTTTAATCTAAAATCTAACCTTTACACTACTTTGACCAATATCACTTAACGTGATTTGCCATTTGTCAAGCCTAAATAACCATGTTATAGAAAATGAAATAACTGTATAAAGAATCGACCAAGCTTATCATGCAACCTGAAACGAGTCTCGTGACACGTCCAGTTTCATGCCGGTTCTTCTAAAAGGAGAGAGCAGTGGTGGCCGAGTGGTAACGGCCCCGACTTACGAATTGTAGGTCGCGGGTTCAATCCCAGGCAGGCGCATTACTTTGTGTAATTTATTTCATCACCACTGCTCTCAAAACGGTGAAGGAAAACATCGTGAGGAAATCGGCATGTCCTAGAATGAAAAATTTACCAGCCCCCACTAAGCCCGCGTGGTGGATTACGGCCCATTCCCTCTCCTAGAGAGGAGGCCTGTGTCCCAGCAGTGGGAACGTTAAAGAGCTGATTATGCTTATTATGCCTCTAAAAGGAAAGGACTTATTGGAACTGTGCTCCGTGCTTCGAACGATTCATACTGGCCCGTGGATTATGTGAAAAATCTTGCTTCTAACGTTTTTAAGTATCCATTCAGGTTTAATTTTACTTTGAATTTGGAACAGAAGTTCCAATTCTTTACAAAGTTCTTTACGATGTTACTTATCTATACCTAAAGGAATCTTTGAAATATTATTACCAATGAGTAGACGTCTCCCAATCATCGGTACCAGTTTCAACAGAATTAGACTCTTTGATGGCTTGTGTGTAGATGTGTTTACGACGATGTATGATATCACCATCACACAATGGTGGCCAGTGGTGGCCTGTCTGGCCACCACTGGCCACCATTGTTGTTGCACCGGTTTAAATCATATCGATGTATGGTCAGGACACAATGCTGAATGTTTGAATAGGCTCACAAGTAAATAGTCCAATGTTGTGGATGGATCCGGGCTATTCTATCAACAACAAATTCAATACCTAGTTGACTTTTTAAATAAGATGGACTTTGCATTGATAATGAGGTAAACGCATTTGTATATAACCTGACTTTTTGAAACACCGCAGTATTTTTAGGCCTGGGTGGAGGCCTTAAATTCATTTGAGATCACCACAGGATAGTCTGGTAAAGCAGTAACCAACCCAAGCGTGTTGAACTACGAGAAACACTTCAAAAAAAAAGAAGAAACTCATCTGAAGTGATTGTAAACATTAGGATTAGTTCCGCACGTCATTTGCGTGTTTCAAAAGGCAGACAACGTTTTCCACGCCTCATTTAATTATATATACATACACTCCATGCTATTAGCGACTTGTCAAAATTGTATACTCCTTTGTACGCAAGTTCTCTGAATTACTTTGGCTTAAGAAAACTGGTGTGACCGAAATATTTCAATACCTAACTGGAATTTCCTAGAAAACTAATTAAAGTTTAAATAAGTAGCCCATTTAGCTATTTCGGTTATAACTGTAATACGGTACTGCGTCATTAATTATTACAAGTTGTTTGAACGCAGTTTTATTTTTTGAATCAAAGTCCTTAAAATATATTGTTGCTAGTTTTATTTTCGTCGTTACCTTATTTCTAAGGCTTCCGTTTTCATCTTCCGGTTTGTGGCGTGATTCCTTTTGTTGTACATGTATTCAATTTTCTTTTTACTATTTAAAACCTTTTTACGAAACTATTTGAAGCTTTCTTAATCGATCTGCTGCATAATCCAAGTTCGTGTTGTCCAACCGGTAACAGTATCTTTGTAATTCCATGGAACACCATGGTTCAAAATATGATAGACAATAGGAACGAACCTTAACTTTTTCATTAAATTAACAAAATTCAAAACGTGTGACTTGACCGTTTTGCTACCGTAACCACGATTTCATAGGCATTTGCTCATTGAACGTGAAATAAAACGGCCAAGCCACACGTTTTGACTAAAATGTAGAATTTGTGAAGACAGGCCTGGTAAAGTTAGGGCGCATAGATAAAAATCGTGGCTCTACGTGAGATCGGGCCACTTTTTCATATATTTTGAGTAAGGTGTAGTGTAGAGCTTTTAGGTTTAGAGCGTGCAGTCTTTAGAGCTTGGCTTTATACGAGATCTGATAACTTTTTCACAGGGTAATCTGGCAACATTTTTACATGAAAATGTGGTGGGACATGACAAACAAACAGTTAATTCCGCATTATTATGGAAGTATCAAGAATAAATAATTCTGTAGTATGCATAGTATACATATAGTATTGTACGGATAAAATACTGTTATGATTAAACTTGAACAGTATTGGTGACAATGACATTTCTATTGTAATTAAGACATTCGTTTAGTCAACAGTAATTTATTTCCAGCTTAAGCAACGAAAGGCTATCAATTATCCTTTACAATCTCGTACCGTCGACATAAACGGTAACTAATTTGTTAAACGTCGTTCTGTTTCAATTAAAAGACGGTTGTATTAATGAATACATTTTTCCCACGATTTCGCTTCCGTGTCAACTTACTCTTTTTGTTTAGAAGAACATGTTACCGGACTGGTCCCATTTCAATTTGGTGAAGATCTGATGAAGAACATCGGAGATAGGCAACGGAACTCTTGAAAAAATTATGGCAAATCAAATTAGTGAAATCGCATGTCTATATATTGTTTACACTAGTTTATAACACGCACGTGGTAAGTAAGTTTAGATGTGGGGTAAAAAAAACAACAGGTTTTCAAACAAAAAAAGTATAAATTAACTTTAATTCCGGAAGTCGGTGTTCGAAAAACGTAAAGTCGCTTACATTTTTTTGTAGAAGGGTTTTGTTTTAAACTGTGTTTGGAGAGCATTTTATTTTGTTTTGTTTGAACCGCCAAATGTAATCATTGTAATATAAAAAATGGATTCAGACAGAAAGAGAACGTTTAATTCCAGACAGCAATAGAACCACACAAAAACGTGTTCATCATTTTTCTCTGTACTGCCCGAACGAAAAAGTCTTTCGGGATGAACATCATTAATTAGAGTCTTAACTATCGATACGCATTCGTTCCCAAATCGATATTTATAGTCAAAATCATGTCTAATTTACACGTCCTTCATTGACAAGATCAGTACGCTACTCATCTCATTATCTGTTATTTCATAGCTGTACTTAAGTCATTTTCTTTCATAGCAATCTTTAGGTAAGTAAAAGTCAACGAACTATCGCTATATATTACATTCAAATGTTAATTCCAAATGCTGTTTACAAACTAATTTAGCAATAATAGTAAATAAATAAACAGATGCATCAGCTGATTTATCTTATTCTTTGTGAGTAGAGTATAGAAAATATTAGCCCCATAGGTGCAATATCCCTTTTTTTTTTTCTGGATGCGAAATCATCAAATGACTTCTCCCGCTCTGGGCGGAGCGGAAGGGAGTGTCAGACTCTTACTGACTAAAACCCACCCGTGATCCTTCTTGTGCCCTTTGCGTTCCAGGGCCGCGATGACTCTTTCGAACAAATTCCGCAACCCTAGCAGGCACTGACCCTATGGGGCCCCGTCTTCTTTGCTGACGGCTCTTTGAGGCGCGCGTGGAACACGATGCGCCGTCGACTCGGGCCTGGTTGCTATCGGACGGCGAGCCACCCATAGCTCGCCATCCGCAGGCACGCGCCTACGGTGGCCGGGAATCGCCCTGCGTTTCCCGACGCCCGGGGCGTCTTCTTCTGTTGCGGCGGCTGGGGCGTGAGGTTTCCCTCTCACGCACGCGTTCCGCCTCCTCCTTCGCTAGCATTACTGCTTCGCAGAAGGAGGTGACCGCTTCCCATGCCTCCTCGCTCCGGACCATGGCTTGAACCAGGGCCGGACGCGAGAGGTCGCCGCCGCCGATCGCATCGACGAGGACACGGCGGGCTCCGCCCAAGCAGGGCAGACCTCCACCGTATGCTCCACCGTGTCCTCCGGGCGATCCACACAGTGATGACACCCGGACGTGTCCTCCCGCTGGATCCGACACAGGTACCTCCCGAAACAGCCGTGTCCGGTGAGCACCTGCGTCAGGCGGAAGATGAGGACGCCGTGACGTCTCTCCAGCCACGCCTCAAAGAGGGGACTTATCGCCAAAATAGTGACGTGCCCAGCACTGGGTTGAGATCCCGCCGGAGCTCCGTCCGCTGCGCAGCGATTTGCCGTGGCAGCAGAGTTTCACCCCGGCTTAGCGCCTCCACGCGCAACGCGTAAACGTGCGCAAGGGCTCTCGCCTCCAGATCCCACGGCAGCAATCCGGCAAGGAGATTCGCCTCGCCAGAGACCGTGCGATATCCCCGGACTAGCCGAATGGAGGTGCAATATCCCCGGATCCTATCAACAAGGTCCACTGAAACGAAATTCAAGAAAAACTTCCCAGTGAAAGCTTCATGAATTTCTTATGTATCATCATTTGAAAAAATCTCGAATTTTTTGGTCAAAAAACTGTGCGTTTTCCTTGGTCGTGAGAAATTGACGCATTTTTCAAGTTACAGAATATATTGGTGTTTGACAAGACGAGTGTGTTTGAACAAATGTGCTCTCGTTTCTCAAACAATTACCTTTTGAAAAAAAAAAACAAAGTGATCATTTGAAAATACGTAACATGTTTATTGACTTATAAATCTGTTTTTTTTTAAGTTGTCTATCCAATGCGTTTCGCATAGACGTTTACTTTCATTGATTATATTTTTTATTCAATAGATCTACTTTGTTTATACCTACTCAGCGATCACATTTTCTTTCATACTATTTAATTAATGCATTAACTGACAATTTATTATTTATGCGAAATTTATTTACTCTGTCTATCTGTTCAGATCAGAAATCCATTCAGGCGTTGGTTTACCTGGCACACGAATAGTCCATAGGTTAGGACATAGGATACTTTTTCATCGTAGGAGTATGTTATATTCCAACTATCACATGGGTGAACCCGCTGGCAGAATCTCAGCAGTACCTACTTAATAAAGGGTTGTTTTTAGAACTAGATCAAATATCGCAGACCAACTTGATTAGACTCAAGATCTACTTTTTATTGATGAAACCCGTGTTATCTTCCAATAACATACTTCTTAAAACTTTAAATGAAACAGTGCCTATAGTTCAGTATGCAATTATATATAGCATTTATATTAACCTAACCTATTTATATACATAGTTGCGCAGTCTGTTATACGTATTTATACTTGTTGCCTTGGCGCGATCGACTGGACTAATAGCCGGGATCGACCGGTCGATCGGGATCTACCGGTTGGCCATCCCTGAATTATACCGCATAATAAGAACTGCTAGAATCAATGACTCATAAATTATTTATTATCTACATGACAGACATTATACTTTCTCTCAAAACAAAAACGTGGGAGTTTCCCAACTACAAAATTAAGCAAAATGAACTTTATTACTGCTTACTCCATTATTAATAATTATTATGGCTTGAGACATCGCAAAATCACCTAGTCGCGTGAAACTAGCTAATACAAGACGTAATTACATTACCTTGAGACTTCAGCAGAAATCTTGCAAGTTTCTGAAATAGCTTTAAAGTGTGAGTGTTTCTATTTAGCCAGAGCTTTTCTAGGTTATTAAACTGGTTTTAGTAGGTATTAGAAAAGAGTTAGCTAGCAGTAGGATTTCCGGCTGTAGACATTTCCTCTTGCACAATATCATAATATTATCTCGTCATCATTTGCGACTTCAATATAACATCTTATTCGGATATCGCACCGTGACCAAAGAAAGGACACGTCATTCACTTTAAAAAAGGAAAAAACAAGAGTAAAAACCATTTATTAGAACTCACTCATTCGCAGTGCTCTATGCTCTCCCCCCCTCTTGATGGAATCACGTCTGTCTGACCACTATCTCACCTTATAGTAAGCGTTGGTGTGGGCGATCATATTGCACGTTTGCCTAGAAGTAAACTGCATCTAATATACACTCGGAATTCTTTCCTAGAACTCATTATCGATTCTCAAATGCTACACAATACTGTTCAAGACAATGGCTCAGAATCAAAGTTACATAAACAATTTAAGTTATAGTTGAGACAACAGACTGGTTCCCACTAACAGATTCAAATTGTCTAAGTGTCCAATGACTGTTGTTATGACTTATGTTTTATATAGCACGCTGTAGGTACGTGATTGTTCGTCATATTAACAATGGATTCAGCACCTCTTTCCAGCTTGTTATACTTATAGGATGGACAGAATGTTTAGACAGGGTCCTTCTCGAAAAATGCAGCTGTTTGAATGTACGTAGGTAGGTTTAGATAGGTCCGAAGTGTTGATGTTATAGAAAGTAAACTCCAACTCAACTCGGACTTTGACCAGGGCCCCAAGCTGCTATTTTTGAAATTTGTCATTCCATTGTCATTTTTGCTAAAAGTTCGTAATCTGCTAAATTCATAATGGTCGATCATTGGCCGGTCAATGGTCTCGTAACACTTTTTGATATCTGAGCTATTAAAAGAAATGACTGCACAACGACGTTCTAAAGGTTACTGATCAAAGGAACTGTCAAAATGTTAGCAGATTACCGCATGCGTCTGTCATTCATTTGTCATTATGTACAAGATTACCATTCTATGCCATTTGTTTCAATGGAGTGTCAGTGGTTGACCATTGGAAAGTCATAGTGACGCTTTTATATTAGTAGATTACCAAACTTCTCTCAAATCAACCATTATGAAATCAGTGATAGATTATTCTGACACTATTGTAATAGCAGAGTTGAGGCCCAGAGGCGGCGTAAGGCGAGGGCGGTGTGGGCCACAGCCCACGGCCTTGCAGTGCAAAGGGCCTCGCGCCTCACAGCTGAAAATAAATTTGAAAAGTATGGAAAATGTAAAATTACACAAGTTCAGTAAAACCAAAAGGAGAACATTTCTGCTTCTTTAATTTTTTCATTAAAGTTCCAAAGAAGTATAAGTAAAAATTTTGGTTTGTACGAAAACCTGTTTAATTTTAATTCATTTTTATTTTATATTCCCTTCTTCTTGCATCATCAGAGGGCCTCGCGAAATGTATCTTGCCCACATAAAGTGTAGGTCTTGCACCGCCACTGACTACGACGAAAATATCAATGAAACTTATCTAATTGACATAATAAACTGTAGTTTTCGTGCTAGGCTAAATAGCTTCTCTTCTCTCGAGCACGAAAAATAGATTTTATAACAATCGTTATTGATAGTTTGATGCTCCGAATTAGTTGGAGTTTAAGCAGAGTTGGCGTTTACGTATTGAATATGGGCCTAAAATTTGAAATTGCGAATTGGAAATTGAAATCATTTTTAAAACTCGAAAGCAAAATTAATATGAAAGGTACTGCTGCTTCAGTGTAGAAAGTATTTTTAGTATAAGTCCTTCAGTTTCATTACTTAGATGCAACCAGTTTAAAAGATTGAAGTTATGTACTACGGCACTACGGGGCTGCCATAATCAATTTTACTTAATCCACTTATTGCATGATTCAGGAAATATGCGACACACAAATGCTACAATAGTTTACTAAGTACGTAAGCAAGTTAATAGGGTAGTTAACTAAAAAAATCTGATAAGTCCGTCAGATAGATTTCCAAAAAATATTGGAGACGTATTTTTGCTTTTTTCACATAAACAAAAAATGAAGACGATATACAGTGCGTTGAAAACTCGTGTGACGTCACTACTCGCTACAATTTTTACCGGGCAGTCACACTCTCCTACTCCTGATCTTTGATGCTTTTTATCTTCGTCAGTTTTTATGGATTTGATAAGGGAAAAAATACGTGTCCAATATTTTTCTATAATCTAACTGACGGACTAAACATAATCATATATTTTTTACTCAGGCAACATCCCTATTGTGGCTTAAAATTTTCGGAAGTCGACAGAAGTGACGTTCGTTTTTTACCTGAATACGTAACAAAACTTTTCTTTCTTTCTTTCAAAACAATAAAATTAAAAAAAAAATATTAATATAAATATCATTTTTTTTCCGTTAAAACAACCAAATTGTTTTATTTACCTACACGCAGCAAAGTAGGAATCTCAGTTTCCTCGAATTTCTGTAGGTAATATATGTATTTTCCTCAATTACAAATTTGCGAATCCCGCTTCAAATAGCTATTAAAACAGTTAAATTATATTATTTAAAACAGTCGACGATTTCAAACAAGTCCACAGAAGGGTCGCTTCTCCGTTGCTTATATTTGCATACTAAATAAAGGTTGGTCAGACGTACTTTCTAATTTAGATTAACTAGAGAGTTAAAACACTTTTAGAGTGCCTGTCACAGAAGTGGATTCATTTAGATGCTAGCTTGTGCCCGCGACTTCTCCCCTGTGAATGCCGGAAATTACCTACCCCAATGGACCATACCCGAATTTGTCCCTATCCTACATTCTGTAACAAAAATATTCACTTTATCATCATTACTTTAAAAGAAACAATTTCCCCAAGTATTCTAATTAACTTCATCTGATTAACATGAATTAAGTCTCTAAGTTAAAAAGCTAAAAAATAATTATAACTTTATTTATCTTCTCGGACTGAGAACGACTTTTGACATTTGAAACTAACATTAGTCTTTATGTGACGATCTAGAAACAGTCGAGTTTCGAAAGTAGTCGTACGTTCGAGGATTAGCTAGGTAGGTACTCAACTCAGTGCTAAGAATCAAGAATCAGAAGTGTTTATAGTTACATTCTACGACTAATGTTTAATGACTCCCTTTCAAGTTATTAATGTCACTCGATCGTCACTCACCCGTGGAACAAAGATGCCATAAATTATTTTCCAAGTTACTCAAACATCGGATAAAATGAACCGTAAAACTATCAGCTCATAAAACAGTTATAAACATTAGACCCATTAGCTGAGAAATACCACTGATCTGCTTCTGGTTTCGTCAGTCATTGGCATTAATTGGTCTCTGTATTGAAAAAAATATCAGTGCATGGTGGGTTGCGGGCTCGGGCGGGCGCTCTGTTCGTCGGCTCGCCGGTTCGTTTACAATACATGGTATTATAAGCTCAGAGTGTACATTTGGGGGGCGCCGGCTATCTCATCGACAGCGAGCCCTGCCACCGCCGCTGTCGTCGGTCAGCTGTAGTGCTATGTGCGTGTGCGCCGCTCAGTCGCGCTCGCCTCGCCGCTCGTCGCCGCCGCCCGCGCAGCCCGCGCACACCGCTCATCAAAATGACATTCTCAATACATTGACGTTAAATTAAAAACATTGAACATGTGTTGTGCCAGGTTCACCAACTACCTGTTCCGAAGTGTAGTGAAGTACACATGTGGACTAGCCAGCCGCGAAAGTAAGTAAAACTGCTCCAAACGGCCGGCACTCGCGATACGCTCAATCTGCAGTGTTCCCGACGCTAAAATTAAACCCGATAACGTTCTAAGTCTAACGTACATTATAATTATATGTGACTACAAAATTCATTGTAACTTATCAACGGCGATGGCACATAAACTTTACTACATTGTGTTGTGTTTATGTTAGTTTAATGCTTGTTTTTATTGACGTCTCTCGTCAAATTACAAAACTATAAAGATTTTTCGAGGTGCAAATCGTTTTTGCTTGCGCCCTAGTGCGGTGCAGACAGGCAAGTTTAATGCACAATCTCCACACGTACTCAAGGCAACTTTCTAGAATGTTTCTGAGAATTAACTTGAGTGTGTAGGCATAGACTAACATGCACGGGCGCATTGTGTAAGCTGAAGCCTACTCATAACAAACCGCTCGTACTCGGAGCTGAAACATGCACCGCTGACTTTCGGGAGCCATGAGTGGGTACACCGTGAAAATGAAACGAATAGTTATTAATGAAACTGCTGCGTGAAGTCACGTGGGGTAATTGACGCATCGGAGGACTGTACTTACACGACTTACACTGTGCTCTGTTAAAACTTAGTAATTAACTTAATGTTTACATTGACATTCAATTTCCATGCTTGAACCAAACACGCACACAGAACAGCAATATAACCCACAGTTATAATGACTTCATAAGTATAATTATTCAACAAAAAACAGTAAGTACATTGGTTTATAATAGAAATAAGTAAAGCAAAAATCATACGCCAATGTTGCTCGCGATAATAGTTCAGGAGTCAAGGTCCAATATATAATTTATTATTGCATGCCGTATACCTATTATAATGAAAGTTACAATAGCGATTTAGTACACCGAAAGGTTCCGTAGCAAAACAACAAATAATTGTACAATATTTTACGGTGATGTTTAAGAATCCGATTTATTTCTTTGTTACCTCGTTAAAATCTTAAACGAATTAACCGTGTAATTGAAAGATGCAATTAAGAATTTACCTTTAGCGGAGAGAAACTAAGACAGAAAAACTTCTCCTTAAAGATTGCGGATCCAATGCTCTCTCTCGAGTGACCGGATCATATAGTTGACATCTGTGGTAACTACCATGTCGACGTTTACCTACCTACTTCACTGGGTATATACTTATAGACAGTTAGCTACTTGTTTGTGTTTATAGTGCAACTTACTAATTACCGTTGTATTGCCAGTAATTATTTCCATAAGCGAAACACATATAAAAATGTAGTATTGAGCTAGGATAATCGCCGACAAGTTTTATATAGAAACTAGCTGACACGGCAAACATCGTTTTGCCACATAAAATAAAATTAAAAATTTAGGGGTGGACTACCCTTAACATTTAGAGGGGTGAAAAATAGATGGTGTCCGATTCGATCCTAGCCGATATGCACGCTAAGATTCACGAAAATCGATCCAGCCGTTTCGGACTAGTTCAACCACAAACACCGTGACACGAGAATTTTATATAAGTATTATAAGATTAATTCAGCAGTTATGTGCTGGAACAAATAATAAGGAAAATAATAAGAACTTATTATTAATTATTTATAGGTATTGGGTATAAGTAACGTTTGTTATTTTAGCATGATTAATAGTAACTAAGTTGTTAATAAAGCATTATACGTTTTAGGTCTTTACGTATCCCAAACCCAAAGAAGTGTCTAGTGGAACAGGAAAACAAAAAATAATAATAATGTTACTTACATATAATTCCCTTAAATAGCTAAGGATTCAAGCGTGTCCAGGTACAAGTCAACATACGTTAATTATTTAGAAAACAAAAATAAAATTTAATGAATAAATCTAGCGTGTCAATTTTTATTTCCAATTGAACGAATAAAGCGCGCTAACCTTGACCAGGCGGCCAAACATTATCCTTTAGTCTCAATTGACCAGTAATTGCTGGGGACGTCTTCTGTTCTATTCTCAGATACAATTTGCACTTACCGTTCTGTCAAATTGCACCTTAACTGCTGCTCCGCGTTAAAACTTATTATAGAACGACAGGACAAATTGAATGAAAAAACTTGTCGCGATACACTAACCTGCACACGAAACTGACTTTTGTCTGTGCAGACTTTGAACTCTGAAGAAAAAAAAAAACACTATCACATCAACATTGATTTAAATCTGTGCAGACCTACAATACCATTTTCATTAAGAGTTCAAAGTCTGCACAGAAAAAGTAACTGTATCGTGTGAATGTATAACGGATAATGATATTCATAGCGTCAAAATGTAGATGTTGAAATGTCGGATGCGATAACGTCAGACAACGTTTTACACAGTCAACCTTTTTATTTCAGCCAAAATATAAAGCCAAAACAAAATTAGTCAATTATACATAGTCATTGGAATTAAATAAAATTTAGTGGATGAATAGTGTAAATACAACTAATACAAAGTGTCTTCTCGTGCTGATTGTGCTGTCTCCGATGTGTGTTTTATGTGATGTGCTTAAGAACTGCATGGAGCGCCACGTGGATTATATTTATAACTAACCGCTAACCACAACTCGTCACGTTTACGGAAAACTAAAAACTTGAAATATGCCTAAAGGTAAGTGTCGCTTTAAGGCTCCCATAGACAGGCGTATCGTTATCGCACTGTCACGCCATGCCTGTCTGCGGAAGCCTTTACACAACAATATTCACGAATATCGCAGATTCATTAATCATGGTATAACTCACTTCCATCGATGTATTTTCCTTAAGTTTCTCAGTATACCAAGAAGTTGAGACATGTATTAATTAACCTTATGAAATTGTGTTAATTGATGAAAGAATTGCTATGGTTACATGTTTGTAATAGCTATTAATTAGCTGACAAAATATTATTAATTAATTATAATAATATTTTTTTAAACATCGTGGACTCCGCGGCTATACGTATTCGTGAAATGTTTATAATTCCCTGGTTGCGGCTCACGTGTCCACATCTCGTGTGACATCATCGCCACTAAGCTGAGTCGTCAACTGCTGATTTCAAGGCTGGCAATAATAATCAACAAATGCAACTAATCTATTAAAGTCAATAATAAAAGAACTAATCAATCACATGTGTGTGCCTCGCTTCATGCAATAAGCAATCAATTCACAAGTTCTTTGATTGTTTGAGCGCTTCTACGGAAACTGTTGGTGCATCAATCCGCACCTGCTTCTTAAAACGTTCGCTTCGAATGAAACTTTGAATTTAATTAAAGTTATTGAGCTCTCAGACAAAACACAAGCAGGAATAAATCTAACTGACTACTTCTTATTGTTTCAGTCATAATTAATTACTATTGTTTACAGTATTTATATAAATATCTGTTTCGTACTTTTTGTCTCTCAATTAGCTACCTTGAGTCACAGATCTTCATCTGTCTAGCCTTTTCCCAACTATACTGGGGTCGGCTCAATCCGGATTCAGCTGAATACCAGTATTCCATGTGGGGCGGCTACCTACCAGACCTCCACGCTACTTCGTGGCAAGACTGGAGTCAGATTTTCTGATGGCAACGACGCACGCACGCACTAAAGCACGCTAAGTGTTTTCCGAAGCACGGAAGAAACTCAATATTTTTAGATGATCACCCATCCACAGACCAACCTTGGCAAGCGTTTCTTGGCCTTGGAGATCGACCAGTGTAGCCAATTTGAGTTCAAATATCAAGATTATTATGTTTTTATTCCACCTATAAACAACATAACACGATGAAATAGGTAGTGTTTATTTCATAGCCATTGTATATGTGCAGTTCTAGTAGTTTTATATTACCATTGGGAAAAGCTGAGAAAATTTTGAGGTAAAATAATACAGCGGTGAGCTTATGAAAATAAAAATCTTGAGATATAAGATGAACATATTCTACCTCTGCGTCTATGAAACAAGTTAATGTCATCGTTACAGATAATTTGAAGCGGAACAGGATGGTTTCATGGACTGAGCTGCTAGGCTTGTTAAAGACGACAAAATATTTGATAAGTGAAACGATTTTGCTATTAGGGCAGTGTCTCACGCACCGCTTGATTGGCCGTCTCCCGTTTCATATTGACGCCACTTGTATCAATGAAGTGCCATTGGCTCATTGTTTAATCGTCAGTTTTATCGGCTGTAATGAACGTAGCTAAGATGTCCGTGCATGCGACTCGTTAAGGCACCCAATCATGATACATTGGCATTCAGGTTGCCAACGCAATTCGTATTGTTTGTAGCTCGGCAAACGTGCGATTTTTTACGCCCATTTCCAAGAATTTGTTTGTTTTGATGTCTGAACTAACGCAACTGTTTGGCTCATTAAATTCCTGTGGATTAGATTCGGTTTTAGCTTTTCTGATTACGTAATCGTTTCTCCTTTTGAGATTGCTTTTTCTTTTAGCAACCCTGCCACCTGTCTCCGCAATATCATGTGTAATCCAGCCGAAAACATAAATGTTATGACCACAGATGGCATATTTTTCCGTACGACCTTTCAAAAATTCAATGTTCTTATAAAGAGCTCTATGTGGTTCAATTTTAAAATGTGGTAAGGTCCCACAAGTCATAATTGCCAAAGCCATGATCGTTAAATAATACACGTTCCTCCTTTCATATATCTGCAAATATTTTATGTGAAACAGTACAGTGGAAGCGAATGCATTAAAAGAACAATAACATTGGCTTGATTGGCGCGCCTCGGGCGTCGCTTCTGTGGCCCACGCTCGCTCTCATCTCTATTGATTTTGGAACAATTGTGCACAAACGTCACTGACCCAGGAGTATTGTTGGAACATGTGAATAGTGAACTATTGCACCATTTCGGGGTTGCCGTTACGTCTGGCAGTTTCGGTCATAAAATAGAATTAGTTATTTTGTGTTTGTTGCTTATTGAATGCTCGTGTTGAGTTTCTCGGCTGCTTCCTGAAATTTTAGATTGGAAGACACATCCCTGTTGCGAAAATATTTTTATATAATTAACCGTGATAAATCTGCATTTATCACGGTTAATTATATAAAACTATTTTTTTTTCATTAGGGCTACACCTGCGCGTAGCCTTAATGTGAGTAGGCTCAGTAAGAAAGGTGTATGTACATATGTACCATCAACACGGGATGCACATGAGTATGCACATGTTAGCGCTCCGACAACATCTGTTTCTGCGCCCCGGAAGGCCGGAACCGATTCGCATCATTTATTTATTGAAGTTCTTCATCATTTATTATTGTCACGTTACTGGTACAGACAGGAAACTGCAAATGGGATTTATGTGCTTGAATTTAGTGAAGGATACGCCAGGGTCTCTTGTGGAAGAAGGAAATCTTATAAGATATTGTGCTGACTGGAAAACCATGTTAAGATTTGGTTTAAGCATGCTAAAAAATCAAATAAAAAGTTTCAAGCCACACGATTCCTTCGGAGTCCCTCTTTCTGACTCAGGGTTCACAAACATTTTCTGTCATCAATATTTCTAACGCTACGTTTTGTCCACAGGCGACGCCGATATGTCGCTGAAGCAGGGCAGCGGCACCGGCAAAGTCCACTTCGGTGGTTTGGACGATGTGTCCTTGTACGGCACGCCAGTGGAACCAGCGCCCCCGGCCACGGACGCCAAGCAAGGCTTCCTGCGAAACCAGCTGCAGGCACTTTTCCAGCCCACCGACAACAAACTAGCCATGAAACTGTTCGGCTCGAAGAAGGCGCTGATGAAGGAGCGCATCCGGCAGAAGGCAGCCGGCCACTGGGTCATACATCCGTGTAGTAGTTTCAGGTCAGTGGCTATTGTTACACGAATAGTTTGGTACAGCGGTACGAGTATGTAAAGATCTCACCGAGTAGACTTTATTAAGTGAAGTGAACATTAAGTGAGCTGTGAAACCACACTAACAAAATGTAATGAACGCTCACTTCATTCATGCTCACTCCACTTTAGTTGACACATTGAGATGGTGACAGAGTAGATTGACAACCTTTTTTAGGTGTACGTTGTGTTCCATATCGTTAATTAAATAATACTAGAGATGTGTTCGTTTCGACGATTCATCATGATGGGTCGTCATGTGTGGTCGATAAAATATGTTTTTATATCGTTGGATCATTCAGATTTAGTCGAAATGAGTAATGTAGGTCAGCGTTTATTCGGTTTTTAATTAATATTATCACTGAGGTTAATTGCAATAAATTAACAGTTAATCGATGCGTAGAGTTCGATCGATAGATCGTATTTTAAATCCATATTATAAAAAACCACTTTGACAATTAATTACTTTGGTATTAAAAACCTTCAATATTATGATTAATATCGCTACACAGGGAAAGCTCTTTATATAAAGTGTACCTGTTAATAAGCGATCAACTAATAACGCACGGTGTGTTGTTTGCATTAGTATAGCATTGGTAAGTTTAACTATAGTTTAATGGTTTTACTGCCGCCATCTTTGATGAAAGATCGTAATTCTGACGTAAACTTAGGCATGTGCGTTTTGTTCGTTCGTTTCGTTCAATGTCAAGTATTCCTTTAAAATACTTTTTGTTTGGTAACTTATGAAGAAATTATATTTTCGGCTTGATGCGTTTTATTTTATGATTATGTGTGCGTTTGTAAAGACATACGTTACTGAAATAATTCGTCTTGTATGTTAAAAGGTTTATAATCACCTCAGGTACAACCAGGACAAATAATATTCCGTTGTTAGAACAACGGAATATTATTTGTCCTAAAATCCAGGACATGACCTACCAGTGCGCTAATTTTCGTTTCAATACAGTTATAACTGATTGATTAACAATTATATCAGATTTTCACATTCTCAACATTAATAAGACCACCTTCCATTTAAAAGAATTTTGAGTAACTTAAGTCAGACAATAAGTAAGTTATCCAATGGATAACAATTTCGTACAACAAATACAGTTGTATTCAAGAATATTGAATTAAGCTCTCATATAAATTCAACTAGAGATGAGGCTGCCCAATTCGAATATAAACTTCTACTAGAAATGGTAATCTGTTTTTGATAGAACTAAGTGGTATTTCCATAAATAAATATTTAGATATTTATTTGGTCGATGTACTGAGAGTTTTAACTGTTATCTTTAACTATATTATTATTCCTTGAATACGTTAACGAAATGATAAAAAACTATGTACATCACGATGTCTAAGAATATTGAAATGTAAAAAAGAGACGCATCAGAATAATTGCGAACGCAGAAATTAATACCTAGCAAAAGACATCAATAACTGTTACAAAAAATACAAGAAAGTCTTTACTCTAGATTGATAAATCACCTATAGCTATTAATATTATTTATCGTTATCTTAAAATCATATATACGATAATATTATAAAGAGGTAATGTTTGTGAGGTTGTGGGTTTGTGACTTTCATTTCAATCTCGCTCGCGTGCTGTTCAGAAATTCACCCAGCTCTAAACCCGCGTACCAAATTTCATCACTTTTCTTACCCTGATTTTCACGTATTATTTTAAGTAGGATAGAATATCATTCACAAGTCACAATTAAATATCCACAATACGACGGAACCGATCATAGAATCCTATCACAAAAGCCTCTAGGTTATTTTACAGGTAAACGTAGCAATTACTCACCTGCCGACCATTTTGTTCAGCCAACCGTTAAGCAGTGGTGTTGAATGAGTAATTATATAGAGCCGCTAACTCATTGTCAGTTGACGTATGGCGCTGACTGTACTGGGTATGGGTTTTGAGTGGTTTTAATTGGGATTGGAATGATGATTTTTTTGGGTTCCTCGGCGGTGTTTGAAAAGACAGGGATCGATTTTGATAGCGCAGATTCCATTCGTTTTGAAAATTTTGACATTCGTTATCGGGATAGGTAGTATTATTTTGGGTCAATGATCCTAAATGATAATGTTAATATGGACATGCCCCGGGATTTCCCCGGATATTTTTCTAAATGCCGATGTGTTGAATGAAGTTGAACTGTTTAAGATATCATAAGTACGCCCGACGACATATCAAACTATTAATTTTCGGTAAACGCTAGTCCCGCGCCGTGCTTTGTGCCATATACCTTAAAAATCCTGGGACTCAAAACGAATATCCATGTTCAGATAACGGTTACTAAATCCCGCGAATTGCTATTCGCGGGATTTAGTAACCGTTATACATGGATCTTACCTATTGATCAATGGTTATCAACACACAATTAAAAATAAAAATAAACTCGTTTTATCATGACATAACATTTAGAAAAAAAAATAGTTTATATTACCGGATCATTTTGATCCGGAAAACTTTTCAGGTAAATGTCACTACTATGATGTAAATAGAGCCATTATAAAAATCGCACCCAATAATATCAAATTTAATATAGGAAGTAATTTCCATAGGTTGTTGCGCTGACTCCGCCTGCCGACCTTCACTGTGTGATTTAGCAATCCATTACACTAGACGGAGTTAATATTTTCATAAAGCCAGATTTATGTGACTCATTCAGATCTGTTTTTAATGGCAAATATAGCTAATGTAAGTGGCTTTATTAAAATAGTTTTGAAACTACGATTAGGTAGGCAATAATTCTTTGATGATTTTCTAACTTTTTACTTACCATTACATTTCCCAATTCAGACTTGAAGAAATTATATTTCAATAAAACAGACTATTTAGAATTTTCAATGAACAGGACCCAAAAACTACAACAACTACACTTGGGCCACATGGAAATAATTTCATATGGTTTTGTACCACAAACTCGATAGTTTCTGCCAATCCCCACATACAAAGGCGTGTATATCTGTATGTAAAATAATACAATATGTGTCATTGAGAAGAAGTCACTTTTTCCATAACTATTCATAGAGCATTATTTAGTAGATCACTATCATTACATTACTAAAATGCACAAAAAGATTATTTTCAATGATATGGCAATGACTACGAATAAATAAATAAAAATACAAGGCAAAACTACTCTCGAAATATACCTTAACACCTGCATGAAAACCTTTGCACATTCATTTGTGACCTTTGAAAGGGAACACCCCGTAGAGATTTATAGGTAGGACTTCTGAATTAACAATAAACTCGTAAACACAAATGCATCATTTACCTACTAAGATGAGCTGTTTTTGCCACTGAAAAATACATCAATTTCATAAACACACATCCGTGCAGTAATAAATATCTAGCTACTGCGCCAGTCATCGCACAAAGCTTTTAAATACATATAAATATACCTAGCAATGCAAATTATACTGAGCAGAATAATATGATTCGTGGCTATCATCCTGCATAAAAGGCAAGCTATTTTAACTTAAGTTATATACAGCACGAACTTAAAATTGTATGTTTCAATTTTAAGTTCGTGAGTGGATTCACAAAGGGCACATTGTGGGCCTAATTCGGACTAGTAATTAGGCCGTCATTGCAAATTCCTATAAAGAACAAAAGCTTGTTAACTATACTAGGGAAAGTTCGCAATTAAATCCGTTAACGAGCTTTTAGGAAATGGAATTTAAATCCTATACCTATATACTCAGTCCTCAAAAAAGTATTTTCTATCAAGAAAATCTAAATACATAGATATATATGTATGTGAATTTTCTTTTATGAATAAGTTAAAAAGCATACGTTTTATATAGTGATTGTGTATTTTATCGTTTATCTTCAATATTATAAAGCCAAATAAAAACACCTAATAAAAATAGAACTTCCTTCCGTCTTTAGAACCATCCAAAGGTGGTATTTATATATCTTTAGCGATAAGGCCGTCCGTTGTGTCAACCTTTGTAATGTTTTCTTAACTTATATTTTCTGTAACTTATATGGTGTAAAAAATAAAGTGTATTGTAATTTTATTTATAAATACACAGAGATATTTTGTATCACATGAGTAAAAAATGTTTTACTGCCAAAGTGTATCATACAATTTTTACCACAACATAATATTGAAACCAAATTAAAAATTCAAATACTATTATGCATAAATATGATCTGTATTGACGCCACGTGATAAGCATTAATCATTCATGCAATTAGCATCATTTCAGTATCTATGTCACTGTATTTATGCCAGCAATTTTTTTATGCGCTACAGATAAAAAATAAGAGTGCACCTCTGTTGCTCGCAAGTGCATTGACATTGCAACGAATCACTTTAAAAAGCTAATTGGATAATCATATTGTTCACTAGCATCGCCTCGCGGTTTCACCCGCGTAATTCCCGTGGGAATATGAGGATATAATATAGCCTATGTTCACTGGAGATAGTGTAGCTTCCCAACACTGAAACAATTTTCCAAATCGGTCAACTAGTTTCGGAGCCTATTCAATACAAACAAACAAAAAGACAATCAAATCTTTCCCCTTTATTATATTAGTGTAGATTGAAAGGTAACAGCTTTCTAGCAACCGATTAGGTTGTGTTATTGTAAGTGCTTAGGTTGTGTAAAGTTTAATCCAACGTTAGTCGTTTATCGGACTGTGACGTCCGTCCGACATCGGAAAGCTTCCGGCCGAGTTGCTGGCTCGATTAGATACCGTCAACTGATCGAGCGATTTGATACTCGATATCGAATTCATAGACACTCGGGATTTTTCGTCTTCGAGATTTTTATTTTTGTCTTCATACTTTTTAAATTCTGCTGAACGTGCAGACCGGATCCTATTCCTTATAGGCTGTAACATATCAGTAGGAAGCCCACAGAATCAACACACTTCACCAACTCCGATTCGAGATTCAGTTTGATGTTTTGTTTCACTCTTCTTCGACCCGGTTCGCTGGAGATCAACCTCATCACTTCATTGAATGGGTACTTGTCAGCCGACCTTTGCTGACTGACGGTAAAGATCAAACCGATGACCTTGGCTTCCGTAATTTATCCGTTCGTGCCGAATAACCCACTTCTCTCGATAAACCTCAATGATACAGCTTCAAAATTGTACCTACGTTTCTGCTTTTTTTATTTCAATCTTAACATAACAACGCGCCTGTACCTATTCCCTGAAAAATTGAGCAGTGGTGGAGACACGTTCTTTTTAATGTTTCTATCAATTGGGTACATATCAATCCGCATATCGGATTGCTATTGGGAGATTCCTGATAAACGGTCAAGAGCGAGTCGAACTTACGTACAGATCCAAACGAATCATACTTTATTAAACTATGGTTTTCCTGTAAAGTCAAAATCAAACAGTTTATTACGAACTAAATGTACAATATTGATGTTATGTTATGTTTAGTACTTATGACTTAGCAGCCTATAATCGGTATTTTCCCAAAATTTTAGGCTTAGTAGTTGCTTGCCTCAACTGAATCGGTCGGAGATTACCTGTGACAGACAGACATACGAGAGATTAGGGTTCCGTCTTTCTTGCGTTCGGTACCCTAAAAACTCAATTACACTGTTTATCCTGCTAATCATACAAACTCAGGACTTTATACTCGCCCTAGCAACCGTCCCTACAACCAACTGGCCAATTAAGGAATACACGAAACTTAAATATAAAAATTAAAAGACAACATAACAGTCAGTCGATTCTACATGATTATATTGAGCGTAGTTTCGTTTATTGTATCACAGTATCGTTTCGCCGACATGACAGGTAAAGGACGATTCCAAGAGACTAATGCCCGATGAGACGATGTTTTTTGAGTCATGTCTTAGAAATATGAACCGTTATGGATTACTGAAAATAATTGTTTGCAATAGAAACACTAAATAGCTGATAAACCCCGTCATAGTAAGATTTCTTCATTTGGAATTTCTCACTAGCAAGTCTGAGTGCAACGATCGCATTCGTATCTCAGTCGCTATCTATCAAAACAGCCTAAATTACCATACATTTTTGACAGATAGCGATTGACATGCGAATGTGAACGCCGAAAAGAAAAAAAAACGAAAAGAAATGAAGAAGAAAAAAAAACAAAAAAAAATAGAAGAAGAATAAAGATGAAGAGAAATGGCTGAATGGTGTCTGGAATAATATCCGGTTGATGACATAAAGCTCACCACCATGCCAAATCAAATATTAAATAAAAATAAGAAGTCCCGAAAGGTCTATACATAGACAATTAGACATGCAATGGGTCAAAAGTTACCTATATCAGTACCCGTTAAACTTTTGGCATGAACCCACTCTTCAGAAATACTACTTTATTGCGGAACCAACATTTATAAGTACCGTAATCTTTTAACAACCCATGTATGTGTTCATTCAACCATATCTCCATTAGCCATATAAAAAAGACGTCAAAAGAACGACAATCCTTTTCAGCAGAGAAAAAAAGCCGAAGAATACAGATTAGCGAATACGAGTACAATCAGTTCACCGCCATTAATAAAATCAACAAAGTAACAATGTTCATCAAAAGCCATTGGCAGAACAATGGCAGCGTGCGCTTCGCGTAATGACCGGACAATACTCGAGAATGACTGTATCCACGTTGACCGTTCAGAATGTAGAAAAAACCAGAAGCCACAAACTCGAACGTGAACTGTCGCAACAGTATGTTCTGAAACTACTCACATTAGGGGCTGTTTTTTCAACCACAGACTATCTATAAGGAGAAATCATTTTCAAGCAAGTACAAAAAAGAAAGTCGGTTTTTTTTTACTTTGTGTTTTTGCCGCTTTTTCTCTATTTGCCACGCTCATTTCTACGTATTTAGAAAGAGAAAGGAGTTTCCCAAAATGGTAAAATGTTAATCAGCTGATACACATGGGCCCTGTTTTTTATTATTTTTTATTTTATTATATATTTTGTTTCTGGGGACACAGTGCAGTGTGTGTTTCACATTGAGTTATTAATCCAGTTCGTCTTCTGGTTTATTCTTCACTGTATGGTCGACCGGAATGATGTGCGGAAACGATCTCATTGAAAGAAGATACAACCGGTTAGGGTGAGCAAATCTCGGTTCCAATGTCAAGAGTCCATGAATTATAGACTATGCGTGTATTACATAAGGTGTAGTAGACTTAAAGCTTTTTGTATACAATTCATTCATTTATCTCTCTGGTATCTGAATAAGAATAAAAAATTTATTGATAGATAAAATTGCTTTCCTTTTTTGGGAAAAATATACATATTGAATTTCATATCAGAAATTACTCATTACGCCATGTTTAGCACTGGCAAGCCTAAAACGTGTAAAAAAACGTCAGACATAGGCAGTAAATCAATCGATTTAAATAAATAGGTTAAAATACCTATTTTATTTAAATTGATTTACTGCCTATGTCTGAAATTTTTTAACTAATAGTCCTTGCTAAACTCGATGGGAATGCAAGGCAGAGCCATTCACTAAAACTTGTACTCCGAGAATTATTGAGTAGCAGCCACTTGAAACTGAATAAAAACATCCACGCTTGTACTTTAAATAGGTACTTCTGTTAAAATACAATCCTAACTTGAAGATGTTTGAACTTGTGGAGCTTTCCAAAGAAATAATACTTCAGCGAGTGAAAGAATTGCAAAAACGTTAGACTTTCTAACACTTTCCTGGAACTTTCCTCTTAGCATTGAAGTTCATTGACACAAGTTTTATGGAGCAAGCTTCTTTGTCATCTTATTTCTATGTCTGCTCTTCCAGAATTAAAATAATTTCAGTCTAAGACAGATGCAACAACTTATTCTGTGTCCATTTTTGCTCGCTGACCCTAGGTTTCATTTGAATTTCACTTTTTCTAGGCTGTAAATCCTTATAGAAAATTTTATTGAGCACGTGATATTTTGGAATTGGATGTCGTATAATTAGGACTTTTGACAATTTTGCTGATAAAACACTTTCTAAAAAGCATCTTTTCACTGAATTTAAAATCTAAAGGAATCAATTACCTACTTAATAGATACTTTTACACACAATGTCCACATCTCTCCTTTTCAACAGGTAAGCTGGAAGTGATTTCTATGGAAATAAACATCTTCAATCTTCAAAAATAGGTTCAAAATAAAACCTTTTGTACCTATTTTTCTGATTTCTTCTTCTTACATTTTTCATAAACGTGTGCACATTAATTGTTAAAAAAATAATAAAATAAAAATTCAACCACTCGCAATACCCAAACATTTAAAGCACAGCACCATCCTATTCTTCAATCCCAAGAACAGCAAGCAAGCAACGGATTCCCATTACACTGTTCTAACAGACGTCACCCGTCAGAGGGATCGTTAAGCCACAAATTGGATCGCACCTGGTCGAGTCTGGCTACAACTGAGTCGGTCAATAGCGCTGAAGTTCCGCCTCTGGGTGCCATTTGCACATGATTGCTTGAGACACCTTCATACGACACCTGAGGCGAACATTGATATAAGGCCGGGTTACCAGTAAGTACCCGTAGACTCTATATTGTAATGCTAAGTAGGTGCTGTACTGGAAAAAATAGCATTCTATCTGCTACTACGATTGTCAAAAAGTCTAAATTGTTTGAGTTCAACATGCACCAACCAACAACGTGTTGAATATGAATTCTACATTTTTTTAAGCAATGTTCGCATTCGCTTGTCAGTTGCAATATGACAAAAAATGATGAACACTGAGGCTATTTTGACGGACAGACAGAGCAAAAATTAGTAGAATTGGCCCTCTTATATTGTTAGTTGACAGAAATCGATTTTACTGGTAGAACATCGTTTTAGTAAAGAACCTAAAGTATGAGTGATGGAGACGGCTCTCTACAAAGCGGAACTTTTTCTACAACCAGATGGCTATAAAATGGCTTCGCAAGTGTCAACTTCATATTATTATAAGCTTTAAACATATTATAAGTATGATGGATTAGGTCTGAAATACACATTACATTATTGCAGATTGGAAAGTAGTTCAAAGTAAATTGTTGAAGCAAATGGATCGTCAAATACGAACATAAACATAGTACGCTTGCGGCTAGTGACGTAACATTATAATTAACTCAGTATCATGTACTTTGTTATATTGCTCACTCGGGCACATGACCGCGAGACGAACACGAGCGAAGAGCAATGAAGAAATTACGATGATACATCTAAATAGCATTATTTGGAGGAAACATTAATAATGAAAGTGCAGTTAAAAGCTACAAGGTAAAAACGCCTTTTTCGTATTAAATAAATATCTAGGTACCCATACAGCAATTCAAACGGACCAAAGTAAATAGCTATTGATTTTTCATCAGGTTGTTTAACGAGTCTGAAAACACGGACGATTCGTATAAAAACTGAAAATCATGTCTGTTTCAGACAAAAATATGGCTCCCGGCGCGGGATCCTCCGTTTGTTATTTTATTGCAAGCTGAATACACAGACTAAATTAGTTAAGACAAAAAAATATGCGAGTATTTTAAAAATACTAGTATTTCATGAATTTTGTAATAATGCTCGTCTTTCGTTTCTCTAGGGAAAAAGCGTAGATAAGAAATACACACCAAAAGTGTGGCCGAACGCTTTGTTCTATTGGCACGGCCATGTTGCATCAATAGTGGTGTTCATGTTCATTGTGTTTTGTTTCAATCCTCTATGCAGAATGGTTGGATCACAGCACACGATCGGGTTGCTACAGAATCAAGGGCAAATGCAATAACAAATGGCGCTACTAGGAAATGAAGAAATTGCTTATCAATATTGTTTCCTACGCGGACCGTATCGCGAGTTATGTTTTATAAACATTACCCGTATCAGAAGCACGGACAATGAGAACGGTACAAAGCTCCATGACTCGACTGTACCTAAGTCGTGTATTTTCTCTAGAAAACGAAAGAATACAAAGGTACAATACAGTACATAATGTGTTTGTTCTCATTGTACAGGAGCTTAAAATATTAAGGCACGGAGTCCGTATCCCGCGGTACATGTTACGTAACACAGGGATATCTGCCAAATTATCATGCCTCAGCGTTTATGATGCCTTTTCACGGATAGGAGATTGCCTCAAGAAAGTGTGTGGGAGGAATCTTAAGAATTTTAAACGTAGACTGTGATATACATACCTACGTATGTTTGCAAGACAATTGAACTCAATCGTATAAACATGTGTGTTAGTCATTGTTTGCAGAACTCGAACAAACCGACGGAAATCATTAATTACTATTATGATTCTGTACACTCATCTTACTAGATCATTGACAAATCCTCAAATCAAAATAGCAGTGATGATAACTTCTGATTGGGATTTTTCTGGAAAACTTTCTGACGAAGAAATCTTGGAGTTCCTTCAGTTCTTATCTTAGGTGGAAGTCACGGGAGAACATAAACTGTTATCAAAGTTTACGGCGAGCCTGATTGATGACTTCCTTGTACATTGTGCCCTTATGGGTCACGTCGGCGCCGGGGGACCCAGGAACTTTATAATGAGCCATGACCTGACCACCTACCTATGTACTGTTTAGATACATGTATTGTGAACTTCCGTGATAGTAGTTTCTTTTTTTCTGGATAGGAAATCTCAAATGATTTCTCCCGCTCTGGGTGGAGCGAAAGGGAGTGTAAGACTCTTACTGACGAAAACTCACCCGTGTTTCTCCAAGTGCTCTTTGCGTTCCAGGGCCGCGGTGACTCTTTCGAACAAATTCCGCAATATCAATAACTTTTAGATTATTATTTCTTTGTACTTCATGAAGAAATTCTTTAATATAACTACTATCGATAAAATCTATCCCTTGATGGATGCCACATGATCAACGGCAAAAAAATGCTATACAGCGACACCAATCCATCGACCATTTGTTGACCATGTTTGACGGATAATAATAATAAATTCACAACCGTAATTTTTCTGTGTTACCTATTTTTCCCTCTCGTGTTTTTATACCACGAGAGGAACACTCAATTGGATTGTCATTTTTAACATCACGAGAATTCTGTACTATTATTACGAAGAACTTCGAGTGCTTTTAATAAAATACCAATATTCATAATCCAACAACACAAATAACGGTTTCTGTATGTAAATAAACATGATATTTACTGTAATTTTCCTCCATGACACATAGACAGACTACGGCGTGATTGCTGTAGCAATATTCATATCCGGAGTTCGATTCTACATCCCGCGCTGTGCCACATTGATTAATATTTGATTAAAACGCCAAAGAGACAAACGGTGATATACACTGGAAATTAATCTTGGAAAGAATTTACTGGTTCCACAGGTGATTTGTTTAAGGATATTAGGTTGATTATTGTGTGATAGGGTTTTTTTAAAACAGAAACAACGTCCTTTCTTTACGCTCCATATATTGTCACTAAAAATCAACCGCTTCGAACGTGTGGACTGTATATGCATAGATATAATTAGAGATAGATAGGTATACACTCATACATCAGTTCGCAATGATATAATGAATCGCGACATTTTAATACTTTTTGGACATTCCGCCCACCAAAGAACATAGTTCTTTATTTACTCAGTGTAATCTAGAAAAGTAACCTAAAATTAGAATAAAAAAAAGAAATAACTCAATTCTTTTTAACAACAAAACAAGTATCCTCACACAGTATACCTAAAAACTAAAAAAAAATTGGTAAGTAAATTAGTACACAAATAATTACTACAGTTATATAATTATGTAACCTTACATTTAAGTACTGACCTACATATATATGTTTCATATATGTAGCTCAGTGTTTTGACACACAATAACTGTTCTTTTTATATATTACTGGTAATGAATGTATAGTATGGTTGGTTTTGAACCGCCCACCATGATTCCCTGTATTTAGTTACAAGATGAAAATTAACAGAACATAAAAATAAACTCAACAAATGGGCACTATAAAGTTAACTAAAACTTAAGATTAAAGTAGTATATTAAGGTAAAAGGTTCTACACAAATGTAAACAATATGACAAAAATATATGAAAGAATTTGAACTTGAAAACTTATTTAGTTAAAACACAGATTTTATTAACTGGTCGCTTAAATTCCCCGGACTTACATTTAACTGTCACGACACGGGTTATATTGTCAGGGCCGGTATGTTTCTGAATAATTTTACCAAGAATCCATTTAGCAGGAGGAATGTTATCCTCTTTTAATACAACAATGTCACCTATTTCTGGTTCAGTACATTTCGAATTCCACTTATACCGTTGGCTAAGACTTACAAGGTATTCTTTCGACCATCTACTCCAAAAATCGTTCACAATTTTTTGTGTAAGCCGCCATCGGTCTAAACCTACTACATTACATTTAGAATAATCATCATCCGCAATATTTAATAGGGGCTCACCTACCAAAAAATGGCCTGGTGTCAAGGGGAGTGGGTCATTGGGATCGTCACTAAGTACGGTGATAGGTCGTGAATTCAAACACGCCTCTACTTGTGCTAACACTGTTGCCATCTCCTCATAGGTAAGTGTAACATTACTGACAACCTTACGTAAATGTGTCTTAGTACTTCGAACGCCAGCCTCCCACAACCCGCCGAAATTTGGTGCGTGGGGAGGTATAAAGTGCCACGTTGTTTGCTCTAAAGTCAACAACTCTGCTATTTCCTTAGGAAGGGACGATTTGGCACTGTTGAACATATCTCTTAATTGTTTGTCTGCACCAATAAAATTTGTGCCGTTGTCGCTGAACAGGTCTTGACAATGGCCTCGTCTAGCAGTGAAACGTTTGAACGCTGCTATAAAACCTTTAGCTGTCAAGTCACTTACGGCTTCCAGGTGTACTGCTCGTGTTACCATACACACAAAAAGACATATGTAGCCCTTGTATGATTTGGATCCTCTACCTGGTGAGAACCGTATACTCACAGGACCACAGTAATCCACACCAGCAGACTTAAAAGGTTTACTAGGTTTTAATCTTGTCTCTGGAAGCAGACCCATTAATGGTTTCGACTTCTTCGTGGAATATTTTAAGCAAACTACACATTCTCTAAAACACTTCTTAACACGTTCTTTTGCTCGTAGAATCCAGTATTTTGTTCTCAAAAGATTCAGCATAACTTGTGGACCTCCGTGTAATGTTTTGTGATGTGCATCGATAATAATAAGCATGCTAAAGTGATGTTTAGCAGGCATTATTATTGGATGTCTTGTGTCATATATCGTGTCTGCTTGTGTTATGCGACCACTTACTCTTAGTATTCCCTTTTGATCTAAAAACGGACAAAGAGTTCTTAACGGGCTCTTCTTAGATACACATCCACGAGTCTTTAACTGGTTCATCTCAACTGAAAACTCACGTTCTTGAATTAGTTTAATGAAGGCCATTAATGTCTCATTTATCTCCTTTGCTGTAATAAATTTAGGTAAACTCGGTCGTTCATTTTTAGGTAACTTCAAAATCAATATTCTCCTGCAGTATGATATAACCTTCAATAATCTCGATAAAGATGAAAACCTTAACGAAATACATAACTCGTTAATATCAGATGAAACAATTAATGCCCTGATTTTCTCCTCTTCCTGTGTATCTACAACGAGTGTATTGTCCCTTTGTATATAGGACTCTGCCAGCCATTGAGGTCCTCTCCACCATAGTGAATGGTTTTTTAACTCATGTGGTTGCAATCCTCGCGACGCACAGTCAGCGGGATTCGCATCTGACGCAACATGGCCCCACTGGTCCGCATCCAAAATGTTCAAAATCGTAGAAACCCTGTTACTAACAAAAGTTGTCCATCTACTCGATCCTCCCTTCAGCCATGCTAGGACCACAGTGGAGTCTGTCCAACCGTATAAATCCTTCTTGGGTATATCCATTACCTGTGACACTTCAAAAATCAGTTTAGCAGCCAAAGTTGACCCACATAACTCTAGTCGAGGAATTGAGACTTCCTTGTCAATTGGCGCAACCTTGGTCTTTGCAGTTACTAAATGCACATATACATTTTTTGAGTTATCAGTAACTCGCATGTAAACTGCCGCTGCAAAGGCTGATTTTGAGGCATCTGAAAAAACATGTAATTCAGTTTTAGAAGCTCGCGTGACATTCAACCATCTCGGAATTGTAATCTCCTTTAAATCAATTAATTTACTTCTATATATTATCCAATGTCTAAGTAGATCCTCTGATAAGCAGTCATCCCACTCTAGGCCTGATTTCCACAGTCTTTGTATGAAGATTTTAGCAACGACTACTACAGGGGCAATCCAGCCCAACGGATCATATAATCTAGCTATAACAGACAGAACTTGTCGTTTAGTGACCGGCTCTTTAGTCTCAGGTAAGTTAAGCACATACTCGAAATTATCCGATTTTTGACACCAACTCACTCCCAGTACCTTAATCGAATTATTCATCTTAATGGGTGTTTTATGATCACTGGCGCGCTCTCCACTCTTACCGACATGACTTAGAAATATTTCATTGTTGCTATTCCACTTTTGAAGTTCAAACCCGCCCGATTTCATTAACTCGTTCATCTCATAGTATAATTGTAAGGCTTCAGTTACAGTTTCAGCACCGGACATCAAGTCATCCATATAAAAATCTTGTTTCGTTACCTTAGCTGCTAACGGGTATTTTGGTTCCTCTAACTCAGCTAGTCTTTGTAAACACTTAACTGCTAAGTATGGCGCGCATGCTGTACCAAATGTAAGCCTTATAAGCTTATAATGCTGTATAGATTCAGATGGATCAAATCTCCATACAATCCTCTGGAAATCGGCGTCTTCATCTGCTACTCGAACCATTCTATAAAATTTCGTAATGTCTGCTACTAGACATATTTTATGGGTTCTCCATCTCATTAATATATGTCTCAGATCTTGTTGTAATTTAGGTCCAACAAGAAGGTCATCATTTAATGACACGTTGTTGTTTCCTTTGCTTGACGCGTTGAAAACAACTCTCACTTTTGTAGTGTCCTTGTCTTCTCTCACCACTGCATGGTGAGGAAGATAGACAGCACGATGATTCTCTATCTCTTTCTCACTCACTTCTATCATGTGATTTAAACTCAAATATTCTTCAAACACTTTATTATACTCTATTCTCAACTTCGGTTCACGTAATAACCTTCTCTCTAAAATCTCTAACATTTTGATAGCTCTCTGTTTTGAACAACCGTACTGACATTTCGGATCCTTCGTTGCAAAAGGTAATCTTACGATAAATCTCCCACTATTGTCCCTAATTGTAGTCAAATTAAAGAAATCCTCACATACCTTCTCGCTTTTAGACATCTCCTTTTGTAATATGCTAGGCTCATTTTCCATTTCCCAAAATCGCGTTAGTAAATCATTTTCTTCTAAATGTACATGTAAACTAATAAGATTACTTGTCGTTAATGAGTTGTATCCACTTGACACTTTTCCTGAAATAATCCACCCAAAAACTGTGTTTTGTGCTATTAAATTACCTTCAGATTGTCTAACAATACCGTCCAGCAATATATCTCCATACACTTCTGCGCCTAACAGTATATCGATCTTACCTGGTCTCGCATATGTAGGATCCGCTAAAGGTAAATTATTAATTTCAACCCATTCATATGAACTCAGGTTGGCTGTGGGAAGCATAGACGTCAAAGAGTGCATTACGTAAGCGTTAACTTGAATTGAATGAGCAGGATTATGGCGTGATTCTATTTGAAGTGAAACTCTGTATTTTACTCTCGTATGACCATCTCCCAGCCCTGACACAAAACCATTTACTGGTATGCGTTTTAACCCAAGTAACTGAACAGTAGCCTCTGTAACTAACGAGGCTTGTGACCCTTGGTCTAATAAAGCTCGAATATTTTGTTTACAACCATTTGAATTGAATACCTTAACTCTAGCCGTTGCCAGCAGCACCCTGGTAGGCTGCAGCTCCTCCCTAGTAAATGTAGTAGTGATGTGGGTATCACCTTGTGATGTGCTCGGTTTCTCTTGTTGTTCACTCGGCGATAATGTTACCTCACTTGCTGGTTTGATGCTCTCGTTACTCTCTCGCTCGAAGTGCAGCAAAGTATGGTGTCTTCTACCACATTTCTTGCAACTCATTGATTGACGACACTTGATGACTGAATGTGTAGGTGACAGGCAGTTGAAGCACAATCTCTTATTTTGCACGAACTCTTGTCTTGCTTTCGGTGTCATGACTCCGAAACGTTTGCATTGGTAAACATAATGTTTCTCATTACACATGGCACACTCAACATCTTTAGGTTTAGGTTTGTTTTCAACTGAAGTGTGAAATGTTTTTGTCTTCTGTGCAGGCTTCACCGTTTGTGTTGATCTTTGAGTGGTAGAATCAATCATTTCTAAGGACCTAAATCTGTACTCTAAATAGTCTTTCATTTGTGACCAAGTCGGAAGCTCATCGCTAGAAGAAGTATTAAGATACTGTTCCCATTGTTTTATTGATTCTGTGTCCAACTTTGCGACGGTTAGATAAACAATAATTTCATCCCAGTTTTCCGTTTTAATCCCAATACTTTGCAGAGACTTCAAACAAGTTGATGTGGTGTCTAGTAAATGTTTAATAGCACTAGCCGACTCTGTATTTATTTTCTTAAGTCCAATTAGATTGTTCATAATAGCATTGCAGTTATAACGTTTGTTATTATACCGTTTTACTAATTGATTCCATGCTTCCTCATAATTTGCTTCAGTAGTTGTGAAATTCCGTAGAAGATTAAAAGCTTCACCCGACAAATTACTTTTCAAATAATGAAACTTTTGAACTGACATTATGGCCTTGTTGTTGTGAATTAGTGATGAAAACATGTCATAAAATGTTTGCCATTCTTCATATTTCCCTCCAAATGTAGGTAGCGTAATTCGCGGTAGCTTTACGTCACCATAGCTGGAATCGTTAGTACCAGCCGACGCCTTAATAATTTGCGCGGGCGCAATTGACGGTAATAAAAATGGCTCCAAAGCTTCTTTTAAACATGTTTTGTATTGTACGTACAGTTCCTCATATTGTTCGTAATAACCCTCGGTGAAATATGTTTCTTTCTTATCTTTTGAAGACTCCGAAAGGATCGTCTTATGACCTTCTTTAAATTCTTTATACTGTAGCTCAAGTACCTCCAGTCTTGTTTCTAAATAAGGTTTCTTAATTCTTTCTCTAGGTGTTTTCTTAAAATTCCGTTCAGATTTCTTCAAATTATTCATTAACTCTTCCTGTAATGCAATACGCTTCTCCATTGTTTTTGTTCGATCGGACCCGTTTCTAATGTAATCCTAACACACTCACTGTTATAGTTACCAAATTAGCCTTTAAATAGCACAAATTGTTCAAGTTTTTATCTCACTCACGTAATTAAAAGGCTACACTCGTAAATAACTATAGTTCTCCGTATTCACACAATTGGTCACCGTAATAACTTGCTTATAACTCATAATTACGTTACCGAACACCCGGCGAATCCTTATCTAAGGAATGCGTTCTTTTGTTCTCGCGGCGGCGGCTACGTTCGATCGTAGGTGACACAATCCGGCTCGTTATGGACCATATGTTTAAGGATATTAGGTTGATTATTGTGTGATAGGGTTTTTTTAAAACAGAAACAACGTCCTTTCTTTACGCTCCATATATTGTCACTAAAAATCAACCGCTTCGAACGTGTGGACTGTATATGCATAGATATAATTAGAGATAGATAGGTATACACTCATACATCAGTTCGCAATGATATAATGAATCGCGACATTTTAATACTTTTTGGACAGATTGGTTTTCCAGGAATTATGTAAACTACCCCTTTTTTAAAACAAAACACAATCCCATTGATCGTCACCAAAGCTCGTTAACTCTCTTCCTCTCTAGTTGCCTAACTTGCCTGTAAATTCGGCAGACATGCATTTATAACTTAACTTTTTCGTGACTATAGCTATCGTATAACTAACGCGAAGTGCATTTTATCGGAATAAAAAGCCGCCTATGGCTTTCAGCAAAAGTGTATATTTCTATCAGTGTAAGTAGTTCAGTCAGTAGGAACTTCCAAAGTTCTCTCATTGAAACATACATAAACAACAATTTTTACCTCTATAATACTAGTTCAGATCACTGTATCACGTTTGCTGCATACCTATCTTCCAACCAAGAAAATCCCACTCATCCGTTACATATTCCTCCCCAAGGATTCCACACTTGTAACAAGCATAATACATAAAATCAGAAAGTTCATCTCATGAATAAGAGAAATGGAGACCAAGCTAATCCTTTTTCAGACCGGAACAATACTATGTTTTCTTTATAAAATAAAAGAAAGTATGCAATATATGTATTTTTACGGGGTATTCCGCCTAGTGATTTTTTAAAGTTTATTTCTATAATGGACAATGAGATAGCAAGACTTAGGGTGTTGATTATGTGACTCAATGAATGAACATTTACGAAACAGAGTTTAGACAGGAAGTGCTTTTTTCTCTTTCCGTAAGAGCTTGTAAGTTTGTATGAAATTTAATGAGAAGTAAACGCTCTTTTGAATATCGTTTTCGCTGATAGAAAGTTGCTTTTTTCTAGAAACTCTCGCAATTACGTTGCGAGATTGACATTGGCATAGTAGATTGACCACGTCACTTCACTGACTTGCAAGTGCTTATTGCGGCAAATAGACGTCTCGTGCATACGTGAGAAGAAATAACCACTATGTAAACAGTCAGCTCTGTACTGATGCTAGTTTCCACTAATTTAGTTTTAAAGTTCCATAAAGAAATGTCAGTATGTCAATCTTTACGCACATTTACGTTCTTGACCAACTAATCTAGCTACTCATATTCTGCACGTGGATTTAAGAGGTACCTACTAAGATAACGAGCGTGAAGCAATGCATGCCTAATGCCTAGGTAAACATAGACATCGACCTCTATACCTATTACACTGCACGTGCGCAAGCGCAGATTGATTAAAAGTATCGAATGCTGACGTCACAGTCATTGGATACTGCGTCAAGCACATGATTTAATTTCTAGCTAATTAAGGGATGTTTCATTTTATATATTACAATTTATAAACCGTATAAAACGTGACACATAAGATTCTTATCACGTGTGAGTACCTACCTGCCTGCTAACTATTTATATAAAAATTACACTATTGTTATTTATTTATATGGCTTTTTCTATAATTTGATTTTGATGCCACTAAGATAAGAATAGTAAAATTGAACGGACCAAACTGTGAAAAACAATATATAATTACCTAAGTAACCTCTATGTAAAATCTAAATCTATATAATACTGCGAATAATTTACACAGAACCTTTGCTACGTCAGGAAATGGTTGTACGTTTTCAGACCTCATCCTACTAATATTATAAACACGAAAGTTTGTAAGTATGGATGGATGGATGGATGTTTGTTACTCTTTCACGCAGAAACTACTAAACGGATTTGTATGAAATTTGGTTCACAGATGGTTTATAACCAGGATTAACATAAAGGATTTTTACCCCGATATTCTAATGGTATCGAAACTTATGTGGGTTAAATCGCGGGTCGCTGCTAGTCCTCATATATTTTTACTACAGACACCGGAAAAAAAACACGCTATAATTTACACAAAAGTCTGCAAGTACCATGACATTGTGACATTCACAAATCCAGAAATACTACGGTGCAAGAGGCTCTAAAGTGCAAAAGTAAGGTTCTATGAGTCTTCAAGATTGCCGTAAAGTCAAAATGTGAAGAATTATCAACGTGAACTACTGTGACGCTTATCATCAGTATACAGTTTGATTTTATGACAGTCATTGTTGCTGGTACAATGCAACTTTGTGTGGATCCTAATGCTCTGCAAGCTACTTGCACACTTTTACCAGTTGTATGCAGTGTATTCACAGCTTAAGATACAAAAACCTAGCCAGTTAGTAACTGTATCCAGCCAGCGAACAAAGCAAGCAAATGTAACCTGCATAATACAGGCCTTGTGGATCAATATCGTGGGCGCCCTACACGGTCCATGCACTCAGTACCCGTGTGTGGACCGCTGCACAATGCTGACTCGAAACTAATGTAATTGAATTTGGAATCGCATCTAATTTTGTAACGGACAGCTATATTTTATTATTTCATTCCATTTGTTCATTTTTTAATGTGTGAATACTACCAAGGTGGTGTTTGGATGAAGTATCTGGAGTTGTCAAACTCAAACCCTAAGTACTTTAGTGATCAAGTTTAAAAAACGTCCAATTATAGGGAACGTGCACGGCGTAGACTATGCCATCTAATATTTGACCTGTGCTGCTTCCGTTTAGGGGAACGTGCACGAAATAGACTGTGCCATCTAGCATAAAAGCATTGAAACTTATAAGTAAAATATACTTGACATTGACGCGACTGTGCTGCCACCTATAGCTATATATAACTAAAACCCTTGGTACCGACATAATCAATTACCCATGATATGCTTATTACAAATATTCACTTAGTTGTTTAAGCAATCAATTTAGCAGTAAGCCAAGCATACGAAAAAATCGTTATAAAACAATGGTTGTAGGTAAACCACAAATTAACCACACCGATGACTTTTAGATGAAAAAGCGTTATGTAAGGTTCTCTTCACTATATGCTTATTTCCTGTCCCGATACTGACAACCGAACAGACTCCGATTTTTTCCTGGAAAGTCACTTGCCTAAGATAAACAAGTCTAGTTTCTAAGAAACCATAATAATACGTAATATCCTCAATATTTATCTTGGAAACCACAAAGTTATTGAGGCCCCCACTCCCAGGAGTGGGGACTTCTCAATAATTTTGTGGTTCTTAATGGGGAATTCTTAAGTCACATTTAGGTGAAAAATGTACTCAAATGTGATGTCATACGAGTTATATATCAACGCGCTTTATCGTCTTCACTAAAAATTTAAAAAAATGCGTGACCAATTTTTTTTAGAAATGTCTGACAGACTAATTAGATATTTTTAGTCAAATACCCTATTGCTCCGTAGTGGCTACAGCGAAACAATAATACGAAACGCCAATAAATTAGCCGCTCGACAGTGTAAACAGGTTCATTAAGTAAGTTTATTATATTAAGGACTCTGTTTACTCATAAGATGATTAAAATCCTATGACGTAGAAATACACGTGTGTAATAAATAAATAATAGGTGACATGTCATGTTGTTTGTTTAACTAGGGTAATCAACCGATTAGGTTAGAAGTTATTAATGATGCCAATCAAAACTTTAGAATGGAATTATGATTTGCAGGTAGATTTTGGCCAAGTCATGGCATATTATTTTATTATTGTAAGTAAATATTCTTTTGTTCCCGATAGCGATAAGTCCTTCTCTCGATCTCAATCTCACCTGATGCTAAGCTATGGATGTGGTCTATGATAGAGCGAGCGAGCAAGGCTAGAATATTACTGCTGGTTTAAAGGCTTTTTAAGCCGTATGGTAGGATAGGTACTTACCCACCTATTTACATAACATGTAAGTACATAACGAACGAATATAATATACCGCTGCATACAACACAGGCATAACCGCAAACAAATAAGTACACGTGCCAAACCTGCGGTCTTGCTTTAAAAGTAAAATAAAAAACATTAAAATTCACATTCGTAGGTAAGGAAAGTCTTTGAACATAATCTCGCAGTATTGAGTTGACAAATGAAAACCCATTACTTTGTCTACCGCAAAACGAACAAAAATAAGAAAAGTACTCTCACATTTAACAGATATCTAATCAACAATAATGAACTGGAATCCAATAGTCTGGTAAATACCCTAATCAACAATCACATCTCTAGTTATAACATTTAACACCCAAGCGAACGAAAAAGAACAATGAAAATGAAATAATGATCGTTTCAGAACAGCCATTTGTTTGAGGGCAAATTGAACTCTGAACACAGAAAAGCTTTTATTTTTTGCTCATATCAATTAAATGGGGCCAATCTCTAAATGCATTTTGGATCCGTCTTAATGTAGCAGCTTGGAACAGTCTGGTTGCTTTCATTAGTGTAATGGTTCTAACACTAGTCAGCGGGTTGTCATAATGGCCAATCAGCGAGTTAAATGGTTTAACTCGATGTCCTATGATCAATTAAAGGCATGCTTTGGAAAAATATGTCGCGTAGCTTTAAAATTACATATTATTATCGTAACGAAGCGGTTTGGGATGATATATTAAAAAGGGTTGCTGTGTCTTAGCCTACTACTTATGATAAACTATATCTACGATAACTTATAGATGTTTAAAATGTAGAAAGTAGTCTGCACTTGGGTACTTTGTAATAAAAGTCGTGCTTAATCATGATCCATTTCTTGTTGGTCTAGAAAGAAGAGAAAAGAGTGTTACCCAAAGGCAAGATTATAAAATGGCAACATTAAATGCCACAGGTATATTTAAGGTGAATGTCGGTGGATAAGAAAAACATTGCTGGATACCACTTGATGCTATAATCTCTACGTCTTACAGGCATATGAGAGAACGTAAAACATATGACTTTGTTTCAAAGAAAGCAGTAGCTTACAAGCAGTACCTATTATTAAAAGAATGAAAGTGGATGACCTACTCCCGACGAGGGCCTTCAACAAACAAACTACAAATGACACAAATCGTTAACAGCATAATAACTTAAAACATCGTAAGTGACATGTTTTTGTATCATTATGTGCAATTAAAAATACTGTTTGTATGAATGGTGATTTACATAGCGACGGTAGGTAATTTATTCATCATTGTGCACTCGCATCCAAGGAATGGTACAATTAAAATGACATTCTGCTACTGCCCGTGCAATAAAGTTTATGTAAAGATGTACCTAGTTCATTATGTTCTGCGAAGATGTGAATCCTCGCGAAGAAGATAAGTAATCGATTCTGTTGTTAAATGTTTAGTTGTTACGAGCACATATTTTTTTCATGATAAAGGTTATTTTATGAGCTAGCTTGGTTAGAATTAAACAGTTATGTATGAGCCTTATAAATATATATTTACATATGTAGGTAGAGGGAAGTTCAGCCATGTACGAGTATGTTGTTGTTCCACAACATCTTAAGTTGACCCTAGACTCATCATCTTAAAAACTAAAAACAGCGATATATCATTCAAACAGAATACTTAGAGCAGATTGTTAATGGAAACGACAAAATCTTATTACTTAAATTCGAAGTTGTCTTCAGAGTAAATTCAGAAGGGGTTCTAAACAAATACGATTGCCAACAATTGAAAGTTGGTGCAGCGCACTAAATACATTTCGTAGCAGATAAGTCTGTTAGAGCCAAGGATGCAGAACTTTCTTTCAGTGCTGCACCGCATTCGCTTCGCCGACACTCGCTGTCACACGTAAATAGTTAACTTTGTTCCAATCTCTGCTCACACCTACGTAGATTTACACTAGAATACGTGTAAAGGCATAGTGTAAAGGTTTCCTTTCTTTTTCGGTTGAAGATTAAGTGGCTTCACCTAAATGCTTTAGCTCTATTGTGTCTACGGCTCCATGATAATCGTCTTTGTCCTAATTAAATTTGGGAGGGTCGCATCATGTTTTAGTTTATACTTTTACATCTCTACGGGCTATCTCAGTATTCATCATTTCATCTTTTATTAATATATCCATTTGAGTATTTTATACCTTACAACCAAGCTGCTCATCCAAAGAGAAAAGGGTTCAATGAACCTATCGAGACCTAGACGATTGCCAATAAATATTATTGTGTACCTGAAGTACACAAAGTCGTAAAACAATAGCAGCAATGTACCAAACATCCCCGTCGGCTGTTCTGACAAAGTTTTAATTAAAGGTGTACACGCTACAGATATCTTTGTCTTCCCACTTTGTCTTATGAACTGGAACTTCGAAACACAAGGGTACCTACGGGCCTGACCTTTTAGAAATATGTAGGTACTCATTTTCAGACAGTACTAACTGTAAAAATGTGTTTATGATAGCTTTTAGTTAAGAACTTATTGAAAGGGGTTCAACTACCTTTTGAACTCTCACCGTTGACCTGAAAGAACTTAACAATAATATTAGTCTTAATTAATACAAATACCAACCTTCCTTTTACAATGCTTCCCCGGTGGGGTTCAGGAAATTCCGTTTGAAAAATGTATTACAATTTTATCTGAAAACAAAATCTAGAACGTGGAGTAGTGTGGCCACTCATGGAGTATTTATACAATTCCACGTTCAATTCATGCATTTAAAAGCGGTTTCGTGACTACGAGAAAGCTACAAGTTATTCTAACAAGAATGCTTCGGAAAATTAAGTCAAGTTTGACCTAATAGTGCACAAACGACATAGCTCACCAATTAAAAACTTGAGCAATGTTGGAACTCCCCTAACGACGTTGTAATACTGGGCAGGTAGACCCGGGTACCCAGCCGAGGAAATGTTACACTATAAAATATTAACCTAGATTTATTTCAATCAACTTCGCTAAAGTTCTTCGTTCTCCATACCGATCTTATCATTTCGCTGAAAAACATTCTTGAATTACAAAGGTTTGAATAGAAAACAAATGTCTAAAACTGAAGAAGATTAAATGTTTTACAAACTCCGCAGTCGTTACGAGATTGTTTTAAATTAATTAACTTTCTCGACAAAGTTCATTATGGAACACTGTACTGCGATTCATTCAACAAAAAATATAAAGATAGACTATGATTTTATAAGGTAATAGCTGACCCGAACAACTGCGTCTGCGTCACATTTTTCATGAATGCTCTGCTCCTATTCCTATTGGTCTTAGTATGATCATATACGAGGGCTGCCTTTTGTGTCTTTTGAAATAAGTATAGACGCTCTAAAAGATTATTACCATTTATTGTTTTTCAAAGAATTCTCCGCGATATTTAAATACACTTTTGTATCCGTTCGAACCAGTTTTTAAAACATTTATTACAATCCGAAGTGGGGGTAGTCAAAATGACCTATTTGTATGCGTCAACAGCTTCTTCGGGTGAGCTGAAACGTTGACCACGAAGACTTTGCTTAATTTTGGGGAACAATCGTTAGGGCTCAAGTCGTGTGATCTTTAATTTTGACATTGTGGGTGCTCAAAAACATCTTTGTATTGCGGGCGGTGTGCGAACTTGCATTGTAATAATGCAGTATCATACGACGTCTTGAATTGTTTTTTCGAAACTCTGTGATGACTTGTGGCAAACAAACAGTGGTATACCAGTCAGCGTTAGCCGTCTTGCGAGCTTCTAGTACAATAGTGGCGACGTAACCACCCTTGCAACAAACAATTTTTTTAAGTGCTCCGTGAGCGTATGACTTTGGTTGGTTTTGGCTCATTTCGGAAAACATTTGACTGCTGCTTGGAATCTGGATCGTAAGCATATATCCAAGACTCGTTACCACTAACTATATCATAAACGTGTTTTGTCTCTCCTCGGTTGAGTCGCTGCAGAGTTTTGCGACACCATCTAACACGGGCTGCTTTACGAGAGATTTTTTTTTTTTCAAGAGTTCTTCGTGCAGGATTTTTTGGATAGTAGTCCCTGAAATGACCACGGCTACCTCTACTTCACGGTATGTCAAATGACGATCTTCGACGATTAGCTGCCACACGGCGTCGATATTCTCTTGCGTCATGGCGGTTTTTTGACGATCTAAGATCTTCACGAGTTTGTCACTGAAGCTGGAATGCCCACGTTGAAATTCTAAATACCAGCGTTCTACTGTCCTAAGACATGGTGCTGCATCACTAAACTAGTGATCTCCTCAAAGCACTGAAGTCGCGTTAATCCCCTTTGAAAGTTATAGAAAATTATCGCACGCATATTTTCCTTTCATATTTCCATTTTTACAACCGACTTGTCACCTTTCAATAGACGCTACAATTAAAGTACCTATTCGACCGATCAAAAAACATTCTTTTATTTTCGAATTCTAAATTCAAAAAGATGAAAAAGTGGCATGTTTTTTTTAATAATTGCGGGAGGTTTGCAAACGACACAACTTAAAACGCAGCCCTGCATGTATAGCCTTCCTCAATAAAGTATTTTTCAAATCGGAACAGTAGTTCCTGAGATTATCGCGTTCAAGCAAGCAAACAAATAAAACTCTTCAGCTTTATAATTAGTTATATTTTTATATTAGTACCTATAGATGTTTTATAAAAAACAGACTCATTTCTTTTACAATAAAACATTTATCGCTTCTGCAGTGATCTGTGGTCCATTTTCTCAGCAAATGTTGTTGCGTTTTCTTCGCGAAATTCTAGTAATGTAATAGCCCATACCAGATAAATAACGATAGTATAGCCCACTATTGGCGCAAATTCTAACCTCAAAATTGCTACCTTTTCGGAAAATTGTGTTATTTGACTAAAAAGTAATGTTTATCGATGCGTGCATATCTGAAGGGAGGTAAACGCTGAATTAAACATAAGGAGAGAAGGCAAAGGTCACTTATACTCGCGAGAACTTGAGTCGAGGCCGTGGCTGCGACGTCAGCAGACGGGGGTTAAATATTGACGCTGCTATCTGCCTTAGAAAACGCGTACCGTTACAGGGTACCTAATGCTCGTGATTTCCAATGTTAATGTCAAGTGTTTCAAGTAGCCTATGCGCTGAAACCTACAGATTGCTCAAAACAAGAGTTGAAATTGTGATTACTCCAATACAGCCAATCAGATGCTTTTGAAAAGATATTCTATAGGTTCTTAGTTTCGAAAGACAGATAGGTACTGTAATTTTTATGACTTGATGATTACATGGGCAAGGCACTTTGCTCGCAGAACGCATGGTCGTTGGGACCTAAACTTTCTGGAGTGGCGACGCGCACCGTGTCAGCGTTATATATATGTTATAGGCCCCCCGCCCAGGGCGAACCGATAACCTAGCGGAGCCTGCATGAATCCGCTGGATGTGAAAACCACAAGACTTTTCGATGAAGACACTTGGGGAAGGTCCAGCAGTGGACTTCTTTAGACTGACATCAAAATGATGACTCTAGCTAGAACTTTATGAGTACCTAGCTATTTGGGTGATATCAATGTCAAAATGCTGAATATCTCGACTGTGATTTTTTTTTCCAAACTTGCGACTATTTATGTGTTATCTTGTTTACTCAGAAAATCGTAAGTGGTCAATTTTGTTTATTGGTCCCAATGGTGTTTTCTTAGAAAACCTGTTACCTACCCATCTATTTTAAAGTTGCCAGATGTTATTCAATTTTTTAGGGATAGATATTATATTATACTGTTTGTTGAGCATTTCACTAAAGTTTAAAGTCACCAGTTACTTATCTGTCAGATACTAATCGATATTCTTTGAGAAACTGATGATCGGTATTGCTATTTTATTTTAAACTCAAAGGCTAATATAAATACATGTATAAAAGAACGAAGTGCAATGACACTAAGAGTTGGTCACGATAAGTGAAGGGTGATTCATATTTTTTGTGGAAATATTGATATTTGACATTATCATAAAACGGTACACATCTGTTACAAATTAGCATTATTCTTAAAGAATGTATTCGATCCGCAGTCGCAAGCTGTCAAAAAACTCAACTGAACTTTATGGTTAGGTTAGGTTAGGTCAGTTCCCTGCCTGGGAGGCGCAGCTCCATGTTCTGGCGGCAGAAATTGAGGAAGATCTGTCGCTGTCGACCATTGTCAGGGGTATGATCGGCAGTGAGAGGGTATGGGAGCCGGTTGCGTCGTTTTGCAGTTCTCGCGTCCCACCCATCAAGGCGAAAGTAGGAGCACAGGTGTAGTTTTAGTGGGAGTAAGCCCCACATAACCACGTCGTCCCCCCAGACGGCATGGCATGCGTTAGGCATTTTAATCGCTCAAAAAATTAAAAACGTTAGTTGATAAAAAAACTTTTTACAAAAATTAAAACCGACTTCTAAACAAAAAACCAAAAAGTATAAAATAACTTTAATTTCGGAACTCGGTGTTTTTGATTGCTTTTTTGTTGTTGAACACACCGACTTCCGAAATTAAAGTTATTTTATACTTTTTGGTTTTTTGTTTAGAAGTCGGTTTTAATTTTTGTAAAAAGTTTTTTTATTTTTCACTTTTTAGTGGTACCTACACCCCCTCCTCTCCCCCACCTAAACGAACCAATCACATTGGTGTAAAAAAAAACGTACTGCTCCTTTGCGGAGTAAACTAAGAGGTCGTCAATGTAGGCAATGTAGATATTTTTTTTAGATATTTCGAAAACCGCTTGGTTGATTTCGATAAAATTTTCATGGGACCATTTGGGAAGTATACCCTTTCCAACAAAAAAAGAATTTTTCAAATCGGTTGACAAGCGACGGAGTTATGCGCGAACAAACAATAAAAAAAAACATACAAACATCCGAATTGAGAACCTCCTCCTTTTTTAGAAGTCGGTTAAAAACAAAAGTCAAATTAGTTTCATCATAATCGCCAATAAATATTTTTTGCATATCAATTAAATCATAAAATGGAATGGAAAACACAGCTGTGAGGAATATTCTCTGTGGAATAAAATAAAAGATATCTATCCACTTATGCAATGTAATAGTTTTGATGACGTCACAAAAGTGTATTGCCATAGATAAGTGTGTCACAGTAGTCAGTATGGTCATACTCATAGTTAAGAACATCCCAAGGCCTTAGATCTGAACTATACCCGAAGCAAGTTGCAAGTGTGCACTTTTAATGGCTTCAAGTAGCTCGAAGCGTACTGGAGTAGGTACCAATCGTTGGCACTAACCATAGATTATGTCAGGAAAGTAAACTATAGCTTTGATTTTCATTCTATGAAAAAGAAAAACTAGAATATTGATTCGAGGAGATTTTATTTAACATTATACCTAGTTATGATTAAAACTGACCTCTTTATCTCGCGCATTTGTTATTCAACGTGGGCATACGGCCAGTGTTCTGGTCACTTTTCCCGTTGACAGCAATGTGGACGAATTTTTGATGTCCTGTGAGTCTTTCCCCCTTCCCCTTTTTTACTCCGCTTGTACATTTATATTTTTTTTTCTATATTATAGCTTGTTTAGTTCTATTTTGTAAATAATTAGATAGGTCATCATGATTCATAAATAATAAATAATTCGCCTTTTAATTTAGTGAATTAAAACCTGCAACAGCAAAACTGGAATAATTCAAGCACTTACATTTTCACAATTTCAAAGATGCATTAAAAGAAATTTCATTTCAAAGCTATAAAGCTGTAAAGTGTATTTAAGCTCACTCATAGTCATAAAGTTTATTTTTATTGTCGGCGGGAACAGTTTACGGCGAAGATTAAGGACGGCCAGTTCAAATCACTCTTGCCTCTATTTATGGCCACTGAGGACTATGATAGACTGCTATGTCTATGGAAAATTTTGTTAAGAAGTAGGGTCGGTTAGATTTCTATAGATTTTTGTTTGAAAAATGGTTTGGGAGCCATTATACGGAAGTCATTATTAAGATTATTTAAATTTTGATACTCGTTTTTTGTCTGGATGGATTTCCCATCCAGACAAAAAACGAGTATCAAAAATCAAATGAATTCTCCCGTTCCGGGTGGATCGGAATCGAGTGTCAGACTCTTACTAACTAAAACCCACCCGTGTTCACTCTTTGCGTTCCAGGGTCGCAGTGACTCTTTTGAACAAATTCCGCATTAAAATTTTTAGACTCCTATCATCAAAGTTAATACATAGGTACTCAAATCAGTTTGAGCCCCAAGTACGTACCCGCCCACATTATCCACTATTATTATCAAGCTTTAACAATATTTTACTAACACGCAATAATGCTCTGAAGGACGAGCGAAAAGCATACCAGAACATGCAGCTAACATCAGCTAAATACACATTAACGGAACCTAAATACAAGTCTACATAGACATGAGCGAATAACGGAAATGTTTCAGTTGTTTGGAGAAAGAAAAACCGCAGTACAGTATAAAACGAACTGGTTTCTGCAGTCCCCAGTAACAGTTCAGGATTTACACGAACGACCATTGTTCTCTTTGTTCCAATTGTTACTTTGATAATGCATTTTTGTAACATTTGTCGTTAACCTTTGTTATCTAGCTTAAAAATGCAAAGTGCTGTAACTCGGCACTTAGTTGGTACCTATCTTTATTGGAGTATCAGTGAACATGAATAGAGTTAGCGATAGTTCTGAGTTTGATCAATAGTTTGGAAAATATTTAATTAGGGTCTTGTGTTAGTTGGTTAAAATTTGGTATCCAACTTAAGTTGGTGGTTGATTTTGTACTTATTCGCATATTTATTAGCTTTTTAACGTGAATTCGCTCTCTTGGCACAGGGATAGTGTTTTTTTAAGTCAAAGAATCTTACTATCATCGGTTGTTTATGATATTAATTTAGGTATAAGTACTTAAGTGTGTAAATCGATTCACTTGCTTCTTGTTTCTGTCATAAAAGGCTATCTACCTAAATAGTTATTATTAAATACCGCACTTCAGTAACCCATTTAAATTGTTTTACTGAAAACTACAGCCTAGTACGAAACACCAAAATGTTAATGATTTCGTGCAGTTCACCAATTCAGTTCACAGTTTAAACGAGCAAGTTTTGTTTGTCTTTGTTCTCAAATAATGCAGTTTCATTTTACATTAGCTTACCTTTGATATCTAGTCCATGCAAATTAAATGCTGTAATCAATAAAAGTAGGTATATAACCATAAAAAAATGTTATAAATTCGAAAGTAACTGTCTTTTTGTCTACTCTAGACGTTGTCACGTTTAAACCGCTGGACCCATTGTGATAATTTTTGGATCAAAGACAGATTAGATCTAGTTCATTTTTTTAGCCCGTGAGTAGGTACGTTCTTTTGAAATAATTTCCGATCGAAACTGCAAACAGAAACTAGTGGACTATATTAATGTTGACACTGTCAAGTTTATTGAATGTTGACTATGAATACGTCAACATTCAATATTGACTGATATTAAGAAGAGTTTATTTTATGAATATGTACATTCATCACAGCTGATATTCACTTATTCAATAATGTCAATATATTGAACAACTTCATTATATTATTTTCTATGTTTAACTTCATTTTTCCTCTGACTCTCTGGGTATATCCGGAGCCATGTTTATTGAATCGGATAGCTATTATGTTTTATATATCTATGTTTTGTCTACACATGGCTTAGGTATTTATTATGTTAAGCAGTCTTACATAGGTCAATCAAAGCAATTTGTACACTATTATTAGATGTTAATTGAGGACTTGTGCAACAGCATGCTTTTCGCTCTTAGGATTAATTACAGAACTTAACTACCTTGAAGTATTTCCCAACTGATCCTATTAATGGATCCTACTTTATCGTGTAAATGAAAGTCTACCCTTAATTGCTTTAAATATATCAAAGGTCAAAGTAGATGAAGGCCTGTGATGTTATCCTGTCAAAATCTTACCTTGAAAACTGATGTGTAGTGAACAAAAAGTGAACTGTCGAATATCAATCCATGCAATGACAGTTCACTTCACGCCCACTTCACTTAAGTTAATACGGTTAAATTAAAAGAAAGTAATAGACTGGCTGTAAGGTAATAGATTACCGGTATCTGATATCCTTGACCTTGACTAGTTTCATGTATTTTTCTTTATCAGTCTTTCCGAACTATATTTGGGTCGGCTTCCAGTCAAACCGGATTCAGTTGAATACCATTATTTTACGTGGAGCGGCTGGCTACCAGACCTCAACAACCCATTGACTGGGTAACACGGTATTTCTTGGCAAGACTGGAGTCAGAATTTCAGACTTCTAACAATCCGTAACGACTGCAAAGATCTCCAAATAACAGCTGGGACCAACGGCTTAACGTGTTTTACGAGGCACGGAACCTAGGAGTCTCAGTTGGTTAAGATCATCCATCACCCATCCACAGACCTGTGCGGCTGTTCAAAAAACATCTATAACTCAAAAGTGACTGACTGACTGACATAGTGTTCTATCAACGCACAGCCCAAACCACTGAACGGATCGGGCTGAAATTTGGCATGCAGGTAGATGTTATGACGTAGGCATCCGCTAAGAAAGGATTTTGATTAATTCTACCCCCAAGGGGACAAAATAGGGGATGAAAGATTGTATGAAATTTTGCCAATTTTAAACCGATCGGGCTGAGAGTATCAAAATCGGGGGTAAAGTAATTGTTCCACGCGGACGAAGTCGCGGGCAGAAGCTAGTATATGTATAAAGCTGAAGAGTTTATTTGCTTGAACGTGCTAATCTCAGGAACGATTTGAAAAATTGTTTCTTTGTTACATAGCCCATTGATCGAGGAAGGCTAAATGTCAATAGGGATGTTGCCTGAGTAAAAAATATATGATTATGTTTAGTCCGTCAGTTAGATTATAGAAAAATATTGGACACGTATTTTTTCCTTTATCAAATCTATAAAAACTGACGAAGATAAAAAACATCAAAGATAGGAGTTGGAGCGTGTGACGTCACTGCCCGGTAAAAATTATAGCGAGTAGTGACGTCACACGAGTTTTTTACGCTCTGTATCGTCTTCATTTTTTGTTTATGTGAAAAAATACGTGTCCAATATTTTTTGGAAATCTATCTGACGGACTAATCAGATTTTTTAATTAACTACCCTATTATGAATGTTTGAAAATCGGGGGGTTATTAACTATTCCACACGGACGAAATCGCGGGCAGAATCTAGTTTAATTGATATTATCTGTGCACTTATGCATTTTATGTTATTGTATTGTTCTATACACAGAGAGCACCATATGTGTTGAAATTCGTCGGACCCATCCATTTCGTGTGAAGCTCGCTCAATTGATATAAACTGCACTAAGAGGATTACACGCACCGACGGCAGAGGATTTCGTTTGTACGCTGCGGATCTAAATAGGTGATTTAATTCGTGAATAAGCTTTGCATTTGGATAATATTGGTTTAACTGACCACTCAATCCACACTAATATTATAAAGAGGAAAGATTTGTATTTTTATTTTTGTATGTAACGAATAAACTCAAAAACTACTGGAGCGATTTCAAAAATTCTTTCACCATTAGAAAGCTACATTCACCCTGAGTAACATAGGCTATATTTTATCCCCGTATTCCTACGGGATCAGGAACTACGCGGGTGAAACCGCGGCGTGCTGCTATATTAAATAAATACTTAGGTGAGGTTGCCTATCTGTTACCTTTTTGTGAGGATGGGAACTCATCAAATGACTTTTTCAGCTCTGAGCAGAGGGAAACAAAGCGTCAGACACTTACCGACTAAAACCCACCCGTGTACCTCCTGATGCCTTTTGCGTTCCAGGTCCACGGTGACTCTTTCGAACAATAGAATCATGGCTAACATGGCGGGAATGTAACATACAATGTATTCGTTCTTAGTTGGTTTTGACTGGCCGACCTTGACAATTCAAAAGTTCCGAGTTATTCTTTATTTTTCTTCTCTGGAGGATGTGGTTACAGAAAATTCCCTTCGAGCTCTTCTTTCAAGTATCTTCTGAAGTATCAAGAGCTTTAGACGTTACTGGCTGATTAGAAAGAAAAGATTTTAAAAACTACTTTTTTTGTGCTCAGGTATGCGCATAAAACTGCCTGGAAAAGGATGGTTCTCAGGAAATATGAATATTTCTACACCCATTTTTAAAATGAGTCTTTATAAATACACATATGTATAAATACCATGCATATGCAGGTGTTTTCAGTTGAATGTTAATGAAGTAGTCACAAAAACCTGTCTGTAAACATTATTCCTAAACCGAAAGTAAAAAAGTATCCCTTATGTTTGTCAGAACTAAAAGAATACTTGTTTCATTACTTTTTGTTACCTCTCTAAGGCCCTTGGAGACGTAAACTTGAACAGTTTTCACACACAGAAAGTAGATAGGGGTTATAAAAAAGTTGGTTTAGTAGCTTATTACTATTACATTTAAAAAATAATATTACTGAATAAAAACATAAATTAAAACAATTCAAACTAATATTATAAAGATTTGTTTATTACGATTTGACTTAAAAACTACTCAACTAATTTCAAAGCTTAATAATTTAAAACATTTTAGTTTCGAAAAAACTGAAACCCTTAAATTGCAGTAATGTATGTAACCCAAAGTAGAAAAATGTTGTCTAATAAATTCATTATTTGGCATACACTGACAAATCTATTGCTTATACATCAAAATAATATAGAAGATAATTACTCATTATTACCTATAAAAAGTCCACGAGGATATACATACATGTCTAACTATTATAGTTAATTCGCAATAACCGCTATTTGTTTAAATTGTTCAATCAAAACCTGTGTGGGCAGGAACAGTCGCGATTTTGGTATCTTGATAATTAATCCTTATCCATTTAAATGGTTTCATAAATAAGGTTTTATGTACATGTAAATTAAACTTTGAATTATTTATTCCCTTCGTTTTATAATTACAGTTATCTATATAACATCGAAACGTCACTCACTGATTAATCACGAAATGGATTGCTGCTGGATCTATAAAGATGAAATTTGGCACGAAGGTATATTACGAACAGGAGACGTCAGCTTATAAAGTTTTAGATACTTAACTAAATAAAAGGGTGAAATAGAGGGTGGAAGTTTGTATGAAAAAAACATATCCAAAGGGTGAATATACTTGAAACTTGGTACGGATATTAGCCTAAATAGGGTAGTTGACTAAAAAAATCTAATTAGTCCGTCAGGTAGATTTCCAAAAAATATTGGACACGTATTTTTTCTTTTTTCACGTAAACAAAAAATGAAGACGATACAGTGCGTTGAAAACACGTGTGACGTCACTACTCGCTACAATTTTTACCGAGCCGTGATGTCACTAGCCCCCACTCCTGATCTTTGATGGTTTGTATCTTCGTCCGTTTTTATTGATTTGATAAAGGAAAAAATACGTGTCCATTATTTTTCTATAATCTAACTGACGGGCTAAACATAATCATATATTTTTTACTCAGGAAACATCCCTATTATAAGATTGCATTATTAGTTTTTCGGAAATACCCCCAAAACACGGTTTGAAACAGGGTACAAATAATGAGCTAAATAAATAAAATATTATATAAGTAATTAGTTTTTCAAAACTACTCCCTAGTGGAAGTTTATGTGGTGTCCAAATTGGAAGTATGGATGGATCTTGTATGGATTTTTCGAAAAATAATGTTCTTAAGAAGTGATGCACTTTTTAAGGGATGGCATAATTGCTTGCTTCAATTTACTTGAAAATTGGCATGAACAATCTAAATTATTGAAGCGGATACTACAATTTTTATAATCAACACCCAACAGGTTGAAGGCGGTCTCATTATCAACAGCAAAAATGGTTGCCTAATTAATTATAATATAATTATTTTGTTTAATTTCCAAAAACTACGCATTATTTCAAAAACAACCCCTGAACGCGGCGTTGATGTTTCTGTAGCATCTACCTACTAAATCCACGACGAAGCCGCGTTCGAAGTGCTAGCACGTTAAATATCTCCTTCATCAAGTAATTTACAACACTCATAAAACCTAGTAAAAACTATGTCTACTCTGGCAAAAAAAGATACAAACACCCATGACGAATTTAAAGAACCGCCATAATCGATTATAACATACCTATCGGTACCACCCACTACATGTTAAGTCAAAAATATTCGTGCGCAGAATTTAGAACATAAGTTACCGAAATACCTAGTATCGGAACACCTGCCTCGTATGAAGAATAGCATCGCGACACGTAAGCTTTCAAAGATGTTTTGAATTTAAAATATCAAAGTAATCGATTTGAAATCGAATCATAAAATTGAGTAATGACATTTACAAATAAAATCTATTCTTGTCTATGATTACGACCCCGGCCATTTTAAATTTCCGACAGAGTTTCGTTTTATTGAGTCGTCCATTTTGGAAAAATTCAGTGTGTTTTGCATTGCTTGCTCAAGGTAAACATCTAGTAAGATACTGGGCCAGCTCACTGAAGTAACATAAGTTATTTTTTATTGGAAGAGCTCGCAGACTGGGGCACATTATGCATTCCTCGTGCTTTTTACGACCAACATTCAAAATGTGCTGGGAGAGATAATACTTCACCGAACGTTACGTAGCTGCAGTAGTTTTGGTCTTTGATTTGCTTTTGATTTCTTTTTGAGATTAAGAAGTGAAACATTTTCATGAAAGTTAGTAGCTCCTCATGGAATGTGATACTAATTGATAAAAAACACAATTAAATTAAAGAGAAGTCAATCAAAATTTATAACAAGGTCTAAACCAATATATTCTCGTACCAACCTACATAAGTCTGAGCACTATGAATACTGGACAGTATACATTTTCCACCGCAGCTTTATAAGTACAATATATTAGCCATTTCTCGGAGGCCAGAGCGGCTGTAGGTACGTATCGAGATTATATCGCCATTAGTCTTAGTTTATCCCATGTGCCACCTTCAAACTTGCTAGATTTATTGCTAGAACGTATCACCGACGTAAATAAAATACATGTCGCCAAAGAACTCGATATTCAAGATTGTTTTTCCTGCCCCATGTTAGTTATAGTTCTACTTCAGACAAACATGTTTTAGTATGATCGATTTGCATAGACATTGGCAGGTTATTTTATCAATTAAATTCTACTTTATCTGTTGCTAGCAATAACCTTTTATATCATTTGTTGCCGGTAGGGTTCTGATATATTTCAATCAACTTAGCTTACCACAGTACAATACCAGACATCAAGGCCGTAATACACCATGTACCTACACTAACATGTTACAGGTGAAGTACAGTCAGCGACAAACATTCGATAAGCAACTTGTACAAGGTATATAAAGTCATCAACACCTTAAACAGCAATAGTATATGTTATGGTCACAAAGTTCTGAACACTCCAATGTTACAAAATTGGGTTAACTTTTATAAAATTGATATCCTCATTCTAGTTCACCGATGTTTGTTGAATGAACAAGTTTAGGTTACTTTGTTGGTCTGCTTTAAAGTTGTTCGGTTCGTTAATTACGGGAAGTATTTTGTCTACTAAAATCTACTAATATTATTAATTTAAATTAATTTTATGCGTCGTTTTACCTGACCACCCCAAAAGGAGGGTAGTGGGTATTTCTTTGTCACAGACAATCTACCTATGTACTTACAACATCTGAAGTGACATAAGTGCATTTTAAAATAATAATATATAATAAGTTATTTGTTTTGTTTGTGACACAGTCATGTGGAGTATCAAAATAATGAAAGACGATTCTAAATGTGTAAATAATGTAGGAAATAAACATAATGAGAATATCAAGAAACTCGACAAGTTCCATACACAGTCACTTGTAGACGACAATGTTATACTTATAATAGCTAGTGTTAAAATAATTACAGACTTACCAAAAAGTAGATGAGTTGCATTGAGGTGCATCACACAGGACCCACAGGACTATCAGTTTTTTCCTTGACTCTATGTAATTTATTTCATTTTATTTTATTTATTGTCTAACTACAGTTTGTAGTTAGACAATTACAACTACTATAACTTTTTTTTGAGCCATAGATACAATTAATTGATTGTTGGGTCATACACCCCATAAATAAAGTTTACTTGTTATTCCGTGCACTTAGGACGTTTTAAATATTATAGTCACCACTTCAATACGGGCATAGTCATACCATTTTTACAATACAGTAGATTATAAATACAATCAATAAAATATTTTTTGATAAAGCACGAATTCTGTTTTGAATTTGGATTTTCCTATCATGTAACACAATTTTATTAAAATGTCAAAAACCCGTATTTTGTAATAGTGGCGTATTCAGTGTTTTTATATCCATGTCCGGTCACCGAAATTTGTTACACTGATATGTTCACCGCATTAGCCATTGCTATTCAGTGACTTATGTTGTTTTAAAGTGTTGCTGACGACCTTTGGCGCTTCTAGATGCTCATCGATGATTGTCGCGGACTGTACACCTACACTAATCAGAACTGTTATGGCTCAATGGCATGTAAGATACGCTGCACACTTTTGTGCGAGTTACAGGTCTATTAAAGACTTTAAACTATGTCGCTCAAGTTATGCCATAACTTATGTTTCCAAAATTTGGCATCAAGTCTGCCTTTTTGGTCTTTCTAACTAAGGAGAGGTCCCCGTACTTTGAGATTAGTGATCTTCAATTAATATCTTTTAAATGCATGGTTATGAAATTAGGCAAACAGGTTATATAAATAAGCGTGTTAATTTAAGTTACTAAAAGTAATTCCAAATATAGCTCCATGTGCTCATTACAAATGATCGCATTAACGTATTCTTAAAAAGATCCATTCAACTCCTTGACACATTTTGAAGTATCAACACATTTATATGTACTTACTACATTAGCAGTTGATCTCTAAGTATGGTATCACGATTCACGTGACAAATAGGTATCTAAAAATTGAAAAGCCAATTCGTCAACACGTTGGTATTGCTGTTAGCACGGTATCGGAAACCCAGAATAATTTGTTTGTTCCGGCGAAATATTTTAAATCATGATTTTGTGTCCGCTTGACCAAATTCTTCCTTTATTTTAAACATTTATTCCTCAAATAGATCAACGGAAATAAGGAGTGCCGATACTAATAATAAATGTATCAATTCCACTTTATAGCTAAATAATCTATGAGTGTTTCGAAATTCCCTGAACAACTACTGACTGTTGACATTTCTAGCTAACTCCTACAAAGAGTTTGTCCCTCATGTGAAACGAACCTGAACTGTCCCAAGTTTCAGATATTTGCTTCTAGATACTATAAACAAACAGTAACTTCGGTCCACGGCTAGGTCAACTCTTATATTGACGACACATTGGAAGTTTACTTTTAGTGCCCTTAGTTTTTGTTTAAACTTTTGCAACTTACGGAATTTTCAGCAAAGTAACATGCTGGCAAGCTATAAGATACGTTAAATCATTCCCGCTAATCACAAACTAGAAAAGAATACGAAATACTCTTTGGTCGTGCCCAAACAATAGTGTAGAATTGGGTTGCCCGAGTAAAAAGGCGGTTGTGACACGTTCAGGTGGCCCCCTAGTACCCTCAAACAAGTGACTCTCGTCCACTTGGCCCTGTCGAGGCCACTTGAAGCTTTGCCGACGTCGACGTCAAAATTCTCCTTACTCTCGATACCTATTTCCGCTGTAAGATTGGATATTTCATGTAATCAAACTTCGATATCTTCAGTAGGCAGATTCAATTATACAAATTAGTGATAGATACAAGTAGCATGTTTAATATACATAGGTGTTTAGCTATATGAAAATAGTTAGGTAGCGCTAGACCTGAGACAAGTACAGACCTATTGTTACCTATTTTTCAGGGTTGATTTATTCTACTTGTTGGATATATAGCTTTTTAGAGTATGACTTCTGAGCATGAGGTTCCTCTATCTAAATATAACTCAAAAGGGACTGACTGACTGATATAGTGATCTATCAACGCACAGCCCACACCACTGAACGGATCGGGAAAATTCGTCCCCTAAGGGGTGAAAAAGGGGTTAACATTTTGTATGGAACTGCACGCGAACGAAGTCGCGGGCATAAGCTAGTTAAATAATATTTTTAGAAGTAGCTCATAGTTAAAGCCTCGAGTTACAAATCTCATTTCTTATGTGACAGGACTAAAAAATTTGTGTTATCTATATTTTATACACGCGTAGCTTGCGAGAGCAAAAACTACATAAAAACATGAAAACTATCTACAAAGAAGCTTTTCATTCCCAATTGTGTTACTCAAAGGTTACAGCCGAAGTACGGCTGACAGTCTTTTGATCATGCCAATGCCAAGCCAGCACTCTCGTGGACACAAGATGAGAACCATCGACAACGTGATAAAGATATCTCGACTGAACCAGGCGGGCTGTGGTGTTAACATAGAAAATGTACATTAAAATGTACGGAGCATGCCTTTATATTATGTATGAGACGTTGAAATGTATGTGGCTTGAGCAATTATGTTAAATTGAGGTAGACTGCATCTTAAATGTAGGGTTGCGAATTTCTTTTTAAATTTTGGTTTTGCTCACATTTTGTAAGGATGTGGAAAAGATTGATTATGACAGATAATATTATTTTAGACTCGAACCGCAATTTTGTTTTTGTTTGATAGGCCACCGGGACCCTGTTACTAAACCTCCGCCCGTCCGTCTGTCTGTCAGCGGGTTGTATCTCATCTTATGTGTTTCCGCTATCACAATAAATAACAAAAATACATTTTACAAAAATATTTAATAGGTACATAGATACTATTAAATCTTGTACGATGGTACGGAACCCTTTTTTGTTTTTTTTTTTGGATGGGAAATCATCAAATGATGAATCGGAATTCTCCCGCCCTGGGTGGAGCGGAAGGGAGTGTCAGACTCTTACTGACTAAAACCCACCCGTGATCCTTCTTGTGCCCTTTGCGTTCCAGGGCCGCGGTAACTCTTTCGAACAAATTCCGCAACTCTAGCAGGCACTGATCCAATGGAGCCCCGTCTTCGTTGCTGATGGCTCTTTGAGGCGCGCGTGGAACACGACGCACCGTCGCGTCGACTCGGACCTGGCTGCTATCGGAGCGCGAGCCAACCATAGCTCGCCATCCGCAGGCCTGGCCTACGGTGGCCGGGTTTCGCCCTGCGTTTCCCGACGCCCGGGGATGGTACGGAACCCTGCGAGTCCGACTCGCACATAGCCAGTTTTTAGGTATCTAACTATAAACCCAAAAACATTACCAAGTAAGATAACAATAATAAATCGGGCCGTGAGTTTTTATAAACAGAAACATAAACAATCGCAATCATTCAGAAATGTCTATTTTTTTGTCTTCTGCGTGACTTTTGTCCGTTGTCAATAATTAACAAAAAAAAAACAACCTATTCCAATCCTACTAATTTTTAAACGGTATGTGCATTTGTTTAAAATTAGTAGACTTAGCCTTCAATTCGAAGGCTTATCCAAAAACATAACTTATTTCAGCCAAACTCATATGATTCATCAGATTATACAAATATAAAAATATTAACACGCTCATCTTTCATTGAGATTAAAACCTAAACCAAATAATTCCATAGTCATTTTTCTTATAAGTAATCCAAGGGCGTTGTGCCCGGGATAAAGTGTTGAATAAAACAGTAGATAGGTACGTACTAAATAAACAGAGTATTGAGGCTACCTACCAACCTATGTAGGTAGTAGATAGTACTCGAGTTACCTGTGAATCGTCTTATTTATTTATGTAACCAGAATCTGGTTCAATGCCTACGAATGTTTGAAGGACGGGAAGTACTGAGTGATCGGCGATCCCGATCGTTTGAGATTTATTCGGGTATTGGGTGCTGAATGAACTACGTAGTAGTAAAAGAAATACAGAAGATCAGTATTGCTCTGAGGATAAAACGTAAATAGTAAGCAGTAAAGATTCAGAGAGTCTACCGTCAATGATAAAAATAAAACTGTAGCACAGAGAGTAGTAGTAGAACTCCTCTTTGTGTTTGCTTGTTGATACTTTTGTGTCTCAACATTATTTTTTAGAAATGTTAATTTTCTATAAACCAAAGTCAAAGCCAAAGAGAACCATGAAAGTATAATAAACATACTTGCTTTTTTATTTAAGTAAAATTAAGCTCCAATTGGAACAGAATCCGAATTCGCACTAACTTTGGAATAAAGAAATTTCCAACTAAAATCGTCAACCGTAGATACTTTTACATAACAATTTAAATACATAGCCTTTACTGCGGACACTCACCGAAACGGACTCGGTAACAAAGTTTAGTCTCTCTCAAAACGAAATTACTCTGAGTAATCCGTTGTACAGGAGATGACAGTTAGGCATTATCCTATTATGCAAAAGCCTGGAAGCTCAGGCTAACGTGACACGATTGTCCAGAATGGTGTGTACACGGTATACAGGTAATGCGTCTTGTTTCATCCACAGCTGGAAACTATACGAGTGAAAGGGAAGGCACTAAGTCCGTTACGGTCCAGTCGCTAACTGCAAGCTTAACGAGGTGATGCAAATTTCAGCTGTATCGCACAAAGGATGTCTTAACTGCTTGTTGTATTTCTTTAAGATCCTATTCACGCTGTCACTAGCACACCAAGAGAGATAAATTGTTGTAATTTAGCTGATTCACATTTAAATTAAAGCTTAAGCTGCAGTTACACTAGTTCTCTCTATTTGTCTTAGACATTTTCCTTCGTTTTGTACACGATTGAAGATGGTCTGTATAACTGAATTATAATTTGCACTTGAGAATGAATGCTACAAAACATTTTGTGTTAAGTATAACTAAACATTTAATAATTGGATAGGTACCTACTAATGTGGTTAGCACTCTAACAACAATATTATTATTGCTAGTCTTTTGTATTGTGGTGTTAAATATAATTAAACTAAATTGAGTTTTTGCTCTCACGCTTTGAATCCGCTAAAAATCACAAAACAGCCGATTATATTGTTAGCATCTAAATATAACAACTTCAGTAACACCACGATTCCGGAACCATTTACCGTCGGTCTCACGGCTATAACCCAGCCCTGTTGTCAAATCAAACAGCTGTCAAAGCATACCTATATTTTTAGACAATCAACATTTGCATACTTGCAAGGTAATTTGGCCCCGTTCCAGCTCCGTAGCCTCCTGACCACCTAGCCCCCCTCTCCTAACCACATAAAGGTCAGCTTTGACATTTCCTTGACTTTCGCCACACTGAAATGTGAGGGACGAATTGAAATATACTTTTTTTACGGAAATATGTATCTACTGGCTGATAGTAGGTGTTCTAAATTCAAAGGCCATGAATATAGAAGATTGAAATTTGAATTGCCTTCGCATAATCATATAGGGCTCATAAATCTGTAAGTAGGTCTATTACTATATCATTATATTGCTACACGACATTGATAAGGAAAGAAAAATGTAACTAGGACTCAGAATGACATAATTTCTATTATGTTTTCAATATTGAGAAACAATTTCTGCGAATTCAAATCAGAACAACTATAATTTCTCATTTCACGTTACCACAATAGATTAGAGAGAGCTGCCCTGAGCGTTCTCGGTACATAATAAGAAAATATCCATTCCGTCTTTATTCCACAAACCAGGAACCACCTTTAAAATATTTCTTTCCTATTTAAAACCATATCCAATGAGCACTAAGGTACACAATCCAATAAAGCCTATCCTTGTATTATTACCTTGACCCAGATGTTCTGTGATGCATCCCTGGAGAACGCTGCGAAGCTGTTCCGCCTCTACACCAGACAGCCAGGTGACTTTGATTAGCAAACCCCTTGACGTCTTCCGTGCACTTCTCTATAGTATATTATTATTTATAATTATTAAGAAGCTCTCAATATAATGCCAGTCCAATCATCAATAGATTTCCTTAACATCATTAACTCAATGATGTCATCTACATTTATATCGAATAACATTTAAACTTATTTAACTGTTAATTGCTTCATCCATCATTTTCCTCATAGATTCTCCAGTAACTTCTACATACACGAATAATCTCAGATTCTCAGCCCCACATAAACTAGATCTCGTTTGTCTGAGACGTGGCATCCCTGGGGATGCTACCAAGCTGTGCCGGTTAGACAGCTAAGACGTTGATTAACAAATCCCTAAACAGCAGCAGTACGGTCTAGAGCTGCATATGCATATATATTAATAAATTACCTGGAGGCTAGATGTCTTCCCGGTATATAGCAATGAGCTCGCCTTCTGCCAGAACTTCAGAAGTTATAAAAAAAGACTGAATTACGGCCAAACCCAATAACCGATCTATCACATACTGGAGATAGAAAAACAAGTGAAACAACAGAGAAATAATATAGGTTTTCTGTTGTTTCATTTGTTTTTCTATCTCCAGTATGTGATAGATCGGTTATTGGGTTTGGCCGTTAGTGTGCAGTTGTCAACATGTGCGTCATCTGCATGTCAGAGACAATCATGATGAGACAAAATCTAAAATACGCACCTATAACTTCGATTCTTGAAACAGGCTTTTCTAGGATAATACATTTTTAACATCGCAGATAATATCGTTACTAAATGGTTTGGTTGGCTGTTGTTAGCTTGCTTGTTAACGGCCTAGTTAATGAGTGCCATATTTAAAATCGACTGGATTATAACACGTACTTACCTAGTACCTGCCTAGTAATTAAGTAACTACTTTGATTCAATGTGTTTGTTTCTTCAGCAATCATTATAAAATGTTTTTGATAGTCTTATCAAATCAACAAGTAATACGTCACAAAAGATATCGTTAACTTTCAACCACATCTAAACAAAGGTTAAGTGTTTATCCTATAATCAAAGAGAAGGAAACCTTTAACAATATCACGTTACACAGTTAAGGGTTCTCGATGGGTTTCCTGTTTCTGAGGAACATTTGAAGTGGTCTAGGCACTTGAATAGTGGCCTATCACGCTATGTTAGCATTAGGGACGGAGTAAACCTGACTTGTCGTAAAATAATTACTTATGATGGAACCCGCCTTTGCATTGAAAGTTTCATACTTTTAAGGCTTCTTATGGCTAATGCACAAAAGAAGTTATTGCAATGCTGTTTTGAGATTTTTTTTTATTTTAGCATTAAGTCGCTTTTGATAGTGTCTTTAGTTTGAAGTAGGTTTTAAAAGGAATACTATCATTATTTTTCTTTAGGAATGGATAATGATATCCCATTTTTTTTTTCAACATAATACTTAAATAAATCTATACTTAATATTATATAGCTGAAGAGTTTGTTTGTTTGAACGCGCTAATCTCAGGAACTACTGGTCCGATTTGAAAAAATCTTTCAGTGTTAGATAGCCCATTTATTGAGGAAGGCTATAGGCTATCATCACGCAAAGACCAATAGGAGCGGAGCAGTCATGAAAAATGTGACACAAACGAAGTTGTGCGGACAGCTAGTTTATTATAAATCTGAATGTCTACATGTTTGAATGTTTATTTATGAAAAACGTTTCAACGGCAACGGCAGATCAGGACTGGATTAGAACATGGCATACATTTTTTTATGTTGAAAACAGCACTCTTACATAAGGGGAATTATAAAACGAGCGATTAAAAAAAAGCTTTGCGACTGATGATGACATACTGTATTAATAACTTGAGTGCTATGAATTTGAGTAAGCGAAAAATTAACTAAACTAACGACGAATATTGATTAATAATAAAATCCAGAACGAGCTTACAAAAAGTGGATTGTGATAAATCCATTTCATATATTAAAATTTTATCTGAGCGACTACATTACTAAGTGAGCGACTGGAAATACAGAGAGGGCAACTTCAATATTAAGATAGAATCGATTTTTCTAAGTGAGGTTATACATAACGTACTACTAAAAAGTTCACTTTGAGCAAGGTTTTGTAAGCTGCTTTATTAATGATTATTGGTTCCTGATATTCTATTTGAGGGCTTATGTTTTTTATTTTGATACGTTTTTTAATGAAAACTACAGATTGTACTATCAATGTTCCTTAGTATTCATAACAAGTTTTTATTTTTGTTAGTTGACTGAAGCGTCTTATTTTATTTTTGTTCATTTGATTTAAGTAACTGTATACTTTTATTTAATTACCCCTAAATTTCAATAATAAAATTTCTTAGCTAATAGAATAGTGTTTCTTCAAATAGTTATTTCGGTACTCCCTTTCTTCTCATAAAATTGTTTGTCCGAAAATCATTATCCATAACACGTTTGCTATAAACTGTAGTAACCATAATGTTCAAAACCCCGAAATTTTGTTCAGCATTATCTTTAGATCTAAAATTATTCTGTCATAATATCGATTAGCATAATAATTGAATCTCCTAATTTTACATGCCCTAAAGTCATATGTCCTAAGTATTGTGTTGAATAATGTGTATTATTCCGAATGTTAATTTATAATAAATATTTTAGTCCTAAAACATTTCCTAAAAAATAGGTTTTAGTGACAAAAACGAATCGCTGTAAATCCGACTCCACGCAGTCTTGTCTGCCCTACCCCTAGAGTGTAATTTAAAATCGCGTAGGCGCGGAGGGGCGAGGCGGCCCGCGAGTTGAGGAGCAGGTGTTTGTAACACTCGCCGCCGCGGCTGAGGCTGGCCGGCGAAGCCGGCCAGCAAGCCGAAGCTGCGGTGGAGAGCGTTAAACCAATCTGCGACGATAAACTCGCGTGGACCGCCTGAGCCCCGCAGCGCCGGAGCCTTGACAGAAACCATGCCTGCTGCATGTTGCATGCTTGCTTGCATGCTGCGTGCTTGCTTGCAAAGTTATGGCTCTTTAAATTATGGATAAAAAAGTTAGGTGACACAATAGAGAACCAGTTATTTCATATTATTTTTTTTTAATGTGGGCTCCTTATACTCTGCTATTTAGTGTATTTTTCAAAGTGGTTTTTGTATTCGAAACACTTCATTTAAGATAAAATGCCGCTCAGTATAAAAAATACATTTGCCAAATATTGAAAAAAATGCAGGACGTAACGTTGACACTCAAACAAATATTAAGTCGCTCAAATATTTTGAAGCTGCTCATTTTGTATTTTAAGTAACTCAAATTAATGTTTGTAAGTTACTATTCTGTTGATTTTTCGTCACTTACAGTCAGTCGCTCACTTAGTAATTATATAACCCAAATTAATTAATTTTGGCACTTAAAATTGTAATTTACAGTCACTCGTTTTATTGCTACCCCTTACATAATACCGCATCTGCCCTTTAAAAGTAGGCAATAACAAAGACCGTACTTATACAAGCCCGCACAAATTAGCCTCCATTTCAAAGCAAGTGCCATTCTGTAGTGAAGAGCATCATAAATGTAAAATTATATGCCGTTGTTAATGTATGCGCCTCTTGAGATATACTGCGACAGTGTCGTAAAGTCTAGTTTCTGGGTTCGCTGTTTAAAACTGGGTTGGACTGAGATTTTGACGTTCTAGGACGAAATTAAGTTGGAAATTTTCAGGTGATGTCGGTGTTTAATAAAGAGGCTATGTTCGAACCTAGTTGGTAATTCTATTTTGACGCTGTCTCTATTTTGACGATCCTGAAGTTTTCGCAATAGAGATTTCAAGTATATTAAAATGGATTTTGTTTATTCGAAACAAAATTCAGGAGAGGAGGGTCTTGTTGTAACGTTACTTTTACATGACATTGTTTTCATTTTTAATATAAGTGACAAACAAAATATTCCTGTTCAATATTTTTCAATAATCTAACTGACAGACACCCCATCATTACCACAAGAAAAACATTTAAATATGTAATGTTTCTTCATACTACATAATTATACCTACCTCAAAATACTTACTGTTCAATATATTTGGTTCATGATTACCAATTCGCACTTCTATCTATTGTAATTGTTCATCATCAAGTGGCACGACTATGAATAGTCACCATTAAGTAACTGACTGGACTACGAATAGTGTTTATGTACCAACCAACTACGGTTAAACTGTTTACCTAGCTATTTTTTATAATGACATAGTGTCCTATTATTTTCCTATTTACGGCTGTCGGTTTTACAATTATTAAAATGGTGATTTATAGTTTATTGTTATTGTTCCTGGAGTAGACTTACCTACTAAAGAAATAAAACGAGTGTCTTAGTCAACAATATACCGAAGAAAACTTTTTATATCGGAATTCTCAAGTTTTTATTAAAATCAGGAAATAATAAAAGGAATCAAAATTCTATTTTCCATAAAATCCCATACCCATCTAATGGAAAACTAATTTTCGCATCCCTATTCAATATCACAATAATTCCAGGAAACGAAAGAAATATTAGATATAAACAAGAACTTAATCGATATCCGCTTATTCACGGTGATATACACGCTTTATAACAGGAAGCTATACATCGCTGCGCACATATAGGCACTATATGGATATGATGTGTAGACAGTGCGCAATGTTTGCTGTACGCAACATTGGTCGTCGAGCCGTCGGCAAATATGACTGGCCACATAGAGTTGATGCCTACATTATGTAGGAAAATAGAATGCTGGTTGTACAGTACTATGGATATGAAAAAAAAAGATTTTGTTAAATTAATTACAGATTAATTAGATTAGAAGCAAAAACAGGCCTTCATTGGAATATGACTAACAGTCGTACTATTTTTAAAACAATCTTAATTTCGAACAAACAATATTTTCTGACCAATAAGAAAGTAAATGTAAAACATTACCTATTAATTAAAGATTGATTCGAATCTCTTGACAACATAAGGGAATTCGTATTCATTAGTATTATATGAATACTATTATTAATTTCTTACTCAAAAAAAAAAATATATATATATATATACCTATATTGTATTTTATTTATTTGTTGTACACCTACCACAGCGTTTTCTTTTTAACCCAAAGGTTGACTGGTAGAGAATGCCTTGTTGCATTAAGTCCGCCCATGTACCACTATTGTACATAAAGTTTAAATAAATAAATTCGTTAAAATCAAGGTCGTTTGAGGAAGTGATTCGTGTGTGATTCCTTTTAATATGGTTGCATTAACATAGCAAAAGTAGTAATTACCAATGTTGATGGTAAATCAAGTACATATTTGTATTTCTAACATACATACTACTTATCTACCTGATTTGTTTATGTTCATACAATTTTCTAAATTCCAGGAATTAGAACACATATACACACAAACATTACACTATATATGTATACAAAAATCAACGCTTATATACCTATACTATGAATATTTTTATCATAAAAATAAATATCTACAACGCCGGATCTTTACATAATGAGAGATACACAAAACTATTTAATGGCGTTTCTATAATAAAATTCACAAGTTATTGCACAAATCTCCAGGAAATATCTATACTAATATTATAAAGCTGAAGAGTTTGTTTGTTTGTTTGTTTGAACGCGCTAATCTCAGGAACTACTGGTTCGAATTGAAAAATTATTTTTGGGTTGAATAGACCATTTATCGAGGAAGGCTTTAGGCTATATATCATCACGCTTATGCCAATAGGAGCGGAGCAGCGATAAAGAATGTTTTAAAATCGGGGATTCCACGGGGACGAAGTCGCGGGTAGCAGCTAGTAAAATATACAAGTCGTCAAACAGTCCTTTGCACTTTATACGTAATCGTGATATTCTCAATACGTAACTTCCCATTCAACGATTTAAAAAGTTTGTAACGGTATTAAAATTCATTGTAGGTAACTATTAGCCTGAAACGCCATTAATTTTAATAACTGTTCATTATGTTCCTACATACAGTATTATATCATTATGGTTTGCTTCAACACAACAGTTTACTTAATTTCTCTTCTGACAATGTGCTACAAAACTTCAGGATTCGAAACCCAACCTAATTTGATACAAAATAATATTCTCAGATTTCTTTTGCAATCGTTTGCTGTGTTCCACATTTTTTTCCTATTTAGTACAAAAGGAGAATGACTATTCGTAGTTTCTGTCCATTTCAAGCATTTTATGGGCGTTCTCCCTTAAGCCTGTTATTTTTTCATTTAATTTCATAACAAATGGGAAAAAAATATCTCAAAATAGATTTCTTCCAGCAAACCTGCGACAGAATATTTATTAACAAAAACAACGGCCATCACATTTATCAATTTCACAACAAAATCATATTCCAATAACAATAACAGTACGACTAAAAATAGAAACGATACTGTTCCACATAATTATGCTGTATAGCCAACATCAAACAACAAAGGTTAAATTTAACCGACGCGTTAAGGCCGTTGCCAGATTAATCAGGCGACCGCCGCTGGCCGACAGACTTTAACTTGGTAAGCCACAGACCGGGCCGGCTCGCCACAAACCTAGACGAATTAACTTGCTTACGTCATAAGTTATGGAGAGTTTTTGCCAAGTTTATAGCAAGTTATCAGTTGCTGATGAGATATGGCTTCACTGGATAGATACTTAGAATTATTTGTAAATTTTTCTCATCAGTCATTAGTCATTACGGTGATCAGGAGGCTGAAAATCTCATGACACCAGTCTTGCCAAAGGTTATCGTGGCTCAGTACAGTACCAGGAAGTGAAATAGCCGCTTCTTGTCAAATACTGGTACTCGACTGCATCTAATTGGGCTAGAAACCAATCTTAACATAGTCAAGAAAAGCCTAGCAAGATTAATTTTATTGATACTCCAAAATTTCATCACAGCTGTATAATTCTACTAATCAGCTCACAGCTATATAATACTTTCCAGATAACCTTAGGATGGCAATTTTTCGTATTTCTGCTGTTATTCATGAATTAGGTACACAGTGCTGGAACAAAAATTGATTGTTTAAGAATGTACATACATCTGTACAATACTTGGCTTTTATTCTGATTAATAAAAGCAGTTCGTAATACTTTGTGCTTTCCACCTTTAATGAAGAACGGAGAAAATTTAATAATGTTGAAACCTTTTTTGGCAGACAACTTTGTGTTGTCCTTGGTAGAATGTAACAAATATCGACAGGCACATAGGAAAAATAATGCTAAATGTATTCTGGAATGCATTTCAACAATGTTCTGAAACGAAAAACTAATAACCTACATATATGTCTATCTATAGATATCAAAGTTGTATCAGTTGTCCAAACATTTCTGTTCTTCCGTTTCTGGAATATCTTTTAGGAAATCTGAAAAGCTCCAGCTCTTTACAATTTGTTTTCTGTAGTAAAATCTACATAATATATAGGTATATATAAAAGCGAAATACCACTCACTGATTAATCACGAAACCTCAGAAACTTTAACACCTACAAACTTAAAATTTGGATGTAGACATCCGCTAAGAACGGATTTTACGAAACTCCATTCCTAAGGGGAGTGGAAATTTGGTGCACTAAATCTGCGCAAACGAAGTCACGGGCGAAGTACTAGTAACATATAATAAATTTCTTGGTTTTCTCGTAGAAAATTCCTATGGCATTAAGTCCACCTTTGTACCTTTTTGTTCCATGAAGTTCTAATAAATAAAGCAAACGTATTGAATCATACCGTTTGTGAACATCTTTTCATCAGGTGTCATTATAGGCAATCACATTTTCTATTCATTCAAATGTAAATAAGCACATTCATTGACAAAGTAAATCGTTTATCACATCAAAAGCGTTTCATTGCGAATAATTAATGATCAAACGTAACGTTTATAATTTGAAATGTGCTTAATTTACTACGAACGCATCATTAGCCATTAACTATAGTGATGTGCAATGTTGATAGAGCTGTAGTCGTTTAGTCAACACTTACGGTTTATAATCCGATCATAAACTGTGCAACGTACATAAATAAAAGTCATAACATTTCTGAATATATGTACCTAGCTACAAAAGCTGTTCGCCGCGGGCTGACATTACCCCAGTTCTAGCCAGATACTCGAATTCAGCAGCCGAATCACCGTACTCGGCTAAATTATAACCGTTCCTACACGATAAACACTTTAGTGTAATCTGATCTATAAAGCGGGCTCACATGAACTATGTACGATATAATTAGCAATATTGCCAATTTGGTCGGGTCACCGCACACGCGTATCTCTCTACGCCTATCTGAGTCTAATTTGACACGGAAATGTACGGAATTATCCGTTACCTGCTTATGAATTACACCTCATTTGACAATTTCAGCTGAACTGAATAATAGGGGCTGTCGAACTGAGGTACTTTAGAAAATATAATCGAAGTTAAACATGTTTAAATTGATTTAATCTACTATAAACCACAATCATTTTCTGCATGAGGTCTTGTGCTTCAGTTTAATTTCAACTTTCCAAGGTCAACTATGCCATTCATCATAGCTGACCTCACGACTGCTACTGCTATCAATTTACCATCTATATTTAAGAATTCAATCGCTTTCCAAGTTTTGATGCGCGTTTAGATTTAATCTTATAGCAAGTAATCATGGATCGATTTCACTTTAAAATGAACTGTTGCCTTGTCCTTTTGTTGAAAAGTGTTTCATAATCCTAATTCATTTGACTATCACAATCGTGAACAGAACGGAATTCAATGATATCTTAAGTAACTGTTTTAACAAAAGCTCTACCTAAAAAAACTAACAGTTTGGCTTCCCTTAGCTTCAACAAGCAATTCTACTTACCACGACAAGTACAGATAGAACTTTCAGTCTATATAAAGTCTACAGGCATTGCATCTGGGTTTCTATGTCATACGGTCTACCAAATTCAATTGATGCGGACTAATTACTAAATCAACAACCTGTAGGCATATTCTCTAGATTACATCGAATTGATTTATTACCTACATATGTATATACATACAATATATGAAACATCATCTCCCACATATTGAAATACCTAAGCAGTGTAAGGAGCCAGTGAGTGTAATAAGCCATCATTTGATATGGTCGTCATTACTCGTCGTTTATGGTCCATTCATTTAACGACCTCTTAAAATGACTACGTATGGAACCAAATATGTGTTAAAAATTCCTTATATAATCACATAATGGGTGTAATCAGTGCTTAAAGTTCTAATTACATTTCCGCATTACCGGGTCGATTCCTTGTCTACTACGAAATTTATGAAAATGTTTTTCCCAAAAACTAAACGGTCGTGACGTTTTTCCCCGTGTCTCTATTAAAATATTCATTGATCTAAAACGGCTTATTCTATTTACATAAAGTGGTATCTTTACCTACAATCTAAGCTACAGGTTTTATGAACTTCCATGCAAAAAGATCCCAAAGGGTCGCTGGTACATTCAAACCTGCTTACTAATTCAACTATTTGCTTCACCCACGATTTATCAAAGGGTCGCATCGAACATGAAACTTTGTATCCTCACAACCACAGGAACCTTTTATTGAGAACTAGCTTCTGCCAGCGACTTCGTCCGCGTGGAATAGTTACTTTACCCCCGATTTTGAAACTCTCAGCCCAGAGTATTATAAACGTAAGAGTAAACAAATATAATCAGCAAGCTCCGAACTGCTAAGCTATCGGGAGTTACACGTGCTATTGTGAGTCAACCATAAAAGATAGACATATGCTGTTGAGGGATATTTTTTAGATAATTTTATGTAGAACATTTCCGTCATACATGATTTCTATGTAACTTTAACCATTAAGGCTACACACGCGACGGAAGCTTAAAAAATGGAGTAACTTCTCCCGTTTTCCCAACATTTCCCTTCACTGCTCTGCTCCTATTGATTGTAGCGTGATGAAAAGTATACTATAACCTGCCCAGGAGTATGAAGAATAATTGCACCAAGTTTCGTTAAAATCCGTCGAGTAGTTTTTGTTTCTATAAAGAACATACAGACAGACAGACAGACAGACAAAAATTTTACTGATTGCATTTTTGGCACCAGTATCGATCACTAATCACCCCCTGATAGTTATTTTGAAAATATATTCCCTGTACAGAATTGACCTCTGTACAGATTTATTATAAGTATAGATTAAGGTGCTACAGGCCCGTTCATAGGTACAGGCATTGTCAAAAATCTTAGGACGAACCGATGGTTTCAAATTTGTCATTAGAATGACATGTACACGTTACCTGCTGTCAAAGAGTTTTCATTTATAGATAATTACCTTGGTGATTCAAATTTTCGGCGCGATATTTTTGACGCTGACTGTATATGAAGTACTTTCTGATAGGTATATACGAGTACAGATTAGGGTCGTAGTCTCACGTGATGTGATCGTTAATCTTACCTTTGTTTGAGCTTTTATCGGCGCAGTATAGCTGTGAGTGCTCTTTGCCACCTTTATTAACAAATGCGTACAATTTAGCGGTTTGTTTATGTTTTTGTCTAAGTTACTTAGTACCTGTACTTGCTTGTAAGGTATCTGTGGTAGGTATGTACGTAATCTGAGCTACTATTAATCGTGCAAATTCAATAAATAATAAACACACATAGGTTTTCCACAAGAGTGAATTTAAATGAGCCAACATCGTAGCGCAAAATTGCAGCCTAAAATTCTTCTCGCCCTAGAAATTAAATAAACACCACAGCATAAAACAAGCTGCAAAATTAAACAAAATATCTTTATTTAAATATGCAAAACTACCTCTAAAAGCAGGCCTCAGGCCGAATATTTTCTACATTTCATGAATTTCTGATTCGCTCAGATTTTTCTCAGCGTCTGTGTTACTTTTATCATTTAGTTCAGTATCCACTTCATTGTAGTGGACGACTTCATGCGCCATTCAACTATATTAATTTAATGAAAAAAATTGTGCTCTAAAAAAGTGAGATTGCTTTCAGATTGCACTCTCTACACATTGCAATCACATCGAATCTGAATTGAAATCTGAACCATTACAGTTAGTTCCTCATGCGATTGCGCTATTTGAATATACAACAATAGGTAAGTGCATCGAATTAAGGTTAATTAAAGCAATGACTATTAATGTTCGCAATGAATACGGTGGACACAACAAACTCAACTCTATCACGCACCTAATAGAGATTACACCGGACGAACTAATGTGGGTGCAATCACGTAAATTGATAGTGATACTCTATATAAATGTACGCATATTAGCTATATACTGTTGCGATTTTTATGAGGTCTTCATTCGTTCGTCCCGTTTTATAACAGGGAAAATAAATGCCATGTTTTGTTGGTATATAACGCGTCGATAAAACTATAATAAAAATAAAATTTGACGTTCGACATCGGAATGTTATTTATAATTTAATATAAAATGTTATTATGGAACTCCCACGCTGTAATATCCTATAAACACTGATATTTTAACAGCCTTTTTCTATCGGCCGACCGTAACTCTTCTACGCGCTTTACGACGGCGTTCCGACCTGCGATTTTCCTCTACATATTTTCAACTTTGCTACACGTTATTTCTTGTACTTTAGTTAGTATTTAGGCAGCTAAATTAACATGAATTTTGTTTGAGAATAGAGAGACGAAGTTAGAACAAGACCGACAAAAGCATTGACCGTAAATCGTATTTTAAATTAGGGGCCAAAACGTGACCCTATAACAATATTATCCTCCGTCCCTACTACAAATTCCCTTTTCCAATTAATCTCTCATAAATTATTAACTGAACAATTTCAGTTTAATCAGTATGATTAGCAATGTTTATTAAGATGACATTAGAGCACAAAGGAGATAAGGCTAGTTATACATCCATACAAAAGCTCATTTTAGCGAGAATGTCCGTTGTTTTGTGTCGGTTTAATCTTTTGTAAGCCCAACAAAGACGAAGATTGGGTAATGCCTTCAGTAAGGTGAGAGGGATGTAAAAGCAGAAGAATGTTTTAATGCTGATGCTTACAAAATACGTTAATAAAGAAAAATATTGGAATGTAGTCTCATATTCGAGTTATTGCTCTGTAATCAATTACAGAGCAATAACTCTTATAACTATTAAATAGTTATATCCAATAAAATATTCAATGTTATTTAAGTTAAGGAACGTTTTTTTTATGCTTTTTGCACTAAAACGACAAGACTCTTTTATCGGATTTACCAGTCATAGTACCTAATTACCTGCCGTTTAATACACAATTTTAGTAGGTGTGTGAAAAGTAGGTAGGCCCTAGGAGGAGGGTAAAAAATAAGCTTTCTGTAGAATGCACAGGTACCTACTTTTTATTCCATTAGGGCACATCCAAAGGAAAGGATTATACTATCCAGAAAATAGCTAAGAAATTACTGTATTTATATTTTATTTATCTGTACATTTCCAACTTGATTAACAAATTCAGTCACGTAAAAAGAAAATATCTAACTGTCTGTTTGAAAAATGAATGTACTTAGGTTCAAAGTCTAAGACAAACTTTCATCAAGTTTAAAGATAACATTTATCATGAGAAGATAATTCATTTTTTTAGTAATTATTTAAGTTTTGAGTATTCATACTTTGAGTACGCATCTGCCTACATCTTCAAGGAATGTAAGCGTGATGTTATGTTGCGTAATAGGGTATTTTACTGTAAAAATCTAATTAGTCCGTCTGATAGATTTACAAAAAATATTGGACGATACGTGCGTTGAAAACTTACGTGACGTCACTACGTTGCTACAATTTTTACCAGCGACGTGACGTCACGTGAGTTTTCAATGCACTGTATCGTCTTCATTTTTTGTTTACGTGAAAAAAGAAAAAATACGTGTCCAATATTTTTTGTAAATCTATCAGACGGACTAATTAGATTTTTACAGTAAAATAAGCTATTGTACCATTATACGATTCAAGGCGGCTCATTTCCGGAGCTAAACCGACCGAGCAATACGAGTCATATTCAAGCCCAGATAACAGGAGAGCAAAACGTCACAGTGGTAAAACAGTACAATATTTCGCCGCTGGCTTCAATCTCATCCTACGCCGGTCCATCAAAGTAGTTAGTGAACCATAACTGTTGGTTGTGTTGCCAACATCGGTCATTGAAGGTAGATACTGCATCCATTATGGACCAGTCTGGGACGTTTACTGCAGAAGTTAAGCGGCCATAAATATGGTACAGTTGTTTGCACAACATTTATACCGTAATAGCGTCTTTGTGAAATCACGGGAACGTTGCTGACGTATTAGACTAAGTAGATTCCTTCTTTTTTTTGGTAAAAATGATTATTTTTTTCGAGTCAACACTTGTTTTACGAAAATAGTATAGTCTACGGATCCATCAGCAATGTACAGAGTAGGTATGCCATCAAGACTGGAACTGCCTGATCTACAAATAGGTAAATTGTAAATAATGAGTTCAAGTCCAGATTCCTTTGGAAATTATAACTAATACACGTTAGTTACGATTTATGTCATAAGTGAACTATGTTTTTTGGCAGCTGACCTATTTATATTTTCAAACCATGCATAGAACTAAGCCATGTAAAGCGGATTACAGCAATACCTCTCCAGCAGAACATTGCCAGTTTTCACAGTAAATTACTGCTCTATATAAATCTTTTATGTCAACAGCTTTGTTGGAACAACAATGAATACATAATATCCTTGTTTAGAGGTGTATGCGAATATTGTTTGGAGTATTAACCGACAATGTGTACAGGATAATGCATATTCGCAATTCCTCTAATGTTTGGTGTCATCCCTTATTATCCCAACCCGTAACGCGACCTTCCTCTCAACATGTGTCAAGGCCCTTAGAGGTGTAAGAGGTGTACCCTAAATAACTGGGTAGATGCCTTCACAAATAAAATGAGAAAGTTGCAGTATAAGGAAAGTTTTTTTCTTGAATTAGTTTCAGTAATTATTTCAGTAAGGCCAAAAACTTCTCATCGCTTTTGACTGGTAATGAGCCCAAAAAGCTGGCGATATTGCCTTGATATGCATAATTGCATATCGCCTGTCCAAGGTAAAAACCAATCCATTGTTTCATTTCCATCCATGTGACTTGTGAGTTAAAATAAGTAATCAATTCATCATCCATTCAGTCACAAGATAAAATCTCCTGATACATAATGTATATATGAGATTTCTTGTACCAAATACCTCGATTTGGAACAAGGTAAAGGTCCAAATACCTTTGCAAAGAATGTTGTTAAACTACTTATTAGAATTTTGACACTATGACCATTTGCAAGTCATGATTGTAAACGATTTGACATGGGTCATTAATCAAGAACTTTAAAAGGAAGGAAGCTAAAATGGATTTAATAAACCATAAAAAAGACGTTAAAAATTGGCCATTACTTGGCATAGCAGTGTTTTATTACTTAGAAAAAGATTTAGGAGATTATAAATGTAAAGACTACACACTTGACGACACTGTTGGCGCAGTGGTTGAGCTTTTAGCTGCTTCGCTGCGTGTCGCGGGTTCGATCCTCGCACAGAACAGATGTTTGTATGGCCTACAGATAATAAAATTGTTTCACCCACGATACAGGAGCAAATCCTAGTATGGGGCAACATGTTATGAAGAAAAAAAGGACTTAAGATTTACTTAATATTACTGAACTAATATATAAACCTCCGTTAAGTATAAAAACAATGGCAAAAAGCTAAAATAAGTTAGCTCCACTTTCACCGAGACTTTTGTTACTCAAAGCAAGATAAACCTAGAATAATGATTAAAACTGATGAAACTCAGACCTGTCATAAAGAACTTCAAATTAAATCACTCAAGTCTTTCCTCTGGTTCATAATAAACGTAATTTTCATCTCTTTATGAATCAGTTTCACTTATACGCGCCATTAAAAGTTTCAAGCATTTCAAGTACGTCTTCCTAACTCCGCAGATCTCTTGAAAGCGGAGTTATAGTGGTGATTTTTCTAGCTTATTGTGGGAAATTGCCGTCATTTACCTCTTTATATTTCTGCGAACTGCGGTAAACTGCCCGACCGTTGGAATTCGTATAATTTCAGTAAGCTTTTCGGAAAACTGCTCTCTTTTTATTAAAGTGGGTTTGAGGATCGTAATTAAATAAATACCTAGATAGTGTTTTTGGTGGGTATAAATACGAGTAATCTATATGTCACTGGAAAATGACAAACTTCGTAAGATTATAAAATATCTAGAGAGATTGTAACTTTCGATAAATTGTCAACTGAACATTTGGAACACTTTTTTACGCATCTAAATTAGATAGTCTATAAGCTCTCGAATTAACTCCGAGAAATTGTAGAATAGCACATTACGAAACATTACTTGCTATTACAACTTCAACATTCTATACGACGACGGAGGCCCTCTGCACGGGGCTCCTATTTCTGTCTGCAGGGTTTAAAAAAATAACATGAATGGCATGACAGGAGCTAAATTCGCTCGCTCATTCCCTGTTCCCTATGAGTCGCTACTTGGCCAGGCCAGAAAATCCGATAAATTGTTGAACTGACGACATGTTTGCCAACATGTCGTCAGTTTATGTTGGTTCACAATTTCACGGAATGACTTCGACAAATAATAGACTATCAAATTCTGATGCATAAATAAATTATTACAAATGTTCAGATGACAATTTATCGTTTACTAACTCAAAAAAAAAATCAAAAACCAAAGAATATCTCTAGAACCTGCAAATCTGCAATAGAAACCTCACCTCACGCTCTTGTCATAACAGAAGAAGACGTCTAGGGCGACTCCCGGCCAGCGAAGACGCGGTCCCGTGGATGATTCCCCACCCTCGAAAAAAAAACAAGAAAGAAGATAATACGGGTCACTCCTGTACCACGAGTGTAGATCGCAAGCGGGAGGCAGCGCAGGTGTGGCCAGATTATAAGGCAGATGAGATCATTCCACGGCCAATTGCTGGCTCAATCGCCTCTCAATTAGGTAATTGTGGATATGAGCACGCTACGCGTCCTGCCCGCCTCCGACTGGCAACAATGTAACTGCTTACTGCTCCATTACTCACCTGGTGGAACCGATTAGCTGGTGTCATAGTTAAATAACTGCGAAACTTGGAAATAACTCAAAAATGCTTGAAATGGGGATCTCTGGGGGAAGAATGTAGAAGGGAAAAATGGAAAGAAGTAATGGGTTAAAAATCATAAAACAATTATAAAAACAACAGAGGCAGGTAGCACATCTAGGGTGGCTAATTAATTTAGTAAGAAGCATAGTGTCATAGATAGGCTAATTTTCTGTACTAATATTATATAATTATACACGGGGCAGCATATAGAACACATTGCTGCAGCAGAAGAGATTACGTCCATTATGTCTTTAGGGAGCGTCTTGTTGTAACTCTGATACGACCACCAAAGTATTTTCGAAATTGATTGTGATGAAAATACGTGCTTCTTGTGCACCGATTACTGAAGCTTTATTAAAAAAGACACCTTCAACAGCACTATAATTATTACACCATGTGTCCAGGAGTAAGAGAAGAATAGCTTATAAAACTTTGGTCTACCGACATACCTACCAACATAGACCAAAGTGACAGTGAATAATAGGCCATTGTAAGTGAAAGTTTGCTTGTTCCGTCTCAAGTTTATTGGAGAAGTTTAGCATATTTTATCACAAACAAACACTTTGAATTCCATGTGTCAGGGTACTGTCGTACTCTCGTAGACTTTTGGTCTAAAACGTGTGAAATAAAACTTTTATAGTCATCCTACTAATATTATAAACGCGAAAGTTTGTAAGTATGGATAGATAGATGTTTGTTACTCTTTCACGCAAAATCTACTAAATGGATCTTTATGAAATTTAACACAGAGGTAGATTATAGTCTGGAATAACACATAGATACTTTTTCTCCCGGGAATATGTTCCCTTGGAATATTTTTCGAAAATCGCGCAGGCGGAGCGCGGGCGGCAATTAGAATGAAATAAATATACATACCTATATTAGAAAATCTTCTGCATTTTTTACATTAATAAACCATGAACGAAGCAAATACTTACATATCTCATAATGCCAACATATTTTCCACGTGAGTTTTATTAATATTCCCTTTTAACTAAACTGTTTCATTAATGATTGTGTTTTCCTTGTCTGCAGATTCTACTGGGATCTATGTATGTTACTGCTGCTCGTGGCCAACCTGATCATCCTGCCAGTCGCCATCTCCTTCTTCAACGATGACCTCAGCACGCGCTGGATCGCCTTTAACTGTCTTTCCGACACTATATTTCTTATAGATATCGTTGTTAATTTTAGAACAGGTAAGTGTTTCTTGATTGTTTACGCCATTGTATTACATGATATCTAAAGCAAAAGACTTGATGACGTTATTATCCTCTTTTCAGGAATAATGCAGCAAGATAATGCAGAACAAGTGATATTAGATCCCAAGTTAATAGCGAAGCACTATTTGAGGACATGGTTCTTCCTTGACCTCATCTCTAGTATACCACTAGATTATATATTTTTGATCTTCAATCAGGTAAACGTACGTTGCAATTTGGCCGTGTTGTTCTTATTACTATAGTTTTAAACTGTCTTTTATGTTGTTGATATTCTGTTTCAGCTTGGGTGTTCATTTGTTTTATAGACAATATGTTGTTATTGTTTTCGTTTTGTTTGTTTCTCATTGTGAACTTTTACCCAACCGCCACGAGAACCTGTGCGTCATCGTGTATTCAAATTAGTATTTGTATTATCAGAGTCTAAGAAAACATGCAAAGGTTTGATTAAAGCACACCACTATCATTTTCATCGAAGTCTGTTCTATTTTAATTTATTATAATTTCTACACACTCAGAGTATCACCTGCACGTCATCATCAGTAACCCATATGATTTCTCGATGTTGTTCTATTCTCCGCTGTATCAGCGACCGTATCCGATTATGTGATCGTATGGGATACTCAATCCTTTTCTAAAACTTTTAAAGATTTTTATCAGCACTTTCCAACTTATTGCACGAGCTATTCTAAAATGCTTCCACTAAATTGCACTCTGTTGTTCGAAGGTGTTAATAGTATATCTATATAATTTGGTACTTAGGTATATACAGTTGTATTTCCTATTCTAAGCTCTCAATGGCCACATGCACGTCGTCTTCTTTCTACCTCCTAATATTTGGTTTCCTGCCTTCAGAGTTGTACAGCATGGTCTCAAAGCTTCCTAATGTAACAATTACCACTTCTGAATACTTTGGTTGCCTAATTATCATATTTATAACATTTCTTGGGTTTTATTATATATGTATATATTTTTTATTTATATTTTAGTTTTAACTTTATAACAGCTACAACACGACCAAATTGTAATATTAACAATCTACACTGACAATAAGTCTTATTGGCCCTCTATATAACTTTGAATTGCATCAGTACTGAAGCTTAATATGATAGATTGGCCACTGAAGGATATTACAAGCCTAATTCTTTACATACCTTACAGCTTTCACTAATAAATAAACAGAATTCCCCACTTGAACTCTACTAAAATTGTAAATTTACAAAACATAATTATAACATGTTTATTATGCTTCAGCACTTTTCTTTGGCTGACAAAATCTTTCAAATACTGCAATTATGCATGTCTTCAACACTTCGTCTGTATAAAATCAATAGGAATAGAAGCTAGCTGTGATGCTCTGAACATTTTATTTTAGAGCATCGTTATGCTAATCATCACCATTTAAATTGTGTGTTTTTATGTTGACAGGACTTTAGTGAAAGCTTTCAAATTCTTCACGCGGGTCGTGCACTAAGGATACTTCGGTTAGCAAAACTCCTGTCTCTGGTGCGGTTGTTGCGGCTGTCGAGGCTCGTCCGATATGTATCGCAATGGGAGGAAGTATATGTAAGCCATCATGCTCTTCTGACCCACCTACCCTGGGTTACCCTAACTACTTGCCACTAACACTGCTCTAATATACATTACGCTCACATTTACTAACATAACATGACTAAATACGCTACTTTAAACTTACTATAATATTGGATTAATTAATTGCAAAAATTAAATTTGTCTAAATTTTAACGAAAATATCTTGAGATTGGCTACTGTACGTGAATTTGATGAAATTGTTGTGATAATGATGAGTAATAATGTTAACTGTTTTAGCGTAGTGATCCTAATGACGTTATATGGAGTTTTGTTGTAATCCTGTATTATACCATTGATCCCGCCCCCACTGTATGTGAGCCCCACGTCCCGCTCTGCACTTCTCTACTGCTTCTCTGCAAGCTTCTTTCTGCCTGAGCACGCTCTCACTCGTGAAGTCTGATCTATCTCTTGTTACTGCGCCCGCGCCGCGAACGACGCCCGCGACGTGTCCGCCGACCCAAACCGTCCCACACTTGCCAACATGACATATTATTTGCCAAAATGTTCATATTATGTTGCCGCTTTTCAAAGCCTCTAGTACAAACGATGCGCTGAAGCTGACGTGATGCAAAATCAAACAAATCAATAAACGTCACAATACATATTACCTCCATGAGTAATCTTACGCGATTAATGGAATTGAATGCCTTCCGATCCAAATACCTGCCTGTTCAGTGAAAGTGAGCACGTAGTTTCCGAATAATATGTAGACCTTTAGAGGAAAAAGCAACTCGCATACCGAGAAATACACCTCGCCTCATAAGAAGCTAATGAAACAAATCATTACCAGCAACTGTTGCATAACATTAGAAAGTTAGAGTTGGCATCACAAAGAGTAGGTAGTGGTTACGTCCGCCAACGTACAACCAACGGTTACGAAGCGACAGCGGAGAGTCAGTGAGAAGTGGAGTACGGGGAGGGTGTGGCAGTGACGCTGTTGTGTGCAGATGAGCCCCGCCCCGCAGCCGCGCGACGAGCCGGGCGACGCGGACGGCGGCTCGCGCGACCTCGCCTCGCAGGTGCAGCATGCCCCGCCGCGCGCTAGCGCATCCGTAGGGGACTAGCCCTCCGCTCGTCTCGGTGTTAGTGCATCCTGTGTGTGCCTGCACGCGCCCCAGCCCCGCCCCGCACACCTCGCGTCGACCTTTGCCCGCCGACCCCTCCGCGCTTCGGGCGCGCCTGGCTCTCTTCCTACTATCTCGTGTTTCTCGCTTGTTTTCTAGATCTTGCAGAATCTTCAAAAAAAGCGCACGGAACGGAGGGGACGTCTCAGCTCCGACGTTGCCAACAAAAAGAAGGGTGGCACCAAAAGCAATCTAATCTTCAAGGTAACCAGGGTCGGCACGAGCCGGCGCGCATGTGCTCGTTCGCCCGCTTAGCATGTTGCCGGCGGCGCCGCCCGGCGTCCCTTAGTCCGCTGCGTTCGCTTCGCTTTCTCTCTTTCTTTGGCGTTTCTGTTTCCGACCCTCGTCCCGCCGGCGGCCGCGCGGGCTGAGGCGCGCAAACGTGGGTCGCGCGACCGCGCGGCGGCCGCGGTCGCGCGACTGCACGCGCCACCACGCATGCTCGCTCGACGACTCGTCTCACGCGTTCATATTTTATTTCTCACTCTTTACGACTCCATCGGTAGAGAATCATCGCGATGCTTGACCTCGAGCGTCCTGTCGCGCGCAGTCCGCACGGCTTCCTTTAGAGGCGACATTATCTCAGTTGCTGACCTCGTTAATGTACTTTCTTCTCTTTCCAGTTCCTCAACATGGCATCGGTATTCATGCGGATATTCAACTTGATCTGCATGATGTTATTGATCGGACACTGGTCCGGTTGTCTACAGTTCCTCGTTCCTATGCTGCAAGGGTTTCCACCAAACTCCTGGGTTGCAATAAATGAACTGCAGGTCTATTTTTAATGTTATTTTCAAACTACAACAAGCAATTTTTTTTTTCATTATTATCTTAATAAAGCTTTGTATTAAACAATTGGGTTTGCTCCTTTTCACGGAGCACCGAAAAATATATTTGGTGTCTTGACCTCTTCAATTACCTACCCAGGTTTTACAACCGTGGTTGCGTGTACATAATTATACATATATGTATAATCTTGTAAACGAAATTAATAGAAATGAATGAATGATGCACTAAAATGTTCCAAACTTATACGAGTAGTATCTTAAATCGATTAGACCTAATGAAGACTGCGACCACTGCTTTTTAATAGTATAGATTCGCCAAAGCTTGCCCACAAACTCAACCGATGAAAAGCGACAAGCGGCTGATGACGAAGTAGTTCAATTAGATCGAATAAATATGTACATAAATTAACGGAAAAATAACGATGACATTCCAGGAGGCGTTTTGGCTAGAACAGTACTCATGGGCGCTGTTCAAGGCAATGTCACACATGCTGTGCATCGGGTACGGCCGCTTCCCGCCGCAGTCGCTCACGGACATGTGGCTCACCATGCTGTCCATGATCTCCGGCGCCACCTGCTACGCCCTCTTCCTCGGTCACGCCACCAACCTCATCCAGAGTCTTGACTCTTCGCGAAGACAATACCGAGAAAAGGTATAACTGCAACTCCCTTTTTAGCATCATTTGCATAGATACCCAGTTTAGTGGATTGCTCCTATTAACCTGTTTCCTATTGTTGGAGATAAATCGTTATGAACACCTGCAGAGTCTACTTTAAGGACATGGATCGGATGAAGTTACGATAAAAGAACTTCTGAATAAGTATTCCATGACAAGTCTCGAACTATACCATTACATCAGAATCGTACATGCATGTGTTTGACTAAATTGTCTATGTTATATCCCCATCTAATAAATCAATCACTAAAGCCTTCATTGCCTGTTTCAGAGATTAGACGTGAGTACAAAGAGAATGTTTGTTTAGTGTTCACTGGTTGTTATTACAGATTCAATCATCTGCACATCACTCATGTCTCCCATCAAAATAACAAAGTCATTGTTTCGTACATTTCACAAATATTAACGGGTGTTCATAACTGTTTACTTCCATGGGTACTAACTGCTGGACTCTGTTCGTTAGGGTTATACTTACGTGTACTGTTGATGAGTCGGTTGTTTGAAGGTGTGTAGTTTGTCCTTCAATGTAAAGTGAAGTTGTCGCTAACAGTCCGTTGTTTTTGAAGCTGCATGATTTTATAGTTGCTACAGGCGTGTGTGATTCGCTGGTGACGTTGTTTCCCGTTTTAAAGCTTTTTGTGTACGTATTCTAGGTGAAACAAGTGGAAGAGTACATGGCGTATCGGAAGCTGCCTCGGGAGATGCGGCAACGGATCACGGAGTACTTCGAGCACCGGTATCAGGGCAAGTTCTTCGACGAGGAGCTGATCTTGGGCGAGCTGAGCGAGAAGCTGCGGGAAGACGTCATCAACTACAACTGTCGCTCGCTCGTCGCCTCCGTGCCCTTCTTCGCCAACGCCGACTCAAACTTCGTATCCGACGTTGTGACCAAATTACGTTACGAAGTCTTCCAACCTGGTGAGTTTCAGTGTTACAAAGAAAAATCGCAATAATTCTGTAATTCTTACCTATTTAAGTCCTTATGAAAAAAACACAAATACATACAATATTATGATTTCAGGTGATATCATCATCAAGGAAGGAACCATCGGGAGCAAAATGTATTTCATCCAAGAAGGCATCGTGGACATCGTCATGGCTAACGGAGAGGTGGCCACGAGTTTGTCGGACGGTTCTTACTTTGGTGAAATCTGTCTTCTAACGAACGCTCGAAGAGTGGCCTCTGTCCGCGCTGAGACGTACTGCAACCTGTTCTCCCTATCCGTGGACCACTTCAACGCCGTGCTCGACCAGTACCCGCTCATGCGGCGGACCATGGAGAGCGTGGCGGCCGAACGACTAAACAAGATAGGGAAGAACCCTAACCTGGTGGCGCACCGCGAGGACGACACCACGTCTGAGGGCAATACCATCAACGCCGTGGTGAACGCGCTGGCGGCCGAGGCCGAGCACGTGTCGCTGTCGGACGACAGCGTGGCGCGGTTGTCCGAGCGCTCGCTGGGGCTGGCGCTGCAGCCGCTGCAGGCGGCGTCATGCCGCATGGCGGGCGTGGCGCTACCGGGCCTGGGCGTGGCGGCGCAGCTCCCGCGGCCCAAGTCTGAGCACGACTTCAGCGCCGCCGCGCCGCTGGCCGCCGGTGCCGCCGCCTTCCACAAGTCCGACGCCGGCATCGCGCCCTGACGCCGCTCGCTGCGCTAGTGCGCCCAGCGCTGCGACTGCGACATAGCAATACTAGGCTTAGTGCGAGCGTCCCGCGGCACGCTCGCTAGTTGTAGCGTAGACACGAGTATTATAGCTGCGACTTCGCCGGGCGACTTCGCGCCGCCCGCTGAATCTCATTTTGTGATCTTATACTTAATTCTCCTGTGTTATAATTTAGGTTAAATTTTATATCATTGACGCTGTGAGGAATCGACGAATACGCGACGTATTCCGATTGTATAGATATACCTGTTATATATTGAAGAATGATACTATTGAATCTTTATAGGGATACCTTGCCATTAAAAGAGGAAATAATTATATAGACTAGACTGAAATGTAAAGATATCACTATTTTATGCTTTGTTGGCGTATGAAATAGACCTCTATTGTTGATGCGGAATATTCGATCGCGCGAGTTTAGTACGAAGTGTATAAACGTTCCTGATTATCACGATTCAGAGATTATTATATTGGAAGCTCTTTAATTATAACGTTGGGTCGTGGGAGGGTACACGTGGAGTGAGGCGCACCTGAGCTGGCCGCTAGGGGCCGCACGAGCAGCCGATGGCCCCGGGCCGAGCTCGAGCAGGCGGCCCCGGGACGAGCGCGAGCGCCAGCCGCCACTGCACAAGCGACGCACAACAGAGCCTCACGCGCGATTCCAATAGCACACGGTTGCTTTCTTCATTTAATTATAAGTAGTATCTACCGATAATCGGCATAATTAGCGCAAACAAGTCTCTCAGTTTCTTAAGTAGAGGTGGATCAGTAGCGCTTCGAATCTTTTGAGAGTCGTTTCTGTATGTAAATATTGTAATATCGAGGATTTGCCTTAGCGCGGTTCGTTCGAGCGGAGTGTTAGCGGGCGTTCGTTCGAGCGGTCCAGTCAATTATCCGAGCGCTCGCCTTGCGACGGACGTCTCGGTTCTCGATGCACTACTGGATTGTTCTCAAAAAAGTGGCTCTGTAACCTGTCAGACAGTTTTTAGAGAAAATATGTGATTTTTAAAATGCTTTTTATTAAATTCGATACAATATTGTACTTAAAGAGACTTTTCGCACAGAGGCCGAGTAATATTAAGAACATCGAAGCGAAACTTTTATTGGAAAAACTAAATTGTAACATCTGTTTCTCACTAACCTGCCATGTCCAAACTCAAATAGTCACACTTTAAATATACATAAAAAAATAAACTTTTAAAATATGGATTCAAAATGATTAAAATACTAGTCTGTATATTAATAAATTTAACTTTTTTTACACGGTACATTAATAATTAACATAATTTGTGAGTTATTCATGTTCAAACCATGTCCGGAGTGATTTTCTCCATAACGGTGCTTGCACACTAACGGGCATCACACAAACACTAATACTTGCTCAACATCCCACCCCCGCGCAAAATGACCAAGCAGTATCGGACTAACCGCTGCCAAGGAAAGAAGTGTAGAAATTTGCGTCATTTTTTTAGAAATAACGTCTAATCGCTTCAATCGGAGTTTGTACCAGGTATGTTATCTATAATCTGACTGTAATATTTTTATTTGCGGCTTAACTAATTTGCGAATAAAACCGTCAGATGATGTAATTTGCTGTCTATATATTATTTTATTAGAATAAACTCCATTAACTGTCACCGTTTTGTTGTTATCACATCAAAACGATATTTTTTTCATTAATCTGTTTGTCTTTAACCTGTTTAGAAAGCACAGGTTATTGAGACTATTACCAGGTTAAAGAGACTTTGTCTGTTATTGTCTAATAAAACTGTCGTACTAGAAAAATCAAGTTAAGATTTGGTGTGAACACTAAGCATATTTACTTATTATTCACTGTGGTGGCAAAAAAGTTATGTTATTCCAATAAAGTTTTTAATTAAGGCATGTTTGTTTTGTCATAAAATGCTTGATCTTGGTGCATGGTATTATTCGAACCTATTTGTTTATTATTCAAAGGTAAAATGCCGAAAACTAAGAAAAAAGAAGACATCTTAGCTAGGAAAAGAGAACTTGAAAAAAGAAGATACGAAATGATCAAAAATAATCCAGAACTATATGCAAAATATAAAGAAAAAAATAAAGCAAAGTACGAAAAACGAAAAAAGGAGGGAAAAGTAGTTTCTATAAATAGTTTGACACCAAGAGATCAGAAAATGCTCAGGAAGAAGTGGAGAGAAGATGCAAAAAAATCCTATCAACGCAAAAAAGAAAAACAAGAAAAAATAAAACTCTTTATTGAATGCAACAGTCCACCTTACAGCGATATTGAAAATACCAATATTGATAACGTGGTTGACTGCCATAGAGAATACGAAGTAAAAGGGGCACAAGGTAATCCAGAGTGCAGAAGAATTACTAGGTCAAGAGAATTAAGTCCTGCAACTTCACAAGGCTCATCAGTAAGTTCTGGGATTGGATCTCCTAATGCACAACGCTTATTGAGAAAGCTGCGCTATAAAAAAGACAAGGAAATAGCGTCCTTACGACTTAAATTAAAATCAGTTATGAAATTAAATGATGTCTATCGAAAAAAGGTTTCAAGATCGAGACAACCGCTTCAAGAAAAACGAAATTTATCAATAGCATTCGAGAAATCCTCGCTTGGAGATAATATTCAGTTGGAAAACTCAGTCGTCCAAATTCCTAGAGATGCTCTTCTCGAAGACGGTGTTTTTATGACTCCTGGCACGAGTATTGCAGAAGAATCTGTAACTGCTCTTCATAGATCTACACCATTTTCAGCACTGTCTGAAATGGAATTGCCTCCGGAACTTCAAAGGAGTACTCTAGATAAGATTTTGAATGAAGGGCCTGTCAATGTAACAGAGTCTTCTTTGAACACTTTTAAGCATGGTATTGATACCGACAGTGATTCTGATTACGACATATTTTAAAAAATGGTCTGATTTAATGTGATTGCTTTCAGAACCAAAAAGTAGTTTGTTCAAATGTTAATTATTGTTTGGAAATTTATTTATGTTTATTATAGGTACGTTATTTTAATTGGCTGACTGATTATTATTTGAGACTGAATAAATAAGAAGAACATTTCTATTATTTCTTAGAGATCAGATATTGATATTGTATTTCTTAAATGTATCGACAGAAATATTTAGTAGGACGACATCGAAATACGATTTTTATGTTTTCTTAGTTGTGAAGCCGAAGCCGAGTTTTTTAATGGAAGTTTTATTGTTTGCAGTTAGTAAAATAATTAATAAAAGCTGATTTTGCATGGTCAAGTCGTTTTATTTTTCATTTACCTGTACGATATCTCTTTAACCTGTAAGGTAGTTTTTTTGAATAGCTGTATTTTGTCTATTTATGTGAAATTTGTGTTCCCTTAAAACAATTCAACATCAGAGAAATACTCAGAATGGATTTTTATAAAAAAAACTCAATAATTGATACATTTTCAAAAATTGATAAATTTATTCGAGCGGTGCCACTTTTTTGAGAACGACCCTACTACACTTCATACCTTGTTTTAATTGTAGGTGAAAATAATTTATTGTCGATAGTGATCATTTCGTAGGAGTAAGTAGGCCGGAGCGTTAACAAATTCGGACGAATTACATTATGTGATAGAGCAGCGGTCGCTGCGCGCGCCCGCGGCCCCGCCTCGGCGACAGACGCGACATATAGGCTCTCAGCATCAGTACCCAGTAGTCCAGTAGATAGCGCCGTTACCGCATGATACTGTTCTTTGACTTGGAACTTATCTATCGTTTGATTCTTTCGATAGTCACTTTAGTTACTTCTAGCAATTAATATGGCTTACTGCAAATGCTTATACATTTTGAATAACTTAGGATCTATTATAATGAGCGACATATCCTAGCAAGGCCCAGTCCATTCCATCTGTCGCCGAGCCGCAGCCGCGCTGGCGTCGCACACTTTGGCACGAATCATCGTTGACTAATTCTTATAATGTCATGACAATTTGTAAAGACGGTTTTGCAAATGTTGACTTTTTAGCCAAAATATAGTTAATGAATGACGAACCAATACGCAGTAGCTTACTAAACTTGTAGATGAACGCAGCCTAGTTCTCAGTTTTGGCGACTAACACCAATAGATACTTTGTACTCGTAAGATATTTATACATTGGTCTTAGCAGAGTGACTATCTGTCAATTTATCTACGAAGAGAAATATATTTGCGTTTCATTCCCAGAAGCATTTATTTGTTGTTGTTTTATCTACCTAACATTACCGCTTTTGTAAATTATATAAATTTTATAGAAGAGATCTATTTTTATTGTGAAGTTGATCTACTGGAAGTAAGTAAAACCTATATAAAATTTGTTTCTTTTTAATCTGAACTGTTATTTGTTACATATTTTAATAATTTCTGGTTACTATTGTCACCAAAAGTGCTCATCGCTGTCAAGAAAATTAGAGAAAAAATGCATTAAAGAATGAAGAAAACCGCTCCGTTGTTTGAATCACTATGATTTACCTCGCCGAATACCTTTCCTATGATGCTACCCACAAGCTATCATTTACCTAACTCCCTAAACTAGCATCGATCATCCCAATTACCCCAATACCACTAAGTACCTAAGCCTTAACAACAACAGACAACACTCATCATAGAGCGTTGTGTGTTGTTGTTTTTCTCTAGAGAAAAGGCTCGAAATAAGTGGATACAAGATCGCATACAAATATTAAATTAAAAGGCGTTCACCTTACGCTGTGCCGTAGGGTGTACCGAAATGCCTCATTATAAGCCCTTTCATCTCTAGTCTCAAGTAGTATCACTACATCAACGACTAGGTAAGTATTTATCGTTGTTACTAACTGGCTATCTATCCCACTAATATTATAAACGCGAAAGTTTGTAAGTATGGATGTATGGATGTTTGTTACTCTTTCACGCAAAAACTACTGAATGGATCTTGATGAAATTTGGAACAGATATAGATAAAAGTCTGGAATAACACATAGGATACTTTTTATCCCGGGATTATGTTCCCTCGGGATAATTTCCGACATTCACGCGGGCGAAGCCGCAGGCAGCAGCTAGTATCTTATAATAAGCAAACGTTCTAATGATACCAAGTGTAGGTATCACAATGAAGCCAGTATAGGTACGTATAGTACCTAGTCTTTGCAATGAAGCTACTCATCACAGACGCCGTTTTTTTCTCGATATTTGCCACGTAGTACCATGGTCCCAGAGTCATAAATCACTCACTCAATAAGCAAGTTACTTAGTATTAGCAAAACCTATTTAGTGTAGGTACCACGGCACCACCATGAGAAGCGATAAATAAAACAAACTTTAAATATGGCCAGCAACGCCCAGGTTATTACTGACTAATAATAAGTAGCATTGTAAGTAAATCCAGGCTATTTGACTCAAAAGCAAAACTAACAATAAACCGTTTTAACTAAAACAAAAGCCGGGAGGCCGGATACCGTCTGATTTAGCTAGTCCTACGCCCGGCTAAGTCAAATTATCTGGTGGAATAGAAAATTATATTGGTGATTTTGGTATCATGATATTAATCCTTAGGTATCCAATTACGTGGTTGATTATGTACATGTAAATTACATGCGATAAGAATAATGTTGCGGGTTGAGCGAAATGCCCGACTACCTAGTCTTTAGAGGAATCGGAGGGAGTGTGCTGTGGTGTTGTTTTAAAGGAAAGCACGAAAATTGCGGATGAAATCGCGGGCGAAGTACTATAAGTATGGCGCATATCAGTAGGTACCCAAAATATTATTTACAAGTACGAAGCGCGTCGCTTAAAAAATGTAAGTATATTACCTACTACTACCTAGGTACCTATATCTAGGGTTGCCATCATCGAAATTGCCGACGCCGGACCAAATCTTTAAAACCCCGGACAATTGAGTGAAATTTTCCCCGAACAGACCCGAAAAAAAAGCCTAATAAATATATAAAAAAGGATAAAATTTAATGTTTTAATAATCTATTACAGCGAGTTTTCAATATAAACTATAGCGCCAGCAATTTTGCTGATTTACAAGTACCTAGACCGTATCCCGCTTACGATTACGAATGAATTATTACATACCTAACTAAGTATTGTTTTAATTTGTTGCTTATCTTCCAAATTTTCAATCAATGGAGGATTCCTAGACTGAAAAAATGTCCGGGTAATACCAGGACACCTTTGAATACCCCGCCCGGACGCTCCCCGGACGCCCTGCAAACTAGGACAAATCCGGGGAAACCCGGACGGATGGCAACCCTACCTATATCTAATACAGCTGCTGAGTTTATTGGTTTTAGACGCGCTAATCTCTGGAACTACCAGACGAATTTCAAAACATATTTTTGTTTATGAGCGGGATATGAGCGTACGAAGTTGTTAGTATAATTTACACTCTAGGAGTAGGGCAGACAAGACTACGTGGAGGCGGTTTTGCAGCGATTCGTTTCTGTTACTAATTTTTGTAGAACAAAATGTTTAGTTTTATGACAATGTTTAAATTTTAATTTAAGATTAGGTACAAATGCTATTTTATAGAAATGATTGAATAAAATTATTTCCAATGAAATTCTACTATCTTAATAGTATACCAACTAAAATTATACCAAATAATCATTGTTCCAAGTAAACATTATGCTAAACGAAATTATGCGGAATTTTAAATGCCAAAGGTTCTGAATTCTGCCATCATAATAGTATGCCATTGTAAATTCGGACAAAAACATTCGACCATGTTAGACATTGAACATTTAGACCGAATAATTTTAAACCTTTGCCTAAAAAAAAAAAAAAAAAAAATATGTTAATGCCTTTGCCTTTTATGTAATAATAGAGGTATCACAGTAACCGAATTTGCTTTATTTTATTATAGACATATAAATTAAAATGGTAGCAGAGCGTGGTTGGTTCCAATAATAACCAGTGCATCAAGAAGAAAACAAAGCCGTATGGAAAACGGTGCAAATTCGATACAACGACGGAGTACAACATACAAAAATTTTGTCAAAAATGGACGCCATCAAACAAATACCTCGTCTTATTGATGAAAAAACGGCTCGACTTTAGAATAACGGATACCGTGTAGAGTCTTCATTTTTTTTTTGTGCAAAGTACTTATTATTCTTAGCAATCTCACGAAGTTTCAAGCTTAGGAAATAAACACTTTCTGAAATAAAAAATATCAAACTTTGCAAAATTAACCTATAATTTTGTATAATTTTACTGCTTTTGACGTAAATTTGACAGCAGGTGTTGCTATTTTAGGTAGTTTTTAATAATGCATTTTGATTTAGCACACAAAAAGTTGACTCATATTTTTTTTTCTGTTATCCACGTTCTTTTTTTTGTTATTTTAGTAGTGTTTTAACCAACTAGTCAGTGATTTCAGTTTTGTTTTGTTTGAATAACTATTTTAAAATTTATTTTGTGACGATTTATAAAGTTATTATTTTTATTAAGTTGGTATCTGCATAAGATGAAACGAAACGTTAAATAATGTGCAAACATTTTGTTTTTCTTTTTTATGTCTTTCAATAGTTTCAATGTTTGTACTCGCGTTTCGATGATGGGACTTAGAGGCACCCCGACTTGGATAGATTTAGGTTAGAAGGAGATGGCGGGGTCTAGTGAGCGAGCGAAGCGAGCGAACACAGACCCCGCCATCTACTTCGTGGTTATTTTTTTTTAAACCACTCAGAAGTAGGAGCCCCGCGAAGCGGGGCTCCGTCGACTGGTCTTCCGGCGACTAGGGCCATAGGACAGAGGGGAAAGCAGTTATTCACCTTTAAATCAGGTAAATAGTATCAAAAAAATACGCAAGTATAACCTCAAAATGACATTTTTAAACATTATTTAAAAAAAAACTATGCATTTCCTAAACTTTATTTTTGCTGGGAGGGGATCTCCTCCCCTCCCTCCCCCCTCCCCCCACCTCAAAAGTACAAATTTTCACAACCGTTATTCTAAAGTCCTTCCGAAAAAACATTTCCAATGTGGAAATTTACAATAAACATAACCTTGAAAAGTGAAGGCTTGCAAAATGTTGTCACCAAAGGCCTAACAAAATATGATGACGAAGAAATTCAACTGGATGCAAAAGCGCAACGAATAATAACGAGCACCATCGACAGAAAACTACTATGTTCTTTGATGTCATGCACTTCAGCAAAACAGATGTACGATAAGCTCACCATAATATTTGAACAACAAACTAGCCAACAAAAATGCCGCTTACTGCAAAACTTCTTCCAATACACATACGATAACAGTAAAGATATGAACTACCACATAGGTATGTTAGAAAACTATGCTAATCAACTTAACAGTCTTGGTGAGAAAATAAATGATAATATGCTGATCTCCAAAATACTATCAACTATACCAGATACCTACAAACACTTTGTAACTGCATGGGAATCAACCCCAAAAACAGAACAGCAGTGCTATTCTGTAAGAACTCACGTGCGAATTCGATTCATATCTCATTTTCGATTACACTTCGTAACTCACCTGAAGTGAAAAGTATTTGATATTCTGACTGTCAAGTTAAGTTCGCTTCACCTATGTTCTCACTTAGTGGCGCTAGTGTAGTTTTCATCAAGTTACAGAATACCAAATACAGTTTTCACCGCAGAATCAGAAGTGAGAACTGGAGTGAGTTCTTACAGAATAGCATTGCTGACTATAAACAATCTCATTGCACGTTTATTAGTGGAACAACAAAGAAATAACGGTGAAGAGCAACAAAGTTCAGTTGCGTTCAAGGCAATGACAAGTAAAAGGCACAAGAATAAATATAAGTGTTCAATTTGCAAAAAAGATAATCATGAAGAGAAAAATTGTTTCTTTAAAGGCAAACCACAGTGCACAATCTGTAAAAGGTTTTATAATAAAGAAGAAGCCTGTTATTACAAGAAAAAGAAAGATAAGAATAAGAATGCCATCTCGTTACTGACTGAAACATTTGTGATTGACTCCGGGTGTTCTTCCCATATGACCAACAAGGAGGTACTTCTAACAGAACAAAAGGACTGCTCAATAAATATACAAACAGCAAATAAAGATAATGTTTTAAAGTCAAATGTTATGGGTAAAATTGAAACAGAAAATGTGAATTTTGAAAATGTTTTATTTGTGCCAAATTTGAAGAAAAGTCTCTTGTCAGTCCATGCTATTACTGAAAAAGACGGAGAAGTAATATTCACAAAAGAAAATGTTACTGTTAAGAAAAATGAAAATATAATTTTAAAAGGAACAAAAAATGAAAATGGTTTGTACAATATTGATTTAACTACAAACTCTGACGATGCCTTACTATCCTGTAAAACTGAAACCCCTGAAGACTGGCATGTGAAGTATGGTCACCCTGGAAAAGAAACATTGAAAAATATAGTAAAAACAGTTGAAGGAATAAATATAACTAAAGAACAAATAGATAAAATGTCTGGAAACTGTGATATATGTATCAAAGCAAAACAAACAAGACTGCCATTCTACAGAAGACACAAAGCTGACAGAATAATACATACCATTCATACCGATGTGTGCGGACCAGTCACTCCTACAACCTGGGACGGTGATAGATATGTGCTCACCTTTATTGATGACTACACTGATTTCACATACACTTACCTGATTGCAAATAAAAGTGAAGTGTTCACCTACCTGACTAAGTACATACAAGAAGTAGAACGCCACACGAGTGAAAAAGTCAGTATGATACGTTGTGATAATGGCGGTGAATATACAACAGCCCAACTAAAAGATTGGTGCAGGAAAAGAGGAATAAGGTTAGACTACACTGTCATATACAGCCCACAACAAAATGGAAAGGCTGAACGTTTTAACCGTACCCTTATGGAAAAAGTAAGAGCCATGTTGTTTCAATCAAAATTAAATAAGAACTTGTGGGGAGAAGCAGTACAGTCAGCAACTTACCTCCTTAATAGAACTCCAAAAGAAGGGCAGACAATGACACCTGCAGAGAAATGGACAGGCAGAAAACCCAATGTTAAAAATATACAAACATTCGGTTGCACTGCTTATGCAAAATATCTTACACCACTAAAGAAGTTAGATGAAAGAAGTGAAGAGCTCATCATGGTTGGCTATGCACCAACAGGTTACCGGCTGTGGGATCCTGCAAGAAAGGAAATTAAAATTAGAAGAGATGTTTTCTTTCATAAAATAAACAAAGGAAGATACTCAGAAGAAAGTTACCCAGAAGAAAAAGAAGAAGAAGAAATAAATATAAAAGCTTATGCAAGGAACACAGCAGAAGAGGAAAGAAATATTGAAGATGTTAGAAATGTAGAAAATGACATAAACATAGAAGGTGAATTATATACAGAAGAAGATATAGAGAACATAGAAGAAGACGAGATAAACACAGAAGAAAATGAAATAGAAGAAGTGGAGATAAACACAGAAGATGAAGTAAATACAGAAAATGACAGACCAAAAAACGGAGAAGAAGAAAGAAACAAAGAAATGCAGACTCAAACAAAATCAGGTCGCGCAGTTAAAAAACCTACATATCTTAAAAATTACGAAACTAACATAGCAATAAATAGAGAAACATCTGCAGAAGCACCAAATTCTTACAAAGAAGCTTCTCAAGATAAGGAATGGAAAAAAGCAATAGAAAAAGAACTCAGTGCTTTAATAAAACTGAGAACCTGGACAGAAACAGACTTACCTGAAAACAAAAAAGAAATAGAAACCAAGTGGATATTTAAACAAAAGGATGATGGAACTAAAAAAGCTAGATTAGTCTTAAGAGGCTTTCAGCAGAAAATTAAAGATAATACAGAAATGTACTCACCTGTGGCAAGAATGTCAAGCATCAGAATGATGATATCTAAAGCAGTAAATGAAGATTTACCTATACGACAGCTTGATATCCCAACAGCATTTTTGAACGGTGAAGTAAAATCTGAAATATACATTAAGCCACCTGAAGGATACACACCTGAAAATACAAATAAAGTGCTAAAACTAAATAGAGCACTATATGGTCTTATTGAATCCCCAAGATGCTGGAATGATGAAATAGATAAATTTGCAAAAGAAAAAGGTCTTAAGCGTTCAGAATATGATTCATGCTTGTATTACAAACAAAATTGTTGGATGATAATATATGTAGATGACATCTGGCTTATAGGAAAAGAGAATGAAGAAATCATAGAAGCACTTAAGAAAGAATACAATGCTAAAGATTTAGGAGAAGCAAAAACATTTTTGGGTATAGAGATAGAAAGAAGCAAAGATAAAATTAAAATTAAACAAACAAAATTAATTGATAAAATACTTACCAAATTCAACATGAAAGAATGCAAAGAAACTAAGACTCCAATGGAAGTAAATTTTAAAATAAATACAGAAATAGAAAAAGAAGAATGTGAAAATAAAGATTTGTACAGACAACTCATAGGAAGCCTACTGTACCTAACTACAATATCAAGACCAGATCTTACATATTCAGTGTCTTATCTCAGCAGATTCCTGGAAAAGTTTAATAACACTGCTTGGAAGGCCGCCAAAAGAATATTACGATACCTGAAAGGTACTCAAGAACTAGGAATAATATACACCAAAAGTAAGAATAATAACATAAAAGCATACTCGGACGCAGACTGGGCGAGCGACGCTACTGATAGAAAAAGTGTCAGTGGAAGCATCATATTCCATGGAAATAATCCTGTAGCTTGGTCATCGAAGAAACAACCGTGCGTAGCACTGTCTACAGCTGAAGCTGAATATGTCGCAGCAGCTGTCACAGCACAGGACCTACTCAACATAAAAGGAGTTGCAAAACACCTTAACTGCTCCGGAGACAATAATACACTTTTAATAGACAACTCCAGTGCTATATGCATAGCAAAGAATTATGAAAACTCCAAAAGGACAAAGCATATAGATATAAAGTACTATTTCTTAAAGGACATTGTCAATAAAAAATTGATAAATATTGATTACATAAATACTAATGATAACATAGCTGATTTTATGACTAAAAGTTTAGGATCGGAAAAATTCATAAAGTTTAAAAATATTTTGTTATAGTAACATATATTTAATAAGTACTTAGAAGTATAAAATTTATGTTTTGTTAAAAGTTCATTTTTAGTGTTCTTATAAATAGTGATGTAAACTTAAAATATTAATAACTTTCTTAAAGAATAATACCTATTATAAAATTTATTTACTAAAAAAAAATTGTAAAAGACAAAGGTTGTAAAGTTAAGGGGGTGTGTTAGACATTGAACATTTAGACCGAATAATTTTAAACCTTTGCCTAAAAAAAAAAAAAAAAAAAATATGTTAATGCCTTTGCCTTTTATGTAATAATAGAGGTATCACAGTAACCGAATTTGCTTTATTTTATTATAGACATATAAATTAAAAGACCAAACAACAAATTATGCTAAATAATTTTTATGCCTTATAAATATTGGTCTAAATATAACACCAAGTGTGTTGCCAAATAAGTTTCAGAGTATCAAGATTCTACCAGATAGAGGGAACCCATCTGGCAACACTTTTTTTACTCTTTGGTGCGGTCTTATATCATAGAGGTACTGTATTATAGTGATTTACCATCGTAACATCCCTCCCCGACTTTTGTCTAACGAGCCAGCCCGCGCCGATGAGCCATAAGCATTAAATCCCCTAAATAATAATAACTAGACCCAGCCTGTCCCTGTCTCAATTACCCCGTTAAGCCGAGGCCCGTATCCCACAGGGGATACCCTTAGCGAAGCGGTCATTTAGTTTTTAGTAGTTTTTAGCCTTGGCTGGGGGCCTTAATGCATTTGAGGCCACCACAGGATTGCCCGGTTAAGCAGTAACAAGCCTTAAGGGCTTGTAGCTGTAATTAAATCACATCCGTTCGCCGCTGCAGCAATCTCAAGTTGTCTCGCCATGGTGTCGCCATAATATAAACACCGCCGCGCCGGATCACAATACTGCATGCAAAGCAAATTAGATCGGCCAATAAGGTGACGGTGACCTGCGCGCCCCGCACGGATTTTTACAGGAACTCAAGATTCCTATTGGAGTTATAAATACAACAGACGACTTGTACCGAGCTCAGTCAGTCATTCCGTCATTCATTCTCCATTCATAATACTTGCGCTTACCTTTTGTACACAGTTATTTAATATTAGTTATTTACTCTAAATTCCTCGTGTTTTATTTACACACCACCTAAGCGCTAAAGTGGTGACCCCGTGCCTGAACACAGTGAATAATCAAATCAATCAAGATGTCGAATCCCTGTCAAGTGGAAGAACAATCCAGCTCAGCAGCAGCATCGCACGCAGTTCCGAAGGCGGAAGCAGCTGGTATATCACTCAACATGCGCATCTCACCTTTCTGGCGCGATCGACCACGACTCTGGTTCATCAGCTTCGAAGCAGCAACCAACGACCTCAAGAAAGGCCAGGGCCAGCTCGCACAGATGGTCATTGCACAGCTCGAGCGACAAGACATCGAGCAGATCGCGGACCTACTGTACAACCCGCCAGAGACGGACCAGTACAAAGCCATTAAAGAAAGGCTTATATCCACCTACGAGGAATCAGACAGCCGCCAGTTTCAAAAATTGCTGTCAGAGATGGAACTCGGAGACCAGAAACCGACGCAACTACTCCGTCGCATGCGAAACCTCGCTGCAAATAAAATCCCAGAATCCACTCTGCGACTTATGTGGACCAATCACCTCCCATCACACGTTCGTTCAGTCCTCGCAGTCAGTGAAACATTCAGCACAAAGACAGCACTCGACGAACTCGCGCTACTTGCAGACAAGATAATGGAGCAGACAACAGCAACAGAAGTCGCAGCCGTGCATGCACCAGTTCCACCAGCACCACTCGCACCGCAGGTAGATATGCAGTACCTTATTAGTGAAATAAGGAAGCTATCACTAGAAATAGCCGAGTTAAGAACTATGCAACACCACAACAACAACAACAACTATCGTCGCAGCCGTTACTCGTCTCGTAACCGCAACACATCACGACCACGCAGTCGAGAAGATTCCCCATCGCCATTCTGTTACTATCACCGCCGTTTCAAAGAGCAAGCTAGACGTTGTACATCACCTTGCTCGTTCAAGAAGCAAAACCCGGAAAACTAGACAGAACGTTGGCAATGGCGGACACCGACGTTCAAGAGAAGTCCCACCGCCTATACATCACCGACAAAACCTCGAAACTATCCTTCTTAGTTGATACTGGAGCAAACATATCCGTGCTACCGAGGAAAAAGGGACAAACACCAACGCCATTACCATTCCAGCTATACGCAGCGAACAACACAACTATAGCTACGTATGGCGAGAAAACAATGACACTTGATCTAAATCTACGCCGTCCGTACTTGTGGAAATTCATTGTAGCTGACGTCACAAAACCCATACTTGGAGCAGATTTCCTCAAGCATCACCAACTCATCGTCGACTTGAAAAACCGAAGATTAATCGATGGTGTGACGAGTCTAAAAGTAAACGCTCCGGTACGAGTATCGAATGTGCCCACCGTACGCAGCATAGATATGTCGCAATCATACCACGACATATTAGCTCAGTATCCCGGCATAACCAGATTGACATCAATGAAATTAAACTCCGATATCCACGTGCAACATCATATCGAAACAACAGGACCACCCGTACACAGCCGAGCACGACCGATACCACCACACCGCTTTGAAATCGTTAAGAAAGAATTCGAAAATATGATCGAACAAGGATTATGCAGACCTAGCAAAAGCCCATGGTCATCACCTCTACACATCGTACCTAAGAAGAACGGCGATATTAGAGTTTGTGGTGACTATCGCAGACTAAATTCCATCACCGTACCAGATCCATATCCATACCATTCATAATACTTTAGCGCTTAGGTGGTGTGTAAATAAAACACGAGGAATTTAGAGTAAATAACTAATATTAAATAACTGTGTACAAAAGGTAAGCGCAAGTATTATGAATGGAGAATGAATGACGGAATGACTGACTGAGCTCTGAGCTCGGTACATTTTTTTTTTTTTTTGAATGGACTACTCGCAGTTCAGCACATTGAGGCTGGTTACTGCTCAACCGGGCAATCCTGTGGTTGCCTTAGATTCTAAGGCCCCCAGCCAGGGCTTAAAACTACTTAAAAACTAAATGGCCGCTCGCTAAGGGCATCCCCTGTGGGACACGGGCCTCGGCTTAGCGGGGTCATTGAAGGGCAGCAAGGGACAGGCTGGGTCTGATTGAGAGCTCGGTACAAGTCGTCTGTTGTATTTATAACTCCAATAGGAATCTTGAGTTCCTGTAAAAATCCGTGCGGGGCGCGCAGGTCGCCGTCACCTTATTGGCCGATCTAATTTGCTTTGCATGCAGTATTGTGATCCGGCGCGGCGGTGTTTATATTATGGCGACACCATGGCGAGACAACTTGAGATTGCTGCAGCGGCGAACGGATGTGATTTTACAGCTACAGGCTTATTACTGTACTATCAAATTTTTAGGAAGCCTATTTAGGAACACTCTACTTAGGAAATAGGAAGCTAGCGATAACACTACAGGTAAATCGTATCCTAAATCATACAGATAGTGATGGACGTTGAAAAAAACATCGGTGTTGTTATCGATGTGATGCATGGCATAGTGGCATCGATATTATATCCATACATATATCAAAAATACATTGATGTTTTCCATACATCGATTGTTTTTTTTATTTATATTAGATATAAATGAGGCGTATATAAAAGAAAAACAGGTATTTACATAATAAAAAGCTTTATTACGATACGTTTATTATTTTGAAATTGCTGACGTAAATTTAATAGAAACAAAAGAATAATTTTATAGAAGTAATAGTCGCATCTTCTAAATCGGTCTCTAACCGTCCTAACTGCAATTACACTATCCTGTTTCCTAAATTGGCTTCCTAAAAATTGGATAGTGTAATAAGCCCTTTAGTGTGCAGAACTGCGAGTGGTCACATCAAAAAAAAATTAGTGATTTAGATTGTCTGTCTTTCTGTCACAATAATTGTCACTTAAAGGTATGTCATGTCATATGCTATGCTATTATTGTGATCGTGTATGGTGCTTATTAATCAGGATGGATTGAAGAAGAAATGCTTTAAGATCGTATATTGCAGTGATTCATTTATGCGTACATACATATATTAATACAAGTGCACACAACATTGTTATTGTGACAAATAAATAACTGTTTCTGTACATACGTCGAGCAGTCATTATAGTACCTACCGCAATGTCGACAAGACGAGCAAGAATTAAAGCTGTTACCTCTTTACCGCCTAGGAGAAAAAATAACGCTGCCGCAGACAAACAAAAAGTACTTGATAAAGAAACCATTGAAAAGCCGATTAAAAGTCCTCGAACGCCACGAGGTTCTATTAAAAGTCAAGATAACTTAGACCGACGCTCCCCGAAGCCAAGTTCTCCACGCCCTGTAAATAATGTGTTTGAACATCAAGTAGAAAGGGTACCATCGCCTTTAGCGCAAAATGAGGTCACAAAAGAGGTTTCAGTCACTCCAAAAAGATCTGAAAAAGTGTCTGTTATCACAAGTGTTTATAGTGCTAAGTCTAATAACGTGTTTGTTTCGCCGAGAAACGTCGGGAGTCCTCTCCGAAGGCATGCGATTTCACCTCTGGTACATAACTCTAGGGTAGAGGTGAATATCCAAAGATTGACACCAGCCACACCTGAGAAGGTTGCTAAGGACCCAAAACAAAATAGTGTCGATAGTGGACCTGTAGAGGCTGATGCTCCTGATGGCAAATCTGAGGAAGCTAGGAAAGATGTGGCCAGCAGTATTGTTTCATCAGATGTTCCAGATGGTATGTTTATAATAATTAATTATGATATATAATGTTTGCTCCGTAAATCATACTTATAGCTGACTCTTAATGGCCCTTTGAATATTATTATGCCTACTAGGCAAACATTTTTAACCTCACTAAAAGTCAACAAAATTATTGTGTTTAATTGCATTATGCAAAGTTCAATGTTTACAACAGGTTTTCATAATAAAATCTATATCATGAACCATAAACTGTATTTATAAATTATTATTAAACAGTATTTGCTTATAGGTTAAAATGATTTTATAAATAGACACAATGAGAAATTATATTGTAAAATCGAAATATTCAATTAATTCTATCAAAACCTGGCCTATCCCAACCATTTATTTTACAATAATAATTATATAGGTAGTTAGTCTCATATCTTTGTTCAGTTGTTTGCTCAAAGAGTCAAAACTGAGCATTTTAATGTGCTTTATTAAACTTTTGGCAATCATTTGTGAAAATTGTTGTTCTTGTTGTAATTGGAGATTGTAGTGTCCAGGTATTGTTTTTATTTTATTATTGTTGTACTGTTGTAACACAAAATACAGTCTCTTAATAAATGTTATGTTTTAGATTACAGTGTCCCAAGTGTGCCTGAAAGCATCACAGAAGACATTGTTATGGATGGCATTGTGCCCCTCCAAACAGTGCCCAGTGCTCCTAAACCCCTGGCCTTGTTGAAGAATGAAATAATATCAGAAAATGCTGAAGTGTTGTTTGACCCTATTGTACCTCTGCCTTCACCAAGCAAAGTTCGTCCAAAACTTCGTCCAGTACCAAGACTTGCACCTTTGAGAAGAAATAGTGTGCAGGTAAGAGTTTTTTTTTTTTTTAAATTAAAACAATTCCATACTGTTTTCATAATTTAGCCTGTAGGTTCATTACTGTGTCTACTTCTAGCATATCTCTTCTCCTTTTATTAATCTATCCGTAACTGGGGGTGTACTGCGGAATCCTAGACACTAGCCTTGTCCTAAAGAGAGGTCTGCCTACATATATTCCAAATAAAATGTTGGCAATCTGTAACAGTATTCATGTAAATAGTATTAAACACATATATATGAATAGAATTTGCATGAAAGTAGATAGTTTCATATATATGTGGTAGACGGGTATGTGGTAGGCAGATGCATGATAATGTGTTATGTTGATCTGAATTTATTTATCTCTAGCTGGTGAAATAGAGCCTAATAACATTTCATGGAACAATACTTTAAACTCTACTTTGTCAAGAATTCAGCGGAGAGGCTATAAATAGCTTTCTCTTTAAGTAACTAATGCCCACATTATGCCTGATTGTTTGAGCAGCTGGGTGATGTAGAAATTACTTAATAGATCCATATTGTTTCAAACCAAGCATATAACTTCATTATGCTATATTGTTGTATCACATGTTTGATTTCAACTCATCAAAATGATGTACCCTCTATATGTAACATAAAAGAAATATCTTTTCTTTAGATTTGCTTCATTAGGTTCGATCGCAAGACCTGAAGGCTGCAGTTGTCATAAAATATTTTTAACATTAAAAGTCATCAATGCACTCACACTCAGCCAGCTATAGCATACCTAGTTTTTCTATAAAAGAAATGTGTAATCAGTTTAGCACATCTCATTATGATTATGTTTAACAAAAAACAGAGGGCCTTATTTATGAAAAGAATTGATCTGTTCAGTATTGAATTATGTGGTTAGAATATCTCATAAATGGGGCTATGTGCCATATCTGTTAATGATAAGCCCTTATTTTTTCTGGCTGGGAAATCATCAAATGTTTTCTCCCGCTCTGGGCGGAGCGGAAGGGAGTGTCAGACTCTTACTAACTAAAACCCATTCGTGATTCTTCTAGTGCCCTTTGCGTTCCAGGGCCGCGGTGACTCTTTAGAACAAATTCCGCAACCCTAGCAGACCCCGTCTTCTTTGCTGACAGCTCAGCGGTGCGCGTGATGGAACACGACGCGCTGTCGACCCGGGCCTGGTTGCTATCGGACGGCGAACTACCCATAGCTCGCCGTCCGCAGGCGTACGGTGGCCGGGAATCGCTCTGCGTTTCCCGATGCCCGGGGCGTCTTCTTCTATTGAATAATAACCCCCTTGAAGCAGTTTAAAACATGTTGATTATAATCACACCTTCAGGGTAGCGCATCAGAGTCCGAGGATGAAAGTCGTCGCGCGTTGCTAAGCGGCGGCGGGGCCAGCACTCCCGCGCCATCTCGACAAAGACATGACTCCCACACATCGCACAGTACCATGCAGTCATTGCCCAACAGGTGACAAAATAATTGTTAGAATAATATCAGCCACACAGACAACTAAACAAAGATCTAGTTTCACCAACATCTTGCAGCTACTTCTTGAAAACTGTGTTTTAAGCATACAAAGGAAATATTTCAATTAAGCCAGAGACTACAACCACTTTTTTTATAGAACTAGGCTCCATGGAATTTGTCACAAAAATGGAATTGCAGATAAGTCCCTTATATCACAATGCAATGACAGAGTTGTAAGAAAGCGCAGAGAAAGTTATCTACACTCTGTTATCTCTATCTCTAATTTGCAGTCTCTTGATAACACTGCCAATCTATGAAAAAAGAAATGGTATAGGAACTGAAATAAATTTTATGAATAATGAAAGACTAGCAGCGCCTCGCGGTTTCGCCCGCATAGTTACAGTTCCCGTGGGAATACCGAGTTAAAATATAGCTTATGTTACTTGCTGATAATGTAGCTTTGCATTGGGGAAAAAATGGTTAAAATCGGAAAACACCGCCGTGCCACTGTACGGCACGACTCCGGCCGCTTGACGAGGCTACAATACGATTATGCGCCTTTGTGAACAGAGCCATTAGACCTATGTGATAGTAATTGTGTATAGTACCTAATCATTACGTATTAAATCTATACTAATATTATAAAGAGGATTATATTTTTTAACTTAGAATTGGCCTTATAGTCAATGCCTCTCATTCAATATTTAATTAACGGCTGGCATAGGGTATGTTTATTAAAACGTTCGTTCATAGACTTATCTATGTCGTAGCCATTTTGTGAGAGGGCTTTGCCTACAATGTATTGGCAAGTGGTGCCTTTTTATGGCACATTAACGCCACCTTTATAGATGTAGAGTACTTCTGTACAAACAATAGTTAATATGGCTGCTCAGCTCTAAAATGCAACCGTCTCGAGTTATGCGCCCTATTTAGGAAAACCTGATCATGAAGTCCAACAATGGTATGAACTATAGATGGACTAGAGTATGGTAAGAGATCAGATCTTGTACCGACAGTCTTCGTATTTCTTCGCCTGACCCTAAGTTTTTAGTTAGTAAAAAATGTAATCATCACCAATGCAACACATTAGTTTAGTTTTTGGTTTTATAATTATTATGCTAATGTAAGACACATTTTATTTGTTCCAGGGAAGTGAGCCGTATCAGAAATGACTCCGTATGCTCGAGCGTCAGTCAGGCAACGACGCAGCCAGCAACCGCCTCTTCTCCCGTCAAGGACAAACACGTATCTAAGTACGTGATTTAGAATAATTCATACCTATTATACTTCGATTTGGTCTTTGTTGGTAACAATCTAAAATTGAAGATATATCTTAGCTTGACATAAGTTAGAGAAATTTTATTTGTAAATACTTTTTATACTGAATGTCCCTTGTGCGACATGAGAAAAGGTATATTTGTCCATGTGCAACTTACATGATTATTTGTAGTTTTAATCTTAGTGAAGTTTCAATTTATTGGAAACTAGCGACCCGCCCCGGCTTCGCACGGATGCAATGTAGATACTAATGTTTCTTCTATTACAATATGCATGTATTATACATATAAACCTTCCTCTTCAATCACTATATCTATTAAAAAAAACCGCATCAAAATCCGATGCGTAGTTTTAAAGATTTAAGCATACATAGGGACAGACAGCGGGAAGCGACTTTGTTTTATACTATGTAGTGATGGTTGTCAAAATTCGTAAATAATTTTAATTTCCCTGACTTTTCATGCATCTACGTTTCGTGATCAAGCGACCGTATTATGACATCTTAAAACCATCATGTTTTCTGTGTGAGAAAAGGATCCGTCCCGTATAGCTCCGTCTCTTTTTCACACCGAAAACATGATGGTTTTAAGAGGTCATAATACGGCCCCTGGATTGCAAACTCGGTCGCTTCATCGCGCCGACAGAAAAGGCCTTCTTTGCGCGATGAAAGAATTGTATTTAGATGATGCCTTACTTTAATGACTAGTCTTTAAATCAAATACTACTTACACCATATAACAAAGCTTTCAACATTAGTTCTTCCTAATGGCGCAATTAGTTTTTATTAGAATCAAGCGGCAAAACACATGTAATGTTGGATTTTTCATACAAAGTAATAGACCCCACAAAACGACTAAAAACTTCCAAACAAATCACTTTTCAAAAAATCTGATGCAGTAAACATGTGATGGTGATATCAATACTGAAACTAACTGAAAAAAAAAACTGCTTGAAAAGTGATTTGTACGGAACTTTTAAATTGATTTTTATGGTCGTTTTTATGTTTGCTATTTTTCCCTAATGTCTATCAGCTACCCAACATCATAACTATGATCGCCCAAGGCCTGACCTCGGCAAGCTTAATCTGGAAGGTCGCACTATGCGGTTGTATTTCACCTGACTTAAATAAACCCTCTATCCCAGTCAGGATCATGTAATACTTACTGGAGCGGTGTATCCCCAGATCCCGGCGCCTGGACACGTCTCGGCGCGCGGCGGCGATGCGCCGGCGCCGCGAGACCGTCAAGAAGGACAAGCTCACCATGTACGACCTTATCTTCTACAACCCCACCAGCAACCCCATTATGTGAGTATGTTGTCACTTGTAATCCCAAAAATGAGTGATCACTAGCCGTCGATAAATATTATTCTTTATAATAATGTAGCTGGGCGTAAATAATACGACGACGAAAAAGCACAACTTTTTCTCTCACTTTTGCTCTCACAAGTGTCTTTTTTTAGGGTTCCGTACCCAAAAAAGCGTCTCGTTTTTGCACGAGACACTTACAATTTCTTCAATTTTTCAACAATCGTTTTATTCGGAGACTATTAACGCTACATAAATGAAAATTGGTAGGGTAGGTGCAACCTGTGAACCGCTATTCAATAGTGCTGTGATATGAAAAAATATAATTTTAGGGGGGCACACCATACATGTAACTGAGGGATAAAAAAATAAATTCCCACAAAAAACGTGTGGGTTTCATTGGATAGCACTTTCAATATGAAATAGAGGTTTCCAAAAAAGTTTTTTATTTAAGGCAATAGTTTTTGAGATATGTACTTCCAAAAACGTAAAAAATGTGCCCATCTAACTTTTTAAACTATGAAGTAGAAAATTCTAAAAAAAAATTGAGCAAATAGGTAGAACTTCATAGACACTTCCAACGAAAATTGGTTTGAACATCACAGCTTAGAGATATGAGATTTTAACAGAGAACCACGGAACCCTTCGTACTACACGCACTTGGCCGATTTTTTGTAAGATTATTACCTAATACCTCCATTCGACGCATAACTTGTATTATTTGCCGTTAGCCCCGACCAAGACGAAATAAAAGCACAGGAAGCCAATAAGGAAGCCAAAGAGGAAGCAGCTCGCAAGGCGGCTAAGGAACCTGAGGACAGTGCGGAAGATACGTTAGAGAAGGAGGCTGACGCCGCGCCAGTGCCGCAGATCAAACTGGGGCCCAACGGGGAGATCGTGCTGGATGAACAGAGCTTGGTAAGTATAACATTATGCACAAATTATGAAATAATGCAGACAAGACGGAAAATATATCGGAGACGGAAACCGACGCCGCGCCCGTGCCGTAACTCAAACTGAGGCTTAATAGGGAGATTGTGCTGAACAGAACTTGGGTAAGTACATTATACACAACCTATAGCATAATGCAGACAAGGCAGAAGATACGTCAGAGAAGGAAGCCGACGTCGAGCTCGTACCGCAGATCAAATTGGGGCACAACGCAGAGATCGTGCTGGATGAACAGAGCGGACAGTTCTCTGTGCATAGCATGCCTGGAGGAGGAGGAAACGATATCGCACGTGCTCCTGTCCACTATGGCCGCAAGCAGCGGTTTCTTTATTGTCTCACGCTGACTGCGGCCATAATCTGCGATTAATACCCATACTGATTGCTCGTACCCTTCCCCAGGTTATCAAGCAATCGGAGAAGCGCAAGGTATCGTCGAGCATCGTGCACGAGGGCGCGTGGGGCAGCAGCGGCACGGGCGGCCGCTACCGCCGCACGCCGCGCACTGCGGACTGGAGCGACGCCGAGACCGTGCGCTTCTACCGCGCGCTCGCCGCTCTCGGCACCGACTTCATGCTCATGGAGAACCTGTTCCCGGGCCGGACTAGGAGGGATCTGAAGCTCAAGGTAAATTTGATGAGTAACAGTCTGGCTTCTTCTAAGCAACAACTTGACAAGTTTTCTCTCCACACAGCAGACAAAAGTTAAACAATTGTTAATTTAACCTTGACCTATCCCTTACAGTTCAAAAAAGAAGAGCGCGTGAACATGGCACAGATAGACAAGGCGCTGCGCACGACGTGCAAGTGGGACGCCGAGCGGCTGCTGGACGAGTTCCAGGCGGAGCGCGAGGAGGCGGAGCGGGCGGCCCGGGCGGAGGCCGCCGAGCTGCAGCAGCGCGCCATCGAGCACCGCCAGCGACAGAAGGAGGCGAAGGAGCTGCGTGTGCGCATGAGTGAGTACTTGTTGTGCTACAATAGATAGACTAGGCGCTGCGCACGACGTGCTGGGGCACGCCGAGCGGCTGCTGGACGAGTTCATGAGGCACATGACTCTTTATATACGAACGACTGTCTGAGCGACTCTGAATTAAAATTTAGCATTACATTGAGACAGGGTTAAATCATATCATACATGCATGCTTAACTTAGTTCAAAATAGAATAAATGAATCATAAAAATTAAGATTCATAAAATTTATTTCATTTGTAACAAAGTTTAAATTTCTGATTAACTAATTGTTAGTTATTGTCAATTACAAGATTGTTACTTGCCGCAAATTAAGTGATATCATGCTTTTATAATCATTCTTTTCCATTACAGGTCGAAGTTCAAAAGTACTGGGTTCATCCGTCCTACCTACGGCAGGCAGCGGTCTCACGGCTGACGATATTATTCAAAACCATCACTATGCTAAAGAGAGCAATGAGGAGCCACCGCAGAAACCGCACACAAGGGGCCGACCCAAGTCCAACCCCAGTCCCTCGCCACAGTTTGATCCCGTCACACGTATAGCGCCAAAGCCTAAACCAACCAATAACGTGGGTGCAACACGCAAAATTGATTCTCCCAAACCGCAGGACAAGACGCCCGATATACAACAACCAACCACACCGGTAGTGCCTGCCAATATCGAAAACGGGTCCTTAGTCGTACTTACGGTCAATGACCCCAACTCTCCCTCGAAAAAGATGTTGCAAACTTACGTAGCAAGCGGTGGGGGAAGGTTAACTCCTGTAGCTTTGCCGCATTCGTTCTTGAACTCTGTGGTTACCTATATGAAGAAGGGAGGTACTCCTAAAAGCAATGCGGGGTCTTCGCCACATTTGATGTCCCCCAGCAGTGTGGCAAGCCAGGATAGCCGACCCTGTTCCACTCCAGGAGTTATTCAGATGAACAGCAGTCCTGCAAAAAGGAAGCGACATAGTTCGTACACTATTACACAGCTTTAAGAGAAGTGGGTCTTGACGGATTTGAGTGAGCCACATTGGGCAGGAAAAGAGGTGTAATTTTTTTACCCTGTCTTATCTACCAAGGTAAAAGAGTTACGATTAAAAAAACCTCATTTCTGTCCAAGAGCTATGTCGGGGATGGTCAAAGTCGTAGTTCAAGTGAGAAATAGAGATGCATCTATTCAGTATGTATAAAGTTATCTCGCTTTCATTCTCGCAGAGGGACATGATGACTTTTTACTCCTCTTGACTGCTAAATAAAGGCCAACTGGCCAAACCTCAGGAGCAAATTGCTACCTAGCATTGTGCGACACAGACGGCGCTATACGAAAGTAAACTAATGATCCTTGTACACGCTGAAAAAGAGAAAGCATAACTTTATACTGTGATGTATGTGTATGAAGATACCTTCATACACATACATACGTAAATGACGGGACTTACTAACATACGTAAGTCCCGTCACGTTAAGCATCGCCAAAAAAGTCGTCGTTTTTCACGGCTTTCAACTGTAACTTAACATGCTCAAGTTACTGGCATCGCGTAGAAGGACTTGTGGAAACGTGTTACCCTGGAAAACCGCATTCAATATTTCTAGCAACATGTTGCTGCTACGCAAATTTAGACGCTTTTATTTAACTTGCAATGCATGCATGTATGTATGTTTGTTTGTCTGGAATCTTGCTACTCAATTTTAAAGCAGATGTCTTCAACCGATTGATCTGAAATTTTGTATACACGTTTAGTTTGGATGACAAAACACGATAAGCTGTGTGACGTCATTCTAAATCCAAGATGGCCGAATAGTTATTTTTAATGCATTTCTACAATATGGGTATAAAATGAAATGGCTTGTTAAGAGTAACTCGATAAATAATGTGACGTCATACTAAATCCAATATGGCGGAACATCCAAAATGGAAGAATAATTATTTTTATGCACTTCTGCAATATGGATCAAATGAAAGGGCTTGCCGAGAATAATTAGAGAATTATTCTGACCTCACTCTTAATCTAATATGGCGGACTTTTGAAGTTTCTTATACGTTCCTTCTTTGGGTATTAAATGAAAGGGTTCGCTGAGAATAAAAATGCAGGTTAAATAACTAAACGGTGAAAAATAAATTAAAAGCAGAAAAAAAGCTTTTTATGTAAATGCTCGAAAATGAAGGAACTATTTTTTCCTTTAAAATTCTAACTATCAACTTATAGCCTCATTATACACAATTTATATGATCATTAAAGATTATCCCGAGGTTTGCGTAGGTAAGTATCTAATTAAACTGAAATTTAAACAAAATTAAACTTAGCAGATTAAGTTGCTCAATTAAATAGTTACTAGTTTATTTACACAAGTTCTTAAAGCTTTAAAAAAAAGGTTTTTTTGCTTTTAATTTTACAATGAAAGTTGCGCAATATGATGAGGTTTCGCTGTCACGTATCTACCGTAACCGAAATAATTTATACTAAGCTCACACAATAATCTTGTTTGACTAAACTATGTAATCTCTTTATATAATTAATCACTACCTTGCCATTATAACCAGCTGTTTTCATTATATCACTAGTTTTAATATTAGGCTAAAATGATTATTATTATACCCACAGGATCGACATCGATGAATGTAAATTATCTACGTCGTCAATTTTGCAGACCTCTATTGTACACTTGACCGATGCTACGTTAGTGCGTCGAGTGTGAACGCTCGATTGTTTTTCTATACATTTGCCTGTTCTGGCGTTACGCGACCGATAATACGCGACGCATGTTCTGTCAGATATGAACCTTCCCTTAGTCTTAGTAGATTAAAACAATCGATATTGTGTCGATCGTGTGGGATTAGCACCAGTAGTGATATTTTAAATCAATGTACTCTGAATGTACTCTCTCTGTGATGTACGCTGAATTAAATATGTTTTATGTCTAAGTTATAGTTTTAAGGGTGTTAATTTATTTTACTTTATTGTATGATTTTTCGTTAGTTCCGCATTCCTCAAGGTACACATTTTAACTAACCATCCGTATTTCTTTACGAGTAATTCTTTTACAAAAATGTAGCAAGCTACGTGTTAGTTACTAAAAATAGAATTTGCTGTAGTTTCATTATAATAAGTATCTATTCAAGTAGCTTACAAGTGTTGAAAAGCGCAAAACACGCAGAGTGTGGGCGGCGGTGGTTCGAAGCTAATATCATTTTGTCGTTAGTATAGTTTTAAAATTACTTATAGTGTGTAGTATTGTAAAACTAATAGATACATATATTGAACATTTTAATAATGGAATATTTTTTGATCTCAGGTGTCGTTTCAATTTTATACAATTAAAAAGATTTTTATTGTTTTGACGGTAAATTCATCATCTTGACCTTATCCCATGTTAATAGCAGTCGGCGCAACGCGCGCACGATATCACTAACTCCCTTTTCTATCATATCACTCCTCACACAATCCATCCATCTTTTTTTTGGCCTCCCTCTCCATCGATTCACATTAATATTCATAACTAGTATTACAAGTTCATCTCAAAATTCTTATCTCTACTACATTCGACAAAACATTCGAATGTATTGTAATTTTATAGGAAAGAAATCTGATAAACACTCTACTTCGAAATACATGAATATATGATCTACAGTTGAACAGTCAACTATATTGTGCAGTAATGTACACTAAAACTAAAATAATTGTTTTGTTAATGTATCTACACAATGTGTCCCCTTCAAAAAGTGCGGGCTGGCTATAGGGTCACCTCCAAGTATGAATGAGTCTGCTAACTAAAGCTTTTAAATACTTAAACCAAGAAACGGTCGCGACTCAAAGGTTCTTAACAATGATCGCATTAAAGATGATCGAAGTATCTAAGGATTAGGCCAGGAGTCAACGATAGTTACTTTGCACCCAAGAAAACTCGCTTGCTTATCGGGAACCGAACCAATAGGTACAAACGCCAAACTAAACAAACCTTCGCTATTTACGCTATGATGGTGAAGGTCTGAGGTGGATCCGTAGATGGGTTCATTAGTAATTTATAGCCTGAAACGTGACCCAGTCTTGCTAAAGGGTAACGTGGTATGCAGTTGCTGGGCTGTGTGGGTCAGATCGATAGTCGCTCTTTGTAAAATACTGGAAACTGACCCCGAAACAGTTGGATAAAGGCTAGGCATACGCATACCTATTACGCATAATATTGATGAGGTTATTTTCAATAAGAAAACAGTATTCTGAAAAGCAAGGTATATTGTACAGAGAGTAAAGTCTCGCAAACCGCAATTGAAAAGGGATCGGATTGTTGTGTCCGATAGTCAACTGCACGATAGTTGATATTCGGACTGTTGTACGAGTTGAAATCGCACGGCAAATTCTACCGCGATGCAGGATTTCGTTAGTAGGTCGCTTTTGTTTCCACACTTTCCTTCGTTAGGTTGAGGGCATGTTAAAGAACTTGGATAAGCCTTACTAGCTACAGTCAGCAGCAAATATAGGTAAGGAAAATAAATAGATCGTTCAAAGTTACTGATATACTAGAATTTTCAGAAACACCACACGAAAACAATTCTGGCAGGAAATTAATCGTAAGTTATTTCAAGATCATTTTGAACATTTTGTTTGGATACAATTTCGATGCAGATGGTACAAAATATTAAAAAAGAATACGCAAAAATAAATGCAAAACCATTTATTTACAATTGAATATGAGACTTAAATTGTTATCACTCAGCACTCCACCACCTCGTGAGGGAACCACTGCGAGTCTTCAAGACTGTCCCATAGTGACAACTCAGGGTCCAGGAACTCTTGGTTCAGGAGATCAACGTCGATCACTTTCTTGTGTTCTGTAAAACAAACGAAATAAAAGTCAGAAAAAAAAATCTGGAGGTTAACAAATTGTGGTTGTCAGAAATGCCAAACATTCATTTAATCAGCCGGTTTATTCTGTTAACGTCTCACTGTATAATACTACAACGTGTTGTTTTGCATCCTCGTCAAATTCACGGACGTAATTATGCTAATGATTCTCGACCCAAATCAACAATAAAATGAGTAGGTATTTTTTTAATTTATTTTTGCTATTTACGGAAATCCGTGTGAACAAGACGTATTTAAATGCGGCCCGTCTGTTCCTAGCCTTATAACTGCGCTTTCACACACACAAACAAACGCAAACAATACATCGATCATTCGAAAAATTCGTAGGTACCTAATCCCCCGCGCACGGCCGCACGCGCCTACCGCCTAGCCGCGCCTCCCCCCGCCCCGCGGCCCCTTATCCAACAGCAACAGTTTCTTTGATGTCGCCGCCGTGTGCGCGCGTTTTGCGAATTCCTTTCTCGGTACATCGTTCAGACGTAGGTACAAAGTGCAAGATGACAATGGGACAATTATTCCAATGTCGAGTTGGTAGAGATGGTCCGCCTTTATGCCATCAGTGGAAACAGCCTACGTGGAGCCATCCGGATGTTCACGGAAATGTTTCCCGATCGGGAACCCCCATCACAGAGCGTCATGCTGGCTGCTACGCAGAGACTACGGGATCATCGGCAGTTTAAGCTCGCGGCAGCGTAGGCCTGCCTGTCGCCTTGCAGGAAGACATCCTGGAAAACTTCCAGCGAGAACCACGGGCAAGCACGCGGGAGGCTGGTGACCGCTTTGGAGTGCACCACACCACAGTTTGGCGCCTACTGAAGCGTGAAAGGTTTCTTGACTACTGGATCGGTCGCGGAGGACCTGTGGCCTCTTAACTTTTATTTTGTGAAGAGACGTTAAAAAGTTAGTTTAGACGTAAAAAGTGACAAGTGTAACAAAATTACGTGCAAGGATAATTAGTGCTTTCGACTCTTTAAAAAGGAAGGTGTTAGTTTGCTAACGTAGGCTGAAAGAAAACCAGCTACATTGTGCTCGACTGTGCCAAGAGTGTGGTGATGGAAACTGAACAATACCTCCGGTAACATAAGTAGGTAGGTAATTTATTTATTTGTTAATTTTGTAAATAAGTTATTAGCTTACCTACTGTAAATAAGTCGATTTCAGATTTTTAAGTGAATCAATAATACCTAAGATGCGAAAGTATCACCACTTACTTACACTTAACTAGTACATCTTTCCATTTCCATCAAACGTAGAAAACATTTTTGACTTAGTAGGTACCTAAATCGGTTACATACCAACTAAGGTAGGTATTATTGCCGGTCCTAAGGCCGTTAAGTAAGAAGGAAAATTTCAAATCAACCAATTTAATCCACAAATAAAAACAAAATCATTACGAAAACTTTAAGTTGACGGATAGCAATAAAGCAAAACTAACATTTTAATAATCATCTGATAACAGGTCATTGAACTTTTCTTTGGCGCACTAAGTAGTATTACTGTCATTAATAAGATTTCCGTATTCCAATAATGCTTAAAAATGAGTTAATTATCAAGCGAAATTTATGAAAGTAAAGTAGATGATTTCCGAAATAAAATTAGGTAAAATTATTGCTACTGGTCGCCGTAGGTCATCGCACGATCGCACACGTAGGTACGCGCTAGCATTTCGTAGGTAAGACGTCGACACTCACGCACACAGCTGCATTGTCGCTGTGTGCGTAGGCGCCTGATTCTGTGGTATTCGGGATTTTATTCTGAAATACTGTTAAATTTCAATAACAAAAAAAAGCAGCGCTTATTGGTTATTGACCGGTACCGTACTTTCAATTGATTATTTATGTATTTTATGACAACCTCCTGAAATTTGACGAGGATGCAAAACAACACGTTGTATAATGTAAGGTGGAGTGGGCATGAACCGAACTGTCATTCCACTTTGATTATATGAAATGACAGCCCATTTCATGTCCACTTCACCTAAGCTTACATGGTGAGATGTTTACAGAATTGCACTGCAAAATAATTGCTCAAAGATTTACGCTTTTCACAGGCATCGAAGTAATGTGTTTAAACTTAAATATGTCACAAACAGAAACTACCAAATAAGGACGAAACGAGAGAGACAAGACAAAAAGAGGTCTACCCTTTATAGCAGAACTTTTTATGTCATAGTATTATTTTGCATAATAACGGATGGCATAATCTTCATTTCGCAGAAAATTGTTTGGCATACCTACACTCATTTATCATACATTAAAAAGTCAGAATCATCTTTAGGCATAAATTTCATATCAATAATAATTAAAAAGTAGAAACATCATAATATCAGAAAGTTCACAGTCAGAATCGTCTTTTGGCATACATTTCATTTCTGACAATCCGTAACTAATGACTACAAATGACAGCCGGGATCACGACTTTTGCTGTCTTTCGAGGCACGAAGGAGTCCCGGTATGTTCGATGGTCACCCATCTACAGGCTGACCCCGGCAAGCGTTGTTTAACCTTTAAGATCGACCCGTGTGACATTATTATTGTACTACGAGCTGCTTATTCAGTTTTCTCATTCCTCATACGGTGCTAAATATCGTTAAAAAATAACGATATTCGAAGTTAGGCCCCTATAAAACTGTTTAGCCGTATACGACCTAACTAATTGAAAAATAGATTTAAAAGAATCAGTGCTAATGATTATGTTGTTCGCATTCAAAATCAAATAAAATTGTTTCGTTTTGGGCTTGTACGAAATTGAAGAATCAACTTGATTCATTCGTTCGAAAGTCTGTTTTGTTGATGAATGTTGATTCGAGGTAACAGGAGATACTTGGGCTGTTTGTTTTTATTTGAAACGGAGAAGGTGATACAGTCAGTGCCCTGCACCCTTTCTTTATTTTCTTAATTCTGAGAGGGATCAGGTTGTAAAAGAAAATTACTGTACGCATCAACATTTTTTCCGACATCCACGCGAACGTAGTCCTCTTTACTTTACTATAAAGCTGAAGAGTTTGTTTAGTTGCGCGCTAATCTTAGGAACTACTGGGTCGAATTTTAAAATTATTCTAGTGTTATTTATAGCCCTTTTATTGAGGAAGGCTGGGATAGGCTATATAACATCACGCTACGATACATAGGAGCGGAGCATCAATGAAAAATGTTGCAAAAACTATTTTTTTATCTTATGTGACGCACACGAAGTTGCGCGGGTCAGCTAGTGCCAGATAAATTACGGGGCATCAATATTCTGCCAGATAGAGGGAACTCAACTCAAAAAGCGCCTTTAGGCTACAAACTGGGCAGAAATGACCAAACAAGAACGAGACGATAGAGACAAGACAAGAAAGCTTTAAACTGCGAGTCTTTTCTGCTCCGCTTGACTGTCTCAGTACAAAAGCTTAGTCGCCGCCGCCAGCTTCCCGGCAGCCAAAGCTTATGACACTGACCCGACTGCAATAGCAAATTTCAAACGAGGAATGTGGTTTTCTTAAATAGTACCATCATCATTGATGACGATGAACAACAATTTAAAACGGCGAAATCCATCTGAAAATTTTGTCACCAGTTACCAAATCGAACGTCGCAGTTTCGAAACTAAGCAAGTGTGTTCTGTGTTTCCTGTTTATTCTTTATATCACTACTGAAACTAAAGTGCTACCATTATGGAATTTAAATGTTTCTACATAATGATGGCGTGTGACATCCACCACCAACCAGCACTGGGTTCACATGGAGTCGCTGGAACCCAGCAGAGGAAACATCGTAAGCTGATTATGTACACAATCCTCCTTTAATCCATACATCACATTCGACTTACCAACTAGAGCCAGCTCATCAGTCTGTGGTTTGGGAGGGGGCACCAGGGCGGGGTCGACGGCCGGCACGGTCTGCGCAGGCGCGCCGCCCGGCTCGCCCTGCCCGTAGTAGCCAGACCACGCAGAGTAGTTCTGCCAGTATGCAGACGGATCATAGTATTGATTGTAATCCTATAAAGTAAAATGTTACTTTATATGTACAATGTCCTGACAGTCATCTGTCAAGCCATTTTCCAAGGTCCGCTTTTTTTCGTTTCATTTTGATTTTCAAGTTTCAAAAAATGCAAGCTTGTTCTGAAGCAGACTTCCTCTTGATTCGTTTGCTAAGCAATAAGCGGTTGGCCTACAGATATTGTCAGTGTCGAAAATTGAAAGCATTGGCATTTTATTATATAACATACATTGTTACCGTAGTATTTGAACTGTTTAGTGATATAGGAATTAATCTTTTAACATTATAGGAAGTCATTTTATAACAATTTTCTGTATTTTAATATTCATAAAAAATCTAAATTATTGAAAAAATCGAAGCTACATGATGCCAATGACTTCAATTTAATTCTGCATTATTTTTCAACTTTGTTTATTTCCAAGCCATCTGCATGACAATTTGTAGTGCTGAAAAGCAAGCTATTAAACAAATCATTTTTTATATTGAAGGTGCATACCAGACATCTGGCCCCAGCAGCACATGTAGCATCCACACTTCGAAAGAACACAAGCCAAATTTGTTTTCAGCAATACTCTACTTACGGTTCCACCACTAAATGTGGAGTTTGGTGTTGATGGAGCAGATGGGTTCTGTGAGGGGATATTGCACTTAGGCTTGGGTACTGCAGTGCAAATCTTCAAGGGTTTAGACCCCAGCCCAGTGTAACCATTCATTGCGTACAGAGCATTCCTTTGCTCCTCCTCATTGCCGAATCTTACAAAACCATAGCCTTTTGTATATCCTGAACTGTCCAAAATAACTGTAAAGTTAAAAATATAATTGTAATAACCAATTTAGTCTTAAGTTCTTCCTAGGCAGAAATATGAATGTTAAAGGATACCTTTTGCAGTCTTTATTGAAGAATACTTGGATGCAAAGATTCTGTAGAGTGAGTAGTCATCAACATCAGGGCTCAGGTCTCCGACCCACACAGAGAACTCTCTTTCTGTCTGCATGTTAGCCCGAGCTTCTCGTGACGCTGTGTTGAGGCGAAACCTCACCACAGGAAATGTCCCTGGGATTGGTTTACCATTCAGTTTGTGCATGGCATCTATTGCTTCTTCATCTGTCTATAATTCAAAGTTTATATGGCATAAGCTACAAGTAACATAGTGACAGAAGAACAAATAGCATGATTAAGAGAAGAACAAATAGCATGATTAAGAGAAGAACAAATAGCATGATTAAGAGAAGAACAAAGAGACTTTCCAACCATACAAAATCCACAGGCATCTTCCCAGCTGGGCACGCCACTATTGTGGCGATAAGTCCCCTCTTTGAGGCGTGGCTGGAGAGACGTCACGGCGTCCTCACCTTCCGCCTGACGCAGGTGCTCACCGGACACGGCTGTTTCGGGAGGTACCTGTGTCGGATCCAGCGGGAGGACTCGTCCGGGTGTCAACACTGTGCGGATCGTCCGGAGGACACGGTGGAGCATACGGTGGAGGTCTGCCCTGCTTGGGCGGAGCACCGCCGTGTCCTCGTCGAGGCGATTGGCGGCGGCGACCTCTCGCGTCCGGCCCTGGTTCAAGCCATGGTCCGGAGCGACGAGGCATGGGAAGCGGTCGCCTCCTTCTGCGAAGCAGTAATGCTAGCGAAGGAGGAGGCGGAACGCGTGCGTGAGAGGGAAACCTCACGCCCCAGCCGCCGCAACAGAAGAAGACGCCCCGGGCGTCGGGAAACGCAGGGCGATTCCCGGCCACCGTATGCGTGGACCTGCGGATGGCGAGCTATGGGTGGCTCGCCGTCCGATAGCAACCAGGCCCGAGTCGATGGCGCGTCGTGTTCCACGCGCGCCTCAAAGAGCCGTCAGCAAAGAAGACGGGGCCCCATAGGGTCAGTGCCTGCTAGGGTTGCGGAATTTGTTCGAAAGAGTCACCGCGGCCCTGGAACGCAAAGGGCACAAGAAGGATCACGGGTGGGTTTTAGTCAGTAAGAGTCTGACACTCCCTTCCGCTCCGCCCAGAGCGGGAGAAGTCATTTGATGATTTCCCATCGAGAAAAAAAAAAAAAAGCATCTTCCCAGCACTGCTACAATGGGGAGCGGTTGCTAGCAACCTACGGAGCGAAGTGAAAGACATTTCATACTCAGACCAGGCAAAACAAACTACACATAACCCAAAGCTAAAGACCAATAAGTCTAACATCCTTCCTACAGAAAACTCTGGAGAGGTTCTGTGACAGATATATTCGGGATAGACCCCTGCGCCAATACCCACTTTACAGACAACAACACGCATACTCCGCGGGGAAATCAACAGAATCTATGCTGCACACCATTGTCTCAAAGATCGAATGCGTGATAAACCAGAAATGCTCCTGACTTAGCTAGTGAAATCGAGGGTGCCTATGACAAAACCATGTTTCAGAGCATCAGCACAACCCTTGGAAGGCACGGTGTAGACATGACCCTGAGCAGCTGGATCCCAAACATGCTTAAACAGCTACCTATACAAATTAACATAAATTTTAATCTTTTCTTTTCTCTTTAAATCCATCCAAATTGAACATGGCATTGAACAAACTCAAGAAACTGCAATAACTTGCTTGTATGGCAATCACTAGCAACTTGAGAAATGCACCCACTGTGGTCCTGCAGGCCATGCTAGGTCCACCACCCCTACACCTTATAATAAGAGAGGAATAGAACTACAGATTCAGCATACGCAAAAGACGTATCTGCTCCAAAAGTACTACAAAATAGTAGTAGTAGTAGTGTTCACAGCAGAATTGGATGACTACGTAGCTCCTAAAGAAATAAGAATTTACAATGATGGATCAAAGACAAGCACTGGAACTGGAGTTGGAGTTTACTCCAATAACCTCAAAATTAAAATATCCAGATCGCTAGGAAAGCTCTAAATGCCAAAGAAGCCAGGACAGTCATGGATACACATATTCGCATACTTTCCGACAGGGCTTCAGTTCTCCAAACCTTGAGGAAGAACTAAACCACCTCGAAAGTCATACAAGAATGCCACAATGCCTTACAACCTGTCATGGTGACCAACCACAACACCGTAACGCTGCAGTGGATAAAAGAACACAGTAGATCACTATGAAATGACACGGCGGATGAGCTGGCCCAAAGAGAATCGGTTGTGTGTTGGCTTTTGGACCCAAACCCATAATACCACTCTTTTTCACCCAGCTACAAGAACACACCCTGTTGTGCGGTAACCAGTGATGGTCCTGTTTAGGGGGAACTGATCATTGAACATTTTTACAAAAAAAAACAAAACGGGAGGTTTGCTGGTTGTGACGGCCGCCATGACTCACGCACAATAGTCCAACATCAGGACTAAGTGCGGAAACCAAAACCCAGAATAAAATAGAATTGCTATAAATAAAAATACTTAACAAAACTGCTGAAATGTCTTGATTTTTTCCCATACCTGAAAATGCACAAAAGCATATCCAGCTGGTTCTCCAGTGAACTTATTCCTCATTACTTTTACAGCCAGTGGTCTCTGCCCCATCCGATTAAAAGCAGCCATGATGAAGCTCTCCGTCATATTGGGTTCCAACTGAAAAAATGTCATTTATAAATAGAGAAATTCTATTAATTATTAGGAAGTAAAGTAGTTATAGATGCAAAAATCTCTGTTCGGGTATATTTGTTCATCAATCGTGACTGACTTATTTATGCATATTTCCTGTAGGAATATTCATGCGGTGCACGAAACTGCAGAGCATCAGTAAGCTCTACAGCTATACATATAATTGCATTCTGTTTGAAAGTTTCATCTGAATTCAAACAACAATTTGATATATCGAAGATTGAACTATGGTCTAAAAAGACTAGTAAGGTTTGAATAATAATTACTTACGCTGCCCATCCATAATTGGCACTGCATAGCCATGATTTAAAATAAAACTGTTCTGTTCTGAGCAGCAAATTAATGATTTATCTAAAAATATCGATCTCCACAACAAAACCGATAATCCACGACAAACCAAATTAAATTATCAAACTGTCACTGTGACACTGTCAAGTGTCAAGATAAACTTTTTTTACATGCAACAGATAATTAACCTGAATGAAAATCCTGCTGACCTAGTAACTTCGTTCACTTTGCTTGTCTATAAATCGACTAAAGTAATTCAAGAATATTGTTTTCAATTTTATTATGAACTGTGAAACATATAAAATACAACTAATTATAATTTAACAGTAAAAGCTGTTTATTTATGACCAAACAAAATGTTCGATTTATTTTTTGAAACTTTTAAATGCGCAGTGTCACGTACAGCTGCGGTTTGTGTAACATTGCAGTTTTGAATTTGCACCATTTCACAGCACCATTTGCACTCTATGCCCGACTATGACGTGTGAGGAGAACATGTCATCATCGGACCAAAGCAAGGCGGACGAGACAAGTGGATTAAATGATAACAAAGGTATTTTCTTCAAATGTGTAAAGTGAATGTGATACTGACAAGAATGTGATTTTTATATTAAAAACATATATATAAATAGGACATCCCCAAAAAACAACAAGGTAAATATTCTTGACGTTCACTTGCCATTTTTATATTATCAGGTCAATAATATCACAGAAATGTCACGACTTGATAACATTGACGCATTAGAAAAGCAATTAGCTGAATTGCAGATGGCTAACGATTTAAATAACTCTGGTAAAGTTAAAAAGATACCACCAGCCGTACCGCCAAAAAAGAAAGCTCAACCACAAGTTCCACACAGTGCTGTTGTAAGCACTATTTGTGAGCCGTCTTATTCGGCGATGATCATGTCGACTACAAATAACAATGCAACATATAGTAACACACTTCCTGGGAATGCACGCCCTCATATTCATAAAGATTACGCAAATGTAAACCAATTGAATCTGGCAACGTTTAACCATTCCTATAGACAAAACTTATCCATGCCGCCTAAAACTTACAATGCAACATACAGCAATATACCTCCATATAGAGGCAATGACAACTTGCCTCCAGTACCACCGCCACCGCCGCCACCTCCACCACCGTCTATTTCTATAGCATCATCGAAACCATACAACGTCACCCAAAACAATGACGAATATTTGCCACCACCATCGCCTGTAAGCTCCAACTACAGTGAGTTGGTCAGAGCTACTGCAAACTTGAATTACAATCAAGAAAGACCAACTTACCCACCTATTTATCAAAACGAGTTTCCTGAATATGGGGTTTCACAATCTTCAACCTATGAGTCACTCTATGAGCCTATTAACCCACGTCCACACAGCAACATGTCATCTCAATCAAATTCCTTACACAATTATCGCAATAATTTGTCTAACACAAGCAAATCACCACTGCATAAAGAAGAAGAGGTGGATGCACTTACTAATCTTCTTGTGAAGTCTATCTCTGACAGTCAGGATTTAGATGTGTTTGGAACATGTATCAAATGCGAAGGAAAAGTTATAGGTGAGAGTTCTGGATGCACAGCAATGGGAAATATGTACCATGTGACATGCTTTTGTTGTCACCGCTGTAATGTAAATTTACAAGGGAAACCCTTTTATGCTGTGGAAGGGCAGCCATATTGTGAAACCGATTACTATGAAACCTTAGAGAAATGCTCTGTTTGTGACATGCCAATCCTAGATAGGATTCTGCGAGCTACTGGGAAACCTTACCACCCTAACTGTTTCACTTGTGTTGTGTGCGGAAAAAGTCTGGACGGAATACCATTCACTGTTGATGCCATGAATCAAATTCATTGTATTGAGGATTTCCATAAGAAATTTGCTCCACGCTGCTGTGTTTGTGAACTGCCTATTATGCCGGAAGAAGGAGAAGAAGAAACTGTTCGAGTGGTGGCTTTGGACCGCAGTTTCCACGTGAGATGTTACCGCTGCGAAGACTGTGGGCTCTTATTATCTTCAGAGTCAGAAGGTAGAGGATGCTACCCACTTGATGATCATATCCTTTGTCGAAACTGCAACGCTCATCGCATCCGTCTCCTCACAAATGTTATGACAACTGATCTTTAAACATTTTGCTCATTATAACCCAACTAAAGCATTATCTTTTTCCATACTCTGGGTGATTTTTATGTTGTTTTATTAAAATTTTAATTCTTATCATAGAATGTAACTCATCTCATGATTTGATAAGTAATCTAATATATTTTTATATTTTGAACATTTTAGCCGCTAAGACATTATATGTTCTAGTGATATGTCCTAAGTAGTACAGTAGTTATTCCTATTTATACATATTTTGAGCCATTGTATTCTATAAGAAGACTGTTATCAGAGTATATCTGTCAATTTTATTGTAATGTTAGTGGATAATTTAATTGGTTTTTTTATTATAACTGCATAATGTGATAATCGAGACAATATTGTTATGTATCTTCTATTTATAAAGCATTATAAATGCTATAAAATCATAAGGTATATTTGTAAATTAGTGTAGTTACAACTGTAGTCTATTTTTGTGGCAGCATATTTTTTTATAATAAATACTATATTTTACTTATCTGTGGACCATTTCATTTTGTAAAAAGAGTTACCTGAGCATATATAATAGAATTTATTTTATTTGTATAAAAGTAATTATAGTTTACAATACTGGCTTAAACATAAAAAGTATAAAGGCAAGTTTTCGATATGTCTTAGTTCCACAATTCCATAATATTACTTAAATATTATCACAAACACACTATACAACATGTCAAAACACTCACAATCATTATTTTTTCTAGACAACAATTATTGGCAGCAATTTATCCGATATTAATATCACATTATGGAAGACTATAACCACGGTCATCAGTACCACTATATTATTCTTATCTTACTTAAAAGTCTAAATGATGGAGACAACATTTTATAGCAACGGAAATTTCCTAAATTGTATATGGTAGTATAAAATGACTACACTCATTTTGAGATCCATGTTCACATTGACTTCATTCCTTGTGGCGATAATATAGAAAAAAACTAGGAACCAGATAATCACATATTTACACCTTATGTCTTAATTTCGTGTTGAATTTTGGTGGGCTTAAAACTTGTTTCATAAATAAGGACCGTTTTTCTTTTATATTTTTAGACATAATGAAGTCGCACCCAGCAGCACTTGGTAGATTTTCACTAGTTTCAAAAGATGAATTATCATAATTTTGCATTCGAGGAATTGTCCTTACACCTTGATCTATGTCAAACTGATTTTTAACATTAACAATGCTAGGATCAATTTGATGCTGACTTATTTCACAAGAGCGGTATAAAATTTCTTCATCAGAGTTTAAATTAAGCCTTGGTTCAAACTTTTCTCTCAGTATAGAAAACTTTCGTCTTGGTCGACTCCTTCCACCTTTCTTGACATTTGATATTTTGGATGTTGGAGTGTTAACTACTGGTGTAGCAGTATCCTTTTGTATCAGCGACTGTAAAGATGTCGATATTTTATTTGAAGAACAGTCTTCACTGGAGTTAGTAGGAGCAGAGCTTTCAGAAACTAGCTGCCACAGAAAATCAATATCCTTGTTTGAAAAGTCATGCTGGTTTTGTTCAGATTTCGTATTAATTTTCTTGCCTTGTAGTTTAATATTACTAGGATTGTTGGATTTTTGACGACGTCTTGTATTTTTATTATAAGCAGTAATATTTTCTACACGTAAATCTGTTGATGAAGATGAAACATTTGAAATGTTAATTTCTTTTTTTATCATCTCAAATTTTGATCTTTGGGTAATATTCATACAGTTTTCCTTTTCTGGTAATGATTCCATTATATTGCTTGGATCAAACTTGGAAGGTTCTTTCCATAGTGCTTGCTTTAAATCAATTTTCGTAGATGTATTGAATTGAGGCGAGTCCCATAAATGGTCTCGCCTGTAATATAAATTTCTTGGTGAATTTGTTACAGTTGATTTACGAATTTCATCGATTGTTGCAACCAGAGAGCTTTCAGAATTCAGTCTTTTCTTACTTGAAGGGTCAATATCCCCTAGGTCGTCTAACTCTTCCATTATAGGTTCTAAGTGGTTTGGGTCTTTACTAATATCAGCCATGCACGGTTTAGCTAAGAAAGTATCATCATGAGAAACTAATGTATTAGCATAATCATCCTGATTTGTTCTATCAAACTTTACAAATACATTTGAGTATGTATGTGGCTTTTTAGGGAAAGGTGGTGCAGCCAGAATGGCATTCTTGAGATCTTGTGAAACACAGCTACTTATCTCAGAGCTACCTGATGTTAACGTGTCTCTTCTTCTATCTCTTACCACACTTCCATCATGAAGCCAGTTTTCTATGTCAGAATAGCCATTCCAGGATCTGAGTCCCCAAGCTTCTCGAGCTATATTTACGGCACATATGTTTTCGTAATCGTGAACTGACAACACCTCCGTCGGAGTATCCAACTCGCGTGGTTTCGAAGGGAATAAGTCAGTTCCTATTCCATTCTTATTTTTATCCTTTTTGGCATACATTTCCTTGAGAATATCTAAAGCTATTCTTTGAATGTTTTCGATATCTGCATCTTGGTTTCCAACTTTAATATTCTTGAGTGCACTCAAACATAACTTTTGTACAATATTTTCGTTAAATGTGTTTATATCGGAGCTATTGATATCGCTGAAACTTAAGTCTAAATCCATATCAATGGAGTCTGAAGAGGTCTTTTTATTAGAACCGTCTGTGTCGTGACTGATCTCAGAGCTGTCTGTCTTTAACATTTTCATAAATTCTGCGTTAATTAAGTTACAAACGTCTATGTTTAAATTGGTTAAATCGTCTCTTAATGCATCTGAGGAACATATACCTCTACGTTTGTGCAAGTTTAAATTGCTGGAAGTTATTTCGTCTATTGAGCTTTCTAAATTTTCCATGGAACTTAACTTTAATGTTAACTCTGTTGGAGAGCAAATAGCAATTTTTTTGTTGTTTTTATGTTTGTATTCATCTTCGTGCAAAATCGATTGAGGTGTATTTTCAACGGTATAAAATTCAACGCTAGACACCTCTAAGCTGTTATTTCCTATGGGTGCAGATGTAAATGTAGGTGTTCCAGATCTAGCTATCCAATGTTCCAGTAAAAACTTTTTGTCGGCGTTCTCACTTTCTTGTCTCTGAGCTTGTTCAGGTGACACATCTTTACTGTAAACATAAAATATTATTTTATAGCAATTATTTAGTTTGTAACACATACCTGACAATTTTTTTTTCATTACCTGGGGTTAGCGTCGGTTTCTTCTTCTTTCCGGGAACTTTTAAATGACCTGACATGGTTTAAACTGCTGCCTTGATCTCTTTTATTATTTGATTCTTGTATGTCAACTTTATTGTTCAGTTCGATGTCATCATTCTTCCATGAAATTGGTCCCGTTGAATGAAAATATCTGTAGTATAATATCATAGAAAGAATGCCTGAAAATAATGTAAAAAAAAATCGTATAGTGTCGATTTAACAAAATATTTTCTTAAAAATCATTGTTTGCGTTAACTTACCAACAATTGTACCAAATATAATGCATATAACTGCAGCAATGGACCATGACTTTTTTTGGCGCTCAGTTTCAGAAATAAGTACATACAAGAATAAACTTCCGAAGTTTTGTGATATCATTAACGTATAAAACAACATCAAACGATATCGCGTATGTCCTTCCCGCAAGTTTATATAACAGAAACAATAAACGAATCCCATTACAACGTTGTAAAGAGTTTCTTCTAATTTATTTGGACAAAATGTAGTTTTTTGAACGACAATCCAAAATGTCATTGCAAACCAATGTAAACCTGTAAGTATAATAAAAAAGTTTTATGCGCTTTGAAAACAATATTTCAGACACATCTGATAATAATGACAACCGATTTGTATTTGTGTTTTTGTTTGTAGGAAACAGATTAGAATTACACACCTAAAGGTATTAATGTCCAGATGCCAAAAATAACAGCAAATAACAAAATTCCTGGAATTCTTCCAATTAACATCCCAAAATGCCACATTAACTTCAACAGTAATGAATTCCAACTAAAATTCTCATTGGAGAATGCTGTTATACTGGAGATGTATGTCGCACAGCCCCAAATAACAGACGCAATCGACGCTGATAAGGCAAATACTGAAAGCATAAAAAGTGTAGCTATATATATAGGTAGGTAGTTAATTTAGCAAACAAAAACAATTTTTGACAAAACATTTCAGCTCTCCGAAATAATGGTAAAAGATAGGTAGAGTTAAAAAAATAAAAATAAGGTACCTTTCGTATAGTAATTTTCGTCTAAAGTGACAATAGCATACGTCTGTAATATTATTTGTGGTACAGTGCCAATAAAAATGTATAAAAAATGCAACAAACTCAAATCATTTCTTTGGGAAATTAATTTATGAGTTTTTATTGATTCTAGGTTTTTACAGACAAATACTTTGCGCAGAAATATTATATATCTGTAACAAAAATCCACACATTAAAATAAAGTAAGTAGGTACAAAAAAAAAATGTTTCAAAAAGTTTGTTATTTTTTATACTTTACCTCTCTAATAAACCAACACAGCAAATGTGCGTAACCCAATGACGCAGACTTGATTTTTGATCAGTAACAAACCACCTAATTGAAAATATATTTATAAGAATATTTGGAGTTACTATAAAAATGAATGTGCCAAATGCCCAATAAAGAAGTCCATCTTTACAATATTCGGCAAAAACTATTATATCTGTAATAAAAAATATTAGGCACTTCAATTTCATGGATAAAATCATTTCTATACCGGTTTGAATTCAAATTATAACAGAAAAAATAATCAGCAGGTATCAAATTAACTTATTTTAAGAAACATAAATAAAAAAATATCTTACCTGTTGTCAAATCAGCTAATATCGTAACTAGTGATATAAATACACATAAAACATGAATGATACAAAAGTTTTCATCTTGATTGTTTGATGTTTTACTTTCTATGTTATGGTTTCCAAATCTACAAGCCTCCGCCATTCTTAAAATTCATTCATAAACACATATTGAAAACAAACAAACTCCAGCTTAATCTGTCTTGTAGTCATTACTATTATTTCAGAATCTACTGTTATTTCATTTAAAGAAATCTTTGCAGTATCAAGATCACTATTGTACGTCAAATTCAATAAACCAATACAATAAATACTAGTTCAACGCCGTAAGTTACAGCGCAGCGTGGGCGCATAATACAGGCAAACTTTTGTACATGCTTTGTAAGGCGACTCGGACCCGCCTGCATACAGATAATATAAAATTGCAAAAACTTTAATTTGACAGCTTTCGGACGTCAGTCGTTTAGAGTTAAGAAATGCGTTCCCTCTATCTGGCAGAATCTTGATGCTCCGAAAACTTGGCATAATTTTCTTTTAAACGAATATTTTTAACCGACTTCTAAAAAAGGACGAGGTTCTCAATTCGGATGTTTGTATGTTTTTTTTTATTTTTTTTTAAATGTTTGTTCGCGCATAACTCCGTCGCTTGCCAACCGATTTGAAAAAATCATTTTTTGTTGGAAAGGGTGTACTTCCCAAATGGTCCCATGAAAATTTTATCGAAATCGAACAAGCAGTTTTTTTGTTAATTTCAATAAATGATAGCAAATCTGTCGAGATAGCTGAAATCGCATGTTTGTTTATTGTTTACACCAATTTATACCACGTACGCTGTGATGGGTATGTTTAGCTGGGAGTGAACAACTCAAAAGTGAAAAATAAAAATAAAACTTTTTACAAAAAATAAAACCGACTTCTAAACAAAAAAAACAAAAAGTACTTATAAAATAACTTTAATTCGGAAGTCGGTGTGTTCAACAACAAAAAAGCAACCAAAAACACCGAGTTCCGAAATTAAAGTTATTTTATACTTTTTGGTTTTTTTGTTTAGAAGTCGGTTTTATTTTTTGTAAAAAGTTTTTAAAGGCTTAAAAAGTATGTAGCATAAGTATTGTTTGGCCGAATGTTTATATGCCCGAATTTACAATGGCATACTATTAAAATTGCAGGGTTCCCTATCCATTTGCATAAAATTTTGAGACCTAATATAACTTGACATAGTTTTATTTGTTCTAATTATATTTTTGCATAATATTAGTTAGGTACGCATAATTTCTCTAATCTTAATTATTATTATGCATAACATTCTAAAGCATAACTTTTCGAACTATTTTGTAGGATTTTTTTCGTTGTAAGACGCATGTAAACAAGCATATACCATGCATGCAGCAAGCATGCAACATGTAAACAAGCATACACCAGGCATGCAAGCAAGCATGTAGCATTCAAGCGAGCACGCAACACGCAGCATGCAAGCAAGCATGTAGCATTCACGCGAGCACGCAACATGCAGCAGGCGTGGTTTCTGTCACGGCTCCGGCGCTGTGGACCTCCGGCGGAAATATGTACAGAAATATGACAGTTCTGCCTTTTACCGGTATGAAATGTATGATGATTCTGCCTATGAACTTTCTGCGATATGATGGTTCTACTTTTCAATTATTTTGGATATGAAATTTATGCCTAAAAATTATTCGGACTTACAAAATTATGAGTTTTTAATGTATGATAAATGATTGTATAGAAGACGATAGTTACAATCATTCGCCAACCGTTTTATTGTTTGCAATTTGAAAATCGACTAAAACGTCTGAACGAATGATTTACACCTATTATGAATACCATCTGTGTGTAGGTGTGTAAATCATGATCTGTGGTCGTTGTTTTTATTTGTTTTTAATTTTAAAACGTCAGATTATTTAAAAAAATATCTGGTAAGCAGGGTACTAATTACTTCAAACATAAAATAATATTCTAAAACGAAAAAGGGTTATTATAAAAATCTAAGAAATGATTCACGACGCTCTACTTATCCTTTGGGATTGTTCTCATGATACTGAAGCGGAACAAGATGTAAGTGAAGTTTATATTATTTCAATAAATGCTTATTATTTTCGTATATAGCTGTAGACGGTACGCTGATTATGATATTTGAGGAAGTAACTGATAATTTAAGAACTTTTCAGAGCGAGTTAGTAGTATACGCTAACCATGGAGATTCTGAAATTTTTGGCAGAATAAAAGACATAGCCAAGAGTCACCACAAAATTCAGCGGTTTGTTGAAGCTACAGGATTTCGTTCCAGAAAGACCCATTCAGGTAATTTGTTAAATAATCCGCCCCTAAGATGACACACTGACCAACTTACTTAAACTATATGAAACCTATACCTACTCGGGATACTTATAAGAATGTATAATTAATTTTAAATTTCTTTCATGGTATAAAAACTTTTCTAGCAGGACTCAAGATGTGTGGTCTGTACTCGCAAGCACTTAGCGAAGGTATCTCCGAAGTTCTACAGTCATTCAAACAAGACCTAATGGAAGCGGAGAGCCTAGTGATAGGCAATCATAACTACACTCTATCATTTGTGTACAGCTATGTAGAGAAGTACCGTGGGCTGTTCACCACTTTGAACAAGATTATAGCCACCATTGAGCAGAGGAAGCTAACTGGGTGCCAGATACTGAGCTTGTTGCATCAGTACATTTTGAATGGCAATGAGAGAGTACATGAAGCTGTTGTGAAGTAATTCTTTTATTTAAATGCTACAAATGTCTAAAACAATAATGAAATAATTTTCCTTTGCTTTTACATGGTTTAATACTTTTAACATGTTCAGTTATACTGAAATATTTATCTTCTATTTTTCCAGAATATTTTCATGTGTGAATAAAGTATTTGTGAACCAGTTATGCACTTGGCTCTTATATGGTGAACTGAAGGATCCATATGAAGAGTTCATCATACTGCACAACCAGACTCATCATAATACATCAGAAACATTCTTAACATCACCAACATCTAACTGTGAAAAATCTCTTGTATCCACTGTAAGTATGGGAACACTACTAACCTTCAAGTAGCCATGTGGATATTTGGCCATGTCCGTGGCCATGGTCACAAGTAACCTAAAAGCCCTATGCGAGATTTTAGGAAGAATAATGAGTATTCTTAATTCCTAAAATCTATTAAGTACTTAATTAACTTTATAAATTCATACATTAAAGATATAATTATTAGAGTGGCTCGTGGCTAAATAGGACCTTGTGGCTAAAAAATAACAGGCACACGGGTTTATTTCCAAGGTTAAGCAATGCTTGCCAAAGTTGGTCTGTGGACCATCTTAACATAACAAGATTCCTTCATGCCTCGGAAAACATGTTGAGCTGTTAGTTCTGGCTGTCATTTGTACATCTTCAGCACTTAATACTGATTGTCAGAAGCCAGAAAATCTAACTCCAGTTATGCCAAGAAGTACCGTATTACACAGTTAATGGGTTTTGGAGATCTGCTCCATGTAAAATATTGATATTGTTCTGAATCCGTTTTGACTGGAAGCCGACCCTAATATACTTGGGAAAAGGCTAGGCAGGTGATTTTAATTAACAATAAAATAACCCACTTTTTTGGACTAGAAACAAACTATGCATGTCAATCTAAAGTTTTGTTCGCTTGGGAGAACAGTTCGTGTCATTTTTATTTCTTACTTACTTCTTACGTAGCTTTCCATTGGTGAAAAAGCTTTTAAAACAGTCCAGTAGTTCCAGAGCTTATTTGGTACAAACAAAAAATATTTTCTCTTTATAATATTAGTACCTATAGGTACCTACAGATTAATCCATTTGATCAAATGCAGCATGTTCAGAATCAGGAGTCAATGGATACGCCCCAAAAGGCATTGTAATGCGCCGCGCTTTGTTGCGATGCCTTTGGCGATACGAGGCACGTCACGTCTGATACGCCCCAAAAGGCATTGTAATGCGCCGCGCTTTGTTGCGATGCCTTTGGCGATACGAGGCACGTCACGTCTCAGTGTGAGCTAGGCGTTTTCCTATTACAAAGCGATCATGGTGCGAATACGCAGTCATTGTATTTGTACGGTAGACCCGACCGCGTCCTCTGCAAATGGGATGACGCCGTGTGTATTAAACAAAACTTCTGTGACATATGATCCTATTCACAGGTATCTATACGTTTTAGTCTATAACTAATTAAACTTGTTTTCATGCTATTGTTTTATTTTTACAGCTCCAAGACACGAGTGTAGAATGTGGGTACACCCTCAACACGAACATGATCCCATACTTTGTGCCTCTCTCTCTCGCCCAAGAGATATTGTTCATTGGCAAAACTATCATCTTGTTTGGTTTTGATCCTAAGAAGGTAAAGAAAAGCAGTTCTTTTGTGGCCAACAGGACTTTGATGCCTTTGCAGAAGTTGGGAGTAGAATCTAGAAGGTAATTTGAACATCATAACTAATATTATAAATGCGATGTGAGTTTGTTACGCCTAAATCGCCAAACAGATGTGATGAATTTGGATACAGAGATAGCTGGGACCCTAGAGGTTATCATATGCTACTTTAACGCGAGCGAAACCGGAAAAAAGGCTACTAGTCTTTTTTTCGGTTTTGTAATATCAACAACATCCGGCGGCGCATTTCGGCTGCGTGAATTCATTTGTTTGTCAACTATACAATTTGCTCAGAACAAATCCATCATGATTGTGTTGCTTATGTTGTGATGTCTGCTGTATATATTTAGATTCACAATTTGGGAAGATAAAGAAGCTGAGTTTCATGAAAAGTTGCAGAAACTGAAAAATCCTGAAGTGTTCGAAGTTTGTAATCTTAGAGGAGTTATCAGAGAAATTAAGGAATGCGTAACTAAGGTCTGTTAAATTTATTTCTTACAACTCGCTTGAATGTTTTACAAGTCTAGTCTATGTGGAGTGATGGTATATGTACATTATATTCACTCGTTTTTAGGGTTCCGTACCTCAAAAGGAATAAACGGAACCCTTTAGGATCACTTTGTTGTCCGTCCGTCCGTGTGTCTGTCAAGATCCTTTATCTCGGGAATGCGTGGAGGTATCGAGTTGAAATTAAAACCATATACTCATGTCGACAGTCCCTTGAAGCTCACACTTCTAAGTTAATGTAAAAAAAGATAAAGCCGTTTATGTCGCAAAAAAGTATATTCGATACTCTCAAGGGAATCAAAATTATATGGTACTTTCTGTATACATATTATAGAAGTTAAAAGTACTTACAGTACAAGTACAGGAAGAATTTTGAAATTTGGGAATTTGTAGTTTTATAACATTTTTTGAGATTGAAAACTTTATTTTCGCTTGAAGAATTGACCGTGACGTACATTGATGTATTGGAAAACATTTTTTTCAGCACAAAGTTAAGTTTGTCCGTCAATATTACCTTTTTTTTATGGGAAATCATCAAATGACTTGTCCCGCTCTGGGCGGAGCGGGAGGGAGTTTCAGACTCTTACTGACTAAAACCCACCCGTGATCCTTCTTGTACCCTTTGTGTTCCAGGGCTGCGGTGACTCTTGCGAACAAATTGCTATTATAGTTTATGAATTTCCGTAGGTAATGTATACTCTGAACAAATCAGTACTCGATCGGAAACCTCGGTGCGCTAGTCTGACACGCACTTGTCCGTTTTTATGTAACCCAACAACTGGCCTGCAACCTGCAAGCCTGCTTTTTTCGTTACTTCCTCACAAAAATACATGTTCGTCTACTTTTCCAGCATCTGTGGACGGTCGCGGTAGAAGAGGCGCAACTGATCCATGAGCTGCGACTCATGAAAGACTTCTACCTCCTCGGCCGCGGCGAACTGTTCCTGGAGCTATTGAGACTGACTGCTCACATGCTCGATAAACCTACTGCTAGAACTTCTACTAGAGGTACATGATAAATGTTGGGTTAGGGGCACCTCGATAATGGTAAATCCAACAGACATAAGTCCTCCTTTGTAGTGATTTTTACTCGTGCTTAAAGTTTTAATAAGTAAATTTCATGTCGGAGCCATTAATGGCAGTTTGACTCTTTATAATAGCTTCCGTTTTTGGGGTCAATTCAAGGTAAATGGATGCACACTTTTTTGTATCCAGATGTACCTAGGTAAGAGAAATGCGCGCATTCGACATACGAATTTTGTGCTTTTGGCTCGGCCTACCCAAAAATGTCGCTCCGGAAAAGGCGTCTTCCGGCTTGGTCGATGGTCGAAAAATAATTTACAAGACGTATTACAATTTTCGGGATGATCGTAGTTCATTAGGACGGCAGTTTAGTGTCAGACCACGCTCATTAATAGGGATCCCTTATTGGCATAATTCGTAACCGTTTGCCTTATAGACTAAGATGTACGCAACCATTGAAGAGAGATATTAAATTTTTATTTTCATACTAAACTGCTTCAAGAATAACAAATCAAGCCCTTATTTCTGATATTATTTCAGATATGAACCACGCCTTCCAGTTAGCGGCAAGAGCGGTATTCCTCAGTAACAGTGCGGATATAGAAAAGTTCAGCTTTGAGCTTCCTTATGTGAAGCCTAATGTTTCAACCAATACTACTGCTGAAGACGAGAGCACCACTGGTGTGTATAAAATAATGCAGAATTTGATTGTTTTGTCAGCCACTGACGTTTTATTATACCACAGTATATGTAGACGCGTTATGCACCAACATCACAGTCCTTATAACCCTCCTTTTGGGCTTAACCGCAGTCGGGTAAAAGCAGCGCAAGCACAATCGGTAGTAATCGGTTGCAAGATAGCGAAGTGTTCGCGCGCGGGGTATAGGATCGCGGTTGCTACCTTAATTTTTGTTTTTTTAGAGTGCGGGTAACGCATCTATAATTTATTTACGATTGCCCACACCAACGTTTAGCCGTAGGAGTCGTCGCGTGCTTGACTCTAAAAGTCAGGAGTTAGGCATTCGAAAGCTGGTGAACGGCCAAGTATGATTCTATTATGCATATTTACCGGTTTACATATGTAAATCTAGGACGAATACTGTCTCGTTTGTTAAGTGAGTGTGTGAGGTATTTTTATAATGCATGCTATGTTAAAATACGCTTTAATTTACTTGTAGTAGCGGACGGCTGGTCCAGTATAATCCTGAAGTACGACTTTAAGTGGCCGTTGCACTTGTTATTTACGCCAGAAGTGCTCGCGCGTTACAACGACATGTTCCGCCTGCTATTGAGGATTAAGAAGACTCAGCATGATCTACATGCATTGTGGAAGACTTATAAACAGTCTACTAGGTAAGTTGTTTCATGGTCTTACTAGCTTTTACCCGCGTTCGTATACGGGGTGTTAGGGACATCGTAATGCAAACACACAGCCCAAACCACTGAACGGATCGGGCTGAAATTTGGCATGCAGGTAATGTTACCACATGAGTAAAGAAACGGAACAGAGACCAAGCTTCCTAAGAACGTGCAAAATTGTTACCTATTTTGGTAGGGTTGTCACAATGGGTTGTGACAAATTAAACAAAACATTTTGTTAAATAGTTTTATTATTCAGTATGACAGAATACTTTATATTACTCGAAAGTTTTTTTTTTATAATTTTAGTTTTTGAATAATTTATTGTTTCTTTTAATGGTGTGGTAAATAATATAACATGCTACTAACCGTTAAAGAGTTCCCTCGTAAGGAGACAATTCTGGCTGCAACAGCAGTTCATGATAAAAATCGTTCTAAACTATCAAAATTAACACACATAATTCCTACCTACCTACTACATACCAACCCACTCACATACCTACAAATGTTTAATAAAAGCTTGTAATAACAATAAAAAGGTAAAACACACCGTGTAGTACTACTCTCTTCTTATTAAAAATTATCATACAATAAGATACTTGAAAAAATAATAGTCAAATTTGTACTTACCTATTGTGAAAGTTAGAAAAAGTTAAAGTATGATATATTTTTATTTTTTCTAGTATTATTGTACAAACAGTACAATAAACAACCATTATTAATAATTAAATACCACGTTTTTACATTAAAATATTCAAAGTTGCTACTAACAAAACAAACAAAGTGCGTTGCGCTGACCCTTAGATTGTCCTCTGGCTGTGCCAGCGTAAACTGGTTTTTTCCAGTCTCGCTGTGTACGCGACAAGCGGCCAGTGGACACGCACACATGCCCCGTGTACTTGTAGAAGTGCAACCGATTCGCGCGGTTGTTCGAAGCTTTATCTCTGTTCCGTTTATCTACTCATGTGATGTTACGACGTAGTTATCCGCTAAGAGAGGATTTTGATTAATTCTACCCCCAAAGGGATGAAACTTTGTCAATTTTAAACTGATCGGGCTGAGAGTTCCAAAATCGGGGGTAAAGTAACTATTCCACGCGGACGAAGTCGCGGGCTAGTTTGTGATAAGTTCTTCAAGGCACACGTTACAGTAACTCTATATGATTTATTTAGGATCCCTGTTATATATGATATGCAAATAGTGGTCATAAAAATAACTGGTTACTCAGTAATTCCTCAGTCTGGAACGTCTCCGTCTCCTCCCATTCTATTGAAAAAACCCCATTTTCCGTCCTCGTCTACATTTTAATTGTCCCATTCCAGTTTCTCAATGTGCCAGCTACATAACAAGCTGATGTTCCTCATGGACAATCTACAGCACTACATGCAGGCCGACGTGCTGGAGACCAACTTCTCTCGTCTCATGGACGCCGTGCACAAGACCAACGACTTCGAGAAGCTGAAGAAGGCACACGCTAACTTCCTCGCCGATATACTTAGCCAGTCGTTCTTGACTGTCACTTCTGTGAGTTGAGTTTAGCTTACTTATATCAATATCCGAATAGCCGTAAACTCAAAACATTTCTTTCAATCAAACCATTTACAGGCATTTTTGAACTTTATGGTAGATCTCGTCTCGTAGAAATCGTAGTCATTCATTCGTTCGTTAAAAGCGGAGAACATGCAAGAAACTCCACAGACACTCTTTTACATCAATAAATTGTTACAAAGATGTGGTAAAATAGTTCTTTTAAAAATTATTCATATATGTTAGAACAATATTCTAACATATATAATTATGTTCTTATAATTTTCAGCAGGTCTAACAATGTATCCAAATGCTAATGTATTGGTTTGTGCGCACTAGTGGCTGTGGAGCAGGACCAGCACATAGCCACCTTTTTATCGTCAATGTAATCCCCCAACGCATAATATTGAATTGCTTTTTAAGATTACATAATCGTACCAACAGAGAAAAATATGGCTCCGATGGCTCTTATCAATTCAGTTAAGAATTTATAGAAAGTTTACACTCTCAAGATGTTTTATAATCTTACGAAGTTTGCCAGTTGCCAGTGACATATATAAGCACTAAAAATATGAGAGGACCTCCAATCGATCCCTACCTTCTAAATGAGCTTATGTGCTTCTTGACAAAGTAATTGAATTCACAACAAGCACAAGAATAATTTTCACACATACTGGTATTCAGCTGAATCCGGTATGACTGGAAGCCGACCCCAATATAGTTGGGAAAAGGCTACGCAGATGATGATGAAGAATAATTTTTTCCAAAATGTTGCCAACAAGTTTTGAATAATGTAATTGAATGTTTCAGTCTTGTGACAGCGACTATTCGGGCGACACGACAGACTCTTTAAACAACCCAGTATTCTGCAATATTATGGAATTACTGAAGCTGTGCCACTCTTTCTGTGGAATGAACGACAGTGTCGCAGATAGAGAAGCAGAGGATTACTATATTAGAGGATACTCTGATAGGTTAGTATACAGTGTTTTATTTAAAATAGCCTAAACCAAACCAAACCTCGGCTCACCGTAAAACGAATCTTTCGTATTACCTACTTATGATGGATGAAAACCCTTGGTTTTTTGTCAGTTGAAGGGTTTTGCATTTTTACTCATCTTGCTTTTCTATTGTCCTTACCATAGAAATATAAAATACAGGAGAAGTGGCAAGGGGGCGTGTCGGTGTCCACGCGACATGGTCTGGGCGAGCATGTCTTACGCAATGGTCGAATCCGCGAACTAGTGCGCTTCCGACCGTGAGCGTGATAAGATATAAGAATTCCGTGTTGTTCAGTGTTTTCTTGTAAAAACCGAAGCCTAAACCAAAACTTTGTTAATTATGGAATCACTTACCATATCAAAATACATGTATTTTACTATATTTGTCTTTAAAATCATGAAAAACAACAAATCTTAAAATATTTCTTGCTTATACTATGTTATTTTTGTTTTTAAATGTCAAAGCGACAATAACATATTACTATGAATACACTGCTCCTTAACCACTACCTAAGTTTGTCGCTAAGTGACTGGATGAGCAATGTAAAAATCACAAAACGATACTTTAGCAAGCCGATGTATCGCATAGTACGGCCGCTGCTTCTTGCCGCGAGTTAGTGATGTAATTGTGCAGATACACTGTCGACAACAATGTCGATTGTTGAATGAAATATTACAAAAGTGTACCAAACTTTCTTAGATTTCATTAAATTTTTGGTAAATAATCGTTCAAGTGTTTTTGGCTTTGAATTATCGTATTTATGCCTTATCCTCGTGCTACTTCCTTACTTTTTATGGTAATTGTATTTTACTTTCGATAAAGTTTCGAATGCATTATAGTAATCGGCATGTTTAAGATAATATATTAGTGACCTTTGCTTAAAATTATTTGTTATACATGGGCAGCATAGTGTGTGTAATAAATGCCAGAATCGATAATTTTCCGATTAGTCAATCACTAGCGTATATGTAAAATAAATTGCTTTTGCACAGCACAACGATACCCACCGTTGTTTTTGTGTGAGTAAGTTGCACGGTGTACTGTAAATATACGCTGTGTTTATTAGGATAAGGTTTATAATTGATTGTGTAGTACAGTCCGATTTTAGAAATGCGGGTGTGTGCGCGACTGCGTATCTATTGCTTTTACTGAACTGCATGCGTAGTAGCTGCCGGGTGGTAGGGGAAAACAGGAGACACAGGTTCCGATACATTTTCGGCTACAGGGCATATCTCCTTGTTTATTATATCTATGGTCCTTACTATGGCTTCTTATTCTGAACCTTCTGTTCTTCCCGATCTTTGTTGGCAGAGCAAATTGCGGATCTTGCGCCATTGCAAAATAACCCTGTAAGTACCTAAGCTTTCCTTTTATAATTGAACCAGGCTAACGTTTTGTTTATAATCTTTTCAGGTTTAGTAAGCTAGTAAAGCAATTGATGCAGCTACTCGTATCTCTACGCGACCGTCCTTGCGGCGTCTACCTAGCGCGACTTCTAATGAGGCTGGATTATAACCGATGGCTCAGCGGAGAAGCGCAGCTTACACAGTCTGTTACTAACATGTTGAGATGCTGATGAACGAATGGTAAAAAACTTAGGATGTCATCAATATCAGTCTGGGCATCAGTGGGCGTTCCCTCTGTATATGAGAAAAGAGCCCTTGGCCTATTGGGATGAAACAATCTGGTCAAAATAAGGCATGGCTGTAATAGAAAGCTTTAGTCGCTCGAATACGCGATCATCGTCGCGTTTGTTTGTACAGCATCGTCGCATTCGATGGCGACGTCACGCTTACTTACGACGCCTAGTTTTTAAAATGGTGCACCAGTTCTACAAAAATAAAAATGGAAGGCAGGAAGAAACACGACATGTGACAAATGTGTACTCACCACAAATAAAATATTTTTTTTTTTAGAGATACAAGAAATGTGATAAATTTGTTATCTATAAAACTTGGCTTAATTTAATCGTAACTCTCGAATAACATGAATTTACGAAAACCCTTTCTAATTTATATATATAAATAAAAACAAAAAAACTTGCTTTATATTTTTTTTAATCATCATCATCATCATCACCAATCTCTTCATCTTGTAGAATATTAGTATCGTTTTCTGTATTTTGGTTTAGTGCATGTTCTGCATGCTGCATCATGAAAGTTTTAGTTAATATGCACTTGGTCATGTGACATGAACACGGGAGTGGGTGTTCTACTGCTTCTGGGTCTAGCATTGTCATTTGTAGGTTGTACCTGAAAAAAAGGATTATTTTGTATCAATGAAATATGGGTTAATCAAATGGTGAAGAACTTTATCAGAAGGAACATAGCTTATCTTTCAGATCAGACAGATTTTCTTACAGTGTGACTGACTGACTAGACTCAGATAAAATATATATTTCAATACAAGTTGAAACTGTAACACTATAACATCTGAAGTTGAAAAATCATGCTGCAATTATGAGAACATACAAAACCTATAAATAATATTCTACCTTCGGCTAGTAGCCTCAGCCCTGTTCATATCCAGCTGGAAGGCGATAGGTTCCCCCTCTTCCAACTCCTGTTGCTCTGGCAACACTATCACCGTTTGCTTCCAATGTGTCGGCGGGCTCTGTGGACTTGTGTCCAGAACTGTGTGATTGTCTCCTGCAACGTTAGGAAGCTTGGGGAAATTACACTCGAACCATAGGCAGAGGCCTTGGTAGTAACCATTCTTACTTGCACCTAGAATTAAAAAAAAATGAAGTTATATTCTCACATTTGCTGATAGTGGGTATATACTTTTGAAATGTATAAACTGTTTATCATACTGATGGATAATGCATTTTAGAAAATTATAATATACATTTCACAATATACATTTACAAGTACCCATATTTTACATACTTCAGGAATATGAATATTTTTACATTAAAACAGGTAAAAACATCTTTACCAGTCCCTTTAAAATGTGTCTTAATTCTTTCATTAAAGCATTTTTTAGCTTTTTTCTAAATCTGAGGATTTCTTGGAGAGGGAAACAGAACATCTCATAGTGAAACAGCATTTTTATTTCTTGCACACAACTCAAACATTATTTTTAAAGACAAATCACTGTCTGGGTACAAGACAGTGAAACCTACACATTTGCACATTCATTTATTAACTTTATTTGACTTCTCATAATTTTATTTTAATAATTAATTTTCTTTTTTCTGCACATTTGTTTGCTTTTGTTGATGTATTTTGACATGACTGACAGTAAATATATTTTTTTATCATTATGACAAGAGTGACCAAGGATAAAGCATAATATTTAGTGATGTGCAATTTAGCATCATTTTTGCTAGTAACATCAAACATTAATTATTGCTGTTCAAGGTTTAGAATAAAAAATGACTACTACAATTTCCAAGGTTGTTGGTTGACTTATATGGGACCTACTAATGCTTCACATTTTGTATGTTGTCAAACTTACCAACAACATGTTCTATACTGTATGCATTTAAATCATGTGATTCATCTTCCTTCAAGTTGATCCAGCAGAGGGCTACTTCAGGTCCCAACAAGTCTTCAGGCTTTATGGTAAGGATCTCTGGTTTGCTGCCTTTACTTGCCCTCAGCTCTCTGGCAAATGATGACATAGATACTCCATGTAAGCTGTCCCAGTTGTTGTATAGTGATGGAACACTGGAAAACAAATAATTTGACATGAGGTAAAGTATATACTAAGTAATTAATTGGTATGTGGGTGTATTCAATTTATCCATTGTGCAGTGGCTAAAAGGCAAGTTAGTGAACATGCTTATAATATATTTGGAAAAAATCAAAAGTTAAAATATTCAATACTTGATTATTTTTACTTCTTACTTAAATTATTGAGGTAAGATGATGAAATAAGGAAAACACAATGAACATGTATTTAATGAAAAAGTAATGCTGGTAAGAAAGTTGTCTTACCTACATGGTGCGATATAGATAGCAGCACTTTCAGGGAATATTTCTCCACCATCTTTGAGGAACCGGTCTCTGGCGAACAGGACTGAGTCTAACATACCCTCATGCAGGAGATAGAAGCCCATCCACTCTGATACTATGGCATCTACCTTCATGTAGTTAGGTAATACTACATCTTCTACTCTATTCTGGATTACCTGAATGAAAAATGTTCAAGTTAATAGAGTGTAAGGTTTTCTACAATCAATCTGATAGAAACATCAACATCAGCTTAGAAGATTAATCTAACCACAGAACCTCATGATAGCAAAAAGGTCTGTTGTAAAAAGTTTGCAAAGATTTTTAAACTTGCATTTTAAAACAAAGTTTTCTTACCTCTATAACATTTTCAAATTGGTTTTCCTTCACGATTTCCTTAGCTAAATTCGCCAGATTACTTGCTTCAACAGCGAATACTTTCTTGGCACCAGCTTGAGCACAAAATATGGACAAAATCCCAGTGCCACATCCAACATCCATAACAACTTTATCTTTAAAATATTCTTTATTGTTTAAAATAGCGTTCTTATAAGATAGGGTTCTTGGCTTATCTTCAAGCATCAACTTATGCACCTAAAACAAATATTGTATGAATATCGCACAGTTTTAGATCCAATTTGAACACATTTTCGGCTATCCTGATAATTACTTCTAAATCTTCATAGCTTGAAAAATATTGCGCCGAATCTACCTCCATAATAAATAAATACTTGCTTGCTTTAATGCAATGCTTTTAAACAATGACAAATAACAAAAATAATTCTTTGTTAAATACAGTAAACACGACACCTAACCTAAAAATTAAACCAAAACATTGCTTAGTTTTGACAACTTGACACTGACAGTTCCAGAGTTCATATAAAAACCCCCAAGGACACTAAAAATACTTTTGGCATAGTTTTCTATTATGTTCCGCTAAATAAAAGCGACATTCGGACGTTTTTAAAGAGTACAAGGATTGGTTAGAAATGAAGAAAAGGCTTCTTTTCTATAGATCTCTTAAAGGAACTATGTAGAGAGACCTATTTCAGGAAAGTTTTAGAGCTGGCAACAAAAAACACCCTGTTCCACGAACTTAAAATGTCACACAGAGAACTAATATGACAATAAGCTTATCGAGAATATTTTCTTTGGAAAATCGACTAAATAACTTTTTTTACTCTGTGTTGCGTTTATGACATTATTGACACCCAGCTTTATTTTATTTTTAGTCTGTTTCCGTTTGGTACTTTTACGTGCGTTGTATTTCAGAAATAAATAAAAATTATTTAGATTTTTTAAGATAATGGTTTCTTATTGATTTAAATACGGCTTTAAACTTTAGCGATCGTGACAAAATGGCTAAGGAAGGGGACATGTCACTATTCAATGATGTTTTAGAGCCATTTAGACGAGTAATAAATACGGACCCGCCGAAAGACAAATTGTCGTCTGCTACGAAACTGAATTTTTCTGATAGTAATCAGTCTCTGAAGGATGGTAATATTTTAAATAGCTTCTTATGCTGTATAGTGACCATATTTCTCTTAGAATTACATTTTTATTGAGGTGAACATTTGCAGGACTGAATAACCTATTGTCAGGTAAAAGAAAGTCCAGCATTTGCATGAACGATGTCGGCACGCCTGAAAAACGTGTCCGTACGGATTCTAGCTCCACACCGACCGCACCACCATCGCCCTGGGAGGCTAAGAGACTGAAGATAGATCTGATAGCTGCTAAAGCTCAGGTAAACACATGCTTTTTCTGCTCGTTAAATAATGTTACATTGTTATACAGCTATAAAGCAACATTATGTTGAGATGTAACCAGATTCGTCTTAAGTTTTTGCTGCTTTGAATGAGCAAATTCAAATGTTTGTATTAAAATATTACAAAATTATACAATCACTACCACTACATGTTTACTTACAGATAACAAAGTTAGAATCCCGCATAAATCACCAGCATACGATACGCAAGGAGATGCAAATCCTGTTTGAAGAGGAGAAAGGGTCCCTTCAGGAGCAACACAAGAGAGATGAGAGAGCGCTGTCAGACATGGAGGACAGACTACAGTTGATAAGAAGGAGAGAACAGGAGCTGAAGGATGAATATAATCAGGTTAACATGTAGTTTATCCTTTACAATGGTGCATTGAAACCATATTGAGATTATTATTGATTGTAAGAGGTGGTAAAAGAGCTTGTGACTAAGTAATAACAGCTGCACACAATCTTAAAGGTTCGGCAATGCTTGTCGAGGTTAGTCTGTGGATGGGTGTCCTCTCTAAATAACGAAAACATGTTAAATTCTTGGTCCGGGCTCTCATTTGTAGATCTGTGGCAGTTGTTATGGATCGTCAGAACCCAGAAAATCTGACACCAGTCTTACCAAGAAATACCATTGTTACCCTGTTTATGTGTTTCTGAGGTTTGGTATGCAGCTGCTGCACGTAAAATACTGCTATTCACCTGAATCCGGTTTGACTGGGAGTCGCTTCCAATATAGTTCAGAAAAGGCTAGATATATGATGATAAAGGATGGTATAAAAAGATATGGTTTATATCATGTCTATATAGCAGAAGAAGCGCTGTGCAGTTGTTAAAATTAAGGGATAAACTATGTATTCAATTTTACTGTTTTTCATAATTTATAGTTAAAATAATGAATAGTATATGTCCAATAGAGGAATTATAAATTATATATTTCTCCAGCAGAATTATTATTTCAATCCAAATAACCATGCTTGGTTGGGGTAGTAGAGTAGAGTCAAAGTCAAAAATTTAAATGAATGTTTTGTCGGAGATAACGCTTAGAATTTATGAGACATACTGTGAGAAGCCAACCAGTATTTCTAAGAAGTACAGTGTTACCCAGTTACTGAGTTGTAGACTTTGACAATACTCTCGATGTAAGGATCAAAAATATATAGCAAAGAAAAATATCTGCAATCTAGAAAAAAACTATTCTATTTTTTAATAGGCATTAAAAGAACAAAAGGAGAATAAAGCCATGTGGGACAAAGAGAAGGCAGAACTTCAGAAGCAGTTGGCTGACATGAGAGACAAGCTGCTTGAGTGTAGCGTCAGCAGCAAGGATCAGCTTTCTGAGATGAAGAAGGATATGGATGAACTGCTGCAGGTAAATATTGTGTAAATAAAGCTAAGGTATAAGAAAAAAAAAAAATTTTAACAGTTGGAAGGAGTTGGCTGTTTAATATTGCTAACAAAGATTATATTGGCATTCTTTTGTAATTACCTATAAGAATAAATAACAAACATAGAGAGTTTTATTTCGATGACAAATCAAACAGCAATGCTGTGAGCATTTCAAATATTTTGTCTTTTAGGATGGGCAGACATTGACCAACTGGGATATGCATGTCACTATCAATAAAAGCAGGCCAGTAACCACTTTATGCCATTATGACTTATCACTAATAAGCATCTTCAACTATATGAAACATAAATATGGCATCAGTAAAAAAAACCCACTTCACTTCACCCACAAAGTGATCCATCATAATGTTCTTATACATATATACATTTTCTCTCTACAGGCTTTAGAAGGCGCCCAATCAGAAGTAGAAATGTTAAAGACAGAGGTAGCCAAACAAACCAGTAGGGCAGAACAGTGTACCACCCTGAGGACTCAGCTGGAGAAGCAGACCTTCGAGCTTCAGAGCGTCACCAACAAACTGAAGGAGTTGGAGTACGAGAGAGACTCTTACAAAGACTGGCAGCAACAGGCTAAGGTAATCATCATCATTGTGTATCAACTCACCTGTTCGATGACACGGTTGGCACAGTGGTTGAGCGATTGGTTGCTGGGCTACATGTCCTGGGTTTGATTCCCGCACGGAACAAATATTTGTATGGCCTACAGATAGTTGTTCCGGGTCTGGCTGTTTGTGTATGTGAGATTGTATGTTTGTAAACGCACCCACGACACAGGAGAAGTTCCTAGTGTGGGGCAACGTTTTATTTTTAAAATAACAAAAAAATTAATAACTGTATTCCTGTAAGGCTTGGGCAGTGGTGTAATAGTATCTTATAACGCCAGTATGTCATTGTTCATCTCATCATCGTTCAGGATTAATTTGTGGTAACTTCCGTATCAGAACACACTATCTGCTTCAATTCTCTCACGTCAAGTGTGTGTGGTGACTGGTGATCATTCATATCTTTATGCACACCATCCATCTTTCATCCATTAATTCTGGTAATATATGCCTGAGTAATAATAAATATAGTTTATTTCTCTCATAAAGGTACATTGTTACAGTAATTTGTTTATACAGTTTTGCCTTATGCTATAATAATAATAATCATTTATTTTTCTCATCCACAAATAAAACAAATGAAAAAAAATTAATACAAACAAAATTAAGGACTTCTTATGATGACAGGTAGGTACATAGGTATTATTATTTAATGTAATACTTACATATTAATCAAAATTTTATTTGTGGGAGACTGGTGCCTAAACTAAGCCGAAGCCTGTATTTTAGGACACCAGGTCCCCACCTAAATGCTAGAACCTTTGTGAGAGCTGGAGCCCGAACTAGGTTCTAGACCTGAATGACAGATCTCCAAGCTCACAAATAAATAAATGAACCATAAAATTCCATATAATTTAATTAAAACCTTTTTCTTTTTATCTCCCACAGACTGCACAAAAACGCTTAACCAATATGGCGGACTTAGAAAAAGAAGTAGCACGCCTACGCTCCCAAGAGCGATCTCTTCGAGACTCGATATGCAACAAATTGTTGTTGGAAGAACAAGTCCATCAGCTGCAGTCCAGGGTCGACGCTTTGCAGCCCGTGCAGAATGAGCTACATGAGGCCAAGGTAATGTGTTTAATATTGTAATAATGTTTAAACTTGGCCCATCTAGGAGTGCTATTTATCTGGATAAAATCGAACAATGTATAGTGTAAGAAACTATTTGGTGAACAGGTATTTCTTTTTTTCTTCGCCTTACATTGTTGAATTTGATCCTTCTTTTTGTGTATGTAGATAATATTTTTTAAGATTATGGCATAAGAGTGAGAAATTAACTACTGAATACACTAACAACATTGTTTCACGCTGCATTTAAACCAAACTAGCAGTGCACCGCGCCTATGTTACTCGCTGATAATGTAGCTTTCCATCGGTGAAAAATGAAAAAATGGTTTGGTCCTATAATTTCGGAGCTTATCCGGTATAAACGAACAAAAACATTTTTCCTCTGTATAATATGTATTAGTATTTGTAGATAGCTGATTTAACCCTTTGCCTTTATTAAATTAAATTCTTCTCATCACCAACCACTTTGATTTTGGTCGAAGGTCAAACTAGCATCCCTGGAGTCGTCCCTAGAAGAGTGGCAGGCAGCTGCGCGCACGCACGGCATAGAGAGCGCGCGCTGCCTGTCCAGCACGCTGGACGCCGCGCTCAACAGTCAGCTCAACGCGTCCGCCGCCTCCTCGCAAGCGCACTCGCAGCTGGCGCAACTTACGGAGGTCGGTCATGACTCAAAATTGTATTATTATTCATTTTATTAATATCGAAGTAATGTGATGGCTAGTGATAAGATAATCGGATGTATATTTACCTAAAGTTAACTTTTGATTAACATGTCTCTTTAAACAGAATAAGTGCATATTATAGCACTTATTCTGTGACACAATAAATAAATGTGAAACAGAATAAGTGCATATTATAGCACTTATTCTGTTTAAAGCCAACTATGTTGGGGTTGGCTTCCAGTCTCAAAAGATGCAACTTTAAATCAGTAATTAACTTTAGTAAAACGAAAAACAATATTATGATTGCTAAAAAAATATGCAGCCTAAGAAAGCACTCTCGAGTTCTCAAGAAAACTTAAAAAAACTAAAGTCTATTCAGTGGTGGTACCACAGCTTAATTGTCATTATTTTCATAATGATTGGGTGCGCTATTTGCCGGTAAAGACTAACTTTGTGTGCCTTCGCAGTCCAAGTCTAGACCAGTTCATGGTTAAATACATGTATCTACTTTGCTTTAGGATTGACATAAACCGTCAATATCGCACTTTACTACTTTATAAGTTCAAGATAGCTTTAACTAAACCCAACACAAAAAATTTGAAAATGAAAACAATATATCTATCTAGTTTTAATTTCCGCCAATATTAGTGGGTTGCAGGTATGCACCTCCCTCCCGCCCGCTATATTATGCACATGCAAGATTACAAGGCATATGCAAGGAGGCATCCTCAGGGGACGTGTTGACTCGCTGACCGTTGAGTTGCGACTGTTGTCGTCAGTCGCAACTCAACACGTCCCCTGAGGATGCCTCGTGGGGAGGCGAAACACGTGTCGGTAATGGTGTTGGGTTTTGCTTTGCCTTCCTGCATGTGCATAAAATCCTTGCATATGCCTTGTAATCTTGCATGTGCATAATATAGCGGGCGGGAGGGAGGTGCTTACCTGCAACCCACTAATATTGGCGGAAATTAAAACTAGATATATTGTTTTCATTTTCAAATTTAAAATGCATTTCCGCAGAGTAACGCCTGACTCAATCAATTTTAAACCCAACACAAAAAGAATCATCAGAATCCGTTCGTAAACAATAAAGTTATGCCTGAATGGATATTTCCCAAAACCATGGTCGACTTGTATGAGTATCGGCGTGATGCTATTTTATGAACTCGTAAATAATAAACCGACATGCGATTTCAGTAATCCCGGGACATATGCTATCATTTATTGAAGAGTTCCGTTGCCTATCTCCGAAGTTCTTCGTCAGATCTTCACCAAATTGAAATGGGATCAGTCCGGAAAAATATTCTTCTAAATCGGATGACAATTAGCAAACATATCGCTGAACAATCATCCAAAAACGAAAAAACAGTTGAATAGAGTACCTCCTCTTTTTTGAAGTCGGTCAAAAATTGGGGGGTCTTGGTAATTTCTACTAAATAATAGTGGCGCTTTTAATATCAAATTGTTAACACATACGTGCCTTTCACACATAAATAATTAAATTATTCTCTTATCGATCGTTTCTTGAAGTAATAACCGTTTTACTTGTCCATAGGAAGTGGCGTCAGTCAAGTTCGAGCGCGACAAGGCAACAGGCAAGCTGGACGAACTGGTTATAGTGCGCAAGAACCAGGAGAGTCTCATTCATAGGCTACAGAAGCGACTGCTACTCATCACGCGAGAGAGAGACAGCTATAGGTAAGAGAGACAGTTATACCTAACACATATAATGTACTATAGCTTCTGCTCGCGACTTTGCCGGCGTGGAATAGTTACTAACCGCCCGATTTTGAAACATTGTTCATTGGTGCTTCGCTCCTTTTGGTCTTGGCGTGATGATATATATCCTTTAGCCGTCCTCGATAAATAGGCTATCTAATACTGAAACAATTTCTCAAATCGAACCAGGAGTTTCTGAGATTAGCGCATTCAAGCAAACAAACAAACACTTCAGCTTTGTATATTTGTATAGATATGTCGTGGCCATAAAATATAATTGATCACTTCATCATGTGGCCGACCATTTCAAGAAATGGAAAATAATCACTGCCCACATGTCATATTGTAAAATAGTTACATTATCCAGCGTTAGAGGCGTTGATATCGCTCTATTTTTTATTTTGACACAAATGGGTAAGTTCGAATACCATTTTAGGTTCCTTTAAACCATGCAGACAAAAATAGAAGCTCCGGGTAGCATTGCCCAAGTTGATGTCAATCCTGATTGGCCAGGCATTAAATGATATGGTGGATTATTGCCGTTTGAACAAATGCGTCAGTTTTCGAGAACATTGACTCAGTTTGTTTTTTTTTTTTTGTTTTTTTTTTTAAAAAAAACGTTGCCCCACACTAGGAATTTCTCCTGTGTCGTGGGTGCGTTCACAAACATACAATCTCACATACACAAACAGCCAGACCCGGAACAACTATCTGTAGGCCATACCAATATTTGTGCCGTGCGGGGATCGAACCCCCGACACGTAGCGCAGCAGCTGAACGCTCAACCACTGCGCCAACCGTGTCGTGTCGAACTTTGACTCAGTGGAATGCCTGTTACACATTCTTAGCAAGAAGTAAAGAGGCCTCTCCTGAGCCTCGCTGTAGATAAAACCACATGACGTCATGATCATTACAGCCGATAGTCGTCCCCTGCTGGACATAGGCCTGCTCCAAAAGTCGCCACATCGGTCCTGTGCGTCTCGCATTTAGTAGATTCCCGCGGCTTTCACTGCCGACACAGGATTGTAATACCAGCATCTACTAATTTATTTCCTTTTCCAGACAACAACTAGACTGCTACGAGAAGGAGTTGACCGTGACGCTGTGCGGTGAGCCGGGCGCCGGCAGCGCTGCGCTGCTGTCAGTGAGGGTCGAGCAGCTGGAGAAAGCGCTGCAGGGCTACCGTGACCTGGTGGCCACGCACGACCAGACTGCGCATACTAAACGTAACTATGTAGTTTATCTTTAGTTAAGGCTGCTTGTGCACAAATCAGGGCTATCTAAGGTCCAGGTTAGTTGCTAACGAGAGGTTAAATAAGAAATACTTCATACATAACGACCGTCGGTTAGCATCTTATCTCGGGTTAAAGATAACTCTGGTTAGTGCAACCGAGCCTATCTTCATCAGAATAAACTGTAAAGGGAGCTCGTGGCTAAATCATAACAGCCGCACGGGTCGATCTTTAACTTGCTGAGGCCGGTCTGTGGATGAGTGGTCATCCATCACATACCGAAACTCCTTACGTAGTCTGAATCTGAAATTCTGGAATCTTATTTTTCCGGAATATCAAAATTGTTAAGAACATGTAGAATATGTAGGATGATGACATATCAACAGTCGCTATTTCACGTGGCTACGCCCGCGTGCATATCTAAAAAGTAGAGTTATAGATATTCCTCGTAAAATTAAAAAAAAAGTTTTATTAGCTTTTTAAAAAAGAAATTTATTTCTTAAGAGTATGTATTGGTTTAAAAATCCATACAGTCAAAAATATTTATTAAATCCCGTAAACACTGAAATGAAATCCCGAGAAAAAGCCTTTCCCATATTATGATTTCTATGACAGTTCGTGATACAAGTACATAAAATCAATCTACCTATTCCGACCACTGCTCATCATCCACAGCCCGATATCGCGCACTGATGAGCATTAGGCCTCTCTTTTCTTGTGCCAATCCCCCAAGCTCCTGTTCCCTCATCCAGGTTCTACCCGCGATGGCCACTATGTCGTCTGCCCATCTCGCCACCGAACAACCCATACCTCTTCCAGTCCGCAGATGCCATTCTCTCCACCTATCAACACCGAACCCTGCACTTGACTGAATTTCCTCTATTGACTAACCGAATTTTTTTTTGTTACTACTTTTCTTGGGCTTGCTATCAAGACTATTTACACTAAACGTGCTTATCTATTCCTAGTGGTGGAAACACTGCGTGCGGAGTCGAGCAAATGGCGCGAAGAGGCCGAGACGCTAAAGCGTGACGTGGCCAAGCTGCGCGCGCAGCGTGACACGTTGCATGCAAACCTGGAGCGTATCGGTGCGCAGTCGCAGACTAAGGTAACTATAAACGTGACGTGGCCAAGCTGCGTGACACGCTGCACGCCAGCCTGGAGCGTATCGGTGCGCAGTCGCAGACTAAGGTAACTATAAACGTGACGTGGCCAAGCTGCGTGACACGCTGCAAGCCAGCCTGGAGCGTATCGGTGCGCAGTCGCAGACTAAGGTAACTATAAACGTGACGTGGCCAAGCTGCGTGACACGCTGCACGCCAGCCTGGAGCGTATCGGTGCGCAGTCGCAGACTAAGGTAACTATAAACGTGACGTGGCCAAGCTGCGTGACACGCTGCACGCCAGCCTGGAGCGTATCGGTGCGCAGTCGCAGACTAAGGTAACTATAAACGTGACGTGGCCAAGCTGCGTGACACGCTGCAAGCCAGCCTGGAGCGTATCGGTGCGCAGTCGCAGACTAAGGTAACTATAAACGTGACGTGGCCAAGCTGCGTGACACGCTGCACGCCAGCCTGGAGCGTATCGGTGCGCAGTCGCAGACTAACGGTAACTATAAACGTGACGTGGCCAAGCTGCGTGACACGCTGCACGCCAGCCTGGAGCGTATCGGTGCGCAGTCGCAGACTAACGTAACTATAAACGTGACGTGGCCAAGCTGCGTGACACGCTGCACGCCAGCCTGGAGCGTATCGGTGCACAGTCGCAGACTAACGTAACTATAAACGTGACGTGGCCAAGCTGCGTGACACGCTGCACGCCAGCCTAGAGCTTATCGGTGCGCAGTCGCAGACTAACGTAACTATAAACGTGACGTGGCCAAGCTGCGTGACACGCTGCACGCCAGCCTGGAGCGTATCGGTGCGCAGTCGCAGACTAACGTAACTATAAACGTGACGTGGCCAAGCTGCGTGACGCGCTGCACGCCAGCCTGGAGCGTGAGCCTGGAGCGGGGCATGAGTACAAGCAAGCAATTTCGTGTTTATAAAAGTTATTTTAGAGATTGATGATTTATTTTTTAATATCGGTTTCGGCAAAAAGTTAAAATGTCTATAACTGTCACGGTTCCCATCTATTTCTGTGCCAATTTTCATCAAACATAGTTAAACGATTTGGGTGTGAAAGAGTAAGAAACAAACTCACTTTCACATTTACAATATTACTAGCTTCTACCCGTGACTTCGTCCGCGTGGTATAGCTATTAAACATTATTCATTGGTGCTCCGCTCCTATTGGTCTTAGCGATATATGATAAATGATATAAAGCCTCGATAAATGGGCTATCTAACACTAAAAGAACTTTTTAAATCGGGCCAGTAGTTCCTGAGATTAGCGCGTTCAAGCAAACAAACTGTTCAGCTTTATATATTAGTATAGATATAAAAGTTAGGGTAATTTCAGTGTTGTGAGCCTCTGAACCGAAGCTTTTCAGGCTTACCCATTTAAACATATTATTTTATTATGTTTAAGGTACTGCACCTGGCTAACAACCCTGCCGCGGAAGCACAGAAACAAATCACAGCGGAGTTAGAAGCTGCCCAAGAAGAGGTATGTCATCTTATATCATTTATATACTTTTTATGTACATATAAACCCTTTTCATATTTTTGTAAATACAGTCGAGTCTCACTAATCCGGCACTTCAGCTCATCGGCACGTCCAGCAATCCAGCATCAGCTGCCCGCGGCTACTTCACCACTTACTCATTAAACTAGTACAATCTGGTGTGCTTTATTTAATTTATCTTGATTTTCTAAGGAATTCAGTCATCTGAACATTCTAATAAGGCAGCCGCTGGTTTCTAAACGGTGAAGGAAAACATCGTGAGGAAACCGGCGTGTCCAAGAATCAAAAATTCGGAGACATGTGACATTCACCAATCCACACTGGGCCCGCGTGGTGGATTACGGCCCATTCCCTCTCCTAGAGAGGACAGTGGCGTGCAGTGGTTCGAGTTAGGGTAGGCCAGAGAAAATGTCCAAATATTTTTTTAAAAATAACCACATTATTCAGGATTGATTTTTAATGAAATGAGTTTCTCTTTGTTTTTTTTAAATAACCTATTAAAAAAAAAAACAAAAAAAACACCATTTTTCAAACCTGAATAATGTGGTGTTTTTTTCTGGCTTACCCTAACTCGAACCACTGCACGCCACTGAGAGAGGAGGCCTGTGTCTCAGCAGTGGGAACATTAAAAGGCCGATTATGCTTTATGGTTTCTAAAACCTGAACCAATTTTAAAATACGCAACCATATCAACCTATATCGCACTATGTGGAGCAGTAGCAGGAGAGCGGTGTGCAACATAGTTTGCGAACATAGTGGATACCCACCTTATTAGTGTCAGATTAGTGAGGCACTACTGTGTGACTGACCGCAAATCATCAGTATACTTATTTTAGTGTTGGTGACTATACACCTTATTTTAATTATAGTCTTGCTTGCTAAGTAAGCTAAAACTCATTAATTTAAACCTTAATTAATAAAGATAAAGACAGCAGGATGAAGATTAATATTTTTAAGTACCAGTCATTTTTTCATGAAAAGCCTGTATTTTTCCAATTTCTCATAGACCTGAAGATCAAACTCAGGACCCCATGCTCAGCAGCACTAGCGAAACTAAACTAGGGACCGGTCCAGACCTTGCGAAGAGCAGAACACCGCGCATATCATTGAAAAACAAAAATCATCATTGTGTTCCTAAAAATAAAGTTGAAAATCCTGACCTTAGACGCCCGATGTGCTCCCGGTGTAAAAGAAGTTTATTATTATTAAACTTTATGGTAATCATTATAAGGTCGACACTTATTTAGCGGCGATAATTGCGGTTCGCTGCTCTTTAGCAAGTTTGCGCCGGTTCTTGGGTTCTAGACATGTGAAATTCTGTAAACGGTAACGTAGCGAAGGCGATCGTCAAAACGTTAAAAATGAATGGGATTACATTTTATATTTCGACAGTCGCATTCGCTACCAGGCGACCTATTATGACGTCTTAAATCCATCATGATTTCTGTGTCAGAGAGAGACGGAGTTACACAAGACGAATAGCACTATCTCTTTCCCTCACACGAATCATGAGAGCACTTCGTAATACGGCCACAGCATGGCACGTTGTCTAGGATCCCTTATGAGGCAATAAGCGAAGTTTTGTATTTGTAGATGTTATTCTGACTGAAACGAAAAATACCCGGAGTGGAAGAGGTCTCTATTGTGTTTTTCTTTTGTTGGGCATGTCTTCCTTTTCCTCTGAAATGGATGAACCAATTTAGACCGTAGTTTTTGCGATGCTATGCGCCTCACGTAAGTTTTTCAATTGTTGCGAGTGGTAATGTATTTGTTTTGCTCTATTCTCCGTTGGTTCCTGTTATCTCCGTTTTTAAAATAGTCACTTGTTTAGAGCGGTTTACTCTTGCCCTCGATTTACGTTCTAAACAAAATTTACAATGGCAATAATTTATAATGGTAATAGAATCAGTATACTATTTTGCAATGGCGTATTTGCCTGTTTAAGTAGGAAACAAAAAATATACTTACTTGTTAAAAGAACGATCTCAGTAACGTCGAGCACCAAAAGTAGTGTCGTTCAGTAGTCAGGAGGTACCTAGTAAAATCAATTTAGCCGTACGCCATTTTTAGTGTTTGTCAATTTTTTAACAAAAGACGTTACCCTATTTGCTCCACGCAGAGGCTAAAATGTGAGCATACTAAAGTCATCTTTATTTAACAGGAATCAACGTAGAGGAAGTGTTTTGTATTTAGTTTTTATTTCAAAGTATAAATTAGTGTAGTTTTAGATCTGAATAGTCTTTCTCTACCTTAAGAAATCAACTCAAAGAAAAAAAAGAAGGATCTAGATTTATGTGTAACACTAAAATGAAATGAAATCTAAATCTGAATTTATAAAAGGGAAACGGACTTACTGACATATCAACGCACATCCGAAACTACTGGAATTGGGAACATGAAACACAAGGCTACCTTTTATGATGTAGGTAAGCACTGGGAGTTTTTTTAAAGTATCCTTTAAGGATGTGAAAAGGGGGAAAACCGTTGTACTAAATCTGCGCAGACGCAGTCGTAGGCGAAATGCAAAGTCGAGCTACTCAAGAGGCAGAGTTTGGTTTCGAATGAAATACCTGACACAATACTTAGTATCATCATGCAAATGCGACAAAACTTCCCCATTTTGATTTTGTTACGTATGTGATACAACACAATCATGTTTTAAGTCTATATGTCAGTGTATGATATCGTTAAATTGCATCGTTTTCAGTTAAAAAGGCTAAAGGCTACGATGCGCGACGGCGGTGGGTCTCGCGCTTGTCCGGAAGAGACGCAACAACTAAAACAACAGTTGGAGAGCAGTCGTATTAAACTTAAAAGGTAAGTGAGAAGTTAGTGGTATTTATTATATTTTAAAACAGCAATATATGTATAATTATGAGAAAGCTGTATAATTCATTTTGATTCTTCTACATAGCAGTTATTCAGATTTCAATGTTTGTGTCATACATCAACCCCAATGGGCTTGCGTAGTGAATGACGGCTTCTAAAGATGAGTCTGTACTTGACGAGCCAAGATCGAGAGGTGTACAATCCGATCACGAATTCGTGTAGTGTGGACCGACTTTCGGGCCTCGCGCGGATAATTTAAGTTCAAGGACAGTCATGGTTGAGCAAGGAGGCATGGGAAGCGGTCGCCTCCTTCTGCGAAGCAGTAATGCTAGCGAAGGAGGAGGCGGAACGCGTGCGAGAGAGGGAAACCTCTCGCCCCAGCCGCCGCAACAGAAGGAGACGGCCCGGGCGTCGGGAAACGCAGGGCGATTCCCGGCCACCTACTGCGCGGGCCTGCGGATGGCGAGCTATGGGTGGCTCGCCGTCCGATAGCAACCAGGCCCGAGTCGACGGCGCCGAGTGTTCCACGCGCGCCTCAAAGAGCCGTCAGCAAAGAAGACGGGGCCCCATAGGGTCAGTGCCTGCTAGGGTTGCGGAATTTGTTCGAAAGAGTCACCGCGGCCCTGGAACGCAAAGGGCACAAGCAGGAACACGGGTGGGTTTTAGTCAGTAAGAGTCTGACACTCTCTTCCGCTCCGCCCAGAGCGGGAGAAGTCATTTGATGATTTCGCACAAACGCACGTTTCTACTACTAATACACTATGATAGGTACATATACACTCATTTATTTATATTTCATATATGTATTACTATATATATATATATATATATTTATTTATTAAAATTTTGTAAACTTATAATATCAGAAACACTCTTTCGTGACCCGCAAGCCTTACTGTTTTTATTTGTGTAATCTTCTTTTCGAGTAGGTGCTAAGTTTCTAACATAAACTAATCTAGTTTAAGTCATTTAATGTAACGTAATTTCTTATAATTTTAATAGTAAAACTGTCAACGAAACGAATGAGCCTGGAACTCACGACACAGGGAATCCTAGTGTGAGTTTCAGGAATCAAAGCATTGTATGTAATTTCTAAACAATAAATTATTCTTATTCTTATTCTTATTTCCCATCCAAAAAAAAAAGGACAGTCATGGTTAAGGTTTTTTGTAAATCGAAGCATGCTCGTCAAGGGAAGACGCAATTAAAAATAAATAATCTGTGTCTCAAAAATAGGAAAAAATAACCTTTAAGTTTTCCCATGAAATTCTTGTGTAATGAACCAAAGAAAGGGCTTCCCTTATGCTTAATTTTGCGGCTAATCGTATAAGCTTCGACGAGTGGGGGGATACTTGAGCACGTCCTTCGTATTCTTGTATACTGACCAATCATAAAGTTGTTACAGGATAGCAACTTACCTGGTGGGCTAATTTTTTTTGGACATTCACAAATCATATAACTATTGAATGCCTATTGTTTCAGGTTGAAAGAAGAGTTCACATCTTCCGCACAAGAGTACAGAGACGTATGTTATATGCTATTAGGTTATAAAATTGATAGAACTGGACATAAGAATTACAGGTGAGTTTACACAAGTATTTTGTTCAATTTGAAATTTATTGTAATATACTCGTAATCGCTTATAAATATCTTTGGCAGTCGTTACGGATAGTCAGAAGCTTGACTATCCGTAATCTGACTCTAGTCTTGCCAAGAAGTACTGTGTAACCCAGTTAACGGGTTGTTGAGGTCTAGTAGGGAATCGCTCCACGTAAAATACTGGTATTCTGCTGAATCCAGTTTGACTGGAAGCCAACCCTCAATATAGTTGGGAAAAGGCTAGGCAGATCATGATTCATATTCGCTTTTGCGTTCCAATTATTCAGACGAGTAAGAATTAGTATAAAAGGCTTGCTGAGTTTGCGGGTACATTTGTTTACTTGTAGACCTAAGTGTTAAGTACTTTTGGGTGGTGTAGCAGTATTTACGACGCAACATACGACTCACAATAATAAACATAATACAAATTAAAGGAGGTAACGGACTTTACACCCTTCGCCGCATACATAATTAGGGGCCATCCATATATTACGACGAAACACGAATTACATGATTTTTGACCCCCCCCTGTTCTTGTCACAGCTGTTCACATTTGTGAGACCCCTAGTGTGAAGTCACAAATTTTACGATTTTATTCGTGTTTTACTTAACACTTACATTAAAATAGATTTTGAAATGTCACGTCACGAAATTTAGGACCCCTCCCACCCCCTTGTCACACAATGTTACGCTTCTTCGACCCCCTCCCTCCCCCTTAACGTGTGACGTAATTTATGGATGGCCCCTTATGTATTTACATACCCTGTACTACTGTAATATCTAAATAAAACTGGGTTTTTAAATGGTCATAACCGTTTTAGTTACTTTTTTTTGACAGAATATCAAACATGTACGCGGAATCGTCCGAGGAGTACTTAACGTTTACCCTGGACGACGACGGCATAGAGATGGTGCACACCGACTACTCGTCCACCCTGGGCGAGCTAGTGGAGCTGCACCTGCACCAGCACCGCTCTATCCCACTGTTCCTTAGCGCGCTGACCATGGAACTGTTCACGAGGACTACCATGCAGCAAGTCCAATGAGGGAAGGTATTGTTGGGCTGTCGTACACTTGAGACAATGTCGCACGACTTTTGTTTTGTCGCACCACTTTTATGTCACACGACTTTTTGTCGCACGACCGATTAGTCGCTGCGAAACTTTTTGGCTCATAATTCGTGATAGTTTATATGTATTTTTGTTCGCGACAACATGTCTTAAGTTAGCGATGAGCTCAATTATATTAATGTGTCTCATAGGTATGCGGAGGATGTAACAGTGTCACTGAATTGTTAACTAGCTAAACATTTTCCTCATAGTCAATAAAGTGTTGTCGGTTGGTATGAGTAGTGGTTCAGTTTTGTGCGAGAATTAGTGTACACTGAGTTAAACAAACTTTTTTGAAATGTTGAAAACAGCACAAAACCTCTTCGAAGAGTTGCTATTTAATAATTATAATTATACAATTTGAACAGTACAAGAAAATTGTTTTTTTTTTAGAGTATTAGAACTGTTAACTGAAATGGTACAGGTTAAATATCCTGGAAAGTAGTAATTGACTGGTCATTGTGATTAGCTTTGATTGACTGTAGAAATGAATCCTTCAACCAATCACAGCAGCTGACGTGTGTTTGACAAGTACTCACGTTATTTTTTTTTCTATAGTTTATGTTCTAGAAACTGTGCCTTACTTGTGGCATTATTCTTACCAAGCGAAAAGTTAATTATCTAGAATTCTAGAGTAATCTTTAATCTTCTTGTTCTTCCAAGTATCCGAAGCTTTCCCTTCGTAATTAGGGCTGTAATATTAACTTAATATAGATAGGTATTAATTAAACTTGTTAGAATTGCATATTTATAAAGGTTTTATGAACTGTTTCATTGTTACATCCTTCGAAGTTTACAATAGAATAAGAAATTTCGACTTCAGTTTTCTGATGTATGGATAAGATTTACTTTAATAGATGCTTAGAACGGTTTTTTTGTAGTTTAATCGTTAATAAGGAAACGTAGTTAACTTTTTAATTCGGCTCGAAGCAGACGTGCTACTTTGAGTATCGGCGATCGGTTATTTTGCATCGTCATTAAATCTTTTCTATCGCGTGGGTTTGGTTTTGCTGAGAATCATATGGAACCGCCGACTGTGGCGGGCGCCCAGCGCGACGTGGCGGGCGGCCCAGCTAGCCAGCGGTCGTCTATTGTTTTAACTTGAGGAATCACGTCTAGGTATTTTTTTATGGACAGGAAAAATTTTAAATAAATTCTTCCGCTCTGGGGGGAGCGGAAGGAAGCAGACTCTTACCAACTAAAACGCATCCGTGATCCTCCAAATGCCCTTTGCGTTCCAGGGCTTTTTTTTTTGGATGGGAAATCATCAAATTAGCTCTGGGTGGAGCGGGAGGGAGTGTCAGACTCTTACTTACTAAAACCCACCCGTGATCCTTCTTGTGCCCTTTGCGTTCCAGGGCCGCGGTGACTCTTTCGAACAAATTCCGCAACTCTAGCAGGCACTGACCCTATGGGGCCCCGTCTTCTTTGCTGACGGCTCTTTGAGGCGCGCGTGGAACACAACGCGCCGTCGACTCGGGCCTGGTTGCTACCGGACGGCGAGCCACCCATAGCTCGCCATCCGCAGGCCCGCGCAGTAGGTGGCCGGGAATCGCTCTGCGTATCCCGACGCCCGGGGCGTCTTCTTCTGTTGCGGCGGCGGGGGCGTGATGTTTCCCTCTCTCGCACGCGTTCTGCCTCTTCCTTCGCTATGCGTTCCAGGGCTGCGGTGACTGTTTCGAACAAATTCCGCAATACGTCTAGCTTGTAACCTCTATTGCCCGCTACAACAATTTGCGATGTACTGTGGCCACCTATTCGCGTCCACGCCCGCCCTAATACCCGAGTGTTTGTACTGGAAAAGGTCTTGGCGATTTTCTCGATGCGGCACCGACATTGATTCGATGCTAAAACTAGCATGTATTGTAAAGCCGAATATTTGACATTTTTATTCATATTTCAAGACGAACAGTTAGTATTTATCGTTATAATGATTACAAGCCAGCTTCTCAATTGCCCACATGCAGCCAATGTTTCTTTGGGCCTCAACTACATACACTTACAGCATCTATTTACTTGTTCTAAATTAGTACGATATGCTTGCACAAACCACGCAATTTTGTGAGTGTTAAGCCTGTAACTTTGGTATAGGCCACATTTTGGACTCCCGATTCGTTACTAAATTTCGATGGTCCAAAATAATTATGGTACATTTTTTTGTTTGAGGCGGTTGAACATGGTCTCGACAGTGAGGCTAAATATTAAAAAAAAAACAAATCGATGAATTAAACAAGGGAAAATATAAAACGGTTAATAAGACCGACATACACCGTTTCACCGTTACAACTCTTGGCATTAAGGTAATCAGTTATCACAAATGTCTCTCTCTAGCCTCTAAATATCTCACATTAGCGCACTAGAGGTGAACACAGAATAGTCGATGCGACACTATAAAGGCAACGATACCTAATGTTTTATTAGATTTAGTTAGCAGTAAAGCCGTTATATAAGCCAAATTACTTCAAATTGTCGTCAGTCCTCTGTTTGTTAGGGGCCAACGAGTCTTATAAAATATAATATAATAGGTTATCTGTTAAAATATACAGAGACAGTAAAGTTCATAGACGTGAAGGACATCTAATAGCAATCTAATAAAGCATTTTTTAACTATGTTGGGGTGGTCGGCCTCTCGCCAGTGGTACCCAGTAACGGCGGTTACTCCAAGTAAAGTACTCCCCCCAACATTATTGTGAATTGGGTAGTTGACTAAAAAAATCTAATTAGTCCGTCGTCGAAAGTTTCCAATAAATATTGGACACGTATTTTTTTTCTTTTTTCACGTTAACAAAAAACAAAGACGATACAGTCCGTTGAAAACTCGTGTGACGTCACCCACGTGCAACAATTTTTACCAAGACGTGAGACGTCAAGTAGTGGTATAAGAAGACAGATCAGGAGTGGGGGCTTGTGACGACAAGCCCCCACTCCTGATCTATGATGCTTTAAATCTTCGTCAATATTCATATATTTGATGAAGCAAAAAATACGTGTCCAATATTTTTCGATAATCTAGCTGACGAACTAAATAGAATCATTTTTTTTACACAAGAAACATCCCTATTAGAAGAGATAATAATGGCGTAGTTTCACGTCTGTGAATTTTATTCACTCTGTGTACTGTGTTACTTTGGATATTCGAAAATCAATTTACAGAACTACACAACATTGTTGATAGGATGATTGTTCCTGTATTTGTGATAGTCTAAAAATGTCAAAAGGCATGTAGCTCTTGACTAGGGCTAGCTTTGATATTTTGTTAGTCGGGTGTGAATGTCTCAGATTTTAGACTTAGAGCGCACTTTCAACGCTATTTATGTAAACTTAGGTTGTACTTGAAGTTGTAAGAGCATCTGGCTTATCTTGAATACAGCTTTTTTTACCATGCTGTGCTTAATTCCGTTGGACAGATATCGTTGCGCAAACATCGTTTTTTCTTTACACATGTCATTTGAAACGCCATCTCTATGCGAGCAGTCAACTATTGTAATACGGACTATAATTGAATAACAGAATCTAAGATAATTGTCAAGTTCTGGAAGCACAAACTCAATATTAAACGTGACAAAGTTCAAATTCCTTTGTAACCTATCTCCATACGATCTTTAACACATCGTTCCATCAAAAATCAACTTAAATAACATACGCCTAAAGTGGATAGTTTATTGAGTTGAAATGCATGTGAATTATCTCAGATTGTAAATTCAAGCAGTTACTGGTTTTAAATATTAATAAGACTACTCGATTGACACTGCCATAATTTGATATCATGAAAACAATAAGCCAGAAATCTCATGGAAAAATATGGAACTTCATTGTATACCCCTAATAGTAGAAACTCTAATAGTTTATAAGTACTTGTTCAAATCATTATTAAAAATCACTTCCTTAAATTTTTAACTGTCGTATATTTTGCCTTGTACACTGAAACACCAAAAGCAATAATTGTTTTATTTATAGACGAAATTATTATCCATATAGAAGATATAGCTTAGCGCATATTTAGCTGCTTATTATTGTTATTACAAATAAATATTTCAATTTAAGATAATATTTACTTAAGTTATATGAGTAAAATGTCCATAATTTTGTACTTCAATATTAAAATAAATATTTTGTAAAAGATTGACATTCCTTCGGTATCATTATGTTAAGACACTGTAACATTAAAACGACCCACTCTTACAATAATAAAGGTGTCTTTTGTGTCAAGAATTAGTTTTATTTTGTATACACTACCTTAACACTTGCCGATTTGCTGTTTCGTTATTTAGGACATAATATCAGGGACATTGTGCGCCCATGTTAAGTTTATGTACGAAATTCAATTTATTTTATGTTATAATTTGGAGTTTTCATATGTTTAAAAAACAGATTTTTTTATAAACTAGTACGCGACTTCTATAAATGCGAAAATTAAAGAACTTTTATCTGTATCCCGCGGTTTCTCAACATCGGCGATATTTTATCTCCTCCCACGTGAACGCCGAACGGGTACTACGCGGGTGAAACCGCAGGGCGCTGCTAGCTAATAGTATCCTGAGGAAAAGTAGAATTTTGGACATAATGTAATACAGTTTGTTCGTATTTTATTACTGTTATTTTAGGTCTTATCTTTTAGGGATATATAAAATGATAACACAGATACCAGTGTAAAATATTTATGAAGAAACAAGGACAATATATTATACAAATCATCTAATGTTTGCAATGAATTCAACTACAACAATTTAGTATTATTATAGTCAGACACAGTTAACTAGCACTAGGAAATAATTGACAAGAGCCGAGCTACTGTATTATGTATTCTTTTGTTCACAATATTAATAATAAGTACACATATAAACAAAAATAATATTTTTTTTCGTTTGTAGTAAAATTAAAATGATATAATTAATTATTAAGATTTTATGACTATACAATGACTTCAACTGTTATTGAGCTGCGTTTTCCCTCTTCGAATTTTCAGAAAACATAATAAAACAAATGTACTATGCACATACAACGCACCGCTCACGAGTCACGACACATCGAATGGCCAGACTAAAATAATAAGTAGCAATAGTAATAGTCCAATTCGATGGATTAAATTATAGTATTAAGTATGCATTAAAGCTTCCGCCATCCGCTGTCTTGAAGTGATACCATTACACAATATATTGAATAGTAGAAAAACTTGTAACTATTTAAAGCTAAGAAGGACGCCGAGAAAGTCGTTTCTACTACTTTGACATCATACCTACATTGCTTTGATTCATTTGAGAAATTCACGAAGATAAAACTCACATACAAATAGTCTTGGAAACATTTTTGGAAATAATTTAAAAGTAACAATAAATTACTTTTTTACCTACAGTCTATAAAAATCACTTAATTTTCAATGTAAAATGTTTCGAAAATAACGATAGTCTAAAAATCTTACATACACATAATACTGAAAACGTATTGTATAACACTCCCCGTGCCGAATGACGTTTTGACGTTCTGTGCTACGCATCAGCTGACCGCCCGATCACCTCATCTCTTCACGAGCCATGTGTAAAGACAAACAAAACAAAACATATAACATAAATTTCATACAATTTTCAATAAAATTATTGCACTAAACTTCATACTCGTAACTTAATAATAAATATTGCATTAAGCGTTAACCACGTCTCGTGAAATAAAATTATTTAAGTCTTAAAGTACTAAGAGTTAATTAAATTTTAAGAACAATATGTCAGTCCGATGAAAGTAACATTTCATCCTAATACGAGCTTCGTTCATTGTAGCGAGTAGCGACGTTCAAAAAGACGGAAATTAGAATTTATTAATATAGAAAGTACCTAAGTTCCAAATATTGTGCTAACTACAGTCCCTATGTTTAACATTTTGACTAAATATTAAGTACGATTTGGTGCTCAAATTTAATAATGTAAGTGTTAATTATTTAAAACTAGTTATATAGAATTATTTATCTACAAAGTTCGAAAGGGTGCATCAGCTCGACAGATTTATCTAAGTCTAAACTATCTAAGATTTTTTTAATTCCAATAGACTTGACACGATGTTAGGTCACTATCGATGGAGCGGTCACTTAAGCCACGATTCTGTAATTAGTAAATGGTATGACAAGTTATTTAGTTACACCGTATCTATTTTCAATAGTTAAGCTACTGAATGAAAGTTAGAGCTGTTGGCGCGGGTGACCGCTTCCAAAACAACAGACATTTGTAATCTGTTGCACAAACTGCACTACTTCCTCATTCTGAGCGTATTTCAAAACGATGACCCTTTGTTCGCGTTGAGAAGAACTTGCTCAAAGACTTGTGTAGATGCATCGTCGGGTGCTGCCCAGCCAACGAGCACGAGCGCCGGACGTAGGGCGCTGGACGCCGGGCGCCGGTCGCTGGGCGCCAGGCTGCGCCAGCGCGGCGCGTCGTGTACGTCAGCCGCACACTACGAAGCCAGTGGACCAGGCCACGTTACTAGCGAGTCTATGACTAAAGGACGCGCGTGGTGTCCACTTCGCTCACACTTCTCTCAATCACACTATTGTCCGTTATGTTTTTGTTGCCTGTGGACCAAATACAATACGTTAGATTATATCAAATACTAGCTGCTGCCCGCGACTTCGTCCCCGTGGAATCCCCGATTTTAAAACATTATTTATCACTGCTCCGCTCCTATTGGCTTAAGCGTGATGATATATAGCCTAAAGCCTTCCTCGATAAATGGGCTATTCAACCCAAAAAGAATTTTTCAATTCGAACCAGTAGTTCCTGAGATTAGCGCGTTCAAACAAACAAACAAACAAACAAACAACCAAACAAACAAACTCTTCAGCTTTATAATATTAGTATAGACTAGCTGCTGCCCGCGACTTCGTCCCCGTGGAATCCCCGATTTTAAAACATTCTTTATCGCTGCTCCGCTCCTATTGGCTTAAGCGTGATGATATATAGCCTAAAGCCTTCCTCGATAAATGGTCTATTCAACCCAAAAAGAATTTTTCAATTCGAACCAGTAGTTCCTGAGATTAGCGCGTTCAAACAAACAAACAAACAAACTCTTCAGCTTTATAATATTAGTATAGATTAACACTCTTCTTTGTGTGAAGAGAGAATGTGATCGTGGTGATCACACCTATTTGGTATCAGTTGCTCGTCCTTCGGCAGACAAATGTGACACCATAGTAGTCTTTGACGAATCAACGTTGAGCTTGACCTGGAACGTTTGCAACTTCAACCGTGCGAAACAGATCAACCAGGAGACACCAAATACGTTTCATTAGTGCCGGTCGAACGAAACACTTTAAGGTCATTAACGTGCTCAGGACGTTGGAAATGTTCTCCCTTGTGTTTAGCTGTAGGTACATAGGTAGATATAATTTCCAGGTTGTCTTGCGTATAAATGAGAAAATATTCGCGTCATTACAAAATTGTAACTTATTTCGTAGATCATTACTATGATTTGTAGGTATAGCACAAGTGTCGCGAATATTTAGTGTGCGTCCTAGAGACTAGGTACCTTTGCAGGGTCCAGTATGCAAGGGATCCACGACGCGGCCGGCGTGGCAGGCGGCGCGCTGCAGGCGGCACCAGGACGGGTAGGTGCGCCGGTCGGAGCCGCACAGCTGCCGGCGCGCCGCCGCGCCGCACGCGCCGCACGACACGCAGCGCGCGCCGCTGGCGCCGCCCGACACGCAGCGCTGCCCCGCGCCGCATGATATTGACGCGCACGTTGCGTTCGCTGTAATATTCACGAGAAAATCGTCTTGGTTTCATGAGATTTTCTTACTTTCCCAGTTATATGTATATTATGGGTGACAAATCCTACGTTTATGCCAACGTATGGCAGGTTTTGGGTTGCAGTAGAAAAATATTAACAATTTTTTTTTATCCGGAACAATTGGCTTAAGGCAGATTTTTAATAAGTATTTCTATATGTATATAGTGATGGTTCAAGTTCAATTACGGTTTTACATATTTTTACACATATCTGTCAAGATGCTATGTTTATTACTTGTTCTTAATGTAAAAGTTAACTATTTATTTAAAAATCGGCTCTTAAAGATATGTTGATGACAGAGGGTGAGGGTAAATCATTTCAGGTTCATAATAACTAAGACTGTCATGTGACATTTATCATTGTGATGTTTACGGTCATATTGTCCGTTGTCACGTTTCGAGCTCGGGGTCCGAGCTATGAAAAATTGCTGAATGAATCTTACCTATACAAGGTCCTCTGTACGCCAGCGGCAGGGCCCTACCCCGTTCGCAAGCGGCTCGCCGCAGCGCGCAGGCGCCAGCGTACGTGCGGCCATCGACGGCGCATACGGGCGTGCCCGCAACACCGCACGCCCCGCAGCGCACGCAATGCGCGCCCAGCTCCGCGTCTAGCACGCAGCGCTTGTCGCCGCCGCAGCGCACCCCCTCGCAACTACCCTCTGCAACACAAAAAGTGATACGTGATGGTTAAGCTATGAGGTATTTGGTTTTTGATACAACTTTTATAAGCGAAGAAGCATAATGGGTCCTTAGATTGATATATCCTATTGCGCATATAGATAAGGTTGACAAGCTTAGACCCTCTCGATCTCAGGATCTCCGCGTCTCTTAAACGCAAGCAATTACTTTAACTTCTTGGGTAACTGAAGGCCAAGAACCATTCAAACTTAATGAAAGTCCAACGACCAGCCTATTTAATTATTGAAAATATCGGGACATGCAATCTTAATTCTGAAGTCGTTTAGAATTTTATTTAACAACCCACCCATCTTGAAAAGTGCAACAGGCTTTAAAATGTGATTTTAAAGCGGATGATATAAAACACCTGTATGCGTGCAAGCGTTTAATTTTACAGTTATCATTTCAATCGCTGAACAGGAGTAGCATAGTTAAACATAAAAGTCTGCAGCACCAACGGCTATACTTAAAAGCCATAAATTCGTGCAAGATAAAGTTAATTGTAACTGGGAGCAACTAGGCAACTTTCTTAGGCGCGGCGGTTGCATAGAAATGTCGGGCTAATAATATAACGTGATAGAAATCAGTCAAACCGCGTGTAAGTCCCGCACTTTTACCGGGATTGTATCGTATTGCGGTTTATGGGGCGTTGGTGTAGACTGGGACGATCGAGTGTCCGACTCTAGAGTGTACATTACATAGGATTTATCGTCTCTGTTCGGACGTGGCCGGTACCTACACGTCTGCTTTATGTTTTGAGATACCTACGTTGGTACCTACTCGTTGTCGAATCTTGATGCGTATGGAAAGCATCAAAGTCATTGCTAGACGTTGAACAGTGACGTTTGATTGGAAAAGGACCTAGTAATTTGATAAGATGAACTCCAGTAGGTCCTACGCTACACTAGGTTCATGAACTCAAAAATCCTCATAAAATTTTATGGTACCTACACACCGGTGCTTAAAATGCTGTTTACCTACATAAGTGTACGCCATCCTGCATAAATAACATAACCATTAAATGAAAAACAAAAATAAAATCTGTATAGGATCTACCATCGTTTGCTATTCCTGGTTTACACTCTGTACTTGAAGTCAGAAGATGGTTTCCAAATGGAAAATCCTTTGGGCATAAAGCGAAAACTTCATAAAATGTATAAGTATTAGCCAGTTACAATGAGTAGTTTATGTCAGGTATAGGCTGCGGTCGGGCTTATTCGCTCATAAACGCAAAGCGTGGCGGCGTTTAGAAGCAATTTTACGTCGATATTATCGCGGGAAATTATTCATAATATGGAATGAGGACGTCTGGGGCGGCTGCGGTTATGACAGCCCCACCAGACGAGGTTCAAACGCCAAGGTGACACGCGGATGTGGGCTCTTACGATCATGTTTACGACTGCTGCAATACGTCTTGCATCATTCATCACACTCATACATGACCCGATCTGCGGCCACCCAGACCACCACATACGAAGTGCAAAAATAGACCTGACGTCACACAAATCTTACACCGCGCTATCGGAGTTTCCCACGCGGTCCAGATATATCTATTAGTCCGAAATAACCACTGGGCAGTTGCCCACCAGAAACAACACTAGACAGGTGTTATTTGTCGGAGGATACCCACCTAACCGGAGGAACCTCTTAAGATCTGCCTGATCCGACTCAAAATAATAACAAGATCTGTGAATTTTACAACCTATGATGAAACTAATTTACAGTCATAGTTTAGCATCCGGTGGACCGATCAAATCAGATTGTTTTTTTTTTTTATCAAAAAATATAATGTCAATCCCCTTTGGGTAGTTCGCCTTTACAATTATTCTACCTTGCATGTTAGCAAGCCAGCTAACTAAGAAAAGTTTCCGTGTAATAAAGGAGCCAGCACATAAAATATTATTGCCACAACTGCAACTTGTCTATCTATGAAGAGACATTTTAATAAAATTATTTATTCCATTCGTAAACTTGCCAGATAATTTTATAAACGCTATGTCCGCGATGAAGCTAAGCGTTAAATATTATGAATAATAAAGTAACAACTTTTTACACATAAAGTTTGTTTATGGCGACTGGTTTAGGAATAACTGTGCTGTGTAATAGCTTGCTGGTTATCTGCATCCTACATCTTGTTCCGTGGGTGTCGGTAGGAGTTATGTGAGTGGATGCAGCATCCCATGTGGCTATAAAGACATCACGTCTCTTCCTGCCTAGCGTGCTCGTACCTCTCCAGTAGGTAGGGTTAATTCTGAGGAGAGTTATATTACTTAAACTAATTGCATTTTGTTTACTAACCATTGAAAATAAAGATAAAGATTGTTTTACGGGGATTTTAGCTGTTTAATAAGCTCAATCATACACTCGGTATTTGTGGGTTCATCCGTCTGTCTGTACGAATGAAGGGTTTTATTTTTTAATCGACGTAACAGGTACGTGACAGTAAGGGAAGGTTCATATAGCTATCTACACTCGACGCACTAACGTATCATCGGTCGAGTGTGAACGCTCTAGTGTTTTTCTATACATTTGTCTGTTCTGGCGTTACGCGACCGATAATACGCGACGCATGTTCCGTCAGATATGAACCTTCCCTTAGATAAAAATTCGATTCGAAGAAATAGAAAATAATTATAATTTGGGTCAAAGCGTAAGGCGTAGTTAGTCGAAAGTCGTGGGCAAAAAATTTTGGCCATTCAGAGGCCCTAGTGCGAGTTTTTGCTTCCTCGCATTAACGTAAACGTTCGTGTATCGTACGAACAAAACAAAAATATAGTGTATTTTTATTTTCTCCAGATAGCACTACAAATTGGTACAAATTGGTGTTACGCTAATGCGATCAAGTATGTTCAAAAACTCAGTCTAAGGTACAAACTATGTTTTCCGATTCTACGTATGACTGAACGCGTGTAACGATCGGCACAACAATAGTAGGTAATTAGTTTTTTAACCGACTTCTAAAAAAGGAGGAGGTTCTCAATTCGGATGTTTGTTTTTTTTTTTTTTATGTTTGTTCGCGCATAACTCCGCCGCTTGCCAACAACTTGTCGGTTGTATTTTTTTGTAAAAAACTTTTTACAAAAAAATACAACCGACTTCCACAAAAAATCAAAAAAGTACAAAATAACTTTAATTCGGAAGTCGGTGTTCAAAAAACGAAAAAGGAACCACAGACACCGAGTTCCGAATTAAAGTTATTTTGTACTTTTTTGATTTTTTGTGGAAGTCGGTTGTATTTTTTTGTAAAAAGTTTTTTATTTAATATTTGATTTTAATTTGTAAATAATCTTTTAGTTCAATCTGTTACAATTTCAGTCAATGTGTCTCACTACTGGAGAGTCAAGTCTCAGTTACTGAATGGCCTGAAATGTCCTTTTCATCTGTCGGTACTAGGTGTAATTTTTTTAGATGTATTTTGACGACACGGTTGGCGCAGTGGTTGAGCGATTGGCTGCTGCGCTACGTGCCGTGGATTCGATTCCCGCACGGAACAAATATTTGTATGGCCTACAGATAGTTGTTCTGGGTCTGGCTGTTTGTGAATGTATGCGTCTCGGCAAACGTAGTTTAGGACGTCCTCAGGCACGGTGGAGTGACGATTTGCGCAGGACGGCTGGCAGAAACTGGATGCGAGAAGCCGAAAATAGATCTAAGTGGCGTGCAATTGGAGAGGCCCATGTCCAGCAGTGGACTGCAACAGGCTGTTGATGATGATGATGCTGAAACGCACCCACGATACAGGAGAAATTCCTAGTGTGGGACAACGTTTAAAAAAAAAATCTGGGGATTCAGCAGGTTGTAGCACGTCTGACAGTCCAGGACTCGCCTGATAACCGTTTTACTGGCCCATGGACATTGAAAAGGTCCTTAAACAGGAAGCTAGCGGAATTTCTAAAACAAGACGTGTCTACGACGTTTCTAAGACAAGTCTAGACGAACACAAATTTGCTACACATTCTACCTGCAGTTGCGTAAATCTTTGTTTACCTTTTGAAAACCGTGGACAGTACCATGACGAATATTCATAGGGCCGGGCCTATGAATATTCGCGTAAGTAATTATGATTCGATTGTTTTCAGGTCAACTAAATATATGTATATTGCACCATATGCAAAATGCTGCTAGGCAGGACAGACTGCCAAGTCATTTCGTCTTAGTTAATGATGATTTTCAACATAATATTAAATTTTATGGCCGTTATTTTAAAATTTAGCTAAAAAAAACTTTTTACAAAAAAATACAACCGACTTTTACACAAAAAATCAAAAAAGTGCAAAATAACTTTAATTTCGGAACTTGGTGTTTGTGGTTGCTTTTTCGTTTTTTGAACACCGATTTCCGAAATTAAAGTTATTTTGCACTTTTTTGATTTTTTGTGTAAAAGTCGGTTGTATTTTTTTGTAAAAAGTTTTTTATTTTTCACTTTTTAGTGGTACCTAAAACCCCTCCCCCCCCCCTACCTAAACGAACCAATCACATTGGTGTGAAAAAAACGTACTGCTCCTTTGCAGAGTAAACTAAGAGGTCGTCAATGTAAACAATGTAGATATTTTTTATAGATTTTTCGAAAACCGCTTGGTCGATTTCGATAAAATTTTCATGGGACCATTTGGGAAGTATACCCTTTCCAACAAAAAAAGATTTTTTCAAAGCGGTTGACAAGCGACGGAGTTAAGCGCGAACAAACATAAAAAAAAAAATACAAACATCCGAATTGAGAACCTCCTCCTTTTTTAGAAGTCGGTTAATAAAACATTTCGTACTACGAAATCAGTCACAAATATTATTTACAAACTATTCCCGCGGCTTCACTACCTTGGCCAATTTTGTTTTTTTTTTTTTTCATTCGTAGCAAGTACCTAGTAGAGAATACCTATCTATCGCATATATAAACAAACAATGTTACGTCTTTAGTTAGGTGTCTTCGTAAATAATCGTCCACACTGCAACATAGGCTCTAGGCTGTATCCTAGACTGAAACATGCAACAACTTGCAGGTCAATACAGAAAGGTACAATTACAGCGGGTCTTTACTCACTATTTACCTGTAACAGTGCTATTAGTTAGCTTCAGGGCCTACCACCATCAAAAAACAACTACTCAAACAGTGGTAGTAGTGTTCGGGTTACTATGGAAACGCGAAGTCGGTAGCAAGCAGAAATCTCGATCGAAAAACACGACTGTATTGGACTAGGAATAGCTCTTTTTAATAGCTCTTTTTAACTAAGAACACCTCTTTTTAACCGACTTCAAAAAAGGAGGACGTTCTCAATTCGTCTGTATGTATAATATATATATTTTCACCGATATTTCCGTCAATTATAGACGGATTTCAAAATTTTTTTTGCTGTATAGAGTTCACTTCTGAGGTGGTCCCATTTTCACCAGGTCAGGATGTGATGATGGGAATGGTGATGAGCTTTGCACCCATATGGGTTATAAGTGCCATTACAGGTCTGATGATGGAGACCATAGACATTTGAGGAAATTCCTTAACGATTTACAGCAGTTCCCTATTGTTTGGCTTACTTTTTGTTTACACCAATTTATACTGTGTACGCTGTGATGGGTACGTTGTGTTTTGTTTTACTTGGTGTTTTTGGTTATTTCTTCGTTGTTGAACACCAACTTCCGAAATTTAAAGTTATTTGATACTTTTGTGTTTTTTTTGTTTAGAATTCGGTTATTTTTTAACACTCTCCCGTCATGTGTATGGCCTCTTTAATACGTCAGAAACTTTTCTGTCGTGTGCCTTTTTATAGGCTCGAGCGAGACCATTTTCCTTTCCGCTTCAGAGACGCTTGTTAGTTCCGCCTGCAGGTTGTAAGATGGCATAATTGTTAATTAGATGAAGAGCCAATTTCTGCGATTATTTACCTAAACACCATATTGCGTCTGTTACTCAAGTATAACCTGGAAACCGTCCAATTAATCAGCCTACTCGTATATCACATTTCGATTTTTTTTTTCGAAATGTAACCTCCGATCGAGAACCGATAGTACCTACCAAGCAAACTCTCATTCACATTCATGCACCTCGGGCGAGACGCGTTCGTCCAGACGTATCGTGCATCGCAATGAGCCATTATTGAGTCCCGATCCCAATAGAGATGTAGCTAGCCTTCTACGAACACGCGGGCAATTTACAAGCGCGATAGCAGGGGTGTGTCCGGTCATTACGGCAGTCAGGATTAATGCACCCGAGCGCGAACGAACAACAGAAAACCCGCGAAACTCCCATTTAGCGAGCTAAGTAAAAAGTTCCGTGACTTTCAATAGGCGATTGTTCAGGCCTAGTAGGCGGCAAAGTGGAAAATACAATATGGTCAAGATTATGGGTAAGTTGATTACTAGCTCAAGGTACTATATATTCAGGAAAAAAATGATCATGATTACATATTATTGAAATTTTTGCAGATGCAATAGAATTTTTCTATGACGACAACGCTTTTGTTTTAGTAAGTGCGTCGCGTTACGTTTCAGGTGTAACTTTCCTTCCAGATCCCTTCACTCAAAATCCCTGAAACTCGTGTAAGAACACAAATTCACATTTACAAGTCGAAGGCATAATTCAGTGGAACGGGGGAGGCCATCAATGCCGTCGGTTCGTTACGATTGCATGTGAGCACGAGAGTGCAAATGACGCTATTGTACCGGCGCAGGCGCTGGACCCGGCCGCGCGGCCCGAGCGATGACTTGCGCGAATAACACGAAAGCTCGCAACTCGCCTTTATCATTATGGGATATGACAGCGACAACAATCGCAGATTCCAAACGTTTACATGTTCTGTACTGTCATGCTCCAGTAATTTCTGCACTTGATGAGAAAAGTGACCGTGGCGGTTGCAAATCGCTTCAAAATGCACGTCATTCATTATTCTGTATGAATGAAGTCTATGCGTCACCGCCTCACCGGTGACTTGACCTTATCTAAATCTGCTTTGCTTTTACGCTTATAATTGTGTAACGTATTTTCGTCGGCTGTGTGAAACATTTCAGTCGCATTTCCTTCACACTTCGACGTTGTACAATTTGAATACCAGATTGTTGCACCCGCACCTTAAATTAGAAATTATTATTTGTAAGACCTAGATATTGTTATTCTTGTGGATTTGCGTCAGAGCTTGGTGCATTTCAACATTCTGGGGGCGATAAGCGTGGCTAGCCTTTGTGTCGGTCAAGCTTGAGTGCGCCAATAATTTGCTAGTAAACTATGATGGGGTTTTAACAGTCCGTTTGCAGGTATTATTACCTATATTTATCCAGTCGGCTAGACAGTTACTAGGTGCCCGCGATTGCGCATGATGGATGGTAGAGCTGTTGCCAAGTGAGCGGCAATGAATCATGTGTGTATTTATAGATGTAGATAGATTCGATTAATATGCAACTTAAGTGCAGATGATATAGATAATAATTGAATGGCGATGTACGCAGCCATGCTGCTGTTTGAGTATAATATACACAACGTTATTAATAATCATGGATCAGATTATGTAGGGGCTGATTCTGCGAACAGTCGTGTTCATGATCAATATAATGTATTCAACGCTTGATTAAACTATCGTCAACTGGAATAAATTGGTTGGCGCTGTTAAGTTGATTGTTCAATGTGGCTTTGCTTATTGTTCTATTATTAATCCTAAAGCTGTGTGCAAGCCTTCTTTATGAGCTGAAATCAATGAAGATTTACGAGTCATTGTTATGTTCGTGTTTGGCTTCAATTTCAACATCTATTTGTGATTTAACGACGAGTTAATCGTATATCTAACTATCTAGCTGTCGGCTGCTGATTTATCTAGATAGCAGAACCAGTCATTCAGTAGGATGGATAACTATCAAAAATGCATTTCCGCCAGCAGAAGATCTATTTGCATATTCATTAATTCTCTCTCAATGTTGGCACACCATTGAGAAATTATTGTTAGCTTGGGTGCTTAAATTATAGTTGTTGGTCCATTCGATATTTGTTACAAACAAATTAAAATCTAAAGAGCCAAAGATTTTTATGAACAATGAACCATATGTATGCCTAATGGAACATTTCGAGCAAATAGATAATTAACAACCAGTAAGAATTATGAAATCCGGCAGAATCTTTGAGACCTTCGTAAGCGCCAGCTCAACAGCCAATCTTATATACTTCGTAGTTGGTCCAGTAAAAGTCTGGCTACCTGCCCTAAACAAGGATGATGGATGATGAAGCTGTTGGCAACTGAACGACAATGAATCATTTGCTGATTATATTACGTATAAATGAAAAAGGACGTAATGCATGGCGCATAACTGCCTAATAACGACGAACTCAGGAGTCGCAAGATCATTAGGGAGATAATCACGAAGGATCTAAATCCAATCATATTTTCGAGGGGGTAAAGAGAGAGGTTTTGTCAATTTCCCATTCGGACGCAAAATATTTCCATCAGTACCTACCTATAACCTACTTTTATAGATATAGACATCTAAAATCAGTGCATTGCAGCGATTGGTGACCATAGGTTCCCCAAGCACTAAGGTCTTCTTGGTAATGAAATGATAGTGCTTTCTTAAATCACTTACACTTTGTTGGACTTGAATTGTTTGACCACATTCGTCCACTGGGTTCCGAACGAATCTCATTTTTGTAACCTGTTGTTTTAACACTGTAGACTTCTAATAGGTTTTCCTATATAATCTATACTCTATAGGTAAAGCTTTAGAACTATATTTTGCATTTATGGTCAAAATTTTAAGGGGTCAGCAGTTTCGGAGATAAAAGGGGGAATTGAAATTTTTCATCTAATTTCTTGAATAACTTGAAGCTAATTTATTTTAACATTATTAAAAAAATATAATTAAAATCCTCACAATACTTACGGACGTCCTTTCATTTAATAAATCACACGGTACAGTTTAAAAATATTACAATTTTTATAAAGTTTGCCCTCCAAACGTGAACCCTATGTTCAAAATTGATATAATTACGTGCTCGTCCGTATTCAGGCCACAGAAGTTCATATGAGTGCCAAATTACAACAAAATGGATCCTGTAGATTCGGAGAACTGAAGATTCGTATGGCTCTGACAAATGGACAGACAGCCAGATAACCGAGTGATCTTATAAAGGTTTCATTTTTTAAGGATGTTCGGAACCCCGAAAAAGAGGCCATGATTGCAAATCAAGGACCGATTCATGGCAACGTCTTCGGGTCTCCGTTGTGAATAAGGGATGTTGTTTGTGCTATAGCGTTGTTTCATCCTTACCTTGGCAAGGTCCCGGGTAGTCAAGCACGAGGTGCTTGGTGGGTCTCCGGCAGGCGCGGCGCCGCAGCCGGCACAGCGACGGGTAGGTCCGGCCGTCGCTGCCGCACACGGCGCCGACGCGGCGGCATGCGGCTGCGCAAACGCAGCGCGCGCGTCCTCCTCGCACCACGCAGCGTCGTCCGCTGCCGCATGACACTCCAGCGCATGATTCTGCCAAGAGGAGTAGGTTGATATAGGGTAGAGTGGTAGCCATTGAACCACCAAAAGTTTGAAGAGCTCTAGCGCGCACGTTGTTACAGTCTAAGAAAATATTTTTATCTCAGAAGATAGGTTATTTAATAAGCTGCCAAATTGCGTTAAAAAAAATGGAAAATATTTGTTGTTGCCTAATTTATACGGGTTTTTTTAAAACAAGGGAAATGGTTCATAGCGTACTCCTAAGGGTACACAAAGAACCGGGGGGGTGGTATTAAATGAACCAGGTGGTACACAATGAATCACGGTGGTATAAAAACCCGCAATTGTTTGAGTTAAATGAAAAATAAATACAGCATTTATAAGTTTCCATATTTATTAAGTCTCGGGTTATATAAGAACCGCACAATTAGTCTTAAAACTTAATTTTTAACAATAATTATAAACTTTTAAAAAGTTTTGTTACGCATAAACTCTATCAAGAAACATTTTGTATTTGCTTATTAATATTAATATGAGCATTTATAAAATCACCTATGTTTTTATAACAATCAACAAGATTGTGATTACAACTTGCTGTATTGTAAATGCGATTAATCGGATGTCAAAATTTCGCGCTCTCCACTTGTGTCTTTACAGACACTGCGTCCTTTTAGCTGCCAGCACTTTATGTGGACGTGGCACTGTTGTGGCCATAGAATTTATTTGCACAATCCAATAAATATTCCTTTATGATGTCTTCTTGTTGGTCAGTAAAAATGTTACTTGCATAATAATGGGGCTTCAGTCTACACGACGGATTGTTCCTGTTGTTTGTAACGTATCTTCGTCTTTGGCTGCTTTTCGGATGCTTTATCCTGACAAGTGTTTTTCTATACCTCTTTGTATAGCTTCCGCGGTGTGATACCCTTTTTTACGAACTTCCCTTCCTACCGTGTTTCGTCCCATGCTGAAATAGACAAATAGTGATCAATTAATTATATCTACTCACATGAACAAGTTAGAGGTTGACTGGAATGATACTCCCCACCTGTTTATATAGCATTATACAAAGCACTTAGATGTGGTACACAATGAACCGTGGTTCATTGCTTACCCAGGATAAATGGCTCACAGCGTACCCACCCCCTCTTAGGATATGTTAGGTTATGTTTTATACAAAAACCGTTGAGAATGAATTCTAAAAAATAGTCTCAAACAAGCCTAAAGACCTACATTACACATACAATTCACACATACTTAAGTAAGAGTTAGATTATTAAAGTAACTACAAAAAGAAACTCACGTTTTTTTCGTCGTTTTTGCTTGAGTAAACACAAGGATGCGGCTCATGTGTGCATAATGTCGCGACAAGCGCGCGGCGACTAGACCAAACTTCACGACGTGGCCAGCTAGTCCGGACATGTTTTTTGCGCGAGCCGGCAACGTTTCGTATGGCCAGGAGGTACTATGGTTCATACTGTACACGCGGTTCATTGGCTACCACCCTACCCTAATGACTGACCGGATAGGTAATAGATATCTAATTTCAGAACCGGTTGAATCGTTGAGACGAATTGTTATTTGAGTAGTATTTATTCATGGCACCACCGGCATGGCGTACTTTGGACTAGCGGCGGACTAGAAGGCGGATTTTCTTCTTCGCCAGTGCGAAGAAGAAAATCCGCCTACCGATACTTAAGAAACGATATTCATCGTTATGAATTCTGAATTGATACATGACTTGAACTGCATTACCGCGTAATGAAACAAATCTGAAAAAAAATCGAGTCCGCGCCCACATGGCCCGAAGAACCTGAGTATTTCTGTTTTGATAGGCGTAAAAACGACGATATATCAGTCGGACGGAAAGTTCTGCACCATATAGAGTCATATTTTTTATAATTTTCCAGCGTCCCCCCAAAAATAACTCATACAGATTTTTCTATGCACGTCACACCTCTGCGTTTTGGTCACAGATCATAAATTGATATGTGTCCCAAACTGGACGGACTGTGACGGACGGACAGACGGACACAAGAGTGATCCTATAAGGGTTGCCTATTTTTTTTCGGACCTACGGACGGCTACGGAACCCTAAAAGACACAGATTATCATTAATTATATCATTACAAGGCGCGGACGCAAAATATCTAGTCTGCATTTTTCCGTATCCAGCGAGGAGCATAGAACGAATTTTATTAAGTACCTAAACATGAGGAACTATGTACATACATGCACCATTTTTCACTAATGAACCGCGAGACCAACTTGTCCATAATGGTAGCAATGAAAACAACAGTATACTCATAGATATTAATTTAAAAACGATTCAAATGTATCAGTAAAAAAAAACAAACATCCGCCCAATAAATTATGGAGTCGGATGTCTTCGTTGGCATACACAACACATGAAGATAGTTTCCAACATATTTCGATAGCATCGAGTATTTTATGGCTCACGTGGTGGCCTGACAAATATGTACTCGTGGTAGGCGCTGATCAAAGTGAGATATCTAAATATTCCGATGTTGAATCGCTCGTTAATAATAAAACTAGAAACTGCCACATTCGCGATGCGTTCAAAAATGTAGTATTTACGACTGATAATATTTTACGAGTCATTAAAAAGATGTTCTTTCGAGTTTTCTCTTATCCCACGTATATTATGTGTTTAGGTACAATCATTTATAAATATTCGCGTATTTCGTGAAATATAGGTACACAAGCTTGTTTATATAGCAATAAAGAGAAATAATTGCAACTGGACTGATATATTTATGTGCATTTTTTCGGAAAAATTGATAAATTATGATAATCGCCGTACAATACATTTGGACTTTTATTATTTTCCTTGTATTTACTAAATAAATAAAACAATTTTAGCCTCTTCAGCGCCAGCATCAATGTATATCACCTACGCAATGTGCACAAGACGATAAATGCCCTTACATAAGATTCCTCTGTGCCAAAACAATTCATTTATTTGAGAAATTATTTGTTTATTTCTAAAATCAAGAATATTTGACGTTTTGCCAACTCTGTGTTGATTTGATTCGATGCGCAACGTTCATCTATCGGGCGATGCACTCGACGGCCCAATTTTATTATTTGCTGAACAATATGGCTGGAAGTTAGCACTCGGATATAATTTATCTGTTAGTTTAGTTGATTGGCGTAATTGGGCTTTAGGCGCGTCTGTCTTTTGTCTGTCTATTGAAGGAATTGTATTAGAGCGCTTACTCTAAACAAAGTGCATTTTATCAAAGAACGCGATTGTAGAAATGGCAAATTATGAGGGATTGATCGCGTGATATTTCGACAGTGTTTTTCACCCATTAATTTTGTGCAAACAAAAGTTTTTGTATTTTATTCGATGGGGATTCACATAAAATCGGCTTATCGGATTGAAGTTTCAGTATAGCTAGGATATTTGTAATTCTTTTACAGATACATCTAGGTGAATGCGGTCCATATGTGTAGATGCATTTTAACCGACTTGAAAAAGAGGAGTTTCTTAATTCTGTCGTATTTTTATTGAATGTAAGCAACGGTTAATATTTATTACCAAAATCGAGTCTACATTTTTACTAACAAACAGTGGCTGTTCATAAGCTTACATAATTTTACTTGGATACGGCGACTAGATTTATTAGGTGACGTAATTCTCGGCTCAAATTACTACAAAAACAATACCTTCTTTGAATTTTAATTGGCTTGTATTTTTCCTAGAAGCAGCGAGCCCGGAAGGATGTGGCCATGTCTTTAATTAACTAAGGAAGCAGCTTCGTCGAACTGCCGCAAACTATCGCGAGAAAACCATTAAATAATAAATTTAAATATGCATTGTATTGGCAGTTAACTAACTAGTTAGCTGCCAATACAATGCATACAGTTTACCCGTAGACAAAGAGCTCTTTGTCTACGGGTAAACTTTACTTACCGCCTTTTGTCTATAAACTAAATGATAAACGGAAAGCCTAGAAAATTTCTTGGATATCTTGCCTTCCTTCTTGTTTAATTCTCAGGTGCAATTATTTTATTGTTTTATTTTAGTGCGGTCCTTCAAGCCGTATATTGGCAGATAAGAGCGGATGCTATTCTAATTATAAATACCTAACTGTTCTATTGTTTAGATACAAAGTTTGATTTCTTAAAAGTTATATTTTACATTTGCTCGAAGGACTTACCTAATCAATTTTACTGAAGAGAAAATTAAACAAATAAAATAATTAACTTTGAAATGAATATTGATTTCTTTCGAAGCGAGAAGGGTTTTTTTTGTATTTTCGTGTTTTATAAGAGATCCGGTATTGATGGCAGAATTTTTCCTAACAAGTTGGATAAGTTAAGCTTCTTATCTACTAATAAAAATCGGTCCTTCCTACATGATTAATGTTTTTATGCGAGATAACAGTACCCAAGAAAAGTGGAGCTAGATTGTAACAGTATGGTACCTAGCCTATGGTAAAAGGAAGACTGAAGGGCAAGTTAAGAGATAGGAGGATGTGTTAAAATAACAGCCGGTCCCAACTGCAGAAGGGTTACTAGAGATAGAAAGCCCTCCGCGTTAGAAGACGCCTATATGCCAAGTGGCACAATCAACTGAGAGACACACATAAAAACACACAACAACGATTGAGGGAACAATTACATACAATAATACAATAATTCAGGTAATTATTTTAAAAGTTCAGAATGAAAGGCTCGTTCGATTGATTGAACAGATTTCACCAGTTCATCGGTCTACCTTGTGACACCATTGACGCAGTGCAAGCACCGTGCTCTGTCCATTGCCAATTATTAATTTTGGCGATTCTTCGGACTTTGTCCGTAATCTTAATTAGCCAGTGGATAGCCTCATTCCTGATTCGGTCGCGTAATGAAACTCGGCCATAGCCTTTTCTATTGTCCTTTCGGTGACTGACTGGTTCTGATGACGTCCGTTTTAGCGACCTCGTGTAACGTTGAAGTCGGGGGCTGAAAGCAGTGGGCGGGCATGTTTTTTCTAACAATTTTGCCAGTCCTGGGCAAAGGCCTCCCCAAAGTTCCACTAGATAATCTTCGCATGCAGTCCTGAATCATGCTTCACGGTACGCGTCCAAGTCATTTCGAGGCTTTTATTGGGCGGCCACAGCTGCAAAATTTAGTTATAAAAAAAGTAGAACATTCTTACCAGCACACGCAACACAGGGCACTCCTCCAGAAAGCGCTTTATAGAAGAAGATCTCGCCGCTGTCAAGGTCGCGGGGGCTCCAGGCGGCGGGCGCGCGAGATGCGCCTGCGCAGCACTCGGCGCGGCCCACGCGCAGCGCCGCCACCGAGCTGCAGCGCCCGCCGCGGTCCATCCCCGTCCAGCAGATCCCGGCTGAGGAAAATAGCGATATTTGAGTACAATTAGCTACTAAATGAAGTACTGCCACTGCTGTTCAGCCTATCACTTGAGAATAACTGGAAAGGTGTGGCAACTTTATTAAATGTTGTTGTTTTTGAACAAAAATCCATTAAAGTCATTAAAAGCCTGAGTAGACTTTACATAGTAGCGTTCTGAAGCAAGCCGGTTCTCGCTCTATCTTATCTATCTAAAAATTTCCAGAGCGAAATACTACAAAACTGCAATACGAAGGCATAATAAAACGTTCGCTTCGGGTCCAGACTAAACATAAATTGAACAGATGTGTCTGGAGTGCGCAGGCGGCTAGCTTGGAGCGCCGTATTCGGTCGGATTCCTGCGCATGAGTCACGGGGCTCGGCTGCACGCGCGCCGCTCGCTAGACGATCGCCAGACACTATTTTTCAATGTGCGCCCGCGCCGGCCGGCGATGCGACCGAGCGACCAACCCGACATGCCTATAACTAGTAATCGATTGACTTTTTACAACTATTCGCTCGAAAATACGGATCTAATGGACCGTCCACACAATGCAGACTTTTATCTATGCAATTAAGCCTGTTTAGACAAATTTCGGTGTGATAGATTTATTTTTTATTCAGTCTGCGCAGACTAACATCTTTATGGTGTGGACCCACTATGAAGACCAACTTGATCAAAATTGATTTTTAATGATCGATGAGGACATAGTGTAGCATGTTTGCAGTTTTGATTGATCGTAATCTTTTATGATATTGATACGCCTTGTCGTCTGGTTTACACTTTAATTATATTTTGGGAAGTCGGCGGCGTCAACTTACTCGTCGCGCGTGTCGGTGGCGACAGAGTAAGATGTGACGATGAGACATATTTGTGGAAAACAATTTGTCGTGTGAAAAATTCTTCGTAGACATATCTAACCATGTGATGTGTAGATAACTCAATTTCCATCTATTCTCTTAAACATAAATTTGTTAAACGAATATTAAATCTTGCGGTATCAGATATTCAAATCTGAGTGGGCTGAATTAACGACAGTGGCTTAAAGAAATTTAGTTACTATCTAACGTTTTACAAATGCTGATGTTTTAAGTGTAGAATTATTTTTCAACAACAAAACAACTGTTTATAAATATTTAGTGGATTAATTTAAATTAATTAAGACTCACAATGAATAATTTTTAAAGATGATTTTAATAGGTATTCTATTGATTTTTGCCGATTTTTTATTTGCACATACAAAAATAGTTATCAATTTTGGAATATTAATGGATGTTTTAAAAACATTTTCGTATGTGCATTAGGTATGAGTAATTGAGCAAGAGCATGAGATTTAGAGCATATTTTTTTTCGGATATTGTTCTGTCGATAATACCAGATAGGTGTAGGTAGCCTTAAACTGTTTAGTCATAGTGCATAACAAATTTTCAGACAGTTACGTAATCAGCCGTTAGTTTGCTCAAAATAAATCAATGGATAGGCGATTATAGCACTATTACCTTTGACGCTAGGTGCGAGTTTCTTTTTATTACCAACGTTTCCCGCGGTTTTGCTCCCGCGGCCTTTAACTATAAAGTTCTATGCATTTTTCCGTGATGAAAACTAGCCTTTGAGCCTTAGTGTATCTTCTATACTTAAGTAAAATAAAAATTAAATCGGACCATTCGTTCCAAAGATATTATCATAACGTTACTTTACACTATCGGACAGTCAGTCGTATTTGTATAAGTATGTAACTTTATTCAACACGTTGGAATACATTTCGCGGCCGTCTGGCATTGCAACGGTTTCCATGGTAACCGGTTGTCGGGCATACGTGAGAGAACTCGACTCTCTCATCCTGTGTTTTCCCAACTTATTTCAGGTTTGAAGGAACTACACATGTTTTATTTCACCTAGGACTTGACCTTGGCTATAATAGATCCTACCTCTAGCTTGCTTTCACGACTTGTATATTCTAGTTTCTCTGTTTTGTAGAAATCTGCAGCAAATTTAAGTTTCTATTACAAGAAAGACCGTAAGTAATTATATTTGCCCGCAAGGACATAGGAACTGATTCTGATTGAGAAGACAAAAATAAGGTAAAAAGCCAGGCAGACCAAAAATGAGAAAAACAGGAACAACTAAAATTATTTTCAGCCTGATACCTCAAATGCTAAGTGCTAATAACAGCCAGCAGCCTTTATGTCTATCAAAGTAGCGAAAATGAACGTTCCAGAGGGATTTGCGAGTTAAAACGTCCTAACCCACTGGTTAGCCTGTGGTCGCAAGCGCTGCTACCCAGCACGACTTCCGCTACGGGCCACGCATGGGAATCTTTCGTCTCTTTGCGAATTGCAATGCTACGTTTTTAATGAAACCACGAAAGTTTAAATTGATATATGACGCGCGTTAATGTCCAGAGCGGGCTTGACCGGTTCTCGGTATTCGGACTTCAGTACAGGCAGTAAAGCACCTTGGGAGAAATGTAAATATATTCGAATATGATTTTAGTGTGGCGAGCGAGGACATTGACTCGGCCGGCCATAGGAGTATGTTGCTCAATTATCTTCACAGGCTAACGTATTGATTGAGGATGTAGAGCGCTACCGTATGCGCATGTGTTTTGTTGCTACTCTCGGTGTGCGAAAAATAGCGAGGCTAATTTAAAGGATATTTGTATATTTAATCCGAAATACGAAAATAATTCGGTTTTCATAACAAGGGTAACCACACGGAGCTCTTAGGTAAATGTCTCTAAGATTAAGAGTAACAGTTCTTTTCCAAAAAGGTGGTCTAATTGTACCATCTCTGCAAACTTACCAGCTTCCCAAGGCGCTCTACAGCGCACCCATATACTTAGCTCGTCTTTGGACGGTTCCGTCAACGTTGGCGCCACAATTTGGAGCCGAGATCCGGCTGCGATCGTGTGGGTGTGAGAAACGGCGACAAAAAATATGTAGCGGTTTTAAGTGTTCAGACGTAGGCTGTGCATGGTTTAAGTGTGTTTTATCGTTACGCTGTCCAGGGTCTAGGATCCTCTAAATCATGAACGCCGATCATCATCATCTGCCTAGCCTTTTCCCAACTACATTGGGGTCGGCTCCCAGTCAAGCCGGATTCAGCTGAATACCAGTATTTTACGTGAAGCGGCTGCCTACCAGACCTCCACAACCCATTAACTGGGGAACACGGTACTTCTTGGCAAGACTGGTGGCAGATTTTCTGGTTTCTAACAATCCGTAACGACTGCCAAAGATCTCCAAATGACAGCCGGGACCAACGGCTTAACGTACTTTTCCGAGGAGATCTGGCTAGTTCCATTTACGTGAAACAAATTGAATTATTAAGGCCTTACCTCCCCTTTAGAACTGCAAAACGTCAACTTTCGGCTGGCCCAATGGATTGGAAAAATATAATATGTATGTCCTAGATTAATTAAAAAAAATATGAACATGAATTGTTTTTTTCGTATGACAAATGATTTTTCCATAAGAATATTTAACAACACGCTATCATTTCGCCTATTTCTTCCAAACGGCTTTGAAGTTTAAATATATTTTTACATAAAAAAATTGGTAACATGTGCTTCAAAATGAACATTGTTTATTTAAATCAATCAATATTTTTCAAAGAAAATGTTCAATATTGAGTCACCTATATTTAAAATCTCTGCGGGGTCTCTCTGCGGGCGCAGGTGACAGTCGTGCGATAGAATTGAGACTCCTCCTGGATACTATACACCTTACAGCCGAAACCAATAACCGATCTATCACATACTGGAGATAGAAAAACAAATGAAACAACAGAAAAATTATATACGTTTTCTGTTGTTTCATTTGTTTTTCTATCTCCAGTATGTGATAGATCGGTTATTGGGTTCGGCCGTTAGTGAGTCGTTAGCAATCGGCTTCGTAATGAGCAATGATCAGAGTAACCAGAGCTATTTTTAAAACCTTTTAGTATATAATCCTTTTTTTTTAAATAATTTTTCTGGATAATTTTATCGGGATCCCGTAGTCGTGTCCATATTAATATAATTATATAGCCTTGGCCAAAAATATTAGGCACCCCTCTAAAATATAAACAAAACAAAGGGCAAAGTCGCCAATAAAAGATCTTCAATATGATACAAAAAAAAAAACCTAAGTGAAAAACGGTTTAAGTATGTCTGTGGAATAAATAAGCACGTGGCAAATATGTTTCGTTAAAACGTTTTTTAATTTATCCTAGAGGTCATCAAAAGGATGGACACCAATCCTATTACAATCTAGCTAGTATATTTCAAAATTGCAGACGCCATAAGATAGTAAAGCATCGCGTAATATTGTAAACAATTTTTCTAAATAAGACACGGATCACGGATTATATTGGGAACTATTACGGATTATATTTGGATGGGATTTATTGTACACAAAACGATTTTTTTCATAATATAACGAGAAATTATAATGTAGGTAATAAAGATTTATTTGAACGTTACAGATTCTGCAATTTTCTGGTGACACATATAACTTTTATGATACCAAACATTAATAGTAGTTTAAACTATCCCAGTCTGTCGCCAGGGTCCCAGCGAACCGTCCCACTTCAATGTAACATAAAGGTATTCCATAACACACGCAGGACTTTCAGGAACCATGGCACTAGTATTGCATATTAATTCGCCTTGATAAAAGGAACTGACCGTGAGCGAAATATTAAGTGTGTGATATTAACCCTTGATATTTCTATTCTCAAGTTAAAGTCTGTGTTTTATTCGTAGATTTAAAACTGGCGTCTGAAGTCCCAAAGGAAACCAGGTCAAGATCTGAAGTGGCGTCGTAGACAAGGACCCTTGAAACGCTAAAAATGTAGGTCCTATTGTTTCAGACGTTTCAGAAAACAATAGATAAAGTTGCAGTGTAGACACAACAAATACGAAACGTCGTAAGGCACTGGAATAGTCTCTTTTTTTTGTTTTGGTCTTGCCTGCCTCACATTGCCAGCTACTATAACTCCAGAAAGCCAAAATCAACAGCGGCTACCACCAGAAACACGCAGAGCCAGTGAAACTCGCGAGTCCCGGGAAACAACTGTCTTGGACCACGCAACGAATTTTATCAGAAAAAAAAGCGAATCCAAGCAGGAGACAGAACAGAGCTAGGCTAAGGCTAAGGGAGGTATACCTCAGGGTTAAGCCCAGTTTCAAGCACCACGGATTATATATTAACATGGTTACTAAATTGAGGTACTTTTGATTCCAGTAATAGGTATGGCAAAATCGCTTGAACGATCGGAAATTTGTTCTTGTTTCCAAAAGGTCCGTATTATAAGCAACAAAAATACAGTCCCATAAGATGTGATGTGCGGATTGTTCGTATTCAAGGTCAGATGTTCTACAAATTGACAGAAAGGCGAAGCCACAAGCTTTCAAGAAAATAATTTAGTTAAAACCAGTCTCCACCTTCAGTCATGTCCTATCCAGCCCTTCACAAACGGATGAAAAGAATTGGTGGAGACGTACCGGCTTTAATGGAATTTTCCCACCTGCATTATATTGTAATTCAGTAGTTTGTCTGTTTCAGGAAAATGTTGAGTAGTTTTAAGGATAATGTTTTTAAATGGGCAGCTAAAGATTTAATTTTTATAGTAGAAATAAGTTACCCAGAACGTTTAACTTTTTTTACACACTTACCTACTTCAATTATTATGAACCATATCCAGTCTATGTAAAAATAGATAAATTAAATATCTTGTCTGAAAAATTAAATACTGAAGAATGCAAAGTGGAACGAGCATATGCAACCAACATTTATGCTTACGTTCTCGAGTATTTGGTGTTCCGAAAGTGACTAACTACTTTGGTGAGCGCACAAGAAAATACATAACGCCGACGTTACTGAATGAGCTAGCAGAAATCAAGAAATTGTGAAGAAACACTATCTGTCATTGTGTCCATAGTACTTTTTTGTAGCAGTTAGTGATAAAAATTGCATAAGTTTTAGTAATACCTACACATGATATAATAAAAACATTTCTTTTTTGTATTGATAACTAGAACAACGAGGCAAATTGTTGAGGTATTCCATGAAGCACACCCAAATGAAGCACACCCAGACGAAGCACACCTAAAGTATTCCACTTAGCACACCCGTAGGTGGGCTTCAAATAAAAATTTAAAATAATTAATTTCCTATTCCACGAAGCACACCTACGAATATCACTCGCATAGTGCGGGGACTAAGAAATAAAAATGTCGATGGAAGAAAATATTTATTATTTAAAAGACTAACTTAAATTTCTAACATCATTCAGTTTCATTATAATAATGTGACACAATATTTGACATTTTTGTAATCTTACTATTTAAAATCACAGATTGTTTCATAATTATCTTTCCAAAAAAAAAAAATTAGTTTTTAACTATTTTCCTTTTTTGTGCTCTTAATAAAATCACTGATTGTTTCATAATTATGCAATAAAAACTTGGACAAATATCAAAAACATGTTTTCCATACAGATCTATGTTGAAGTTTTCTTATAGCTACGTGTTTAGTGAATAATAAAAATACTCTACTTTAACAAAAAATCACAGATTGTTTCATAATCACAATAAAAACTTGGACAAATATCAAAAACATTGTAAATATAGTTTTCCATAGAGATCTATGTTGAAGTTTTCTTATAGCTACGTGTTTAGTGAATAATAAAAATACTCTACTTTAACAAAAAATCACAGATTGTTTCATAATCACAATAGAAACTTGGACAAATATAAAAAATATTGTTTTACATAGAGATCTATGTTGGAGTTTTATTAAAGCTACGTGTTTAGTGAATAATAAAAATACTCTACTTTAACAAAAAATCACAGATTGTTTCATAAAATTGCAATAATTATGCAGAAATTAGAGTAAAAATGGGTTATTCAAATCATCAAAAACATGCTGAAATAAAAAATAATATAATCGAAAACACAACAAAAGATTATAAAAATGGCTTAATTTCAGTTGGACATTGGCTAGAGAAATTAAGATTCTGATTTATAATAATTTATTTAATTGATAAGTTTAGATACTAAATTGCCCATTTCTTCAGGATTATTTAAGAATCTTAAAGATTGTGATTTGTGATTTTAAACAGTCTGTGATTTTACATAAAACTAGAGTATTTTTATTATAAGTTAAGAAGTAGCTATAAGAAAACATCAACATCAAAGTAGCTATAAGAAAACATCAACATAGATCTCTATAGAAAACTATATTTACAATGTTTTTCATATTTGTCCAAGTTTTTATTGCAATTATGAAACAATCTGTTATTTTTTATGTTAAAGTAGAGTATTTTTATTATTCACTAAACAGGTAGCTATAAGAAAACTTCAACATAGATCTCTATGGAAAACTATATTTACAATGTTTTGGATATTTGTCCAAGTTTTTATTGCATAATTATGAAACAATCTGTGATTTTACTAAGAGCACAAAAAAGGAAAATAATAGAAAAATAGTTAAAAACAAAAAAAAAAAAATTGGAAAGATAATTATGAAACAATCTGTGATTTTAAATAGTAAGATTACAAAAATGTCAAATATTGTGTCACATTATTATAATGAAACTGAATGATGTTAGAAATTTAAGTTAGTCTTTTAAATAATAAATATTTTCTTCTATCGACATTTTTATTTCTTAGTCCCCGCACTATGCGAGTGATATTCGTAGGTGTGCTTCGTGGAATAGGAAATTAATTATTTTAAATTTTTATTTGAAGCCCACCTACGGATGTGCTAAGTGGAATACTTTAGGTGTGCTTCGTCTGGGTGTGCTTCATTTGGGTGTGCTTCATGGAATACCTCAAATTGTTATGCAGTTTTGCAAAATTTATGTTAATATGTTTTTAATGAAAATACATATATTAACGAATGCACTGTATACTCGTACCTACCTAAAGTAACAAGACTTCAAAATCAATAATTAAATATTATTAATTGCAGGTAAACTTACAACATTAATTCCCCATATAACACGAATACGCATTATACACAAACATTCTTGCACAAATTCAGCTCCAGGAACCAGCAGAATATCAGCGTCAGGCAAAGGAGGTACCTGACTGAAAAATGGTGAGCTGGTCTCCCATTTATGTTACCTTGAAGGGCACAACCAAAAACAATGAATGCAATAAAGAAAGTGAGCTTATATAAAAAAAAAATAAGAACCATAGTGCGGGTTGTTATTTTTTTATACAATGTCACTTTCTTGATCTATTTTTTTTTAAGTTTGTACCACCACGGTAACTCTGTAGTAATTAATCATTTGATTTTTTTTTGTTCAGTCGCTTTTAGATCTGTCAGAATTTCAGCTAAAACTTCGAAGGCAGTTTTACTTAATGATTAGACAATCACAATACAATTTTCTTACTATCTTCCTATCCTATTTTCTAATAATCTTGCCACGATTTGAAACGTTCAACACTACAAATTCTTAGCAAAGTTTTAAACAGAACAATTTCCGGCACATCGTAAAAAACTAGAACGAGATATAAAAAATCTGCAAGAGCCACAGTCTCCGTGAGCATAGTTCGGTAACATCCGATGTGTGTGCAGATAATATTGTTGGAGCAATTAGCGGGAGAATTCTAAACGGTCGCGAAAAACAAACAAGCGAGGAGTCAAGAGCGGCCACGCTGGAAATAGATCACAGGCGCGTCATCGGCGTCACGGTGTCAACCGTGTGATCCTGGGGCACAGGGCTGACTGACGCCCAAGTCGCCGCAAACAGAAAAAAAAAAGGTTTTGTCTTTACACATTGATCTGTCATGAGACTGAATGCGCCGACTTACAACTTCATAAGTGTCAAAATAGGGCCTTTTTAGGGTACTGTAGTCAAATGGCAAAAACGGACCCCTTATGGATTCGTCATGTCTATCTGTCTGTCCGTCCGTATGTCACAGCAGTTTTACTCGGACACTATAACCGCTATTCAATAATGCTGTAATATTATGAAAAAAAAAATATCTTAGGGGTGACACTGCACCACTGAGGGATGAAAAATAAATTCCAACAAACATAATAGTGTGGGGTATAATTGGATAGTTCTTTCAAAATGAAATGGAGGTTTCAAAAAAAGTTTTTTATTTAAGGCGAATTCGTAAAAAATGTGCCTCTAACTTTTAAACTATGAAGTTGAAAATTCTAAAAATAGTTGAGCAAATAGAACTTCACAGACACTTCCAACGAAAATTGGTTTGAAAATCACATAAACTTTTACGCTTATAAACTTTTAGAGATATGAGATTTTAACGGTGAACTACGGAACCCTTCGCTATGCGTGGTCCGACACGAACTTGGCCGGTTTTTTTTAAAATTATAATTAGAAAAAAAGTTTCTTTTTTTATCGAAATGAGTTCGAATTCGAAGATTATATTGTTCCTACACAGTTGTTGTTAAAAGATTTAAAATGTATGAGCTCGAGCAACCCTATGGGTTGGTGTATGAATGGCACAAGAATAGTGGCTTCTAAATCGGTCAGTCTAATTATACAGAAGAGCCGTTTTATCCGCACTATCAACAACTCATTGACACATCCGCTAGCGTGATTACGTCAAAATCTATACTTAATATTATAAAGCTGAAGAGTTTGTTTGTTTGTTTGTTTATTTGTTTGTTTGTTTGTTTGAACGCGCTAATCTCAGGAACTACTGGTTCGAATTGAAAAATTCTTTTTGGGTTGAATAGACCATTTATCGAGGAAGGTTTTAGGCTATATATCATCACGCTTAAGCCAATAGGAGCGGAGCAGCGATAAAGAATGTTTTAAAATCGGGGATTCCACGGGCGAAGACGCGGGCAGCAGCTAGTAAGTAATATTATTTAAGAGTGATTTACGAAACGCAGTTCTATTAGTTTTGGCTCAACGTCCGATATAAACAAAATGTCACAGGTTCATTAAATTCAGAAGATTTGCGAAATGCCGTGCATCCTGTTTGTTAGTTGTTATTTTGATGGCCAGATGTTTTTTTTTTATTTTATTTTTTTTTGCTCAAATCCATCTTTTATTCATACTGGTTTTTTAACGTTTTCCTACTTTTATTTTATTTCAAAATAAATAAATTCGATTGCTTTTTTTACGAGATAAATATTACAAGCTATCATTTAAATTTTTTTTTTTTTTTATTAAACATCTACTTATATTCCACATAAAAATACGCAAAAGAACTTCTAATTATTCTGTCGTTCGCTTCAAATATTCCCATAGCAACACATTCTCCAGGTTTAATACAAATTGCGGGGCTAATGGAAGTCACGTCATAAAATCTACAAAACAGTTAGTAGCTGAGATGATCACTATTAATGAGCCGTAAAGTTTTACCGCCTAACTCCAAAGTGGCTGTGACACAGACGTCTGGGACGGCCTAATAAAGCCTCCCGTAAACTAAGGCCTGGGGACAGCTAATGAAATGCATTTATATTCTACGTATTGTAAAGTCCGCCTAGCCTTTAAAGGGTACCTAATTTAAAATTGTGATAGTCTGGCAGCCTCCCGCCGACCTAGTTCTCGTTTCTGGGACAGTGAAGGACAAATTTAACCAGGTGTCTGGGCTGAAAACACATTTTGCATAATATGATAAGTCGCCGTCTAGCCGTTTCATTAAATATTTTAATTTCGGAACGTTAACACAGAATAATTGTAAGGGTAATAAAATAATATCATTCGTGTTCCCTCTAAGTTACTTAGGCGGACGACTCGACTTTGTTAACTTATTCAGATGTATTAAGATTCAAACATCAACTATCATAGTTTACATAGTTATTTAATTATAATATTTCTCGAGAACTGGATACATAAATCTTCAAAATTGTTTTTGTTCAAAATACTTTAGAGCTGAATCTTTCCATACTAATAGGTATGTAAAGCTGAAGAGTTTGTTTGTTTGCTTGAACTCGCTAATCTCAGGAACTGCTGGTCCGATTTGAAAAATTATTTCAGTGTTAGATAACGCGAAGGTTGTAGGCTATCATCACGCTTAGAGCAGAAGGAGCGGAGCTGTCAAGATAAATGCGACGCAAACCACGCCACGAAGTTGCGCAGGTCAGCTAATCTACATCTACACTAATATTATAAAAAGGAATTATTTGTTTTGTGTGTGTGTGTGTATGTAATGAATAAACTCAAAAATTACTGTACCGATTTCAAAAATTCTTTCTACATTAGAAAGCTACATTCACCCTGAGTAACATAGGCTATACTTTATCCCCATATTGTCACAGGAACGGGAACAACGCGGATGAAACCGCGGGGTGCTGCAAAAACAGCGCACTTGTTATTATAATATAATCATTAAATTAAATGTTAAAGTAGCGTTATGGAGACGAGAGATTACTTCCCGTGCCTTGAAAAGCTCAAAAATCTGACACCAGTGTCGCCAAGCGGTATCGTGTTACCCAGTTACTGGGCTTTGGAGGTCAGAAAAGCAGTCTCTTCATGTAAAGGACTGTTATTCTACTGTCTTCAGTTAGACTGGAGACCTACTCTAACATGGTTGAAAAAAGGCTTGGCAGATTGATTGGGGAAACATAAGCGCGATGTTATGAGGTAAAATTGTTTGTTTACGTACAGGAGGCGTTGAGGAAACTTACCAAAAATAATGATAATAAGCCTGCACGGTCGCCGAGTACTATGACAGGCTACTTTCTCAACAAAAATATGTAGGTACTTTTCCTGTAAGATAGGCCACGGGGGTGAATCGCAAGGAGAAAATCTGGTAAACGATACTGTCGGCAAAAACTCTATAGAATTTCGTTAAGTAGGTATACCATTAGTTTACTTCCAAACGTGACTGTACGAACATGCACGTGGTTCATAACTTGTTTTTTTTTGCACTGACTCTACAAAAAAGTCTGTCTATAAATTATTTCGTGAATAGCATTATCTCGATTGGCGCCAATATTAAATAACTAGCTGACCCACGTAACTTCGTTTGCGTCACATAAGAGAGAGGAAAAAAAACGTTTTTGCAACATTTTTCATTGATGCTCCGGTCTTATATTTTTTTTTACTGGACGTAGCATGATGTTATATATTATAGTTCCTTATGTATAAAGGAAATGTATATTGGGTTTGTACTTTTTACGTGATGCGTGCAGGAATCATTCAGCGCTACGCTTAGCATTCTATCAGGTTTCTTACTGAACTTGAAAATTCAATATCTTTTTATTATGCGGGTTGTGATTTTGATGAAATAAATGCTAAATAAAACTCGGGATAACACTCAATAGTTTTAAGTAGCGAGATTTCCAGATCAGTGGTTTTTGCTTGATGCTTCCATAAACATACATACCTACAGATAAACAGACAAAAAAAAAATTGCATTGTCTTTTTTCTTACGTTTCTCTTTTATTTAGATGCAAAATATTTAATGTACAAACACGGCTAGTCTACGATTTTACTATATGTATTAAGAGGTTTTTAATACGGTGCTACATATTAATAATGTGAGTATTAACTTTGATGAACTAACGTGTTTAAGGTGGCTCTATAATATGTTCATCAGCTTACGTGGCGTAAATCTTATATGTAATACCGTTCTCTAGTCTACTTAATAATTAATGCGTTATATTTTACTAGATACACTTTTTCTCTGAAAATCCTAATTTTTTTTATGAAATTCAGCAAAACTCAAGGCAAATACATTTAACATTCCATAGTTCTAAAACAGTCACTACTATAAAACATAATCGGGGCAAACCATAGTATCCTAACTTTGTAGACCAATCAAAAATATCGTAGCAGATGCGCTACGCGTGCTACGTACGTTGATAGTTTTTTTTTTTTCAACACACACAAAAAAACTTTTTACAAAAAAAAGTACAATCGACGGGCAAATGCCAACACTACAAATTCGATGTTTTTAGTTGTTTCTTCGCTTTTTGACGCGAACTTCAGAAATTAAAGTTATTTTATGCTTTGAAAGTCGGTTGTATTTTTTGTTTTATTTTAATTTTTTTAGTGGTTAATTGCCTCCACAGCTAGACTTTATTCCAATACTGAGTGGTTGGGCTATTTACTTAAAGAGTTACTTGTATGCCTTCGTAGTTTAAGTCCAGACTAGCTCACAGTTATAATCTATTTTGCTTTGTGACTAAAATAAATCTAACAATATCTCACATTCGTAGTATTTATTGATTCTAAGTTAAGGAAGTCACTAGTTCATCTTTGAAGTTCCACGCCCAATTGAATTTGTCAGCATATTTAACTAAAATAACTCAAGAATAATCATCAAGACCGGTTCATAAACAAAAAGATTATTCCCGGATAGAAAACCCCAAAAACATGATTGATTTGTACACATCTGCGTAACCCTTCACAGCGTAACGGCGCGCGGCGTGGTGAAAATGGTAGGTACATAAACAGACATGCGATTTCAGCATTCCCGGTATATTTGCTATACCTAATGTATTGAAGAATTCCGTTGTTTACCTCCGCAGTTCTTAACTAAATTGAAATGGGACCAGTCCGGAAAAAAACTCCTTCAAACTAAAAAATAATCATCCAAATCGATTGACAAAATTGTCTTAATATCGTTGAACAAACATACAAATAAAACAGTCGAATTGAGAACCTCCTCCTTCTTTTTAATTCGGTTAAAATATCGAGCAATATTTTGCTCTGTTGCGGAAAACTCGCTGGTCTGCTGCCACCTATTCCCGCCCGTCAATCCCCACGAAAGTCGAAGTCGGCGAATGATTGGTAATTGCAGTCTTCCGGTTCTATAAGGGCCTCGTTTACCTACTCCTCGGTTACAATGACAAATTTTTCCCCACTTAGTCGACTTATTTTCCAAAAATATGGTGGAAATTTTTCTATTAAGGCGCTTCCCTGACCAAATAACCTTGAGCATTCGTTCCCTTTGCCGCCCGTATCCTGCGCACGCCTTTTTATCGTAGAATTCACACAATTTTTGGTATTAAAAAAAATAGGCGATCTTTTGAAATGAAATAAAACGTGTAGAATATAGATTTTTAAATTATCTATCCATTAGTGTAATCCTCAAATGATTAGAGCGTTGCATTTAGCAACAGATGCATAAAATCAACAATTTTAGTCATTTTTTAAAAGTAGATTTTAAATTTATGTATAACACATAAAAACAAATTAGAACGTGGAATGTGATGATAAGACATCTAACATTAATAATGTGCTTTTACATGTAGATTATTTCTCATAACTAATGAGTTAATAGTCTCTGAATAACGAAGAAAAACGCACTATCGCAAGGTTTTGGTCGGGGTATCGCCTTAACAGACGGTTCTTTTTTTAAACATGATGTATGGTGGGACCATAGGGAGGGATCGACTGAGGGTTCGTGGTTGCAATTTGTAATCGGATAGGCGTCTGCATTCGAAAACAATAACATGGGCCAACCAATTACGAGTCTGTTTCAACGTGAAATGCGATAGCTTAATAGAACTTCCATTTTGAGCGTTTATTTTGTCTATCCATCGAAATATTTTGACTAGGTTTTGATGTTGTGTGTTTTGATTTTATGTGCAAAATAGATGAAGTTTATGCCGATACTAAAATAGTATAGGAACAGTTTTAAATAGTTCGGTCCTAAGGGTAGATTTTTGGACAGTTTTTTAACAACAGCCAAACGGATGTCAGTAAAATTTACTGATCTGATATGTGTTTTGATTGTTAGGAAATAATAATGCATGTTATGAAAACCTGGAACTGTAAGTCAATCCTTCGATTCCTCAAGTTACTTTCACATCAACACAGCCAGCCAATTGTTCCAAATAAAAGACTAACATTCAAAAGCGGGTTTTGTACATAAGTAAATACTGCATCTAATTAAGGGCAGGCAAGACAATATGTTGAAGTGGCGGGACACAAAATACTCTGGTTTGGCAGGCCGCGCCTCGCCCCGGGCCGCTGGACTGCCGCCGTCGGGCCGCAGGGCCTCAGCCGCCGCAGCCGTGCGATCGCATGCCGCGTAATTTTTCAATCCCTACTAACAATAGTGGGAGTGCGCCGATGCACCGCGGACTGCATCGCGCTTGCATTCACACTAGTGACGCGACACTTGTGCGATCGACATATCGATAAAATAAATAATTATTTTTGGAACCACATTCTGAATTATATTGAGTTCGATATATGAACTGATAAAAAATTATCTTTCTTATATCGAAGATCTTTGAAAAATATTTATTTCAACAAACCTCAGATTATAGACAAGTAACAGCATAATATATTGGCCTTGTTTTAGCTTTTCGATATAATTACACAATGAATTCGATTTGATACAACTAAACTATGTATAACGTTCTAATCGATTAGATTGACATAGATGACAACCAGATTGTTGTTTGACGTTATGATTAATAGCCTTTTTGTAGTCAACAATCTGCACATTACGCGATGGAGTTTAACGCGCCACAACATAAACCAGATGGAGTGAGGTGATGTTAATGTAAGTGTGCACAGAGACGGCCGGCGCACCGGGCTTCTCACGTCGAAATTCATGGAAATATTTGTATGTGGCAAACAGGCGGGACACACATGAATCTCGTGAGGCGATTGAATGCAGACGCGTAAGCGTGCCCGTGCGCATAATTCAAAGGGGCGATCACCAGGAATCGCCGCTTGGCATGCAGACGGTCGCGTTCATTCCAAAGCAATAAACCCGTTAGTGGCGACGTAATGTGCATATTGGAGAACAATAAACGAACACGGACCTCTGTCGCCGATAAATTCATCAATCGTCATATTTCCCAAAAAAGTCGCCGTGAGTCGCGTTGCCAATGTATCTTCCTCAAAACGTCGTGGAAAACAGCAATAAGTTTAACTTGATGTATAATACATCTTCAGTATCTGTCGTATACATAGGTAAGTACCTATGTAACGCAACGAAGTAGCAAATAAAGTTTACTCGATCATCATTTAGCTTAACACCACAATATTACCAGAACTACCCATTTCTTCTATCCTCCAACAATTGCAAACTATCGATATCGATAAACCCTGCGTCACCAGGCCGCAGGTGTTCGGTTGTCCGATATGTGGTTCCTCTGGAATCATCGCGGCGCCGACGAATCGCGACTCGAGACCAGACGACCGAACTTTTAAAAATTTATTTACACATGCAAATATGCGCCCGACCAAAAACATTACCGAATGGCTCCAATCCAGTCTGATGACTAATTTTTGTGGAGTTTTTTGACAATACGCTGCAGATTTTGTCATTATAATAATTGCAAGCGTAATTTACGTTAGGTGACACATTGTTTTTTTTTGTTCCGATTTACTATTAGACATATCATGTAATAAGATTGTTTCATAGAATTTTATTTAAGGAAAAACTGCGTTTTAAATATTTATAACCATTGATAATGACGCTTATTTAATTAATATACACACGCTTTTTGTTGATGTGACGACTGTCAACGTTATGAGCATTCTAATTCGTAGTGTTCATTACCTAGTCTGACTCGGAAAATCAGTGAATAACGGATCAAGGTTACATTTGAATACCTAACCTAATTTCGATGTTTTTTTAGAACCGATAGCGCATTTAACTTTTCAATAATACTAAAAAATAAAAAAATGAACAGTAGTGACAGCACTAATTACCTGTTAAAAATAAACGCGTTGTTATCAAATTATCACTCTTATCAGTTATCATTTAACGAGGTGCTTAATAAAGTCATCAACGTGAATTTAATTCGCGAGGGTCATGAAATCAACCAGACGTCGCGTCGAAGTTAATGAAGTAAAAACAAGTAGTTAACATAAGGCATTGATATCGCCGGCTAGGCACTGGCGTAGAGTAGATAGGTGATACAGAAGACCAGAGAAGAAATTCCAATATTTTTGTAACGTTCGCATTCTTATGTCACATGTCAAAATGTGGGAAAATTAGAGGTGTTTTTGACAGAAATGCGACTGATATGCGAATGCGAACATTGTTTACAAATAAGGAGAATTGGTCCTTAAAATTGTCAGTCAGAAAGTTACAAAAAACTACCTACATGCTGCTAGCATGGTGCTATGGATTTAATATAAAACAATTTTTATTGTGAAAGATACTTAGAAAATTGAATTGAACAGGTTCTTATTTAATGAAAAACGACGAGTGTAAATATTATTTTTTCTTGTTGACTTATTGTATAGAACTAGACAAAACCTATTTTACCAGGATAATATTCTCGTAATATAAAAATTGCATGCAAAAATTCGACTGCCATTCGGTTGTTTTTGCCATACATATGAATGTGTCATACGTATGTGTGTTTATTACGTCTGTTTTTGCTCTTAGAAAGGAGCGAACCTTCTGTACTATCTATGTATTCTGTGGCACTAGGCTGCCCGCAGCCGGGTGGCGGTCTAGCCAACGGATGTTTCCCAGACAGAGAAATATTATGTTATTCAGTTAAGTGGATATTAAATACATAGAAGTAGGCGCTAACTGCCGCTAATTTCACTTAAACGCTGGTAGCTGCATGTACGCGCCATAACTAGGCAGTTTTATGGGCGAATTATACGAAGACGACGCGACTCAAAAATTGGGACGAAAAATAGTACCATTCAGGTTAGTTATTTAACATCGACATTTCAAGTCGCAAGGCTTTGCGAAATCTGCCGTTTTATAGCCTATTAAAATATACGACCGAGTTTTTGGGACTTGGATGCGGTGCTTCGGCGTTTATTTCGGGCACGCAAATGATGCTGCAGATTGCTGCATCGACAAGCAAATATTAAGACTTTAATATCCTTACTTTAATAACAGGGGCAAAAAAAAATGCAGCAATTTTGAAATCAATTAGTTTGGACGCACGGCGTTATGGCTGCAATAAATGTTATATCTTTTTTGTGTAAAAAAATCATAACATCTTTTTTTCTGGACACTAAAAATGTTATTAAATTCTTGGAGCGATAAACACTTCTTCTTGAAAAATCAACGCTGCTTACGTAAAAAACGTTATGCGCGATTGTCTGATATATGTGTATTTATGTCATTTGCCGTGTTTTCTCATTATTTCGGCGTTCGTTTTGACAGCAGCGTGATCGTGACTGTCACAGCGACAAGTGCGCCACTTCCTGCGGTTCCGCCTGATTGCAACTATGTGCGCCAACGGCCAAGTAACAACTTTTTATTTCACATTCTTTGATTTTTTGTGAATATTCTCATTTATAGCTCGGGGTTGGAATTGTGCCCGGGGAATGGTAAAAGGCGTTTAGACATAATCTATGATACCACTGATAAACTTAACGGTAATGAGACCTCCCTTTACTATTTAAAAGCGGATTCATATTGAGGGGGTCAACTTAATGAACTCATTATAATGATGAATTTTCTATTTTGGAAACAAATATAATTAACTTAAAAAAGCGATTGATCTTTTGGTTATCAGACTACGTACGTAACTTTTAGTTTTCATTTGCGTATCTACCTATCACAGAATTAAGAAGATAAAAATTTTGGCAGGTACAAAGTCAGCTGCCAAAATTGTAGGAATCAACAACCCAAGTGGGAATGTCTTAGATTTCTAGGGTTATATGAATGGTCTTTTTTTTTTTAATTTTATAAGAATTAGCATTGCGAATCGCGATCCATCCTGGTAATGCTGCCAGTGTTCTAGGTACTTTTTCCATTGATGAACGATGTTGGCGAATTTTTTTACGTCCAATGAATTCTTTTCCTGTCTCATGATTGTAAAACATTACTTAACATAGTGTTAACATACAAATAATAGCCCGTGAACAATATATTAATAAGTAACCGGAAGAAATAAGTATGTAAGTACGAACACTCTATCAATGGTAGTGGACGTGTAAATCAGGCTTAAGACAGTCACCCACCTGTGTTGCCAGCTGCAATATTGTTCCTGCAAGTACATGGTTACCTACCCTGGCGAGAGTTATCACTTCCTTTGAGAGTACCGGTGGTTTATGTTATTTTTTAATTTAGCTTCATCGAGTAGCAGCGACAAAAGCTTTGTGCGGACAGTGGATCATTCTTAAGACCTGTAGACTGAAATCGAATTATTTAAATCAGGAGCGTAATTAGGGTGGGGCGAGTAGGGAACGAGCTCTGGACGCTTATTAAAAGGGGGCGCTAAATCGCCGATTATTTATTTTTTATTTATTTTTTTCCACAAAGCCATACTGTTATATTTTACTTCGTGATTTCAAATACGCGAGAAGAAATGGGTGGTGCGCGCCCTGGTGCTTAAACTGCAGTCCAGGTTTGGGTTTCTTCTAAATGTAGAAGTCCGTGTTTGTACGGCGCTGATGATTCCGATTATTTAGAAAATACATTTAAATAATTTAGAGATTCAGTTGCGATGTTAACTGAGAACACTTAAACAAAGACAGAGTCGGACGGGCCATACATTCATGGTAGCGATTGTCAGCCTGAGCCTTCCTACGCAGGTCCCCACGGTTCTGTTGCTTGCCGCGAGCCAGCCGGTAAGTGGGGTAGAGAGTCCGCGTAGCCTAGGGCTCGGCTATGAACGAAGATGGTTCATCCAGGATGCAAATATTTTCGAGCTTGCTTCACTCGCTCTTGAATTCTCTACTGTGTAGGTTCTTAAGCATTGCAAGGCAAATAGTTTCTTCTGACATACATAAGTATGAATGGTGAGAAAATCAAACCTATCTGAGGGGGGAGGGGCTGCCAATTTTACAGGCTTACTTTGCTTTATTTATAAAAATGTATAGATACATATATAAAGATGACGGTATATACCTACAAAAATTAATAAGGACCTTATTTAGTGTATTTGTTTTTTTTTTAATTAAGATAATTTACGAAGGGCCCAATTATTATGCGTGCCCTGAGTGCCATTTTCTATTGCTACGCCCCTGATTTAATTACATTTTATGACTGGTTTTTTATGGGATAAAGAGTTAGCCTTTGCCACTCACTGATAGTGCTCTATTGGTGAAATAATTTGTGTTATCGGATCAGTAGGAATTTTAGCTTACAATGAAAAAAAGACTTATTGTTTAGTCATAGTTATAAGATTAAATAGGTATCCGATCTTACGATTTTATGATCAGGTATGAAAGTAAGTATTAAAATAATATTAAAAAATATATTTTTTTAATGACACAAATTTATTTGGGTGTCCCCCAATAATAAAATTGATTACATTAAATATTATTGGTACTTCGTTAACGGTGACGAGACAATAATTAATTTATAGCTAAATGATAAATGATAATTATTATGTAAGGACGTATAAAAGTGTTATGTATGTACGTATTTACTTTTATACATCCAATATTTCTTGTCATTTTAAGCTAGATGAAGCTGGTTGAAAAAGTTACACTGCTCTTATCGTAAGATTTTTTTGTTGTAGGACTATCGAGGGTGTAGTAATGATAGAGTAAAATATTTTCAGAATAGGAATTCTATTGCGATAACATCAATTTTACTTGTAATTGTAATTATTTAGTATTTAATTTACAGAAACGCTTTTTCCGTAGAAGAAGAAAATTTCTATATTTTTTAAACAGTCTTTAATATGATAAAATGTATATACAGGTTTACTGATATAGTTACTCAAATATGTATGCGTTAAGTCTCCTGCTGCTACTGCTACTAGAAATAATAACGAGAATTTCGCCAGAAATTATAAAGTTAAGATGAAGAGAGAACCTATAAGTATTATGATTGTAAGGTAAATATACAAAACGACATACCTCTAGATCACATTTGTGTAGATATCATGTAAAAAAATGTTGCTTATTAATCCGAATGATTTTTCCTCAAGACTTTTAATGAAAGTAGGTAAGTAAAATGCCTAATACGGTACGCGAATAAATTCAACTAATTTTATCAAGAATTTTTCTTAAGTTTAAAATGTAATCATTAGAGTAATTGGACGATTAAAGTGTGAATTTAAAATTTATAGACACTTAAAGTTAATTCGAAATGACAAATCTACAACTTAGTCCACAGCAAAATAGTCCCATGTCTTAGTAAAACTTAATTGCTAATATTTTTCACAAATAGCTTTGGTTTCAATTATTACAATAACTGGCCTGAAACATTTTTCAGGAAAAGTACCTAAACTTTCATTTAATTAAAATCGAATGAAAATACCACTCACGAGATTTGTAATACATTTTGTGTGTGTGTGATACTTGTGATAAAAAAATTAGCGTTTAAGCGCGTTAAAATAAGTTGGTGCGTTCAAAACGGTTCGTCTCGCGTTACCAGACACGGAAGCCGTCGCACCGGTCCGTCAGCCGAGTTATCACATGTCCTGATTACTGCACCGATTAATACACCGGCCCACGCAAACACAACTGACATTATAATAATACGTACAAGAAATAACTCACTACACTCCTCATTTATCACTCGGCTAACTCTCCAGAAATCTTTTTTTAGACGAAAGAAATAAGTTTAAAACAATTAACACATGCAATTCTGCCAAATAATTATCAATATAATATATAAAACTCTTGCGTTACTGAGTGATTGACAGACAACGCACAGCCGAAATTACTCGTCGTAAAAGCTGAAATTTGGCATGGAGGTTCCATGGGGAATGTTAGGGAGTACTAAGAGAGGATTTCCGATATTCCTACGGAAACGGCAAAAAAACGAGAAATGCGCGTACGAAGTCGCGGACAAAAGCTAGTTTAAAGATAAAGACAGAAATAACAACAATACAATTACGTACCCATATAGAAAGTGAGCGAACGAACTCTTTGCCAAGTTACGACAATACGACGGACGCTGAAAGTTCACGAATTACAATTTTCCGGCGAAAGAAAGTTGGGTAAAACTTTTGTAAGGAGCTTGTCACAGTTATAGTGTGTATTAAGATAATATGTGATTTAATTTTCTTAAAAAATTACATGGAGTTTACGCTTGCATGGAACCGAAACATGCTTCATCCTGAAAATTACTGTAACAGCGTGCAACATTTTATTGCTTAGATTTTTTTTTGAGTTGATTCAAATTTCCGAGACAAACTTCAAAGCTTTTACGTTAACAAGTTTTCACTCCTGGAATGTTACAGATGTTATAAAGTTCACGAAAGGCAATTTCCCGAGAAAAACTTTGTGCAAACTTCACTGGTGATATGTAGTAAGAAATAGAGGATATAGCTCACCTGCTGCCGGGCGCGCGTTCACGAGCGCCAGCACGAGCAGCGGCAGCAAGGGCAGCCGCATGCTCGGGCTAGCGGGGCATGCCGCGCGCGGGCCGGCCGGCGCGCCACTGCGCCCCCGGCGACACGTGCCGCAACAAGTCAGCTGCACTGCCGCGCGACGTGCGGCGTGCGGCGTGCGTGCGACCACGTCCCCCTGAGAGCCGGCGCGGACTGAACGAGACGCGGCCGCCGCGCCACACGCGCGGTGCAAGTGCAGCGGAGTCGACGACCGCGCCACGCGCCCGGCCCGCCGCCGCCGCCACCGCCGTCGGCCTTCCGCCAAACGACCAGCACGCACCACCCGCGCCTCGACATCCGTCACCCGAACACCATCCTCTCATCACACCAACAATCCAGAACACCTCAACCTCAACCAACTTTCCCGCCAAAACCTCCAAATACCAATCATCGAACTTTTTAATTCCAATCAAAATGTGAATAATATATACATTACATAATCACGACTTACATAGTTGTACTAAAGTTAATCTGATTAAAGCATGCTCAATAATAGCGCTGGATCAATGAACTTCTAGTCAGTTAAGCGTTGAAGTCTTTTCAAGGGCGCTTATTACGCTACATTCTTAAAAAAACTAGCTTGTCTTGTAACACAAAATACTTCGTCTATTTCAAAGTTTGTTCTGTAACTGCTTCATGTACATCCATTTATCATAATGTTGTGTTTACATAATATGCTTGAGATGTGCTCATTTTTAATGTTATTATAATAATTGTATGGAGATTAAGTTAAAACACACGATCTACAAAAAAAGAGGTCTTATTCGAATTCTTGAAAAAAAAATGTCGTTTATTTCTGCGGGCTAATGATTTTGAAAACGCACAGTAGCCGGTCCGATTATTAGTGGTAATGGTTCAAGAAATCCGCCTTGATTGCGGGCTTGGGCGTGCACCGTGCAGTGTGTACCTGTGGGCAGTGGGCAGCGGGGACCTGCGACTGAGCGCAGGCACTGCGGCGACAGGATATAATCTACGTCTCGTGCCTGACCACGCGACTTACATTAAACGGTACCATCGGATTTAAGACCTCTCTCGTCCGACATCGAACGCCGGCGAGAATCGAATGTTTATTTATTAAGGCATATACAAATGGACTAACTATGCTATACCTATTGGTGTCTGAGAGTACAATACTAAAGGTACCGTCCAGAGGCAGGTGCCATTAATTTCTGTCAAATTAATGGTCACAAACACACAGACTCGTGATCATCGTGTCCTTAGCCATGTAATGTCATTTTTTGTCTATGGACAAAAAGTGCAGACTTTGACGTATGAGCATGCACGCTAGATGCATCGAGTCTGCAGACAAGTGTCCTAATTTATGTATTGTTCTCAGAAAAAATAAAGGAAACATATAAAAACAAACGACCTATTAGTTACAGGCAGGAGTGAGTCATGATTATGCAAAAAGGTTTCTTGTTCTTGATTATGAGATTATTCTGCATTCGACTGCTTATTGCATAAACTCGATTCAATGAGATAAGTTAAGTTTTCTATTAAAAAAGACTAACAAGGAGTTAAACGTTTCATGATCGGACTACTGCAGCCCTACCATGACGTCTTAAACCCATCATGATTCCTGTGTCAGAGAGAGACGGAGTTACACAAGACGAATAGCACTATCCCTTTCCCTCACACACATCATGATGGATTTAAGACGTCATGGTAGGGCTGCTGGACGTATGGCGATGCGCCACCATACTCTCATTATGCGTACCTACAGCTAAGGACTGGAATCCCGTACTGGGGCCTGTGCTTCCATCAAGCTCCAACCTCTTTACTTACCATCTTACTTTTAGGCAAACGAGCTTCATCGTCGACCACATCATCATTTTCTTTCAGCCAGTCTATTCGGAACACGTCTCGCCGTCCAAACTCAATTGGAGTGAGCGTGAAGTAAACCGTAATTCCATCTTGTTTGTACGAGTATGGGTTGACAAGCTCACTTCGTGTTTACTTCAATTAAGTTTACACGGTGAAGATGTTTACAGAGTCGCACTGCAGGTGAGATAGCGGTCAAACGCGAGCCTATCGTATACATATAATTGTATAATAAAAATGAACTTATCGCTGAAAGAGTCAGTGTTTGTAAACTCGTTTGACACAGGACCAACCACTAACCAAAACAAAACACTAAACATTTATTTGAAAAGAGTAACTATAGAGTTTCTTGTACGTTCTTCTCCAAAGTGACTCTACTGTCCATTCGCAAAGGTAGATTCTTATATTCTACCTTTGCGAATGGACCGTAGAGTCACTTCATTATGTTAACTTTAAATGATGACGTTCAAAAATGCAGTTTAATGGCCTAATTAAAATAAACGTTTTGACTTTGGCTTTGACTTTGAACCAATATTTACTAAATTGGTACGGCTGTGTTGTGTGTTGTAAATTTTTTGTTAAATAAGTAAAAACATTCCCTTTCCCATGTAAGTCATCCACATCGCACCAAGATTTTAATTTTTTTTTCTGGTTGGGAAATGACTTCTCTCGCTCTGGGTAGAGCGGAAGGGATTGACAGACTCTTACTGACTAAAACCCACCCGTGATCCTTGTGTCCTTTGCGTTCCAAGGTCGCGGTGACTCTTTCGAACAAATTCCTCAACCTTAACAGGCATTGACCATATGGAGTCCCGTCTTCTTTGCTGACAGCTCTATGAGACGCGCGTGGAACACGGCGCGCCCTCGACCCGGGCCTGGTTGCTATCGGACGGCGAGCCACCCATAGCTCGCCGTCCGCAGGCCCGCGCCTACGGTGGCCGGGAATCGCCCTGCGTTTCCCGACGCCCGGGCCGTCTCTTCTTCTCTTTTGTTGCGGCAGCTGGAGCGTGAGGTTTCCCTCTCTCGCTCGCGGTCTGCCTCCTCCTTTGTTAACATTACGACTTCACAGATGGAGGTGACTGTTTTCCATGCCTCCTCGCTCCGGATCATAAATTGAACCAGGGCTGGGTGCGAGAGGTCGCCGCCGCCTATCGCTGCAACGAGGACACGGTGTTGCTCCGCCCAAACAGGGCCGACCTCCACCGTATGCTCCACTGTGTCCTCCGGGCGATCCACAAAGTATTGACACCCGGACGTGTCCTCCCGCTGAATCAGAAACTGTAACTGTCAATAAAGATAAATTCAACATGACCTTTCGAAACAAATAAAGATCTCCGTCAGAACATCGTTATAATATTATCGTACCTACACTGGCGAGACATAAATAAAACAGCAAGAAAAGGGAAATACCGGCATTTTCCTTTAATAACCATAGTCTGTATCCATCCTTTAATACAAAAAATACTATTGCATCATAACAATTTGTAGTAAGCTCATAAAATACAGTACACTACACGAAGAAATAATTGGAATATAGATAAGCAAAGTAGTCTCGGCCAGTAAACATTATCCAAAACTCCCAAGTAAGTAGTAGGTATCTGTATAAGACTTCAAGCAGTCATTTTCAAAAACACGACACAGTAGTCGTTTTATGTATGTATGTCAATCATGACAACCTGACCTTAGGAATTGGCCTTAGAATTGGTGTTCACCTTCTTTTTTTTTCTGGGTAGAACCATACCCTTTGGCAAGGCTACTGTAAGATTTTATAGCTTCTGACTAACGTAACGACTGTCAAAGATATTCAAATGACAGCTGGGGCTATCAGCTCAACGTACTTTCTGAACTTTCTGAGGTACGGAGGTGTCTCGGTATGGTGCTGTCAGCCATTCACGGACTAACCTCGGCAAACGATGCAAGACTGACCCTTGCGGCTATTATTACTTTGCGAGGACTAATAAGGGCTTTTTTATATGATAATGTCTCACGATCATGCACTCTTTAAGTTTATACAGTCGCAAAATTTCGTTAATCCCAGCTTTAAATTCGCTTTGGAGCTCATAAGTTAGGTACTAATTACTCTCACCTCGAAAACGAATCTAAACTATTAATTTAAATCTCAATATCAGCGCTGGACATATTTATTTATAAGCCAAACTTTAATCGCTTATTAATGCCGCAATTCGATTCGCGAGTTTTACTTACATATATAATACTTGCTAAGTTGCTATTTAAGGCCAGCTTGCAGAAACTAGAGTAATCTCTCTAGAAACTCAGAGTTAGTTGCTATCATGAAGTTAATTAATAAATATGTCATACATAATGGGCCCGGGTTAGAAAATCTCGGAGTTAAAAAAATACTCTGAAACTGGCAACACTTAGGTTCTATTTTATCGGAACAGAATAATTTTGGGAGTCCCTGAAACCGGGCTGATAAAAAAGCTAATTAAAATTAAAAAAGAATTGCCAAAATCTGAATTCATTAAAAACTTTTTAATGTAGCATTTCCTGTGATGGTGGAAACCGTTAAGTCCGAGGTGAGCCAGGCTGCAGGGCCAGCGCGCCAGCCCGCCAGCCTGACGTAATTGCACAAATGACAGACTTTACATTTCCGCCTGTGTGATCCTCAATCATGTTTTCCGTTAATTTCGCAAATAATACATTGAATGTAGTACACGAAATGCGAATGTATAATTTACGAATTTGCTTAATATTTATGTTGATTCTCATTTCTAATTAAAAAATAAACCGCTATTAGAATTGTTTGCTTGTTAAGGTAGGTATTTTGTGGAGATACTGACGAAAATTTCTTCAAAAGGTGCGGTGCTTGTAGCCGCAGGGAAAAACACGACACAGTAGTCGGGTCGTCGTAAGTACTTAATAGATTAAGTACCTACAACTACCTTTATTACTACTAGTTAGATAGGTCTGTTTGGGCCCTGAATACCGGGATGCGTTTAGTTAACAGCGAATATTTCGTGAATATACATTTACACGAACGGGTTTACGACGGGAATTGCACTATAAACAAGACAGCCGACTGCTTCTCGTCTGTTTCCGCATAAATTCATAAAACTGTTTGATGTTGAGAGTCATAGATTGTATGAATCGGATTCGGTAATTTTAAGTGCTTTTCAATACCATTAAGATCAATGAAATTTCCCTTTCCACACAATCATGTATCAAATTATTTATTTTTTTAAATATTATTATATTTATTTATTTTATTATAATATGTGGATAATGATAAAAGAACACACTCTCTCTCTCACTCATACCTAGTTCGATATCGGTGCAAACATTCTTCATGATTAAGTACTTACTGAGCAACTTTAGTATTATGATAGGCACTAGTTACGTCCGCGTGAAAGTAAAAAATGATCCTAAGGGAAGAAGTAGCCTTTGTCTTATTCCAGGACTACGCTTATTTAAAATTCAATCCAAATCCGTGAAGACTTGATAAGAAGCAGAGTTACTTTTGCATTTATAAAATTAAATAAGGATTTTCCAGTTTCCCAATCTAGAAATACCCGGTAGTGCACGAGGAACATACCCATCTAAATCTAGCTGCAGTCTGCACATTACTGCTCTAATTTGTGTACCGAGCTTTCACAACATATCCTGGTTCCTGAGCCTGATCCAATGGAAATAAACAACATTATCGCACATTATGACTCCGGTACTCTCGAGTACCACCAACCAAACTTCATAGCAGCAAACATATAATTATAAAAAACGAACAAGTACCAACTTTGGAATTACGAAAAACGTGATTGTCAATGTCAAACTGTGAAAAGTACTAATTAAGCACATTTAACAGCTTTTCCTTTTACTTGCAAATTATAGATTTGTGAAATAAAATAAAAGATGGATACTTCCATTTCCTCCTACATAGCTATTACTCGGAATAATATCGAATGCTCACAGCTTTATGGCGGGAAAAAGTGTCAACCACTCGACTTCATGGGGAAATAATTTTAAAATAAAATAAATTTTCTAAAATCCACAATCAAAGCTCTTCGATAAATTATAATTTTGTAATATTTTTTTAAAGATTTCTTTTTGTATTATGTTCTGGCCTTTTGAGAACATTTAAACTTCAAAAGTAACATTTTTTTTTTGTTTTTTTCGTACTGCACCTACCACAATTATTCTCTGCATCACCCAAAGGTTGACTGGTAGAAAATGCCTAAGGCATTAAGTCTGCCTCTGTACATTTGTGCTTAAAGTATTAAATAAATAAATAAACATACAGTTACTCATTTAATTTCAATTTTATAACGACATACTCTAGGTCTCGCCTATTATTTTATGTTAAGTCAAATGCCCCTCATTCACGTGCGGTTCAGCGTACGCCGTTAAGCCCCGGTACGCACATCCCTAATCTGGGTGCTTAGTACACTTGTTGAGCAATTCGTGTGTTTATAATCAGAGTCGCGTCTGTCTGTCGGCGCTCTATTTCGCTTCACGTATAATTAGAGCTTTCATTTGGCGTCCGGATCCCTTTTCAGATCCGGATAGTTTGAGAATAATTCTGATTTGAATGGGGGAGAATGTGAGCAGTCAATGACGCATCGTCAGCGAGTCATCGCGCACGCGAGGGACGGCTGCAGACCCCTCATTCGCAGAAATGCTTAGATTTTTTCTTTTCCAGCTGAGTATAGGCGTCATGACAATGAATCTAATGATCAAAGGCAATGCCGGTATGCGCCATAGGTTTATTAAAAAGTTTTTGTTTTCAGCATGCAGCAGCATAATGCGATGAGTTGTTTTTTTTTTTTCAGTTTTATTATTTAAATATGTAAGTACTCATTTTTCCCGTACTTAACACGGCCAAAGACCAATAAAATTTCATGGATAGATTTTATTTTTATTTTATTTTTTAGTGCCTCTTGGGAGAGGCCGTTTTATGATAGAGTTTTCTCTTCCTAGACTAAGCAGATAAGGGAAACCGTTATTGCTTTATTTCGTTTTAGTAAAGTCAGGAAAATCAATCGTTTATAATGCTATAAGGCCAAATTTCACTTGCACATCATAAAATAACAAGCGATTGTCGTTAATTCAATCACATTGGACTTTATGACTATTCTGATCGCTGAAATAATGTCGCAGTGTCTAACTAGAAGCTAAATGTACATACTAATATTATAAAGAGGAAAGATTTGTATTTTTATATTTTTTTAGTACCTAACGAATAAACTCAAAAACTACTGGACCGATTTCAAAAATTCTTTCACCATTAGAAAGCTACATTCATCTTGAGTAACATAGGCTATATTTTATCCCCGTATTGCTACGGAAACGCGAACTACACGGGTGAAACTGCGGGGCATTGCTAGTATTATATGAAATACTAGCTGCTGCCCGCGACTTCGTCCCCGTGGAATCCCCGATTTTAAAAGATTCTTTATCGCTGCTCCGCTCCTATTGGCTTAAGCGTGATGATATATAGCCTAAAGCCTTCCTCGATAAATGGTCTATTCAACCCAAAAAGAATTTTTCAATTCGAACCAGTAGTTCCTGAGATTAGCGCGTTCAAACAAACAAACAAACTCTTCAGCTGTATAACATTAAGTATAGATGACAAGTTAGGAAGTATGAAAATTAGTGAAAAATCAATTTGACTGAGTACGAGTATTGTTATGATTTTCTTGACTTTACACTATCCTAACATACTCCCAAACCTACAGATATATTGTATTTTTACGTCACAATGTAACGTTACTAAAAATATTGTTGCAGTTATGTTTACGTAGTCGCTCTGTTATTTTGGATCGTAGACTCGTAGTACAAATATTTTAAATTCATTCAAATTGTTTGGGATGCACTAGCTTTTGCCGTGGCTCCGCTACCGCGATACCTCCAAAGAACCCGTGATTTATTATTTTGGGTCAATTTAGTCTGCAGCACTCTACAACCGTGCAGCTTTCCGTGAATGAATGAATCTACAAACAAACAAACAATGTTACTTATCTCTCCATCTCCATTTTATAATTTATGTTCTTCATACCTTTTTAGTGATACAATTTATATACTCAATTAAATATTTAATATTAGCAACCTACTAAGTTGTAAGAAATACCTACTTACCTCTAGTCGAGTTACCTTAGAAATTCTAGGCAATATATATATGAGGAATTAATATACCTCATATATATTAGTAGGTTTATAGGCTGTTATTACTGCAGCACTTAGCACTACACTACTTAGATTACTAATAAATTATTTAACTATTTACCTATTATTAGTGTTAAAACTTACTGTGTTAAGCTATTTAAGTGAATGCAGGTCTGCGTGAACAATAATTGTTTTTGTTTTTCTTTTAAGAAATACAATTTTACTATTAAAAATTTAAAACATACTTACACAAATAGGTTACTTTATCCAAGTGTTTGATTTGGCTATCTGCTTCTTACATATTTTTGTCGATTTTCCATTCATTTTCCTGAAAGTTTGTGCCAAAAATATTTTCAAATATAGTGTAGCTGGTGTCAATTGTATGTATCTGACTATATAGATGTCTTTATATTACGAAACTATCTATTTTTAGACGAAGACGTGACATTCACAGCGATGCACCGCCAAAATCAACACAGTTATGCCCCTCACTAATTGCACTGACATTTGGCAGCCAATCAGCATACGGCACTCAATCGGAACGTACCCGCGAACTACGGAGGTACGCAAGATACGAGAGAGACATTTGTTCCGTACGTAAGGTCGGGCGCTCGGGTGCGGGTGCCCGTTCACCATCAGCTAAGGACCATTAACAAATACCGCGGCTTAACAAATATGCGGCCAGGCGTGCGATGCCAAGAATTTGGTCGAATCGGCAACTTTACATAGCACTTGTTTACCTCGCTGTGGCAACGGCTATTTCTGAATGTACACTATATTTACTGACACAATACCGGTATAGTACCGTTAATTCGTGTTCACACGACAACTTTGTAGCGCAAGCTATACAATCTCGCAGGCGAGATGCTATCGAGTTTCGATTGGTGTGAACATCTAAGTCATCGGGTGAGGTCAGGGGTCTTTTACTGCATGTTTTGAAAGCTGTTCAGAACGAAAACGTATCTTTGATCTGTCAAAACAGAGGCTGCTTAACTAGTCTGTTAAGGTTAAACGGCTGAAAAAATGAGTCTGCAAAAACTCTTTATTGTTTCGCAGTGGTTCATGAACCCACCGCAGTTTCAATTAAAGGGTTAATCAGGGGTAACTCATGGTTGGTTTACCCATAACTTAAGATTAAGACTACTTCTTTATTTATTTTTGTTATATGGATCCCACGATCCCATAATAAGTCGTACTCCAGCAATATCTGATTCCCTGTTTGATTAGACTAATACAGCTCTAAACAGTTTATAAAGCTTTATAAATGAACATATATGCACACCTAAATAAGAATTGTATTTTAACTACTCTTAACAATACAGTAATTTTCTGTGTACGAACTAAGCATCCTCACCCTAATACGATTTCTACATTTGTATAAGTAATATGGATATCCCAAAAGAAGAAGGTACCTTCTGACCTCAGAAGCGAATGACACTATCTTTGAAATAAGTTTTTAGAAACTTTCCTCCGGCCAACCTGCACTGGGCGACACACCCTCATATAGTTTTAGTAAAAAGATTTGGAAATAGCCCAGTACTGTAACGAATTCATTTCACATTCCAGATCCGTGGTGATTCACCATTCTATTCCAAAACGAGCGTAGCAGCATAGAGCATAGATATAACCAAAAACCTAGATTTGCCAAATATTTTTGGCAAACTCAAGGAAAACCCGCCGAGCAACATCTTGTTAAATGAGTTGTCAACGTGGGCTGTCAATCACAAGTCGTGTTTATATAATGTAAAAAATAAGTATTTGGTGACAAATTGGTGAAGGATTGGTTATTTTCAGACCAGATCAAAGCATTTTCCGTATTGGCTTTTCTTTAACCTGTACTGAATCTTCAGAGAAACTAAATGAGTCATATTTTATGAAAATAGATGACATGAATAACGTTAAAGAACCGGTGTACCTACATAAAACAATAACTGATTTTGGAAAAAATGAGGACTGTCGCCAGTTATGTCAAGGTTTAAAAATCTTTGAAATCATACTGGATAAACAGATCATAGGGCCTCTACTTTCCCAATCTTGAAAATACAAAAGGTTAGAATGGATCTACTATGATAGAATTTCCTGATATAACGATACCGTAAAAAGATGTCTATCAGAAACTCAAGCTATACTTATCTAATAAAGTTAACTTCAGAGTTGTACTCGTTAAGTAGACTCGTGTCAATGTCATAAAGTCGGCCCATTACAGTAATGGCACGAGAAATTATATCATAATACCAACTCGTTGTTCCGCAAAACGCTGTATAATTAAGCTATCATTTCTTTTAACAAGCTACAAATTATAGGTAAGTTTAAAGGCTTTATGTATAATTAATCAATTAAAGCTTAATGTTTAGATGTAAGTGGATCGTTATCCGATGATTGATTAATTGGTTTCGTTCAGTTATCTGTGGCTCTTGATAAATCATTTATATGGGCATTTCCGTTGGCACTTGAAGTTCTGTTAACAGACCCGCTATTCGGATGCACTTTTATATGACAATTTATAAATAAACCTACATAATATTTACCCTTATACTATGTACCATAACGTTAGTTTTGTGCATATTGCAAGAGTTAGTTAATATTTTCAAAGAAAATATGTATAAACTAACGCCTACCTACTACCAGGCAGTTATGTAACATATCGTAAAAAAAAAATTGTGAAAAGCTAATATTATTTTTTATTTTTAAGGTTCATCATCGAATCATCATCGAATGACTTCTTCCGTTCTAGGTGGAGGGGAAGGGTGTGTCAAACTCTTACTGACTAAAACCCATCCATTTTCTTCCTAATGCCCTTTGCGTTCCAGAGCCGCAGTAACTCCTTCGAACAAACTCCGCAACCTTGACAGGCACTGGCCCTGGTGGGCCCCGTCTTCTATATTTACACTTCTATACGTACGTACATATCTTTGACACCCATTTGGAACACAACGCACCGTTCGGCCCGGGCCTGGTTCTTATCGGAAGGCAAGCTACCCATTCCTCGCAATCCACAGACCCGCGCCTATGGTGGGCGGGAATCGTCCTGCGACTCCCGACGCCTGGGGCGTCTTCTTCTGTTGCAGCGGTTAGGGCCTTCGCTAGCATTACTGCTTCACTGAAGACGGTGACTGTTTTCCATGCCACCTCGCTTCGGACCATAGATTGAACCAGGGACGGAAGTGAGAGGTCGCTGCCGCCGATCGTCTTGATGAAGGACACGGCGTTGCTCCCCCCAAGCAGACCACCGAATGCTCCCTCGTGTCCTCCGGGCGATCCACACAGTGTTGACACTCGGACTTGTTCTCCCGCCGAATCCGAAACAGGTAAGTACCTCCCGAAACATACGCGTCCGCTGAGTTCCTCCGTCGGGCGGAAGGTGAGGTCGCCGTGGTGCCTCTCCAACCACTTCTCAAAAAGGTGAATTATCGCCACAATGGTGACGTGCCCATTAAGGTTTCACCTATAAATAGAGTTTGGTCCTTAGCTATTTAATTACAAATAGTCGTACTATAATGTTAGTTATCGCAATCCCATGTCAAATAGCATGACTTTTTTCCGATATGTTGTCCTAAATTATAAAATATTTATACTATAATATTTTAAAGAGGAAAGATTTTTGTTTGTTTATTTGCACCGCATAAGCTCCGAAATTACTGGACCGATATTAACAATGGAAATTTACATTATCAGCGAGAAACATAAGCTATGTAGGTATGTATGTATGTTTCAAATAAGATATGTATTTTATGTTTTACAAAGCCATTTTTTGTGCATCAGGGGGTTAAACCTTTAATTAATTGTTGCACTTGTAAATGTTACGCTAGTCTTTAAGTTAGAGATGTAACCTAAATAAATAAATGTATATTTTATTCCTGTATTCCTATGGGAACGGGAACTAAGCGGGTGAAACCGCGGGGCGCTGCTAGTCTTCTATTAACTGGAACTGATTAATAGCAGAACTGCTTCGAATTCCCCACTCATAAGGTAAACGTACAACAGTCGATATGGTACATATAATATGTTTTCTAGATATTTTTAGGTTCAATAATGAAACATTTTTGCCTCGGAAGCATTGGCTTGATTAATTACTATACTATTATGTAAAACCCACTCTAACTGTTTTTACGACCACTTGCATAGCTTTTCAATCAAACCAATAATTCCACTCCGCGACGGAGAATTTATGTTACAATATATCTAGAGACAAAAAATACTACATATATCAATTCAACATAATGACTTAGCAACAGGCTCAAGCGCCACTTCGATCAGTTTAATTCTCGATATAAAAGCCATATTTAGCGTAATAAAGCCTCAGCTTTACATTAAATCCTTACTATAGTTGCTATGCGTAGCTTTTCCTATGAAAGTGGTGTTTGACAACTTTCTTCGACTAATTTACAACAGATTTTGTAAACTGCTTTCAGCTTTCCAGCTTAAGTATATATGTATGTTGTATGATGTATGTTCCAGGAATTTTCCTTAGCGACTAACAGTGACTAAGTTAGTCTTCCAGTTTGATTGATTATGTGATAACTTTAACTTAGTACCTAAGTCGATTTAGTTGTTGACACTGACAAGCGTAACTTGGCGATGTGTTGTTAAAATAATTTGGAATCTTGACGATTCCTGTTAAGTTTGTAAGTTTCCAGACAGTTGTGACAAGTTATTATGTTCAGTATAGAGAGTTGCTTGATTGTATTACTATGTTACTTATCCTTTGTTTGGGAAAACTAGTCATAAGTTTAATCAACTTGACGCCTCCTGTTGTTCTCCTCTTGCCGACAGCCATAAGTAAATAACAATTACAAAGTTTCTATGAAAAAGTAGTATAACTATGAAAATCAGCAACATATGTAAATCTCACTTTTCCATTTGTTCGCGATACCACAAAATTTTTAGTGAAGTAAAACGCTGCATATCGTTGTCGCAGTTTTTAGTCGTAGATATGAGTACTTTGTAAAACTTATGCTACTCAATTTCCGCCACTTCTAATTCCATAATTTATTTGCATAGTTAAAACCCTTTCACTTTTAATTAAAAAACTTTAATTTCAAAGTTTTAAGTTGCAAAACATTAATTATTTATATTAAATTAAATATTTAAATCACATATTTAAATCACATTCGAAGACTGGTAGTCACGTCCAGATAAAAAAAAAACCAGAGATTATTATTTCTTTATTTTAAAAGTGCCTATGGTAGCGGCCAGCGGGCATGCAACGGTGACCGATGCAATCGAGCATTATGTCATCGCGTCTAGACAAGCAGACACGAGACGGCTAACAAACATCACACCATGTTTACTCTAAAACTACGACCAGTTCAGCTAAAACTCAAATTTTACCAATATACATATAATGTGGAATATATGATCCAAAAAATTCCCCAATTAGAAATGGTGATAAAGACGAAAAAGTAAATATGAAAATATTGACAACCACTGAATGCAGGAAAAGTATTCTTTTGATCCGGATCTTGAGTTTTTCCCCGATGTCCATTTCAAGGAAAATGTATTTGATTTTTTAGGTGTTTTTTCCTCCAATTTCAAACAAGTGGAGACAACTTTTTGATTAGGTACTTTATTTGTATTATATCCTTCACTTTGACGATTACAAAGACAAAAGCTAGAAGGTACAGGCCTACGTATTATGAACAACGTGCAGTAGATTCTCGTGTCACAAAAATATCTGTCCAATCCGTCCAATCGTCATAACATTATGTGTAAATAAGAATACCCGCCAAAACAAATGACGAAAATTTATAAATAAAGCGCTGAATACAGCGTTTCCACGATGCTGGTTTTCAAAGAAACGGTTTAGCCACAGAGTATCGAAATTCCTCGGCGGACCACTGCTAAGGAAAAAAAAATGGCATTGACAAAACGTTTCCTATAAGACAAGAGTGTCAGTGGGTATTGAGTTCTCTCATAGTAATTGATGGCTGTGATAATTAATTATGTCTATGGGAATGACAACCGAAACTTGTGCTCTGTACATTTGCGCGAAAAATTTAGCTAGTAACGGCGTCTCACGGACTCCCACGTGCGTCGCTGTCGCGGCGTTCTGTAGTCTATGGGAGGTGCATACGTGCAAAATATCGCGTGTCGGACTCAATAGCTCCATTGATCACATGTGTTTGTGATAACGAATTACAACATCGTGATTAAGCGAGCTTCAATTGTAACTTGTACTAAGTAATTGGAGTAGAGAGTATAAGAAAGGCTTTGTAGCCGCTTACAGCCTATTTATTGAAGTAAGACTTGTTCATACTCTCGTTGGAGCTGTGAAAGTGTGGTAAAAAATTAATTCTTAAGTTGTCTACTAGTTTTATGAAAATTTCGTGCTAATTAACTGTTGCTACAGATTACTTTCAATAGCAACATGTTATTTTTGAAAGGTATGTATCAGATTTGCACTGCTATCAGATTTGCGTCAGCCTATGAATTCTTATTTTCAGGAACTTTTTCCAGATCCCTGTAAGAAAGTTTCATTCTCCTGGCGGTTGTTGATGTGTTTCTGTATTAAGTTTCCCTAAGCGTGGTACAATTCTGAGCCATCTAGAAGTGTGTACTCTGTACAAGTTAATTTTTGCCAAGGGACCGAAGATGGATATACAGTACACATGTACTTACTAGGTATGATATTCTGGTGGGCGAATCCGACGCGTTCTCGGTGGTTTTCGTCTAATTTCAATCTACTGAATTTTCCGAAGGAGGAATTTGCCATTCTGGTCCCAAACGCCTTGAACCTTCAAGGTTTTGCTGCAAACGCGTAACGTAGCGATATTTGTAAGTCATTAAGTATATACATACCTTCATGTCTTGTCATTTTTTGCGTTAGACAAAAAACGTTTGATTATAGAAAAAGAAAAAGTGAAACACGATGTCTTGAATCTTTGGTGTACGAGTATGTCGAAAGTAATCAGTGAATCAGAATAAAAAAATAAAGTTGTGATCTGCCTAGCGACAGGACAGCTTGGGTTTTAACTAAAAGTGTATGTGTCCCGACTAGGGCCTGCTGGGTTTTAACTTGGAGTATTTAAATTCAATAGATTGAAATTAGCCGTGGTAGAAATTAACTTTTTTTTTATTGTGAAATGGATTTGCTCTTGAGTCTCTGTCACCTGTGACCTAGACTAGGGGTCTAGGTCACAGGTGACAGAGACTCAATATTTAATTATATTTTATTTAAATTAAGAGATTAGGGTTGAATGCGTTCGGAAACACAGACGCAGGCAGAGAGTTCCACTCCTTTGCTGTGCGCATTATAAAAGATGATTGAAAACGCTTACTGCGAATTGGTGGAATAACGTGGTAACGTGGCAATGCTGCCATGACTTAGGCTACCATTGACAGCCTTGTAGAAGACTTTTTTGATGCCCAATGAGTTCTAGCGCTCCCCCTTTTTATCCCATTGGTACATTTTTTAATTACCTTGTTTATACTTTGTAATTTAATGGTCTGTATTTATCTGTGAATTAATTCATTCCTTTATTTATTTCAATAGGATATCGTAATTTGTATCTATCAGTTAGCTCAGATTATAAATAAGTACGGGCTGTGTTTATCTGGGCGTTTTCAGATCAAAGATATGGGATAAAATTGACACGTTTAGAAAGAGAAGTTTGAAAGTGGAACAAGTTACTTTCGCAGCCCTTAGCGATAAGGTTGTCATTAACACGTTCGAGGACGCTACCACTTGAGACTGTGTACCAAAATGACACAGTAAATGTCCATACAAATTATACGACGTATGAGTACGTAGCCTCCCATGAAAATATATTGTTTTAAAGACATCATGACACAACCGTTTTATCACGTTATCGTATAAATACGTTATGTCATTAAAACATCAATTTCACAGAGTAAAATTATTAATTCATAGTAAAATAGTATACTGTCTGGCTAAGGAATAATACATAAATCAAATAAACTAAATACTTACGATGTTTTGTCGCGGCAAATACGCCACGAAATGTTTAGCGAACGCGAGCGCAACCCGCAGTGACGCAGCCGCACTGAATGTAGGAGCGCGGTAGGCGCGCGCGACGCATTTACACGTTGTGCGTGTGTGAGTACCGTTCCCGCCCACTGTCAACGGCACTTATTTGAAATAGTTTAAAACTTACTCTACGTGACAGTAAAGCTTCGGGTATTTTAAATGTTGTGACACAAGATACATTCAATAGGATTTTAACTTGAACGTTCATCGGATATGTACGTTCTGTCGTAAAGTAAAAAAAATATTTGGACGTCATTGTACGTTGTGCCATATCAAAATTTCGAACGATGACGTATAATCTCGTTCTGTCCTCGAACGTGTTAACAGTTTATGTTCCATATCTCGGCCGTGATTATTTAGTGCGGGTAGAGCAGCACTTACTTATTATATCCAAGTAAATAACAGTTATTCTTCGCTTCAATTATACTGTGAAAACTTCACATAGGTACCTATATCTTCTCAGCTTGCTTGGGCAGGCGAAATCCGTCTCACTTTTGAAACTAAACTGAGATATGGTAATAAAGGTTGTTTATTTCTTTGTAAATGTACTCTTTTAGTCATTACTTCACCCATTAAAAGCAGTGTAACTTTCTATCGTAGTCACGTTGAGTGTCAGAAGCTTATTTTCCCGTGGATTATAAGCCTATGCACTCAACTGATAGTGGAGGAGCTCGTGGCTAAATTATAACAGCCGCATGGGTCGATATCAGAGGTTAAGCAACGCTTGCAGAGGTTGGTCTGTGCATGGGTGACAATCTTAAGGCGCGTCCCCGTGCAAAACGCAGCGGTAGCCGTTTTTTGCGTAGTTTTTAGGAGCCATCTTCTCATTATCCATTAGAAATATCAACAAATAAAAAATACATTAAATTTCTACATAATCTTAACTCCAAAATGGTAGTTTTGTTTTTTTATTTTTATGTCGCAATGTTTCATTATAGAGCCGCAACGAAACGACAGAAATGAGAAATAATTATTTTTAAAATGCATCTCCTCGTAAAGTAACCATTATTTTGGTTTGCTACTTAAAGTAATGGATAGGTAATTTAATAATAAACATTTTGCTAGTTTTATTTTTTATTTAACTCGAAAATTTGATTTTATATAGATTTTATTATAAAATCTGAGCGTAATCGCTACGAATCTTGCGGGTGCGGCGAAGAGGGAACGAATGCTCAAGGTTATTTGGTCCGGGTACCGCCTTAACATATCGAGACTTCTCCGTCTTAAGGTCTTATACCTATAGCTTATCGTAGAATAAGACCCGAACTCTTCTCTTACGGGTCTTGTTTTACCATAAGTCATAGCTTTCGTTCACATTTAGTATGTAAATGGTATGGTTCTCCTCAACCCCATAGCGTGCAAATAATAACTAGCTATTTCATCATCCTAAGTCCTGCCTTCAAGGCGGACAGTTGCTTAATAGATGTAATATTAACCGTTGCAGAATTGTCGTATCTGTATCGTCAACTACCGTCCTCCTGTCCCATTACCATGTCGTGTAGTACCTAGTTATCGGAACGCTTTCGTTTATCTCCCAGCCCTGTTTTTCAACACGGTTCTGTGTCGGTTATACGATTGCAACAATGTTGCGAGTACTTGACAAGCAAATAGCTCTTCTCGATGATCTCTTCAATTGGTTTCCCTCGAACTAAAGCAGTAATCTACTATAGTTTAGCTGTTATAACTGGCAATAGCGGCAAATTGAGCCGGATGGTACGATTCTAATTTTTTTATGGTACTTCGATGTAAGATTATAAATTACACATCATCATCTTGGTGTGTGGAGTACCTACATGACGTCGAAACTTGTTTCTGTTATTAGATTTAGTAACTGGTAATATCCTGATTATCATTTACGGTATTCGACGACTCCAATACTCAGGCAAATAATTTGCCGAGGTTCATTACTTAAGTTGCTGTTTGTGCTTTGCTCTAGTACCGAAACCCATTGGATCTGACAAATCGTAAAGTGATCCGGTGCGGCACTGGCCAAATGGAAAGAAAGATTCGATTATCACGGCGAAGATGAATGGAGACAATCCAGTTTTGGGAGTACGACGTAAACTTTTTTATGGATGGAAATCATCAAAATGAGTAAAAACTCATTGTGATGATTGCACACTCCCCTTCGGAGCGAAATCAGTGTTAGACTCTTACTGACTTCTGTTCCACATAATGCCCTTTGCGTTTTGGGGCCGCGGTAACCCTATATTCCGCTGCAGGCACTAGGCCTAGTGGGCCCCGTTTTCTATGCTGACATATCTTTAAGACGCGCATAGAACACAACGTGCCGTCAATCTGGACCTAGTGATCGGAGCGTGAGCCACCCATCGTTCGCTATCCGCAGGCCCGCGCCTAAGGTGGTCGGGAATCGCTCTGCGGTTCCTGACGACCGGGGCGTCTTCTTCTGTTGCGGCGGCTGGAGCGTGAGGTTTACCTCTTCCTCACGCGGTCTGCCTCCTCTTTCGTTAATATTACTGCTTCGCTAAAGGAGGTAATTGCCTCCCATGCCTCCTCGCTCCGGACCATGAAATGAACCAGGGCCAGGAGGGCCTCTGCCCAAACAGGGCAAACCTCCAGCATATGCTTCACTATGTCCTACGGGCGATCCACAGTGTTGAAACTCGGGCGTGTCCTCCCGCAGAATCGGAATCAGGTACTTCCCGAAACATCGTGTCCGGCGTGTACCTGCGTCGGCCGGAAGGTGAGGACGCCTTGGCGCCTCTCCAACCACTTACTTATCGCTACGATAATGGCGTGCCCAAAGTTGAGGGCCTAGCACGAATGTTTTGACCAAAGACATTCTCCATTGAAGACATTTCTGTTATTGTGCAAGAATTATATGAAGCGGTGCATTCAGTAAATTTAGTTTATTTTCAGACAGCGTAGGAAGAGAATTAGGGAAGTTAGTTCCAAATGCCATTATTACTGTATTTGTAGAGAAAAGTTTAAATGTAAACAATATGATATCACTGAATGTTCAATAATTTAGCCACTACTGAAAAATAATTGTAAAAAGATAAGTATATGTGCTTTTCAATACTTTAAGCAATTATAGAAAAATAATACATGCAACTACAAAACACCTTTTGCAGTTAGTCATGCCCGCATATTTTATTTTTTGACATTAATAATTTTGTAAATAAACTTAAGTCGACTAGGGATACCTACTGTGTATCTGCCCATTCGTTATAAACGTCAAATAGCGAGGCTATGAGCTTTTAAATTAACTCAGACATAATTAGTACGTCGAAGTACTCTGGTATTAGCACCACAATTAGTAATAGTATTATTGTTATGGTTACAGGCTCAAAAAGTAGACTTAAAACTAAAACACATACAATGGGCGGTCTTTTCGTATTCCGCGATCTCTTCCAGACAACCTGGCATGGACAGTATATGTCTGGACATGAAATGGGGCTGTTATTTGTGTAACAAAACCAATTCAACAATAATATAATAAAATACAACACAACATGAACACACCAACTATACAGGCAGTAAAAATACGGAGGACTATCGATAATCACAACGACAGGTAATGTTCCTTTACAAGTCTTTTAAATGCAGGCAACGATTAAGCGCGTACTTGTTAGGTACATAAGCAATAAGGTTAAATCAGCAGAAAACAAAATAAAGACGCTTGGAAAATTAAAAATAAAGGAAGAAAAAATCGAAGTATATAATAAGATTTGCTTTGGCAAAAGTAGTGATTTTGACATAGTGTCTATCAGGGAAATTCACAGTATTGTCTTAGTTATCTTACTATGGGGACGGGCTGCAGACATTGAGTCTTGAGTCGAGTTTGACCACGTGATAGGTAAGTCGGTAGGGCATGACAATTTCGTAGATTATAAGACTTTTCGACCAACAATCGTCATCTTTAATAACCTCTGGAAGATACTGGCAATTGAACTTGCGGAACACATTCGTTCAGAATGTAAGTTTGGTCCCATCAGCCAAGCGTAAAGCGGATAATTTAATTTAATATCTCCAAATTCGGTCCAAGTCCAACATTGTATTAAAAACAAATGTCATCCGCTCCGTCATGGTACATGATCAATATTATAATTTAAGTTTCTTGTTCAGTTTTTTACGAGATAGTTATTATGAGTTATGTGCTGTCAATGCGAACGAGCCACGTGTATGTGGCGTTGTCAATAGGGCGTCAACGACAAGCTGTCACCTTGGGACCGCTCTATTGATCTTCATTTCTATTGAGTACATAATAATAGCGAGTCTTTTACGGAATTGTATTTGTAATTAGTATTGAACATAATTGCAATGGAAATAATTGTGTTGGTGACTTGAGATTGGGCTAAGATTTTTTATTTTCATTCATATGGTCACGTTTGAGTATAATCTCATCTGATGGAAAGCGTTGAAGCAGTCGCCGGTGGAGCACGATTGTAACCAATTATGATTTAAATCCGGCAATCGGGTTTAATCCTGGTGGTTATCCATGTATGACAAAAAATAAAAGGATATCTTCTCTGAATGTCGTCACGGAAGAAATCTTGCGACACATACATGTAAAGAATAGCCCGTAGCAGTATCCTCCAGTAAGAAAAACTGCTCATGAAGCATCATGAAAGCAATAACAACTACTACAACCAACTTAAATAACGATATAATCAAATTAAACAGCCAGCATGTGAGAGAATTGAGATACAATGGCTCAATAGGAGGTTACTGAACGGCATCCTCCACCGCTACCCCGAAGTCGTTTTTTTAAGCTTACGTGCAGAATTCTGCCACAAGTGTGTAATACGGTAGTCCTCTTAAACTCAGTCCAGCAATCACACGCTGACCACTACAAATGGGCCAAAAAAACAGCCCGTTGCTTAAAAAACCTCCAAAAAACGAACGATGACGTATCCTCGAGATCTTTTGAAATAGCGGATGTAGACAGTAGACAACTATTTATCTTGTTCTCATTGTAAATACTAACAGGATTTGTTTTTATTTGCCTTCCCACATGCAGATACGACCTACCTTAATTGACAGTGATTATCATAAGTCCTGAGTGACCTTGTGGCTTGAGATGACTGATGCTGACCAGTATGTGACAATACCAGACCGTTGGCTTATTTGTTTTTGAATGCCGTTTTTGGAGTGAACGTGATTAGTCAAACTTTTATTGAAATAGAGTTTCATTTTTGGATTTTATTTGTTTGAAAATTGATCTATACGTGTTTAGTCGACTTTTTAGCCCTCGTTCTGTGATGTAATGATCAAAGGGGTTTTGTTATTCGCTTAATATCAATCTTAAGTCGCATATTGAATAGCTTTATCTGAGCCAGGATACACTCGAGATTTGCGAGGGCCTTTGTACATATAGCCTATTGTTGAGCTAGTTTGTACAAGCTAAAACCCTCTTTGATGTAAGGGACTATACCTATGTTAGTTTGTGTATTTGGCCGGCCTGTTGCAGCTAGCGGATTTGTGAATCAAGCTTCTGTCTGTAGTGTGTCTGAGTCAGTTACAAATACGAATTTGCTATTTGATTTACTGATGCAGAGCTAGTGATGGCTACGACCAGGGGCGTAGCTACCGCCGTATCAGCCGTATCAATTATACGGGGCCCCCAGGCTACTGGGGCCCCGAATGTGTGTATGCAAAAATTCCTAAAGCCATAATGTTTTATATGTTATTAACATTTTTTAATATAACTGCTGTGTGCTGTGCAAAAATTTAGTTTAAAAATCACAATACACAGAATTTTAATAATATATAATTCAGATTAGTTAAAAATAAAACGACTTCATAATCAGCCTTTTAATGCTCCCACTGCTGGGACACAGGCCTCCTCTCTAGTAGAGGGAATGGGCCGTAATTTACCACGCGGGCCCAGTGCGGGTTGGTGAATGTCACATGTCTTCGAATTTTTGGTTCTAGGACATGCCGGTTTCCTCACGATGTTTTACTTCACCGTTTTGAGAGCAGTGGTAATGAAATTAATTACACAAAGTTATGCGACTGGCTGGTTTTGAACCCGCGACTTTTTTCGCGCGCGATTCGTAAGTCAGAGCCGTTACCACTCGGCCACCACTGCTCTCAACCCCCCCCCCCCCCCGGGGGATGATGTGTTGAGGGGGGCCCCACAACACATCTTGATACAGGGCCCATCTAAGGCAAGCTACGCCACTGGCTACGACTACTAATTCATTCGTTGAATTGGTGTTAAATTGATGGTGAATCAACGGTTTAATAAAAAATATTCCAGATATTTCGTACAAAAAAAGAGTCATTTCTTTAAATAGCCACTGACTTCGTTGCCATAATCTTCGTTAAAGGAATAAAAAGCATGACATAAGTATATGGGTATTCCATAATATGATTGCTTAATGGTACATCAGTAAACGGCGGACATCGAATTAAATCTTACTTAAGAAGTAATTTATTTCTGATTATAATTTCTCTTTAATTATCACTGTCGTACATAAATGGACGGACTCGTATCCTTTATGGCGGTCGGGAACGGCGATGTGGGTAAAAAATCGATTAAAAACCCATTATCGATCTAGTGACTAAAAACTATAAGTTTTTACTGCGTCTACGCAAGCGCTTGCGTATTGAGCGAAGTACCGAGTATGAGGTAATCTTGTACTTAGGATCCTAGTACATTCTGTAATTGCTTATGTGTTTTTGGAAGCAGAATTTTATTTCACCTCTATCGGTTTCGATGATCTAGTTTTATGTCTTTTTAATTTTCCGACTTCCCAATAGCTGTACTTTATAATAAGCTGTCTAGAACGCTATGCCCTGGCAGTAAATAAGTTCTTCAATACAGACAAAGATACATGCGATATGGTATCGTCAAAAGGAAATACTTGTTTGTACCTAAAATTGAAATTGCACAAAAATGTTTACTTTAGTTTTTGCACGTCGTTAAACCAGCAAATAAACCGAAATGCTGGTTACAATCAAACATTTAAAAGGGACTGTTAAACGTTTACTTATCAGCATTCTTTATTACCCTGAGGCAATATTAAAGGGTGAGGTACTGCACTTTCCTGCCGTTTAGCGAAGTAATCTAAAGCACACGAAACGATACAAAATTTACAATAAAATAGCAGCAACACCTGGATCAGTTGCTGATAGAGTAGCCATTGGTATCGCATAACTTATAGCCCATGATAACACCAGTATACCGCCGTATAAAGGAGCCGTGATTATGAAACTGGTCATAATTTAATTTCGACTTTATCAAGTCAATAGACAGCCCGCTTTAATAAACTATTTATCTACGGCACCAATTATCAAGTCGCCGGTTGCTCGGTCAACCATTACCTAGTATTTATTGAATTATACTTGATAACGTGTATATGAGTCGCTTTAAGATAACAATACTTTGAAATTCAGTGTCCGTATTATCTGTTGGCACGGAATCTTAAGTGATCGAAAGGCGTAAGTTACGGCTCCGATTTTTGAATGACGTTTCTCACGTTGAATAAATGTATTTTGTTGCTGGAATTTTTTGAAAAATGCAAGTCTTATTAGATCGGTCGTGGTGGAGAGGTTCGACCGTGTGGAGGAAAGTTCACGTTTCATTGAGCATGGTGAGTTATTGTGGTTTTTGCGTGGTCGCCGGCCCGGCGGCCGCGCGCCGGCTCGGCCCGAGTGCGCGCGAGTCACTCGATGCACTACTTTTTTCTCCGCTCGCACATCCGCGTCTGCACTAGTTTTTACGCCGGTCCCCACCTCCGCATTTGCTGTTTTTCTCGATTGATGACCGTCTGGCCGCTCGTCTGTGTTTACACGACGCGTCTATCCAATGTATTAGAATTACTGTGCGTATCACGGTAGCCGTAACAAATGATCATATTACTTTGCAAATAAATGACTTTGGAAATTGTGGACGGACCGGACAAAAAGTGTTAGTCATACACTTGTTCGTTTATTATTACTGTGAGGATGGTGCCGTGGTGCCGAGTGTTATTATCTTCAAGTATCTAATTATTGCTATATACTTACATGAATATGTATACACTTACAAGTTGCTTACAATAATATGCAGTACCTACTTACTCGCTTGTCGTTTGCAATTAGGGTCTGATTTACTTAACCACATAAGTAGTATAACGTGAAGACTTATATGCAAATCATCGCTTTCATTCTGCATACCTCATTATTTCTTAAGAGCCAATGAGAGTGGTAAATAAGGCAAATTGTCAATTCAAACTTATTGAGCTATTGTTTGCAAAACAGAAATCCACAAAAACCTAACAAAGATTAATGAAAAACATGTCCAATTTTCTACCATTTGCTCTAAACAACAACAAAGATGTTCGTAACCCACCAATCGAATTGAAAACCTTTATCATTCGATAGTTCATTGACCACATGAAAAAGTCGGAGCATATTAATTAACATGTACCGCCGCAGACGCGTGGCGAACACCGCGTACGTTGAAATATGAACAATACGGGTATAGCCATTAGCGTTTGCCACTGGATTGGTAATTGGTGGCTTTGTATGGCCCATCAGACTACGGCTAGGCCAGACAGGCGGCCTCCGGCGTCTAGACAGGCCATTGCGATTTGCGAGATCACGTTTCGGCCGGCCGAACATGCTAAGTGCACGTCTGGCACCGTACATGAGGCCGCCGATGTACAAACACGCTGGATGTGACTTGAATGTGTTACCAGAGGAGCCGTTGTACGGTGATCGTTCAATTCTAGCATGTGTGGTTTGTAGGCACGTGTCGTGGTATCGCTAATAAATCTATCTAAGAGGTGAACACCCGATTCCTGATAGACTTTTTTTTTATTCTGATGGCAATGCTGAGATAAGTCGGTAGTATGTTAAGTTAGTTAGATATATGATTGACAACGGATTACTGACTGTTGAAGACCCTGCAAAACTGCTGCAACATCACATTTTTAGCGGTAATTATATGATGATGAAAATTTGTTTCAACAGCTGTCAATAATTTGGATAGACTTCTCTTATAGAAGAATAACATAACAGGCCATCCCATTCCCAATTACCTACCATATCCAGCTAATATTTTGTATCTATATATATCGGGACTTTCCCTTTCTGTATAATCACTTTAATAATAATAACTACTTTGGTATATGTGAACGAATATTATGAAGTAAGTAGATACGTATTGTGTCTAAAGAAATGTAAATTTATTTGGATTTTTGGATTTAGGTACCTACTGTCGGTTTCCACGATGTGTGTAAATATCTATTAAGAATTCGTAAGACGATCAAGAAAATAAACATTGAATGTGTGCGATGTAGGTACGGCGGGAAACGTATAACCTATACCTATGTATCATCATCTGCCTAGCCTATACCTATGTATATTGTTGGATAATGAGTTGGTGGAACCACACTTTACACTAATTTTATAATAGATCTATTCTTGGATAACAAAGACTAGAATTATTTATTTCCATTTGCCACGAATTGGCAGAATCATTCCGATAGGTTAGGTTGTTTCGGAATGACTCGCTAATTACAATTCTATAGTAGGTTGGCTGGGCAGCCACTATAATATGAGTACTATATCCCCATTTTTGAAACATGAGTTGTCCTGTATTGAGCTTGTTTGCTAAGCTTTTCCAGAGCTGAAAAAGCAAAGTCATAGAGATAGTACCACAGAAGACGTTGTAGACCCCTGACCACATCGAAATATAACATAGTAACCGTGGCACATCTAGAAGACCGTGTGAACTATTCCTACATCTGTGTCCAGTTTGTAGTCTCAAATGACTATGTACAGTCGGTGATAGCAATTAACTGACCCCCCTAAAAATTACTCGATTTTACACCCTATGCTCATAACATTAAACGTTATTCAATATGGTATGAGTTTATCAAACTAACACTACTCGATGAACAGAAACAATAAATAATTTTGATACGCAAACTTGAGCTTTAAGGGGTTGGTATTAGGTCATTTATTTATAACTTTTTACCTTTTTTAATAAGTGGGTAGTTAGACGTCAATATGCGTATTCAACAAAAACTGCTATAGATATGACATTAGGAATATGGGGTAGAAGAATAAATTGAACAAGATAGGGGAAGCCCGGGCAAGAAGCATAGTGCGGGTAAGAAGAATAACTGTTTTTTCCATAAATCTATAATAGATGGTGCTTTGACAAATTTTCTAGTCGTGTCACGTGCGACCGGCAACGCAATGACAGTTCAGCCAAAACAATACGCGAGTGCATTTGTTGTTAACAGAAAAAAAACGAAATATAGCTGTTTTGTTACGATTTTTGTGAAGGTTTGTACATTAACTTTTTGTATTAGTCATTAGATATCTATGAAATGTTTTAATTATCCAATTGCACGTTTATTTAAGTATTATTTGTGAACGTTACTTTTTGTTTACCTTCTAAAATATTTTCAAATCTTCACTTATTTCTAATATGAGAGTGTTGGGCAAAATGGATATGGGCAAAACGGATACCTATCCGTTTTGCCCGTTTAGTTATTCCATTATATTCTTCATAAATAAGAAATATTTTAACAGTTAGTTTGACAACTTTAAATATAGGTAGGGTATTTTAAATTCAATTAAACTATTTGGGGGAGCGTACGCCAAAAGTGCTTCAGTCCAGAATGCAGTTGATGGGTTTAGAAAACCGGGAATTTGGCCTTATGATCCAAATGTTTTTGGAGACAAAGATTATGCTCCATCAACGATGACCGACCATCCTTTTCCTGAACCACCCTCTACTATGACTGAAGGTCCTGTAAATGATGCACCGTCGATAGTGGGCAGAGATCCTTTTAATGGTACGACGTCTACTGTACCCATCTGCGGTTAAATGATTCTCTAGCAACAACAATAACCGCAAAGGAGGCAGTACCTGAATCTTCTACTCAGTCAGTCATTTCAGAGATAGAGACTGTAAGTTCTGCTAGACCTTTGCCTAATTCTAATATACTGGAAGAAAGATCAGCTCATTTACTAGAAGAAAATCCTCCAGTACCTGCAGCGAGCCTTACGCCATTTCAAATTAGACCTATTCCAACTATGGCTGCTCCTAAAACAGGTCGCAAACACAAGAGGCAGAAATCAGAAGTGTTGACATCTACTCCCGTCAAAGCTGAGCAAGCATTAAAATTTCAGTTTGCCTTCTGAAATTATTTCGATTAAGATTACCAAGATTTTAGAGTTAGCAGGCCCCAGCAAGACTAAAACTAAAAGACCCTCAGTCAAACAACAGAACAAAAACCAGATTCAGTGTAATCAATGCAGAAGTTGGGCGCATGAAGACTGCACTTCTTATGTAGGAGTTGGCAGTTACTTCTTTGATGAATGCGAAGACTGATCTTAACTAATTCAACATTATCCTTTTTGCCCTTGGAGCGTATCCGTTTTACCCGACCCCTCCGGGCAAAACGAATAATTGATACTTTTTGTTAATGCTCATAATTAATATAGAAATCGTTAATTATTTTAAGTTTTTGTGATTATTTTCTAAAGATGATTAGACATGGTACAAATTAAAAGTACAAACATTTCTATTGATTATCAGATTGCGGTTTTATTCACATTGTCCCTTAACATATGCGTCTTGCCCGGGCTTCCCCTATTCTATGCACAAATAGCAGTGAATACGCGTGAACATTTTTACCTTGCCTTACTAAATTGTAAAGATCCACGCTTTTTTCCTTTTTATTAATTGTTATCAGTTTTGATAGTTTAATCGTCATGTCCAAGTTGAGTTGAGTGATTATTTAAAATACAAAATAATCTATTTGCATGAGGAGAATGTTGGTATTAAAGCGATTGCTACGAAACTTAATATAGCGGTAAGTGTATTATTTTTATGCTTCATTTATAATTATACTTTTTCCTTAATTCGTTAGTCTGCTTAAAAGCCGGTGAATGTAGAATAATAGACAATTAACTGTGTTTCATTATGAGCCTAATTTGAGATCATTTATAGGTCTAATTTGATTTATATAATCTAATTTGATAAACGTATTTTTTCAAACTTAATCGATAAATTATGTTTACCTATTCGTTACTAAAATTATGCTTATTGTGTTGTTTCAGAGAAATACAGTCAGATTGTCGCTAAGACGTTTTGAAAAGGCAGGGAATATTCAAAAAGATCGTCCTGGCCCAAAACCTACTATGTTACATACTCCTGTGTCAGAACGTCATCAAGCAATTGTTAGAAGGCATACTGAACACCCATTTTTGCCTACTCATTCAACTGCAAGTGGAAGTGATCGTTGTTGGAATATGGTGCGCGGTATGCGGGACCGCTTGCAACAAGCAATAGAAAAAATGGTGCTCCACTTCGCTATTAAAAGCATGAATAACTTGAGTAACCAGTGTTGGTCACAAACAATACTAACGTATGTCAGTGTGTGTGTTAAATTAACTATTGTTATAATTTGTAACGAAGTATTTCGAATACCTAGTTTTTTGTCAAAACCTTATTTTATAACTAAAATAACTATTCATAAAACAAATTCATATATAGTAGACCAGGTAGAACTTCAACGTATAATGCCGTTTTATTTAGTTCAATGATATTTAATGTAGTGATGTTATTGTTATGAAATAGAAATACATACCTATATTTCTAAATATTATAACATGCTGATTCACTACATTAAACTCAGTGCAGTTAACAACGTTATTAGTAAGCAGGTAAATATTATCATCTTCGTGTCGTCATCAATATCATTTATGTTATTCTTATAATATTTTTTTTTTATAAAATAAAGTCGTTTTTACCACCATTTTGGTTTTTTATTTCTGTTCGTTTTTTTTTTTGTTGTTGCTAAAGTTATAATTTATTATTTATAACTTAAAATAAATATACAAAACAGAAACAAACGCGTCAATTACGCTGGTTACGAACTCGCAACCACGATTTGTCAGATCACTACAGTCACCACTAGACCACTCGAATCATATTCAACGTGGTCGAAATTACGTATTATATTACAAGTTAAAATAATATTCAAGAACATACCTACCTTAACACTGCGTATTAAAGATCAAATTCGAATAACTATTTTATTGATCGTAGACGTTGAACCAGTTCCAACGTTGTTCTAGTTCGATCGTTCGTAACAAGCAAAAGGTTCAAATTCGTTTAATTTTTAGGGGGTCAGTTAATTGCTATCACCGACTGTACATAGTTAGCACATAGTTACGGTAGGCCTAGACAGCGGTCCGAGACACGGAGGAAGATTGCTGAATGCTCAGATACACACAATAATGACACATAACAAGCGTGACGGCCGAATTCTCTTAATATTGTCTTTGGACAGTCTGTCTGCAGTCTGTGACTATTATCGGGATTTTTTGTTACGCCCGCCAATGTAAACAAATGACGAATCAAAATGTTAAATTGACTGAAACTTTTTGGGATGATTTTTATCGTCGTTGTTTCGAGCTAATGCATACTTTAAAGGAACGTTTATTTAAACGGTTTGGTAAGGTAGATAGTTATCAAGACTATAGCTATAGATGTACTTAGGTAGGTCGTTTCAAAAAGCTGCCTTTACGTATTGGATTATTGTAATGAATTGAAACGTTTGCTCTAGTTATATTGATTCTGTTAACATAGTTTCAGCTATAAATATACAAGGTGTAACCGAATGACCGCCGCGCGCCGCAACGACGAACACAATCAGTACCTCCTTTTAGGAAGGTATTGCGTTTATTCTTTTCAACGTTGTTTAATTAATGGCCCCCCATTTTTTTTTAATAATTTAAATTGTGTAAGTCATACATCAACATCATAACTGATGCAATGACTAACAAGTTAAATACAAAAAAATCTGTGTTGTTGGTATTGTTTCGGTACGTTGCAGGCAACAATGCAAAGTCTGTGGTACCTAAGTATACTGTCATAAGCGCTATATAATTGAAGCACACAAAAAACGAACACTATGTACTTAATAGAACTGTCTGTTTTTTTCCGTAGTTTACACGTAATCATACAAATTGGCCACGGTATCATGTGTTTACTGCAAGTCAAGTGTGTACTTTTAATTTGTAATGAGCGACAAGACAGACACGTCAATTTATTTGTGCAAATCTGTTGGCAGGTGGGCTCGACTAATTGGTGCAGTAAGGGTTAGATCACACTGAGGCGCGACGCGACGTGCACTTTTTAAGTAGCCGCACAACATAGAACTTTATTTACCACACAAAAAGGGAGACACTTCAGTAAGATTATGAAAACATAGGTATCTTGTGGTGATACGTTGCGCCTAGAGGCAATTTAGAAGCAGCTCAATGCAGAGGTACGATGTTTTTTTGGGTTTCGAATCGAATAAAGAATCTTTCGCAAAACTCTAGACGTGTTCCTAGACAAATGACTTTCTGTCAGCGGTAGCGTCAGTCAGTAGCGTGGCGAAGGCGAATGTCATAACGACAAAATGTATGGAATTAGGTAACAAACGCTGTCAAAATTTGGCCGTGATCAATCCCTTATATTTACACGCTTTGTCTAGAACCTGAAAACAGTCATCTTATAATAAACGGGATAAAAGTTTTTGCTTTTCTAGTGTATGCCGTGTCGTGTGCCATCTGGCGGGCAGTAAGCAATAAGCCCGCGGTTTCTCGAAGCGACGCGGCACAGCGCGCTTTCTCAATGGGCCTCACGGCGCCGATACTTTTGAACTTTTTGAACATGTGAGCTCACCCTTATAAATTGATTTCTACAAATGTCCGGTACATAGCACAAGTATTTACTATTAACTTTGTTATAATTATTTATGTCAGGGCAATATAGGTAATTATAGTGGTCCGATTTATCTTATGGCACCAATTTTATGGCACATAACTGTATTATTTACAAATTTTTCGACCGTTTCTGTTTACATTAAATTTATTGTAATTATATTTATTATATGGGCGTGTTTGAAATGACAAATATGTTTTTGTTAAAAATATTAGAGTTTATTGATGAAAAACGACGATGTATCATAGGGCGGTAATTCCTAGAAGACTAAAAAAATGAACTACCAACCAACCAACCAACCATTTTTTTATGGAAGGGAGTGTCAGACTCTTTCTGACTAAAACTCTCCCGTGTTCCTCCTAGTGCCCTTTGTGTTCCAGGGCCGCGGTGACTCTTTCGAACAAATTCCGTAACCCCAGTAGGCGCTGACCCCATGGGGCTCCGTCTTCTTTGCTGACATCTCTTTGAGGCGCGCGTGGAACACGGCACGCTGGAGTTAGTTGCTAACTTTAGGCATCGTATCTTAGTCCGTCCCAGCCAGCATCACTCAAAGGTTGGCGCCATAAAATCGTTAAGCAGTGAGCAGAAAAACTTAAGGCTTACTGCAAAGCAAATTTGTAAAAAATCAAATAAATAGAAAATCATATTCGTAGGCTTAGTGATAGCCGTGCTTAGCTCGTGTCTACGTCTACGGATAGTCTCGGCAATATCAATTTACACCCTTGCTTGCTGGGCCATACGATATTCCTTTAGATTTTAGCTGGAAAGCGGCCATAGACGTCTGTCGGGGTTCGAGCCCACTGTTCTCTGAGACGAAATATATTTACAAATATTATGTTAAGTATATAGCTACGTCTATGCGTTTATTGTTTGTGAGAAATAAACGTGGATGAGCTGATATACTAGAAGATTAGTCTTATATACTTAAGCTTAAAATGAAGAACCCATCTATGAAAATTAAAAGCATTTTCAAACTGTGACAAACTTAAATCGAGTACATATTTAGCATGTGTTGGTTAACATACTTTGGCAGAGAAGGAAAAAACGAAGGTTTAATCGTGAACACTTTTTAATATAAGCCAAATTAAATATGAAAAAGAAAGAAAGACACCAGTTTATGATCTTATTTAGGAAATCTATATATCCAGGCCCTTGAGCATTGGGAAATTGCTTACAATTTCAATCAATCAAAATTTTATGGTTTCCACATGGAGGTAGATTTACACTTTTTAATTGCAGTACCTATCAAGTAAGGTTCTGAACTGCATAGGTACCTAGTGCCTACAAACGCATGTTGTACTAATTAACAGGTATCTACTAACGAAACCTCACTGGAACTCTGCAGACAATTATGTTAATTGCCAAATGCTCTATGCTTGTCAGACCAAAAACAATTTCAACTATTGTTTTTAAAATTTCAGATTTAGAACGCAGTAATTTTCGGTAGATAGTACCAAGTCAGTTTTTACTGGTCAAATTTTTTGCCAAAAAAGAAAACAAGTGAAGCTACAAGTTTCAAAGTATTATTTTAAAAGCGAAGTGAAGCTTTTGGCAAAGATTTTTGTTTTTAATTATAAGCTTGCAGCGTCTGACTACAAAAAGACTGAAACCTTAAACGTTGATTTTCGATTAGCGGCCGTATGTGGGACTAAGGCGGGTTATACACCCAAGGTCGTTTGGCAGACAGCCGCACCTTAGGGACTCGTTACGCCGTCTGCAACCTTGACACACACCTGTTCTGCCCTCCTCCATTCACCAGCGTGCTCTTGTCCTTGGATAATGCACCTTTTTGCAGCGGCCGCTTTTTTTTTCTTTTTATTTTTAGGCGCATGACACACTGTCTGCCTATTGTTGAAATGACGTGTGTTTATAAAATATGATTGCTCGATTTGTAATGCCTAAGTAGGTACTGAGTTTCATAGATTAAGAGATTTCGTTTTTTATTTTGATTATATTATTAGGTACCTACTTTGTTTTAGTGTAATGTGCAATTGTTAGCTACTTAGGTAGGTACTTCATTGATAAGAAATGAAGGTAGTTTTCTTAGTATGATCTATTATCTTTTAGAAACTTTTATTAGTAGATAACTACTTAATTTTGTTAAAAAAATTAAAACTGAAAATTAAATTTTAAACGCATGCGTGGCAGATATTGGTGTGAAAATAGGTGTCTTTTTAATATATTTTTTTTATCACCTCATTTTTATTTTTTCAGGTAGGTACAGTATGGTTCTATAAGGATAGGTATGTGTATGTCCTACAAACATGCTACCTAAAATTCTACATAATTCTCGTGATTTCTATTCTGTATGTCTGATTCATCCACAACACGATTAACATAGTCCCGTAGATCAACGTAGGTAAATAGCGCACGTTTCCTGGAATCGAATCTGGATTTCGAGGGATATCCATCTCGAGTTAATGCGAGCGGAGCTATTGTGAGCACACCGTTGAGTAAACTAACAGAAACACTAAATATGTCGGCAGCATTTCAAGATGGAGAGTGCGGTAAGTAAGTAGCTGTTGCATAAGTACGATTCAAGAGATCTGGTACAACATTCCTGAACTGCAATCGGCTGTAGATTTATGAAAACTGTATAGTGATATATAGCTTTTCGTTAGTTACTGGTTATGAATAAAAAGTTTCAAAATTCACAGTCACTTAAAAATTAGTAGGTACCACACCATTTTTAATTAAAAAAAAAGAAAATGTTTGCTTTCCCTGATACTGCAATAATCATCAACTCGTTGATACGACACCGCTGCAATGTCACTACGAAGCTGCTATGATGCCGCTACGACGCTGCTACGATACGATGCCGCTACAATGCTGCTACGATACGATGCTGCTACGACGCTGCTACGATACGATGCCGCTACGACGCTGCTACGATATGGTGCCGCTACGAAGCTGCTACGATACGATGCCTCTACGACGCTGCTATGATACGATACCGCTACAACGCTGCTACGATACAATGCCGCTAAGATGTTTTGACACAGCTACAACAACGCTACGAAAAAGCAACGATTATGCCACATCGCGACCTACATTATTAGATATAAAAACTATCTATACGACCATGATTAAGAAAAACGCAGAATTTGTAACCGCATAACATTTTTATAAATTTTGCATTTTTCTTTAAGTATAATAAGTAGTCAGCATTTGGTCAATTCGATAATAAAATGAACACCTATATCTACGAGTACAATGCACTGTGGACTCGAATAAACACGATTCGATATGATGAACACCCTACCAATCAGTTAACCTTTCGATAGAATGAATTCTTGACTATGTACCTACTTAGAAGTCTATCTGATGTCGAGATTCTAGACATTTGACTAATGGTGGTCGATCAATTGATATTCGATGATTTGGCATTCGATATTTTGTGGTACACCATCCTAACTACTGCAAAATCTATGAACCAAGCCATCACAACCTTTACGTAACCATCCTACCTACATAACTAATAATTACCAACTAAACACTATACCTAGGTGTGTACATGGTTTCGGCAATAAATCGTACAGTTGCGTCTGCCAAGTCCTCAGAGACGCTCGCAGACGCCGCGACCCCGATTGTACCTGTTGCATACGCACGGCTACGTGGACTATTGTAGCAGCTTAGTGCTTAGGTACTATACTTAGGTACTAATAATAAGATAGGACTTAGGTCGTGGGTTATAACGATGTTGAATGCCTGTAAAGGGTTTAACTTTTATTTTATACTAGTTAGAAGGCATCATTCAGTATTTTAGGGGCAAGTAAGGTTTTAATTTTCTGAAATTTTTAACCGCCTTCCAAAAAAGGAGGTTGTTCTTAAGTCGACTGTTTTTTTTGTGTTACCTCATAACTTTGTACTGGTTGTCCCGATTTTGATGATTTTTTTTTGTATTCTAAAGCTGGTGCTTGTCGTGTGGATTGATTGAGATCTGACGACTACTATTTGAGTTATCCCTAATAATGCGTGGCTTCGTCTACATTGATGATGTTCTCATTCACTCTTGTCGATGTAAAATGAAAAAGTAAAATTGTATACGATGGTTTGGAAGAGCATCTTAGTATTTCAAATGATAGCAAATCTTTCGGGATTATTGAAATAGCATGTCTGTTTATCGTTTACACCAGATTTTTTTTAAACAGAATTCGGTGGAAATGCTGATGGGAACTTAAAACTTGCCCTACGAGATTGATTATTTTTACGTAATTTATACAGATAAGTACTGCTGCAAACGTAACAAACAAGTGTCATTTGACAGCTTTTACAGGCAGTTACAGGTTTACAATTGTTTTCAATAAAATAAATTACTTTGCTGATAGATTTATCGATCCTAAATATAGCTAATGTGTGTCACTGCAGCTGATGCTAATCAATTAATTAACAGTTTACTGATTGAAACGCAACACAGGTCAAAACCACGTGCTGCATTTATATACCTACTTATATATTTATATGGGGCGATGTGAATGAAAAAACGCATAAGCCGAGGTTTTATTTTTTTTATTATTGTGCAATGCAGCTCTCGTTTAAAAAATCTAAGAATAATCTTCATTGAAATCTTTATTTAAAGTTACTGCTGAAAGATTTTACAGGAGTACCATATTTTACAGGCGATCTTTCAGTAAACATGAGGGTAATTTCCCCTGAATTTTATGAGCAGACTTGCAACTCTTTGCTTCTGGACAATATCATCAGCGCTTTATAGTAATCAGAAGTCTATTGGCTGAGGCGAGGATCGCTCACGATTTATTAGCATAACATAGATACATAAGTACATTTAGCATTTGGAACATGCAAAAGAGACTATAACTCTTCAAAAGTACTCAGCTTATTTAAACAGTGTCGATTTTCTAAAGTTTACTTGTCTGTCGGCGAGGAAAACGTAATCAAGACGAAGGTAAACATCGGAGAGGTCGCGTCCTGCACTGTTTAGTGTTATATCGACTAATTTTAGATATTGTTTATACAAATCAACTTATTTTGAGGTTATAAACGTTTTCGTAACGTAATACGGCGGTTTGCAAAAAGTTTTGCGCCGTTTACGCGGCATAGTAAAATAAAATAAGAAGATACGTTTATTTAACCTCGTCTAGACATATTTTTTTAGTTCTTTTTATTAAACATGTATAATACTGTGTAAACAACTTCACATCGTTATTTTATATTCAAGTCAATGTTACATTTAAGTGGTAGGTAAACAGTGCCTAGTTAACATTCGAATTGTGTACGCAGGAATAAGATTAAAGTTTTTACACTTGCTTTAATTATGATAATGTTATTATTTCTAGCTTCTTGTAAGATGTCGTAGGCACCTATAGAAAATAGTTGAGTAGGTATTTAGAGTAGGATCCGAGTAAGTATTCGATAGTAAAATAATAATAATTAATGCTATACCTAAATATGTACCTGCTAAAGTATATATTAAAATTATGACAGGAATACTATAATTTGATGTTAGATCTATACCTACTTATAATAAATCTGTAGAGAGGTCAATTCTGTACAAGGAATATATTTTCAAAATAACTATCAGGGGGTGATTAGTGATCGATACTGGTGCCAAAAATGCAATCAGTAAAATTTTTGTCTGTCTGTCTGTCTGTCTGTATGTTCTTTATAGAAACAAAAACTACTCGACCGATTTTAACGAAACTTGGTGCAATTATTCTTCATACTCCTGGGCAGGTTATAGTATACTTTTCATCACGCTACAATCAATAGGAGCAGAGCAGTGAAGGAAAATGTTGGGAAAACGGGAGAAGTTACTCCATTTTTTAAGCTTCCGTCGCGTGTGTAGCCTTAATGGTTAAAGTTACATAGAAATCATGTATTACGGAAATGTTCTACATAAAATTATCTAAAAAATATCCCGAAACAGCATATGTCTATCTTTTGACAATTTTAAACCGATCGGGCTGAGAGTTTCAAAATCGGGGGTAAAGTAACTATTCCACGCGGACGAAGTCGCTGGCAGAAGCTAGTTCAAAATAATTGTCCAAGTTTTGGCACAACAAACTTTATGTCAAACATGACAATATTCAAACTCCATTACAACCTATATCTTTAGGCCTTTTTAAAAAATCATCGCTGAACTAAACTGATCTCAAATTATAAATTCAAGTACAGCTCTGTAGACAGTCACCAGCTCCAACTAAATAGGTAGATGCACCTGCCCAGTGCCCAGTAAGTAATTTATGAACCTAAGATACGGCATACCTATACCCCATTCACGATAAGAATAGACATTGAAATACATATTTTTTACAGTCCATTCAACCGATTTTGACTTCTATTGCGTTGGCGGCATGACACATGGTAGCTGCAATAAACAGTTGGTATTATAATCAGGTTTTTGCTTTTAATGCCGTCCTTATGCCTACGGAATAGAAGTAAAAATCGGTTGAACGGGCTGTAAACAATTTTGTTCCAATGTCTAATCTTATTGTGAATGGAGTATAGATAGCTACATACATTAATGCCCAGTTGCCATCGTTTGTCGGTTCGGTTCGTCAGTTGCCGTCGTCTCGGGGAATCGCGAGCCCGCGCAACCCGGTCTAATCTTAATCACAAAGTTATCAGTTGGAGACTAGAGCACTAGGTTAGTCTAGAAGTCGACTTCGAGTCGTCGTCTAGGTAATTGAGATAAGACTTCGATGATTATATGTAGTCATTCGGATAAATTTGTGTTTAATTTATTATAACTATCATCAATGTGCATAAAACTCCTCCATTACTGCGTGACTTACAGACAATGCATAGCCGAAACCACTGGCCGTAGAAAACTGAATTTGGCATGTAGATTTCTTGGGGAGTGTAGGATGGCACTGAGTTTCCCGAAATTATTGCGGGAACGGGGAAAAAAGGATATGCGCGTACGAAGTCGCGGACAAAAGCTATTAGATATATACATAGGTACCTGAAGAGAGCAGTGGTGGCCGAATGGTAACGGCCCCGACTTACGAATTGTTGGTCGCGGGTTCAAACCCAGACAGGCGCATTACTTTGTGTAATTAATTTCTTCACCAGTGCTCTCAAAACGGTGATGGAAAACATCGTGAGGAAACCGGCATGTTCTAGAACCATCAATTCGGAGACATGTGACATTCACCAACCCGCACTGGGCCCGCGTGGTGGATTACGGCCCATTCCCTCTCCTAGAGAGGAGGCCTGTGTCCCAGCAGTGGGAACGTTAAAAGGCTGATTATGCTTATGCTATAGGTACCTGAAAGGCGAAATGTGGCTGGTGGTACCCGACTGCGCGACGCAAGGGAATGTACGTGTTTATATACTGTACCACTGTCTAAACCGCCGAGAAATAAAAGCGAGATGTTTTCTAAAATAACAATAACATTACCTACATATATGTGAGGTTTTTTTTTTGTAAAAGTTAAATGATAAATGTTAAATTGATAAATGATGAATGTATCAGTAGGTAATCTCTGAAATTACCGACTGGTCCGATTATATACCCTATTTTGTTGTTGACTTTTTTCTTACCTATTAACAATACTAACATGAAAAATTTAATAAAGTTGCCGCACTCTTTTTTGCAGGTTTTTCTTCATACGAAACGACCCGTTTGAATTCAGCTAAATATCCACTTATTCCATGTCTGATAATGTGATAACTTCTGGTCTTTTTTCTATGCTATTAAAATAATGATAATGATTCTGCTTTTAGTTTTAAAACACACCACAATACGTCCCTTTAGAAAACTACATAGAAAGGTTGCATCTCCATGGGAAGGCTGGGCATCGTCTTATTGTAATAAATTGTTTTCTTAGCTCTACAGATTAATTTGATGCAGTCAAGAGATGAATTCTCAGAACGGTAGGGATCACCAGCCACAGTGAGAATAGCATCTACCATGTAGTCCCTTTAAAGACGAATAGTGCAATTAGTCCACCAAAGTAGTCGAAATGGATTAAAGGATCTTGCGTGGATCACGGAAGGATGCTCTTCCCAGTTCCCAGCATTTTTTTTTCAACAAATCTCCTTTCGACACTTTACAGAAGTACTGGCATGGCCTATATTTTATAGAAAATAAAATGGGGCATCTCTGAATAGAATAATATTACGAACAAAAATACTTCTCTTTAAATTCTGAAAATTTTGAAATTCTAAAAACTCCGACAGTAGTGAAAAAGAATTAGAGGGCTCTCGAATGGAAGTCGGATTTTGAAAAGCCGTTAGACTGTGAACCTCTGCTTACCTACCTTCTGCAAGTCTTCAGAGAACTCTGACGATTGTTAGTTTAATAAAAGGCAACTGACCACTCAAAATTTTCTTAAAAATATAACCAAAACAAGCAATGATGAGTAAAGTTTCGCCAAGGGCCGCGAGGGGGAGGCGCGGATCGCGGGCAGGCGCGGTGGGGGTGACCGGAAGCATGGCAGACGGCGCACCCGCCGCGCATAACTAATGCCCGTGGCGCCGCCTGGTGCCGGGGTCACCCTGACCTTACACACTCACCTGGAAAAGCTGTGGAAAGTGCTAATGAGAATGTATAGGTAGGGCGCCGATCCGATTTACGCAATTTTACCGGTCTGCCGCTTCATGAGATTCTAAGCTAATTTTAATTATAATATTATAGTATAGACAGCTCTGAGAAATATACCGTCCGGGGAAGTAGGGACTTGCCACGTTTGTAACCACGAAACAATGTTGCAGCTTCTCGGCCTGAACCTCATGATGGGTATGGATTCCGGTGTTATTCTACACACATTTCAGATTTGCTAAAGCGATACAGTTGGTATTAAATTAGTGACCACTTAGGTGCTTTAGGGTCAAGACGCACACTAGCTTGCCTATTACCTTATATATATTTTAACTACTTACTTTGTTATTTATTTTCTTACGACTATACCTAAACTAGGTTTCTTTTTCATTGAAAAGTTTTCTTGGTATTTCTGGAGTATTGTTGTCTTAGACTTGAGGTACAATACTTTACAGCTACAAATTAAAGACAAAACAGAAAGGTTAATTTAAATGATATCATTGTAACATTTTGTTTGTACTTGCATCATAACACTTCATGGCATCATGATAGGATCTACATGCCCCGTAAGTTCCGCATTTCCGTAGTAAGTAGTACGGAAGTTTCTAGAGTGTACTCTAGAAACTTCCGTACTTCATTTTTCTTGTCGATGCTACTGCCAGTTAAATACCGGCTCGAATCAATTCGGTACAGTCCGAATAGACGGACAGAAGTCTGAATCTTCGATAATCGATCCTACCTTTGTCTATAAACATCTCTTAGCAAGTTATTGGAATTTAAACATTTGGTATTCCACTGACATCAAAATTTCGCACTAACTGTAACTTTGCACAAAAACCTGACCCCGACCCACATCAATGACGCAATCATCATGATTCTTTTGAAGTTCTGCTGATGCAAACGTTTTCAAACGTAGGTACCTATAAAATTTGCCGGTCATTTTGAGTGACTAACACAAAAATCCTTCTGCGAAATCATTTGTCTCGTCTCGAGCAACCATTTGGCTCCTTCGCTCCTTTCCACCGGCATTTAAAGCAACGAGCGATAATTAAATAAACGCGGCATATGTCGAATGCGAATCGAAATGATATAAAACAAGTTGTTTACGAGCACCGGGATACGGGGGTGATATTCGGCTTCATCCAGACTCCATTTATAGGTGGATGACCCATTGTTTTATAATAAAAACCGAATTAATTCTTTAAAGAAATTATCATTGGAGAATTCCCGCTGTGTGTGGGAAAGCTGCTGGATATTGTGTGTTCGTGTTTCCAAATGTTGTTAATATTTAAGAAATGCTAAACAGCCCTATTTCTAAACATTTTAATGACCAGCTGACCCATGCAATTTCATCTGCGTCACATACGAGAGAGAAATAATAACCACGTTTTGTAACATTTTCATTGATGTTCCACTGCTGTTGGTCGTAACTTGATGTTATATAGCTTATAGTCTTCCTCGATAAATGTATAGCCCAACACTTAAAGGTTTTTTAAAATTCGAACCAGTAGTTCCTGATATAAGCGCGTTCAGAGTTCAGTCAAACTAATAAACAAAGTCTTCAGCTTTATAATATTAGTTTAGATGTCTGTAGTCTATTGTTAGTTTAGACTTGGTAGGTGCTTACATATACTTATTCTAAATTAAGTTGACCTACATACTCCCATATTTAAATGATAAAAAACAAGAATTAAAAAAACCTAAATACATGCGGCTTTTTAAAAATCGATGTTTATTGCGGTTTTTATGCGGCCGGAGTGCAGTGGTAGGCAGTCGCGTGCATGCCACCATCGAAAGCCGCCCACGTTTCCGTGCCATAATCACGTAATATGAAAGTGCATGTCGCCGTGTGGCGTCGCCCACACGCGAGCCACATCCCGCACACTGATTTCCCACATCACGATAATCAAGTCTTGCCTATTCAGTACGCCATTACACCAAAGAATTGTCGGCTAATAAGAGGAACTTTAGAGAGCTGCGCTAAAAATATCGGCGAATTCAACGAAGAGAAATCGTAGAAATAAAACCTAGACAATCTATGCTAAGTTGTTGTTTTTTTTCTTTTGCGTTAATTAGGACTAAGATTTGGTATATTTTATCAATTTTATTGAAGCAGACGTTATCAAAAAATTGTGTAAATTTTATGAGGTGGGAAGTATAAAAAATTAATTGGTCGTAAAGTCTCTAAGTAAAACGATTATACATTTATCCTTTTGCCACACGATGAATAACTTAATTTAGGCACAAGTAAAATATTTAATTATATACATACATAAGTGGTTAGTAAGTCGAACTTTTAATAAAAAAAATCTTATCCTTCCTGGCTAACGCTCATCGCTCAGAGAATAATATCTACATGTATTGTTAAATTTGACTGTCACATTTTTCAGCTATCTTAGAAATCCCTATGTCGTAAATTTGGCTATTTCATTAAATGGTCGGCTAATTCATGAAATTCGTGTCGGGATGCCCTAAATTCCCTCAAACCTAACCTTACCCAACCTCGGCCTCATCATGAAATAGCCTATTCTACGATATGGCCACATATTGATATCATTTTATTTTTACACGACTGATTAAAAAAGGAGTGTTATAATTTTTCTTCGAAATTCGAAATCAAAATATGAATTTTCCCACCATTCCACATGATTTCAAAATGGCGTATTCAGCTGCATTTCCTTCGTCAGTATGCAGTTTGCAGAGCAGTGGCGATATAATTATTTTTTAGAATGTATTACGACAAATGCGAATGATTACTGTCCATTGAAATATGCTTCTGTTTAGGGTTCGAGACAACAACATGTAAAATCTACGTAAATTGATATATCAGCGAGCAAAGTCACGGGTTTCGGCCGTTATGTAGTTTAAGTAAAAAAGCAAGACATTGTTATAAATGCAAACGATACAGTTAAGTTATTCGCACATAAATTTAATAGCTGAAGTAACCGCCGTAATCTGGAGTATTTTCAACAAGTTCATGGACACAGCGTTTTTATAAAAATATAAAAATAAAAACAAGAATGTCAGAATTTTAATTAGTTTCACTGAAAAGAATTTTAATTAATATATTTTTAGCTTATTAACACTGCCTTGATAATTGCAATGTGATAAAATTTTCGTGCATTGATACTTATTTGAGTTTTACCTACTTACTAATATTTTTGGTCTATATTCGTAGCTTAGTATCTACACTCACGAGCAATAAACTGAAATCACTTTATGACGCGTTGCTCAAACCAATTTTTTACAATTTCTTTGCAATGAATTATGGATTGTGGTATATCATTCGAAAGGTAATTTTGTTAGATTTAAAAAAAAAAAATTATTTAAAATTTCTACCTTCCATAAGGGAATTATTGCAATAGGTCGTAGTTGTAGAAGTCTAAATGAATAGAAAGTAATATGAAAAGATACAATGCTTATTATAAATTTATGTTATTTACCCCTCAATATTTTGTGTTTGGGTCCTGTGGGTGGCTTTTTAGGGTAAATTTCGCTTCTTTGAGACTTCACCTCACTGTCCACTCGCTGACAGCCCGCCCCTAAGATGACACACTGACCGCCTTCCCTTGAACTTCTCTGAGCTGCATATACCTACCTGAAAATTGGAATCAAAGAAGATTAATCAAGTCTGCAAGAATTTCAAGGATTCATGTTCAGCTATATAGTATATACCTAATAAAGAAAGAGTAGGAAACATAAAAAAAAAAATATTTCGCATATATTATGTGTTATTACCGTGAGCTAACAAAGATTTGAGTGATTGAAAAAGAGTTTCTTTTCTCTCTTTTCTTTTCTGAATTGTACCCAATCCCAGTTGCGGTAACGCTACTACACTATGAGTGAAGTTAGGTTCATAACCTTACCAATCCAGCACTTTGGTCAACTACGGAACCCCAGCACCACTAAGTATTGTCACTCACACATTTTTTATCGACAACAAAATTGCGGAGCGGCGAGTTGACAGGACGCAACCGCGCGCCGCACCTCCAAGCCGCGCTTCTAGGAAACGTTCCGCAAACGTGTTGTCTGTCATTTAGTCCGATTCCTCGGGAACTTAGATTAATTGTTACCTTTCGAAGCTATTACCCGGTCGGGTTTAATGCGAAGTTTCCTCAATCGACAGCGCTTATTTCTCCTTCTACATGTCTAATGTGAAACACAAATGATATGCTTGCTGCCAACTGCCGCTTGCTCAGCTCTGCGAGCAATAAGTTAAATGGAGCCTTAGATATTGTAGGTATTTATATAATTGCTCGCTTCCTTTACAAGTTAGGTATGACGGTTTAAATAGTAGTTGTAATCGTAAAACAGTAAGGGCGACAGTCAGCTTTAGAAGCAATTATATTTCCCGCTGCGCGAGTTCGCTTTAGTTAGCTATAATTAATGTTAACTATTTTTATTTGCGGATTAAAATTCATTGGCCAAGATTGACTTTGGTGTGGGCTGTGGAAGTTATGTCTGTGAGCCAACTTCACATCCATAGTTAATATTGTAAATGAGAAAGTAACTAAAAATTGATCGAGTCAGGCGTTACTTTGCGGAAATCCATTTTAAATTTGAAAATGAAAACAATATATCTAGTTTTAATTTCCGCGAATATTAGTGGGTTGCAGTTTGCATACCTGCAACCCACTAATATTCGCGGAAATTAAAACTAGATATATTGTTTTCATTTTCAAAGAGAAAGTAACTGTCTGTTTATGTATTTGTTACCTCTTCAGATCTAACTTAGCTCAAACTCAAAGCATTTATTTCATTTACAGGCACTTCTGAATTGTCAAGGTCGATCAGTCAAACAGGTGAAGCTATCTGCACGTTCCAAAGCGTAGATCTCTACGGAGAAGAACATGCAAAAAACTCCACGGACACTTTTTAATAAATCAATTGTTACCAATTTGCTGATACATTGTTCTTCTTGAAATTATTCATATATGTGAGAGTGATGTAGACGTGCAAGATGAAGTCCTGTAGAGTAAAAAGACAAATAAATAGAATAGACCGTGGCAGCTGAGAAATGACCAGTCCGAGCTGACAGCCAACTTTTGAGTGAGCATGACACTCCCGCGCCAGCCGCCAGGGCGGCACATTCAAGTCAAACATAAAGTGATAGTTTAACTTTAAGGTACCTACATAGTACCCACACATGTGCCATTAATTTATGAAATTATACAATGTTAAATAGATTCGAGTATATAAATAAAAATAAAAAAACTTACGATCTTCAGCGGGTCCAAAATTATTTGCAAATGCTAATGGATTAGTTTGTGCGCCCTAGTGGCTATCTTCAATGTAATTAATCCCCCAACTTATAACATGCATGCCTGCATAGTGTGCGTTAAATAAAATAAATAAATTTGCTGTCAGTCAGTTTTAGAATTTTAAACAGTATTCCATGAAAAATGTGGCTACTTTAGCCATCTTAACCGATTAACGGATATAATAGCAACTTGGCACACTGGTAGACCATGATAAATGATAGATATTTATTTTGTAAGTAGGTTGTAAATAATACTAACACGTCAACGGATTTCCTGAAATAGGACTCTGGATACTTTTATCACTAAAGTATGTTTCCTTGAGATATTTATCGACTTTCTCGCGGGCGAAGCCACTTGCAGAAACTCGTATACTATATTTTTTATAGTTTGTACATAAGTATAGTTCGTAAGTTTTTCATTGCTATGTACCATGTTTGGTTCTGCGAGCCAGGATATAGAAAGGCATCTGGCAACGCCAGCTTTTCTTGGAAATTTCTTGGCAAGCAAAGCTCTCTCCTGTCTGGGTCCAATTGACTGACGATTGACTGCTAATAAAGCTACGTCCTGGTAAAGTTTATAGAATGCATTCTATATACTTTAATGTAAGCGTATATTGCAGTGGCGTGCAGTGGTTCGAGTTGGGTAGGCCAGAAAATAATGTCCAAAAAAAAACACACACCACATTATTCAGGGTTGAAATGTGTTTTTTTTTTAAATAGACTATTAAAAATAAATCTCACTTCATTAAAAATCAACCCTGAATAATGTGGTTATTTTTTTTAATTGATTTGGAAATTTTCTCTGGCCTACTCTAACTCGAACCACTGCACGCGCCTGGTATATTGGAAACACATACTAGAAAATGTAATATCACTCTTTCCACGGAAATTTGATTTTTCACCTTATCTTAGAAATTAGAACCAAAAATTAGAACAGTAACTAAGTTTATTGCTTTCTGACTATAATAATCAAGAATGTACATACATAGACAAATAGCTCTTTTTAAATTCGATTAAGGCTAGTACATAACTTAAACAATATTTACAATATTTTCAGTGCTAGTAGACATCAATAAAACACAATAATATTATATTATAAAAACAAAATTGTTCAATTTCTTGTTTCTTAATCGCAATAAGTTTTACTATCTGGCAATACTTTATTTTTAAGTGTCAGTTGAGAGTCAATCAAAATTGTATCTTATATTAACATACATAAATGACACATTGTCTTATTATCTTCATCTTGATTACTCTAATTCCTCTTCGTCGTCATCTAAAGTGTTCTGGAAAGCTTTGGCTGGTGGTTTCAGTATCTTGGTCCTGGTTGCCAGACGCATGGTTGCTTGGCCCAGCGAGTTCTTAACCAGAGGAGCCGGAGGGACACGAACTGCCCCCAAACCTGCTTTACCTTCGTTGGATATCAGAGGCACCTGAAACAAGTAAAAGGATTGAGAAACAGGGTAGCCAAAACCACTGAGAAATCAGAGGTAGTGTTTCGAACTACGTTTGCGTTTTAATACAGAACGGGCGAGATTAGCTGACATTATAGACAAATAAATATATAAAAAACCTATAAGTATACTGAGAATGCATATATTTTTTTAATCTACATAAACCGCTATTATTAGAAAGAAACAAATCGCATCTAGACTTTAAGCGAGGATGCAGGCATTAATCCTAGTCGTTCGTTTGTCTTTAAATATTATATTGAGATATCTCGATAACCCTATATTACACTCAGTAGTAGCTACTAGCCCACAACAATTACTTACAATAACAGTAAAACCCCAGACGAGAATATTTAATTAGAATTAGGCAAGTTAATCCAAACAATATTACATGAATATCTGAGTTAATAACGGACTATAAGCCGGATCAGTTGAGTGTTAGTACGCTAACTACAGGATACTTGAACCTGTTCCAAGACTTACTGTTCAGAAAAACATGGGACTTTATCTAGCCCATAATGTATGGGAATTATTCCTACCATGGAATTAAACTTTAAATACGTACAAAATTAAGAAATGTTTAAGTATATTTTCCTTTTATGTTATCTCTAAACGTCATATAAAATTAAAAACGAGATAGCGGCGCGCACAAGGCGGCTAATGTTTTCCTTTTTATAAGTAAACCCTTTACGTGTTTGTTGTTTTAATGTTCCCCCGTCAGTCTTTGTGTACCTCCGTTCAAATGCACTCAAATGGTGTGAGAAGCTCGTTCGTGGTCTTCAAGTCAGGCTGACAATACTGACGCACGACCAACGCCGAGTGCCCTAACGACCCTATTCTGTTCCCAACCACGGACGTCATCCATTCATTTGACCTGAAGAAAAAGAGCGCACTAAATCACTAGACCATAAATGACTGGCTAACTACGCATACATTAGGTTTAACGACAGAGAGACGCACAGACAATGTGTTATTAGCGATTCATTGTCTAGCCAGGTGAATATCCTAGACGGACGGAAGTCCAGATTTCCTGTGCCATACATATGAGTGCGGTGTATGGAGATCCGCGGGGCAACGGCTTCCAGCCAAACAATACCATGTATAGGGGACTCAATGCCGCTCACTACATGGCTAGACGGTTTTTTGCACGCAAGAAAAAATGCCAATCGCAATTGCCAAGTGATGGATAAATTTTCTTTAGTAGGACCGTGCAAGTCAATTGCATGCATGTGGGCATTTCGGATGTGTGAGACAACAGCGTGGTCACGAAACAACGTAAATATGTTGTTCGTTTTCTTTTTCGGAGTCTGTTGTTGTTTTTGCATTTCCGTGCACGAAAATCAGTTTGAGCCAATTGAATAGTGTAAAAATGCTTTTATTTTCGTTTTTAATTGATATTTTCGGAAACCAAACACAATTTATTAATTTTTAAATAAGATTTTCAGGGTCAAATAATGATTCATTGCAGGTACCTATAGCTTTAGATCGTACCCATTTGCTTGTAGAAAAGCCATCGAGAAACTACCAGACATTCAAACAATAATTTTATGAAATTCCACACCTACAATTAATCTGTTGCCCCCAAAGCCTTTCTAAGCCATTGGAGAGAGTCCACAAAACCCATTAGCTACATACCAAGAGTCAAGAAAGTGACCGCAGTAACCCGATCACCGGCAGTCCGGTGTCGTCTGCGGTGGGCCTAGCCGGGGCAATCCCACGCGACAATGTTGCAGCGGCCGCCGGCCGCCACTTAAGTACCCGATGATATCGCACCCACAATCTCATTCACCGATGACAAGTTATGCTGACGTAATAACGTATATATTGTGGTGTGGAGAAGTGGTCAGAGTGGACCACTAATCGTGACTGCGATGCTCCCTTCACTTCTATTTTTAATAAGAAATGTTAGTCTGGCGGATTCAGATCTTCAATTAAGCCTTTATAATACTGAACTTTTAGTGAGTATATTTCAGTTCCAAGTAAGTTAGAAATTAGTATTCGTGTGTCGTACAAACGATCAACGATCAACCGATTGAGTGGGCGATCAATCAGCCTATTGTCAGGCTTGACTACAAGTGCAAGTGTATACTCCAAATGCAAAGAAGACTAAAAACGAAACACGAATAAGAATATTCTGGTCTAAAAATAGAACAAGCGACACCATATTTAGGAATGGCATTTTCCATCATGACACAAAATCCGGAAATACCGCCAAAGGAACACACTCAAAATTCTACGTAAGTGGAATAATGGACGGGACACGTTTATGATTCAGATGTCAGACCCACCGCACATCATAATGCGAGGCACAATAAAATAATTTAAGATCTTCATAATATTGTGAATGTGCATAATTTAGAGTTGTCGGTTGTCTTAATATGGGCATTAAAGACAATTACGTTGGCTGCGTGCGGTTCGCGAGGCGGACGAGGCGGTGCATATGCGGCGCGGGCGCAGCGCCCGATGCAGTTTAGATAGCCGCCGACGACGGCTGACGCACTGACGGCTTCAACACACACAGTTTTGTTGCAGTCCTTTCGGAAAACTGTTATTGTTGCATTGTTACTAACTAATACTTAATGTGGCTTTCTTTGGAAAAGTCACATGTCGGATTTGAACAATGCAAGTGGGTTGACTTGAAGTAGCTTTTAATAATTACTAATATGGCATATCAGCATAGAAAGAGATGAATACACATACGACCTGAATGCAATTAAAGTTATATCAATTATAGATACATACATGTTCAATATATTTTGGTTCCGATCATAATGAGACACACGACACTCGAGATCCAATAACAATATTTTAGCTTAGAGAAACTGGGACTATTTTAGAACAGTTCCATTAAATTTTGCTTCTAATAGACATTAAAATGACGACAAATGCTAAAGTACCATTACGAGATTGCAACTAAAATATTATTTGACCTACTTGAACAGAACTGAGATATTGAATTCCGACAACACATACATAATTTGGTTGTAATAGAAATCAAAATATGCAGATGAGGTCAACAAATGAATATTTGAGTTTTGACAAGGTGTGTCATTTTCCATATCGATGCAGTAACATGAAACGAGGGCTTTACGAGAAGAAGATAACGATAAAGGCTAAGACAATCTAGATGGAATAAATATGTAACAAAGACTTTTCTGGAAGTTTCGATGTTGCATAAAAGGTTGAGAGCAGTTTTAACAACATAACCTATTTTAACAATAAAACTGATACACGCTCAAGATATGGACTGATGTCCGCAGAGCAATTTAAATTAGATACCGTAGCTGTGGGAATACTTATTTTACTGGATGATAATATCTCAGGAGTTATCGTGAGAAGCATCCGAGTGTCTGGATGTGCCTATTTTGCATACTCGGTGTGTCAAGGCTCGGTACCGTGCCAACAGTATGTCATTACCTTTGCAGACTTATTGCAATTTCATTTGTGCTAAGAATTTTTATGTGCCGTGAATCAGATTCTCCACGCATATAAAATCATCGGGTCAAGCAAACTGTGTCTGAGAAGATTTGATGTGCGGTAGCGGCGTTGATAAAATCAGCAAGATTTCCGAACTGGATACCGAGTTAACAGTTTACTGTTTCGATAAGTGTGCGGATAAAGAAGAAACTGACATGGTCGGAGTAAAATAAAATTGATTATGGAAATAAAAGTAAAATTAAATTGGAAACGTTCATTTAGGATCCAGGCATCTTTTTCTTCATTCTTTTTAATTCAAGACAGTAAAGGCACACAACAACACTACCATAGAAATTGCAAAAAGTAACAGTCTGAGTAAAGTGTTTTTTTCTTCGTGAAATAGCATTTAAATTTATTTCTGTGGTTATGCGAAAATGGCATCCTATTCTTGATCACCATAACTTTCGTACCAGTATTAAGATTTGTAAAATATGTAATTAGATATGCAATGCTCAATATTTATTAGACTTTTACTGCAATTTCATTTTATTTATTAGACTTTTGCATGATCTGGGAATGGAAATTTTTATGGGATATATTTTTAACTCTGTTGTAACTAGAAACACTTTATTAATTAACTTGAACAATTTATTAATTAACTCAATTATTTTCAAAAAGTATGACGTCTGTATTGTTGTAGAAATCATTAATATTTTTGTTAATCATTTAAATTAAGAGAGTGTAAGAACAAATTCTTTAACACTTTAAGGACAACTAGGACGTGGTAGGTGCAACCCAAATTACCACAAACATTTTAGGGTACTAGGACCAGGTTAATGTAACATTCATCACATATGACTATATATTAAGCGTCGTGAGAAATCATAGGCACCCACTAAGCGAACTGACGAAGTTCCCACGTCGTAGACAGATCGCCTACCCAGATACGCAGACAGCTGTCATCTAACTTATCTGCCTACATCCTGATGACACTCATGACGAACCATCTGCTGAGCTTAGAAAACATTATCTGAATAAAATTACTATAACCATAAAAACAAACGGTCCTGTAACGTAATACGACGGTTTTTGTGACGAAATAATTGATTACGATGTGTCTACTGATGTTTTGCTTGCTAATCCCGTCGGTCATGAACTTTTTATATGTTATCATGTCGAATATAAAGCTTTTTCTAGAAGTGCGTGGTCCTATTTAAGCGTGATTTTTGATAGTTAACATACGTTATGGAAACAACAGCATTACAAAAAAAAAAAATTATATATTTGGAAAAGAAATACCACAAAAGCCGACTAAAAAGTTTCGAACTAATACAATTTCAAACTGTTACAGTTGATGGCATTTACTTTAGTTCAATGACAGATTGATGACATCAATTGTATCAATTTGATTCAAAAGTGTTGTTTCTAATATTTTGAACGTTTTAGTCGCAATTAATTGGTATTTTTTTTTTTGGAACAAAGGCTTTTTTTTGCTATTCTTTCCTTAATCTATAACAGCTATATCACCCATAAATATGACCAAACACTTCTGGAACATCCTGTATAGGAGTATGTGTGTAAAGATAATAACTGTAACATGATTTACCTATAGTGTGTTTTAGAGAATAATACGTATTTTGATGGAGGATTAGTTAGAGAAGTAGACTAGGAAAAGGCCTATAATAATATGATAAAAGTAAGAGATGATAAGAAGGGAGGGAATGGTAACGGCGCCGACTCCAAGCAACATGTTGGGACAAAGGCAGAAGAATGTAAAAAGTCATCTCTTCTAGAATTTAGACGGTTACCGTGGTTAAAAATCCTTCGTAATACATTTAAAAAAGCTTCTCTCGATATATCGCCGTGCTAAAAGTGGTTTCAAAAGTTGACGTGCATTTATTTATTTTGACGTCATCGCTGTAAAGAGACGAATGTGTTGCAAACTTTATTGCACTTCATAAAAATGCAGTAAATCTTTCCCTAAGTATTACGTGCAACGTCGCTAATAATCCAGTGTGCACGTAAATTATAGAGATTACTAGTTTCAATGTCAAGTAAATAAGTCTACCATTGTTGGCGTTCGTGTAGTTTCAACATCTGCATACGAATTGCGGGACCTCTGCTTATATCGCTTTTTGAGCGACTTGCACACGAATGCGCCGCCGGTGACGGACATGCAAATACTGCACACCCACTGATTACACCGCGCCCCCACATATGCATACTTTTTAACCAGACGGCCACGTTCGCCGTATGAAATTTGATGACGCGCAACAAAACTTCATAGCAGCACGCATCGAAACGCACTTAAGTTTAATCCACACATTTTGCGTCGACTCCAATTGGCACATAGTGCACAATTTTAAATACCATCTTGTCGCACATGACACCTCGAAATGTAAGAACACGCTCGTAAAAAATATTCTGCTGCAAAATAAAAAGCTAGATAAGCTCTAAACGATGCATGTCCGCCCGTTCGTGCCGTGTATCGTTATGTTTCCACATTTAAGCATACAATCGTATCGATAAAGACAACCGTAAAGTTTCGATTTAAGTGTCTCGAGCCTACATTCAGCTCATTTCAGACGGCGGCCTTCGTCCGCTTACGAGTGGCGAACGTGCTAAAAGGCGTACTAAATAGGTCCCTACCGAGTAGTCACACATTTAAAAATGTAAAATACATTCGTACTAAAGCGATAACAGAGTCTGATCTGATAATGTTTCGATTTTACGCGTCGCAAAAGAAATGCGAAGGCGACATAATAGACTGCACGCATATGAGTATCTGCAAGGCATGGGCCTTATTTTCTTCGATTATGTACGCGCTGCTGTCATTGTTAATTCTAACTTAAACGAGCCCTCGGGCCATGGCGCCGCAACTCCTTGCCCACTACGGCCAGAATAGGATATCAGCTTATGCTTGTTTACGATCGACTTATTGAGTCGCTGTACTTATTTCCTTGGACTCAAAGCCGTCTAATTTAGAGATGATATTATATCAAGCTCCAGGACTTCGAGTTAACCTGTGCTGCATGAAGGGTGCAGTGACCTGTGGTAATGATATAAAATTCGTTTGTAAACGGTACGAAATAATTAAACAGAGCAGTGGTTGTGTTGTGTGCTTGCAGACAGCGGCCAGCGGGCAGCGGGAGCGGGTGTGGTCGGCGAGCGCGGCCAATTTGCATTGTGTCTGGAGTGCCGGGCTCCCCACGCACCAGCTCACCACGGCAATGTAATGTTCCTTGTATTTTAATTATTTTCGGTGAATGCTTGAGCTCAATTAATGTTCAATTGAATAGAAGTTAACCCTGTATAATGACGCGTCATTTTACGAAACTTATGTTTTTTCTACAGTCCCACAGCAAATTATTTTTTTTAAGGACAGCCAGTTACACAGTTATTATGGTAAATAATTTTAGAGTTTTCGAGAACTGTTTAAATAAGTACGACGACTGGGATTGTAATGGGTTGATTAGTGGAGTTATTTCGAGCCTTGAAGCGTGGTCAATTTTAGTTGTGTTCGTTATTAAAGCATGTTTGACAGGTGAATTATGGTATCCTATTAAAGTGTACAAACAATGTGCAGCACGAGGTAGATAGTGGAGCGCGTGTAAAAGATTGCGCGCGCCGAGCGGGCCGGGCCGATTTGTAATACGCCACGGAGCGGCCGCGGCCGAGCGGCTGCGAGCTACATTGTTGCAAGTTTGCGAGTGCAAGCTATGCGCCGCATTATCCGAGCTAGATCCCGGCGCGCCTGCTAATTCTACACTTTGCACGTTTTTGTGCAGGTATATAGTTTTATTTGCGTTATTGCAGGCCATTGCGTGTCAGATTGACATTGAGGAGTAATTTTAAGAGCGCTATTCTGATTCGGACGTCCGACGTATAAGAAAACGTACGATTTTCTAACATGCTGTCCAGTCAGGCAATTGAACACGTCTTTGTTGCTTGCTCTAAATCTTCACTATGGTTCTCAACCTCTTGCATCATAAGCGAAGCAGTGCTAAAAGCTAAATGGCGAATGTGGAAGAAATATTGATCGCAGGCAGTTAGAGCCAGAACACTTTATTGGTGATGACAGGACTATAGACCACATAGCAGAGACATCGTCGGTTACAATTAATACTTCAGCACGATAATAAGGCTGTCGGGACTCTTACATATAGATCACCGCGTCTCATGACGTTGGTGTCAAAGTATACAACGCGATTGAATTATATTCCTCAGACTGGGTCTGCTTTGATGGTAGTATTTTTTCATTTAACAGCAGTTATCATTATTAAAACGACAAAGGATATTTGAAAGATATTTTTGTTAGATATAATGAGCAGAAAGCCACAATCAGATGACATCAAAGAAGACCTACATATGTGTAGACGCTATAGATATCGTTGGGCTGGATACTCGCTGCTGAAGCAATTAACAGTCTACGAATTCTTTAGGCGCCTCATGAACCACAAGGGTTTTCTAACCTTCTGCACAATAACAGCAATGCTATTCTGTAAGAACTCACTCCAGTGCTCACTTCTGATTCTGCGGTGAAAACTGTATTTGGTATTCTCTAACTTGATGAAAACTACGCTAGCGCCACTAAGTGAGAACATAGGTGAAGCGAACTACTTTTAAGTGAACAGTTATTTAACTTGACAGTCAGAATATCAAATACTTTTCACTTCAGGTGAGTTACGAAGTGTAATCGAAAATGAGATATGAATCGTATTCGCACGTGAGTTCTTACAGAATAGCACTGCAGTATTGTGCAATTTAGGATTAGCTGGTAGGTATAGACCTATCAGCTAATCCTCTATTCATACCATCTTGTCTCCAAGAATCCGAAGAGACGGAAGTTCAAGAAACATGAACATTGTATGAAGATTGAGGGCAGGTTCTGATCTCGCTTGTAAAGGCTGTAATGGTCTTATTTCTTTAGGACAGCTGTGCTGATTATACGACAGAATTGTCATTTAAATGTCGAGCGAATAAATGAGGTCTGAGCGTGACATTCTCGGAGTCAGCGAAATATTTTGCACTTGATTTATGGAGACTAGGCGTTATATGGAATTTGACTAGAGTATACCTTCGCTAATAATGTGACTAGTAAAAGATCCTTTTATCTGATGCGAAAGTTTTTAATGGATGTTTGTTATGTAACTTTTGTACACAAAAACTACTGAATGGATTTTGATGAAACTTTGCAGTAATAAATAACATTACAGCTAGTTACTATTCGTCTCGATAGACTATCGAAGTAAGTTTATTATGTTCAGTATCAATCTAGTAATCTGGTTTCGTAAATTCTCTTCACTAGTGAAAAACTACACGTGGCCGACAGTCATGGGCCTTCTATTTATCCCGTATAAATCACTTCCCGCCCTATGGAAGAAACCTAACCAAACTTTATATGGACTCAACAGATTCTTAAAAACTGGCTCATCAAAAATTACACAATTCACTACACCACAATAGGGTATTTTACTGTAAAAATCTAATTAGTCCGTCTGATACATTTACAAAAAATATTGGACACGTATTTTTTCTTTTTTCACGTAAACAAAAAATGAAGACGATACAGTGCATTGAAAACTCACGTGACGTCACTACGTTGCTACATTTTTTACCAGCGACGTGACGTCACGTGAGTTTTCAACGCACTGTATCGTCTTCATTTTTTGTTTACGTGAAAAAATACGTGTCCAATATTTTTTGTAAATCTATCAGACGGACTAATTAGATTTTTACAGTAAAATACCCTATGGGATGTGCTAAGTCTAATACACAATACACCCCCATTTCTATGGGTGGGAAATCATCAAATAACTTCACCCCCTGACCGCTGTGGGCGGAGCGGAAGAAAGTGTACTGACTAAATCCTATCCATATTCCACCATTGCGTTCCAAGGCCGCGGTGACTCTTTCGAATACATTCTGCATCAGAATATACCCCCTGAACGTAAATACTACATGCAACATTGTTGTGGGAAGATCTACAAATAGAGCAACAGCACGTAATGGGCAGGTACAGGGAAACAGCTAACACAATTACTGGCAAAGTGGCAACAGACTCACAGCTGACACGCGGCATATGAGGATAATTTGTATGAATTGTACAGATACAAATACAGACACTTCCGCTAATAAATTCTGTAAAAATTGTAAGCAAGGAATTCGCATCACCTTCCTGCTACTATCCCATGATACTTGGGGTCGCCGCAACACGATTTTTTTTCTTCCATTCTGTCCTGTCATCAGTCACACTATCAGTGATTCTATGATCTTTATCATGGAGTCATCTCACATATAACTCTTTACAGAATCCATCCAACTTTTATTTGGATTCTCTCTTACACTCCATCCATCCACATTTCAAGAAAAAAATGCAGCAGAAATGTGAAAAAAATATCTTTTATATCATAACCTAGCAGCGCTCCGGGTTTACCCTCGTAGTTCCCGTTCCCGTGGGAATACAAAGATTTTTTTTTGTTTAATAAATTATTCTCGCTGATAATGTAGCTTTACACTAGTGAAAAAATGATTAAAATCGGTCCAGTAGTTTCGGAACTTAATCGGTACAAACAAACAAATAAATACTACTATCTATCTATCAAGTCTTTAGAGAAAAGTCCACAGCAGCGAAACTGCAGGATAGCTAGTATGTGTAAAATACAATGAAGATGATGGGAGTTTATTATTTTTAACCGACTTCTTAAAAAGGAGGAGGTTCTCAATTCGGATGTTTGTATGTTTTTTTTATTTTTATTGTTTGTTCGCGCATAAATAAAAGGGTATATTTCCCAAATGGTCCCATGAAAATTTTATCGAAATCAACCAAGTGGTTTTCGAAAAATCTAAAAAAAATATCTACATTGTCTACATTGACGACCTCTTAGTGTACTCTGCAAAGGAGCAGTGCTTTTTTTTACACCAATGTGATTGGTTCGTTTGGGTGGGGGGAGGGGAGGGGGTGTAGGTACCACTAAAAAGTGAAAAATAAAAAAGTTTTTACAAAAAAATACAACCGACTTCTACACAAAAAATCAAAAATGTGCAAAATAACTTTAATTTCGGAAGTCTGTGTTCAAAAAACGAAAAAGCAACCACAAACACCGAGTTCCGAAATTAAAGTTATTTTGCACTTTTTTGATTTTTTGTGTAGAAGTCGGTTGTAAGTTTTTTAGAGACCACTTAATTTATACTCTACTCGCTTCTGAAAAATTACCCAAAGGAACTTAATGCCGGGATACGAACCGTAATCGTACCCGCTAAGTTTCACCCGAATCCGTTTAACTGTTAAAACGAGAAGAGGTTACAAAACGGCAGACAGACATTTACTGTCACATTTATAATATTAGTACGGATAGATATTGCCAGATATCCTTTGAAACCCGACATGATAGAAGACAAATGTATAGCAGTGATTTAACTATGGAACAGTGAAGATATACATATGTATATAACTGTGAAGCACGTACATATATGTGTCATCGATAAACTGTGAATTTGACAATGCACCTGCGCATATTCCATCCTGTGTGTTGTACACGCGTGGCGTCTAACATGGCCTAGTACAGGAAGATATGCGAAAGGTATAACTAAATATTTATACATACTCGAATATATTATTTGGTATGTAATAGTATGATATTTAATTATTGTATGTTTTATTTAAAACATATTGTTTTCATTTTTCTTACTTAATACTTTTACACACAATGTCTATCATAAAATATCTTTTTACTTGAGTCTCCTTTCGCAGGTATGCCGGAAGAGATTTCTATAAAAATAAGCATCACCTTTGTACCTATTTTTCTGTTTCCTTCTTCTTATCTGTTTATTAAATGTGTGTACATAAATTATTAAATGAGAATATTTAAAAAGACGTAATAGGCTAAGAAATAACTATACTTACATGATTGTTTTGTGTGATTACATGTCTTTTGAGTCTGACAGATGCTGTTTCTGTTCAGTATAAATGAAACCATGGCACAAAAAAATAATTTTGAAAAATTTAATTTAAAAACCCTATTACCACTTGGACTCCACAACCGCCGCGCCACATTGATGTTAACATTTACTCAAACTTTATCTTTTCATTTTTGTGCCTTTCCGACCGGTTAAGAGTTGAGTAAAAGTAAAAAAGTGTAGATTTTTAAGACATCGCATTTTGTGGAGTCCCAAAATAAAGTTTATTGTCAGAGTGCGTGGGTAGCGGCCCTTTATTTTGAAAAAAAAAAAAAGTTTCTTTGCAGATTTCGACGTCGACTTTTCATATTAAGCACAGAACATTGGACGGCAGTCACTTGCAACATTGTATGAAGTTATTTGTACAATGTAGGTATCATGGTAAATTAATTATACGCGATTTAAATTTAATTTGAATAATTTTTCATTCTGACGCAATTTATTGATATTTAAATGTGCATTCAGGTTACTGTTTGTAGGCGTTTCTTAATTTGTAATTATTAATGCTTAATGAATTCCGATTACCTTATAAAATGTTTATTGCGGCGGTGTAATGGTCGAAAATAACATGTATTTCGATCGCCGTGCAGTTTTTACTACCTACCTTGAAATTTTCATCAAGGTAAGAAAATATTTTATAAAAGTAGGTACCTATCTAATGCTAGAGCTGATAAAGCTTATCGTAAAAAAATAACAGTAGCATAAAATTGTAGAAGTTAAAAGTAACTTTAGACCCTTTTAAGATATCTCTACAATCCTAGATTATACTTGTGCTATCGGATCATTTCAACGCTTCCCTCTTCTACAAATTAACACTACTTACTTTAAACAGCTATAACTTAAGAACTCACAACACATTTACATGTAAAAACTTCACTCATTCCCATCTTTGTCACGACTGGACGTGGTAAACAGTAATATTTTCCATGGCTTTACTGTTTACAATTTTACTATAACATTGTCACCAAAGTTGTCTTATTGAATAATATCGTAACTTCTGTACCTTATGGTTAGAGCTTTTAGTTCGCCGACATCCACAATCGACTTGGCAACGACAGTAGCTGTAAATTGTTATAACTAAACAGTTTTAGATTCGTATGTAAACTCTTTAGTCTACATGCATTGATGAAAAATATTGTTGCAGCAACAAATTTTTGTGTTGCTTGAAACATGTTGCAAGCACACTTTACGCAGTAGCGCCACGGACATTCGTTACAGCAACATATTTACGTTGCATGTAATGTAACAACTGAACAACTCAACTGTGGAACTTTTACTATATAACCGAAGGTTAGTAAGTATCTTGGTACCTGCAGCAGTCTTCTTTCTCTATTTTAAATACTTCAAAAAGTTGACGCTAACTTTTTGGCCCAAGGCCGCCCAAAACGTCACCCTATGTAATTTTTTCTTCATATATTTGTTTTGTAACTTACAAGGTGTACTGTACTGTTGTATTCTATTTCTGGTATTCAAAAGATAACAAATGTTACCGCAGCTAATAGAACTATAAGAAAGTGTTTTAGAATGTTAAGTTATTCGACGTATATTCTCTCCAAGACCACTTGCACAGATAAGTGGTTCAATCAATTGGCTATGCGCCAGTAATGTCCGAGGTACTCCAAGTTTCTAAACTAGCGCATTAGGATTGAATTCCGGGGTGTTAGTGTGAATATATGTACCTACTTAAGTCGGTAAATATTTATACTTTGTGAGTTACTACTCGTATGCACGATAGGTATATATTTGATATTTGAAGATTTACCTCTCTTGTATTATTTTCTGAATCAATAAATCTGCACCTTATCTGTTATTTCGGTGTCGACTTCCTGTCTGACCTCCACTGCCCAGTAACTGGGTAATACCAAACCCTTTGGCATGTTAGATTCTGTCTTCTGAGTACCGTAATACCATTAATATTATATATCGTATTTTACCAGTTAATAGTGGAATGAAACTATACAGACAATGCGAAGTACGCCCTATAAACAACCAAGAACTATGCGGAACTGTAAACATCTACTGAAGAAGCTAATTTTAAGACCTCATGAAGACTAAAAAGTTTTTCAGTACAATTGGCTACAAAGGCATACGAACGAAAAGTTATCGTGAAAACATCTTGGCATATCGGTACTACCTGCTCCAACACATTAGTCCGGCAGTGCGAAGACACGAAAGCACTTCTCATATTGACACACCACTTGGTGCATCCACCGCAAGGCGACGAAGCGTCCTCGGACAGATGTGCAAACTCATCAAGGACATGCCAATATGCATGAGTGCGGAGTCGCGCTGACGCGACCCAACCGACATCAATTTCAATATTACCTTAGCAAATGTACTGACTAAACTTTGCTTCGCAACTTCTTTTAGAATGGACATTTGTCTGAAGCGATGTGAGGGAATCCATCACACAGATATATACGAAAATAGCAAGGCTGCAGCTTTGATAAATATAAAACGAAATATGGTTAGTGCGTACTGATTTATGATGCGCCTAACTGCATGGCAAATTCTACGTTAAACATAACTACAGGCCATTTACTGAGTGAATTTATTAGATTTAAATGATGTGTCGCATACAGCTTTTACATTCTCATATATCACGTTGCAGAACCAGCTACAAAATAAATCAAACAGCAAACATATTATTTGCTCGAAACTTGCATAAACCGCAAACCTACACTTAAGATTAGATTGAAAAAGGCTGCCATTTAATTTCGCATCACCGTCCGAGAGTTGTAATCATCGGCGGGGATATCTATAATCTAGGTAATTGTGATATTCTATATAAATTGCTTGTATGCACTATTATACGTTAATAGGTAGGCTAATCACCGGCGGCTCATTGGGAACATAATATACGATGTGTGGTTACAGCCCCGGCAACATTGTAAGGCGCAAGTAGTGGGGGGGAACAAGTTGCAGACGGTGAGACGGCCCACGGCAGACACCCGACAAATGACTAAATTGCCTCGGAACCAATAACGGTAAGATATTTTATGTGAGATAGTGTTACGTGTCGGGTGTCCATGCTGTTTGCAAGCTTGATAAACTTTATGAATTACAGATCAAGCTCAAGCTCGAGCAGCAGCAGCGACCTTGATTGCTTAAAATACAGCCAGAAATTATTTTGAAGTGTAGGAAATAGGTATTTTACTACATAGAAAAATATTTATTTTTAGACAGTTTATCGAACCCTTACCCTTAGATTAAAAAAACTATATTGAAGATAAAGCGCATCAAAGCTCGCGTAGTAACACGTGACGTCAGGCAAGTTTTCAACGCACTGTATTGTCTTAATGTTTTGTTTACGTAAAAAAATAACAAACATGTCCAATATTTTTTGATAATCTATCTGAAGGACTGATTTGTTTTTTTTTTTTTTCAGTAAACTATTGTGCGCAAAAGACGACTCTTAGATGTTAGCTCCAGTAATTTGAAATTCTGAACACACCACTATATTGATTTTAGGGCCTCAAATCTGCTATTACAATAGTGTCAAAATGGTCTATCATTGATTTCATAACAGTTGATTTTTACAAGTTTGGTAATCCACTCATAAAAGCGTCATTACGACTTTCCAATGGTCAACCACTGACACACACTCCTTTGAAAGAAATGACATAGAAAGGTAATCTTGTACATAATGACAAATGAATGACAGACGTATGCAATAATCTGCTAAAATTTTGACAGTTCCTTTGATCAGTGAAATCCTACCATTAGAACGTCATTGTGCAGTCATTGCCTTTAAAAGCGCGGTTATCGAAAAGTATTACGAGACCATTGACCGACCAATGATCGACCATTATGAATTTGGCAGAATAAGAAACTTTTAACAAAATGACAATAGGATCGTGTTGGAATAACAAAATTAATAAAAATAGCAGACTTTGGGCCCTGGACCAAGTCACAGTCAAAACGTTTTTTTTTTCAATACGTTTATTGTCATCGTTAACAGTTAACATAATAAAGTGAGTCTAGCGCCCATTCGCCAAAACACTATTTTCTCTTTGCAAATAATTTATTACTAACTCGCTTCAGCCAGCGGTTTCGCCGGCGTGAAAAATATGCCAATGACAAAACTACCGGAACGAAAAGTATCCTGTGTCCTATTCTGGGACTTGGCCGTCTAATGTCCATGTGCCAAGTTTCATCAAAATCACTTCAGCCGTTTAGACGTGAAAATTTAATAAACAGATACGAGTTACTCTCACATTTATAATATTACTAGCGACCCGCCCCGGCTTCGCACGGGTGCAATGTAGATAGATACTAATGTTTCCTCTACGATAATATGCATGTATTATACATATAAACCTTTCTCTCCAATCACTCTATCTATTAAAAAAAACCGCATCAAAATCCGTTGCGTAGTTTTGAAGATTTAAGCATACATAGGGATATAGGAACAGACAAAGCGATTTTGTTTTGTACTATGTAGTGATAGTACAGATTTATTGTAAAAGCTCTGAGAAACTCATAATGCAAATCTCCTAGTTTTATGCTAAGTCAAAATTTTGTTACTGTTTAATGTTAGTGTTTGTTTTGTGGACTGCTCACAAAACTGTACATCATAGTGACAGTAGTTGTGTAGCAACGCGTTGTCAGCGATTTCATCACGTAGGCGGTTTCTATTTACAATTAACTGTGATGTCCTCTTTACATAAGTCCCTTTCATAATTATCTTCAAGGCATACAATTACTGTTATTCTGTCGTAGTAGTAGTAGGTAATACCTTTACGGCTTCAATATATTTCAGGATTCATTAATTATTTTTTTTTATTATATACAGGGTTATTTGTAAAACACCAACAACCTCTTAAGGGGTCATTGTACTAATAATTATGAACAACTTTTATTATGGGACCAAACCTGAAATCACGAAAAAAAATCAGCTGTTCCTTACATTTTGATTAGTTCATAGAAATACAAACATAAATGTAAGGAACAGCTGATTTTTTTTCATGATTTCAGGTTTTGTAATAGAAAAACAGACTATATTATCCTTAGAAATAATTAGATCAGCTTATTATTCGGCGCTTTTTTAGAAGCAGTAAGTTTACTGCTTCTTGTGAGGCTGTAGTTTCATTTTATATTGCAATTTTTTAAATAAATAAATTTCAATAGCTTGTACGGTCTCTACCTATGGCACAATATGATACAGGATACACCAAGATTTACTGATCTCAGTCCCATATAACATTACAATCCCGGGTCAGATGTTACTATAATTAATGATAACCACATGCCCTGAGGATTGCACACCTAGGAAATTAAGTACCTTATGCGAAAGAGAACCTTCACTGCTTTTCATACTTCGATGACCAGACGATGCATGTATGATGAATGTATTATTCCGCTTATACTACGCCTTATTATTCGAACAAAATAAAAACAAAATTATTGTAATGTATTAAAATTATTAACAAAATAAAAAAACGGGAAAATATAAAGGACGGCATTGTATTATATTCAAAGTTAGTGTGAACATCGAATGCAAAGGGCCTTATTACTGGGGACCTTGTATAAATGATTGATGACACAAGCCTCCACACTACAGGTGGGTAGGTATGGAAGGTACACAAATAATGACTCATTCAGACGTCTGGGGTCTATAAGACTCGTGACAAATGCCTGAGCATTTATGAGCAATCGATTTAAAGATCAACATTTTCGGAGATGTTAAGGATTTGTAAATAAGAGATACTTTACATTTCATATTGCATTGAACTTATTTACTCGTGTATGCGGTCATGCTTGTGTTGGTGTAACCACCACGCTAAATCTAGCGTGCGTGGTAGGTTCATTAACCTACAATGCTATTCTGTAAACATCCCATCGTGAAAACTTTGCTAAATTGAGCTTTCAACTCATATCACCTTTTTTAATCCGAAATCATCAAATGACTCCTTCCGCTATGGGCAGAGTGGAAGGGAGTGTCAGACTCTTACTGACGATAATCTACCCGTATTCCTCCTAGTGCCCTTTGCGTTCCAGGGCTGCGGTGACTCTTTCGAACAAATTCCGCAGCCCTTGCATGCACTGTCCTTATCGGATCGTCAGTCACCCATAGTTCGCCATCCGCAGGCCCACGCCTATGGTGGCCAGAAATCGCCCTGCGACTCCAGACGCCCGGGGCGTGAGGTTTCCCTCTCCCTCGCGCTATCCCTCTTCCTTCTTCCGTAGCATTACGGTTTAGCAGAAGGAGGTGACCGCTTCCCATGCCTCCTCGCTCCGCACCATGGATTGAACTAGGGCCGAAAGCGAGAGGTCGCCGCCGCCAATCGACGAGGATATGGCGTTGATCCGCCCAAGCATCGAAGACCTCCACCATCTGCTTCTTCCGTGTTCTCCGGGCGATCCACACAGTGATGACACGGACGGACGTGTCCTCCCGCCGAATTCGAAACAGGTACCTCCCGAAACATCCGTGTCCGGTGAGTACCAGCGTCAGGCGGAAGGTGAGGACGCCGTGACGACTCTCCAACTACTCCTCAAAGAGGGAACTTTGCGCCACAATGGTGGCGTGCCCAAACTCACATCACCTAACAATTCACTTTGACCCTCTGTGTTCGAAAAGAAATCGTAGTAACAGTGTTTAGCCGTGGCATTGCTGTAAATTATTTACTTCAACTATTTGCGTAATCTTCAAGCACAAACTGGCACGAGTTCGGTACGAATCGTGATTACTGACATACTGGCACATCACACGGTCATCGGTGGGAGTGATCTGTGACACACGGTGCTTACGCGGCTCGTTTATTTGCGTTAAATAGCTCTGCCCTTGTGACGTCTAAATGCACCAATAATTGCATCGTCGCGACTACGCGCAGATGTGTGAGACGCCCTAATAAGGAACCGCATACATTAGTAATGTTTGCATCGGAATACGCGTAAATTAGCTCTAGGATAAGATATGTGTAGACTTATTTTATGCGTTTTAGATTCGCGATTTAATTGGGGTTGGGAAATTATAATGCAAGCGCCTTGTGGCAGGTGTTTGTAGCCGAGACGAACTTGGTTCCCATAAATCTTTCATGTCTAGTTTATTTATTTCCTTATTTAGCTTAATTTTAAAAACTGTTCTGCACCTTAACTGTGTAGCAGCCAATGAAGCACATTAAATGAATTTAACTTCACAGAAAATTATTAGGTACGATAGATTTTATAGAGGTTGTTTCAGAAGTGCCTGGTCATATTAAAGGGTGATGTGAAGAAAATAGCACACCAGAAAAAAATACGTTTTTAAGCAATTTGTTACAGATGGTGACGCTTAGTCCAATCACAAATTTGATGTCACCAACACACTTTTTTATTATAGATATTTTTTCCTTAATTTATATCAGCTACCCAACATCACCCTTAAATATGACCTTGCACTTACTTCAGCGACACCCTGTATTGTTCAATTTTAAAAAGTTACTCCTAGTTTTGCCCGGTTACATCTGTTTGTTTAATGATTTACAACATTTCTAGCTACGCACGCATAAAAGTTGTTCACCAAAATATTATACGGCAAATTCAAACACATTTGGCCACAAAAACCTGCAACATCGTCCTGTAACTAAGTACATATAGGTGCATATTTATATGGCACAGCATGTTAACGTCACAGTGTGCACAAGTTAATGGCAGGCCATCACTCCGGCTCTAATGCGTTGCGCCTGCGACGCCAAATAAAACAAGTGCGCAAATTGTTTTAAATGGGCAGGTAGGCTCACGCCCGGCTGACCTACAGACGGAGCTTATTGCCAAAAACGAGGAAAAAATTCGGTTTTAGAGTACCGTGTGGGATATTGAAAATATCGTGGCCACATTCCACTATACATATTTTCAATATCCCAATATTTTGTGGAATAAATTAAATGAGAAAATAGTTTCGCAACAGTCTTTGTTACGAATGAAGCAGTTATTTTTATGAACTTTTACAAGATAAACATCCTTACTAATATTATAAATGTGAAAGCGTGGATGTTTGTTACGCTTTCACGCAAAAACTACTTGACGAATGATCATGAAACTTTGTACACATATTCTGGGAGGTACTAGAAGTAACATAGGATACTTTTTCGCGGGCGAAGCTGCGGGCAGCAGCTAGTAATAAATAAAATTTAGGTTTTTTTTTCTTAATCTGCAGTAATATGCCTAAACAAGTAGTATACATTTCCTGCTAAAAGAGACAATTATTTTATTTTTCGGAGATATCTAAATTAATATTATAAAGAGGAAACATTTGGTTGTTTTTTTTGTTTGTTTGCATTGAATAGGCTCCGAAACTACTTGACTGATTTGAAAAATTATTTCACTATTGGGAAGCTATACTATGCCCGGGTGACATAGGCTATATTTTATCCCCATATTCCCACAGGAACGGAAACTACGCGGGTGAAACCGCGAGGCGCTGCTAGTGTAAGAATATAAGAGTATAGCCGAAGTTCAATTTGGTTGACGATAATCATTTCTTAAAAATAAGGTACCTTATTTTTCTTTAAAATAAAATAACTGGTATGGCTTGCTTACCATAAAAATAAATTGGATAAATTTTGGATTCGCATATTATATTGTTGTTATTTCCATACGATACCGATCACCTGATAAATATTATCTAAAACTGCATTTTTTCAAATGAATGGAGTCACAAAAACAAGGTACTAAATTTTTATGACCACAATGTCTGTGCTTAGGACGTAATAAAACAGAAATAAGATCCAACGAAGTATCCTTTCTTGACACTTTAAATTGTCGAACGAACAAAATCGGAAAAATAACTTTAAAGTTATCAATGAGTTATTACGAGTACGACGCTTTTAAAATGGCAATTGTTTAGATTCCTGAAAAATATAATTCAGTCCGTCATTTAGGTACCTAAAATATTGGATATATATATGACTTTGTCAATTAAAAAAAATTAAGACGATATAGTGGAAAAAGGCTAGGCAGATGATGAGTGCATTGCAATTTCGTGTAACAACACGCCTTCATTATCTTTTCTCCTACAAGTGACGTCACAAGCTCTCACTCCCAAACTTTGATGCGCTTTATCTTTCTTATTTTCTATGTATAAAAAAATATGAGTCCAAATTTATTTAATGGTCTTAATGACGACCATAACAGGATTATTATTATTTTATCTAGGAATTTTCCCATCCCGATTTCAAAATTTGTTGATAAAAAAAACAGTGCGAGTCTCTTTCTAATGCTCGCTGTGTCATTTTTACGGCCAGTCACTGTAAAATACGAGTGTGTCATTAAATCGGACTCACACTTGACCGAAGTCTTCAGGTTTTACGATTCCGTAGCAAAAGCAAGGTTAAAGATATTTGGTCTGGACTAATTAGTCACGTCAAAACAAAATGGAGTTATAATTCATTTTGTAGTCTACACTTTACTGGACGGAAGATAATGGGTCGGTTTATTTTTTCTTGAAACCTTTACGACCCGACATTCCTTCGTAATATTAGTTTTGACCTACTCGCATTCTTTGGGATGTTGCACTTTGATTTTCCTTATCGGTATACTGCTAATGTGTGCAACGGTAGTGTCTTTACAATGCCAAGATGGGTGGGCCCCTTCTTGGCATTGTAAAGACACTACCGTTTCTCGTTTCTTCTATTCTGATTGATTGAGATTTTAGATTCTCTGATACGAACGAAATAGACTTTAGCATTTTGTGACTATAGTCAACAAACAGCGATAACTACATAACGTCGCGGACAAGAAAATAGATTATTCAACTATTGTCAATTAAGTTTTCTCACAGACTTTTTAATAACATGAGGTGTGACTTTTTCTTGGATTAGAAATCCTCGAATGAGTCCTTCCGCTCTTGGCGGAGCGGCAGGGAGTCATCATCATCATCATCAACAGCCTGTTGCAGTCCACTGCTGGACATAGGCCTCTCCAATTGCACGCCACTTAGATCTATTATCTATCTCACGGCAGGGAGTGTCAGACTCTTATTGACTAAAACCCCCCATCCGTGTTCTTCCAAATGCCCTTTACGTTCCAGAGCCGCGGTGACTCTTTCGAACAATTCAGACCTTAAGCTAGTAATTAGAAGAGGCTTACCGGCTCCGTCTCTCCCTGACTCTCCTTGCCGAGTCCTTCGCCTTTGTTCCAGCCCATCTTCTCCAACATCTTAAAGCCTTTGCTCTCAGGTGCTATAGACCTGTCAAAAAACATCTTTTTGTTAGAATTGAATGACAGTTTGGTTGAAATAAAAAGAAAAAACATATTTTTGTTCCAACCAAACTGTCATTAAATTCTAGGATTAGACTCACAGTAACAAGGTCACAAACATTTTAGTAGAGGTAAAAGAATAGCCTCTCATTGTTCATCACACACATTGATGGAAGGTCTGTTACATTTTCAAACTCATGGAATACACTACTGGAAAAAATTAAGGATCGACATTACGGCCTGTTGAAAATTTCCCAAAAAATTGGATTTTTTATCCCTTAATTTTTTCCAGTAGTTAACTAAGGTAAAGATTCACAGAGCGAACATAGATTTTACTCAAGCCAGTATCGTTTATTACGATGGTATCTTACCCGTATGATTGTATTGTGCATATTCTAGTAAATGAGTTTGAAATAGAATGTTTGTTCTGTCTTTAGTTTCAGAGTTATCAATCAATAGCCTTTTCCTAACTATGTTGTGGTCTACTTCCAATCTAAGCGAATCAAAGCAATCTGCAGCTGAATACTTTTACATGGAGCGACTTCCTATCTGACCTACACAGCCCAGTAGGTAACTGAGTATACCCTTGGACAGTCTGGTGTCAGAGTTTTCCACTTCTAACTACCCATAGCGACAGTCAAAGATATTTTAATTAGATCCGAAACTAACGGCTTACAAACTTTACAATGCTGGTTGATCACCCATTTACGCACCGACCTCGGCAAGCGTCGCTTAAAGTCTTACTTTCAGTCGACTAGTCGACCAATACGCAAGTTCTACTAACGTGTTAACATCCGTGCTCTGCGTCTTCTCGGAGTGATGCGAGGAGCCCACCGTCTCGCGCCGCGCCTGCGCCCTGTCGTTGTAGGCCGTCTCTTCGATGGCCAGCGGCTTCGGCGCGTATTTGTTCTTCAGGCGGGCCAGTTCCAGCTGATGCTGCTTCTGAACGTTGCACGTGCGCGTGTACGCGACTTTCTTCTCTTTTTCTATTGCTGTAGGGATGGTTTTTGGTTAGCTATTAAATATTTGCATAAACATCGTTGTCTTATTTTATATAACAGCAGAATTTATGCGAATCACGTGTTCTACACAATTCAATATCGCGTAAAATGAAATAAATAATAGTTTAACTAAATTTTGCCTTTTCGGTTTATAAAGGACTAGCACTTCGCCCGCAAAAATGTGCAGATGACAGTCAAAACAATGCCACTCTCTACACGCTCTTAAAGGTTGAATTTCGACAATTCCTTTATTAGCGCTCACATAAATCATAAAAGGAAGCCTTGTGCCAAACACGTTCACTTTCCGCGACACTACTAGGGACTTGCACAGCGGTGTCGGCTGTACGTTGATATTTCAGTCAGTGAGTTTTCCTGACCATAGTAAAGACACTTTTTTTTTTGGATGGGAAGTCATCGATTGACTTCTCCCGCTCTGGGCGGAGCGGAAGGGAGTGTCAGACTCTTACTGACTAAAACCCATCCGTGGTCCTTCTTGTGCCCTTTGCGTTCCAGGGCCGCGGTGACTGTTTCGAACAAATTCCGTAACATAGTAAAGACACTTACCTTCCATTAAAAGTCCAGGTTCGCAGTGTCCACAGGTATCGTTGCCAGGATGTATATGACATAGTAGCTTTGTCTCGCCTAACTGTAGGGTGCTACCGTGCACTATCTGAGCAAAACAAAAAGGAACTAGAGGCTTATTTGTTAAAAAACATTTATGACATGTACTCAATAGCTGAATTAAACCTTACCTCCATGGGTTTGCTCATAACTTGGCTCTCTGACATCCGTGTCCCGTTGAGTATCGTCCCGTTCTTAGAGCCCAGGTCTATCGCCACGTACAAGTTGCGCGACGAGTCGAATTGTATATCCAGGTGATTCTAGAACCAATACGAAAATTATATAAAGTCTTAATAGTTATTTTTAACAGACTTCCAAAAAAAGGAGGAGGTGCTCAAGTCGACTGTATTTTTTCGACTACATTGATGGTGTTCTCAATCACTTTTGTCGACGTAAAATGAAAAAATAAAATTGTACACGATGGTTTAGAAGAGCATCTTAGTATCTCAAGGTGGTCCCTTCTAGTTTGGTGAAAATCTGATGAAGAACAGAGATAAGAGACGGAACTCTTCAATAAATTTAGCAAATCTTTCGGGATTGCTTAAATCGCATGTTTGTTTATTGTTTACACCAATTTATACCACGCTGGTAAAACAGCGGATGCCGACTCTTGATTTTCGTGCGTAGCTTACTCCGCATCCGCTATTTACACAGCAGTACTCTGCTGTGTCATCTGCGAATGTGTAATTTCTGACTGGTAGGTCATGAGTGAATAAGAGCTATAAAATTGGTCCCAGAATGCTGCCTTGGAGGATTTCTGCTTTGATGTCAGTTCTTTCATTTCCATGCTTCACATAAAGACGACGCCGAGTTCAGTAGGATTGGATTAATACGAGATATTCGGGGAAGGGTTTACAGTATTTAATATAGAAACTAGAACTTCGTGCCATACTCGGTAAAAAGCTTGTGAGATATCGAGAAAAGTAACCATACAGTACTTCTTGCTTTTAGTAACTGATGCTTGTGATGATTTGTGTAAGGGATGTCTGGTTTCTTGCCATTTCTTCCTGACTCGCATCTTTTTTTGCACCAGCTCCTTTACAAATCGCGTGGCGCGTTCTTTACGGATTTCATTTCGATTCGATTCATTACGGATGGAGTAAAATTCTTTAATAAATCTTCCATCCGTAATGTCATTGTCAGTTCCCAATGCAATTTTCCCACATAAATCTTCAATTTGTAAAGGAGCTACCTCCGAGAATCCCTCCGAGAGAGGAAATCCCTCCGAGAATCCTCAGAAAACTGAATACATACATTCAGTTTTCTGAGGATTCTCTGAGGGATTTATTAAAGAATTTTACTCCATCCGTAATGTCATTGTCAGTTCCCAATGCAATTTGAGTATTCATGGCATCAATTGTGTATATAATCAATACTTTGTAAATCTTTAGAAACATATTTTTTTGCTTATTCATCCCTCAACTTGAAAGAAGTTAATACAAAGATCACTTACCCTAGAAACATTATGGTCTCTAAGCAGTATGGTGTGCTGCTCCCCCTCCCTGCCGACGGTGCCGCCATCTTTGGTCACGATGAACAGGTTGCCCACGCGCAGCTTCGGCAACGACGTCTCGCGCACGATCACGCGCATGCACGGCGGGTGGTGCTTGGCTATGGATTCTGGACAAATAAAGTATGATTGTTTTAGTTCCTTGACAGTATGTGTGTCATAAACAATCACAAACATTGATATCCAAATAACCAGTATGTACAGGAACAGTCCAAAGGGGTCACGAAGATCAAAACATTCCCAAAATCATCCAAACTGACCACATTTTTTTGAAATGGTATTTAGGAATAGAAATTTAGAATTGTAGAAGGCAATAAAGAGACTAGTAAATGTCAAATGCATAACGTTACATACATTTTAGCCTCCTTTAGACATTCATTGAGCACATTCCAAATATACATTTTTTCACTTATATCATGTTCATAATCCTTAACGCATTAATTCCGCTTTTGTACAGTGTTTTTCTTAATATATTGCAAAAATTTTCAAACAATATGAAATATTTATTAGCCTTGCCTTTTGAAAACAAACCATTGACTCCTATGTAGGCAATTGATCAAGTAGGTACCTATATATTAAAAATATTGATTTTATCATTCACAGCTGTGAAAAAATTACCATCATCAGTAGCTGTTGAAGTGCTAATGATTGACTTATTGTCTTCATCTTCATCATCAGAATTTTCAGTACTTGTATCACTGCATTCACCATCTTCTAACTCTTCCGGCACAGCAGTGGTACCATTAGAATCATCTTTTTTCTCTTCATCATTAACAGAAGTTTCTATTTCATCATTTACTTCTGCTTTTTCTTTTGCTGTCTCAGTAGCATCATCTTCTTTTGTCTTATCCTCAGAAGAATCTTTCTTTACCTTCTTCATATTATTCTTCTTTCGTTTAGGTTTCTTTGCTTTGTCTTTTCCACTGTCTTCTTTGTCCTGTAATATAACATTTAGAATGTTGGTATGGGTGTAACCGTTCATCATTTAATTACCTAAGGCGGCTTGGCCTCGGAGTGAAACCTGTGATAAGTTTTTCGTAAGGTTTTCAATGTCGTCTTCTGTTTTTCTTTCCTGAAAACATAATACAGTTTTTCAGTATGTTAAAATTATAAAATGTAATTAAAACCCATTAGAAGGAACTTGAAATATTTATTTACCACTTCAACACTAACCTCTTTTTCTAAAATGATGCTCAAACATTTGATGAATACAATAATAAAATCAATTTTTGTAAATATAGGGTACATTTTTCAAGTGTGAGTGAATGGCCAAATCCATAACTCCGAGGAATAGCGAAAAACACTCAGAGGAGTGACGAGCCTGATATTGAGGAAAAATAAAACTGCATCAATAGACTTTTTAAAAATCAATGTTCCTAATGATGAATTGAACCTGTTGACTTTGGAAAATATAAACACATACTGTATTATAATTAGAGACTTGATATTCAGATGCATGTTTGCCAAAAGTTAAGATGTTGGCTATTATAGAAAGCACAGATCCGATTTGGCCATCCACACCCACTTGAAAAATTCACCCTGTATAGTTCTATGATACATTCAAATATAACAACACTGAATGCCATATCTACATACCATTTTATGTTTTCTAGCTTTCCTCTTTTCGTGAGCCAGTAATGCTGTGTTAGGGGAACTCCTGTCTGGATATGAGTGGAAAACAAAGTTCTTCTTATCCTCTGAGTAGTAGTAGTAACATTCTGTATCCGTGTGGTAGTACAGCCCTAACTCCTGAAAATAAGAAAATGTGCCATGGCAAAATTGCTCTTGTAACTAAACACAAAAGAACTTCAATTGAAAAGTAAATGATGTACTCGTATCTTGTTACTAATATGTTTTCTATTACAATGGCAGAGAAATGACACAAGAGATTTGTTTTAATTGAAAGGATGAGTTATTAGGGAACAACCTTTTGTCGAAGTTCAGGACACTTTCCTAATATAGGGAAAACTATATTTATTTCATTTATGTAATACTAATAATGGACTCATCATTGGCCTAGCCTTCACCCGACAATCCAATCCAATAGTAACAATAGTTGGAGTCTACTTCCAGTCAAACCAGAATAAGCTAAATGCCACTATTTTATGAGGAGCTATGTCAGTATCTCTACTTAAAATACCCAGTAACTGGGTAACACAGCACTTTTAGCAAAGACTAATACCTATCCGATCAGATGTATCATAAAATCTATGTAACTTTGGCCCAACTATGTTAGGGTTGGCTACCAGGCTAATCAGATATAGCTAAAAACTGGTATTGTAGGTACATGGAGTGGCAGTCGCCTATCTAACCACCACTTCACAATCCAGTTAACGGGTAAAGAAAGCTTTGAAGATAGTCGCGGCATACAAATATAGTGAACCATTTTAATGAATACGTATTCATCATGTTGTAGTCTTATTTTTATATCTTACCGAGTTATAATAATAACCAGTCTTATAGTCATAGTACATTCCTGCTGACTCCACATACACCATTCCAGATTCCTTCATAGCATCCTGTGCAACCTCGGCCACTTGCTCTGCTATGCTTTTACTTTCCTTATCATCATTTATATTCCATCCTGAGTCCTCTGGCTTTTCTTCTGGATTAAGTTCTTTTGGTTCTTTCTGTTTTGTCTTCCTTATATTTTCTTCTGTTTGTGATGTTTGGTCCTTAGTTTCTGTTGATTTTGAATTAGCGGGTTTTGTTTCACTTGACTTTGGAGTTTCATTACACTCCGTTTGTTTTGTTTGATCTTCATCTGTATCTGTGCTTGGTATTATAATATCAGTGTTAGTACCACTGTCTATAAGTTCTATTATAGATTTTACATTTTTATTTGTATTTTCAAGAACCTGCAAAATTGCATATGTATATTATAAGTACAGTATTTGTACATATATAAATTTCATGTTGCATTCAATTTTTTCTTTTTTGTTCATTTTGCAAGCGAAACTGCGAATAAATACTGCAAAAGTATGGTCAAAGCAACAAAATTATAGGATGTTTATTTACCTTTTCATCTATTTCACACTTCAGCTTTTTTAGCATAATCATTTTCTGTTTGAGACGAAATTTCAGTTTTAGTATTAGCATCAGAATTTCAGGCCTGTATCTAAGAGATAATCGAAGACTCCTCAAGTTGAATCTATGTTTTGGCTTTTTGCTTCGTGATTCCGTCGTCATTATGTCTAGGTTTGGGGAACTCAACTCAAGTAAAACCAGTTATGGAGCACTGCTATAAGATAGAACACGAAATAAACACAAAATTATTAAAACTGATTAGGTATTTTATTCTACAACAAAATTATCGAAAACTGCTTTTCTTGAGTTTTTGACCGTGGTTTTGAACTTTGACTAGCAAATAGAATGTCACTGTCAGCGTGTCAGCGACAGTTGTTGATCCGTTTTTATTATTTATTGACCTGGCTACTGAGGTTTTTAAGTTATTCATTGTTTTTTGTTTTCGTTTATTTATTTATATGACACACGGGCATGGTACATGGTAGGATTTATTAAATAATATGTAGTTTTATTATATGTTGTCTTTTTGGGGCAACAAGCATTGTATAGTCTCTAAGGATGTAAATAAATGTGTCTAGGCCGGATTGAAACAATAGCAGAACTAAAGTTGTGTCAAAGGGCAAAGTAATAAATCAGCTGCATCTGATCCTGAGATTGCTATTGACATTTTGAAGCTAGAGGCGCTTGTTAGAATATTTCCAAGATTCTAACTGGCGCCTCTAGTGTCAACATTTTGAAGCTTCGCCGCACATGAATTGTTACATTACGGCCTTATAGCTTACAAATATGCACTGCCAATGGTTTTCTACCACTGATGTTAGATACAGATACAATATGTTCCCACGTAGTTCGTGCTACAGGGCGGTTGGCACACTAGGTAGTCGCTGCTACTTTAATTGACTTGAGACGTGTCGACTGGTCCCACCACTCTTGATTCCCTAATCGCTTAACTAGGTTTTCTCGAATGAAAAGTACGCAAAATAAACGACTTCGAAAATAACGATAAGATGGTTGAAAAATCAAATAGCTTCTTAGGCCTCCCTTTCGAGATGTCTAAAGCCTTGAGATCAGCCGAGTGGCGATTAATATCGGACCGCTTCGCTTCTGACTGCTGAATCTGGATCGAGTTCGATTCCTCCAGCGGTAGGCAGTAGTGGAAGAGATCTCATCCACTACCGGATGTAGTCATGTGTTAGCAGTAAACTACCTGGATAGTAGCAGGTATTAAAACGCCATACATATCACTGCTGTTGTTGACACTGAATGTTGAGATAAATAAACAAAAAGGACTTAAAAGGACGCTTTATCTCTTCCCCATACAAAATTGCACTTCCCAAGATCTGTCTTTGTTCCAGGTTCAGGATGAGTTGTGTGTACTTTAATGCATATCGTGTGCAGTGGTAATAAAACGCTTCAACCAATCTCAGAAAATGAAACATTTCATCTCTAGACCAATTTTTATTTATTTAAAATAAAAAGCTCATTAAATAATTACATAAATTATGTGCGTTTATAATTAGAACGGTATAAAAGAAAATAATGTAGCTAGTACGGATAAGTTTGAAAGAATTAAAATGGTACGGTGTTACATGGACATTTAAGTACTCCTATTACACAACTTGAGAAGCAAAGAATGGACAAATGAAAATTTGAATGTATCTGGCCTATAAAATTGTATATTAATAACACTAAAAAGATCTATAAATGCAAAACTCTAAATGAGTATACAGTAGAAAAAAATACATCCAAAGGAAAAGTTATCATTATAGCTCATTTCGTTCAAGTCCCTAAGTTTACACAATTTGTTAACCTTACAACTATGGTAATATTAGACAAGTACAAAATGATATTCCATCCTTAAAAATATCTATTCGTAGCCTATAACTAGAGTCAGTTGTATATTCATTACAATAGTATGTTAATTGTAATTCAAGGTTTACACACCAGCTAATCATGATCGATTCATGCATTATAAACAGCGATTCGTTAAAATGGCGCTGCGACGGTGACGTCACGCCGCCGACTCCACAGTAACCTCATATGTACTTCACACACACACACGCACTACCTATAAATATAACGTGTATGGAAGATCTACGCTAAAGGCTAAAATGTTACACTTTCGATATGTTTTATTTTAAATTACATTAAATAACAACTGTGAAACAATGGCACATTTTTAGCCAAACACTTTAATTACTGCTGTTTTGGTACGTTAGCAAATAAATAAGTTGTAGTATTAGGAAATTGACATTATGTCAACGTGAATTATTTTTTAGAATAAATAATTTGTATTGTTGTCACGAATATTAAGAGCATTCAGTTCACATAGTTCAATAATATTCGTATGGATCACAATTCTCTCTCTACTGCCTTTTGTAAATGATTTAAAATTTCAATGCGAAACCATTCACACATTCGATTGAACTTCGGCTTATTCTAAGAGCTAATGTAACATCATCTACTTCAACAATAACACTAGGTACTTTATCTCATTGTGAAGTCTCCAGTTTTTACATAATTGAAAAATCGACATCACGTTACCCTAATAGTCAGGTATATTTAGTGACGTACTTACATTGTAAGAAATTCGTACTCACATTGAACTGTGCACAATTCCTCGTTTCGTCGACGTCGGGTACTCTGCCCTACTTAATTTATAAATGCATCTCATTATAAGTGCGTTAAATGCTGTCGGAAGTTTTAATATTATAAGACAGCTCACGAGAGTTAGATAAATAAATATACCATAGAAAATAACTGCGGGTGCTCGCGTCGACTAGTGAAACCGTATCGCAGTTAATAATCGAAAGTATTTCGTAAAGATGACTCGACAATGTTGACGTTACGTGTTCATAAGCCCCCGGTGTTGTGTCGTCACACGCAAGATCTACGTCGCGTACATACTAGGCGGGGGCGCGCGGGGAGCGCGGGGCGGGGCACGCTTAGGGGGGCACGTAGGGGGGCGGCTTGCGGTAGGTGGGCGTGGCCTTGGGGCGCGGGGGGGTGCGCGAGGCGGCGAAGGGCGGCGGCGGGCGGTAGGGCGCGTCGTCGTGCGCGCGGTAGTCGGGCGCGGGCGGCAGCAGCGGCGGCTTCTCCTCGCGCATGATCACGGGCGACTTGTGCACGGGCTCGGCGTCGCCGCGCTCTTCTAACTCGTCCTGGAAGATGACTGGTATGCCCTTCGAGCGGAAGGCTTGCCGCTCCTCCTCGTCGCCGACGCTCATTTTACCTGCAAGGACACATAATTACGTTTTGTAAAGAGAATGATGACAGCAAAAGCGATCGCATTACTGTTTTCTATCACTATATTAGATTATATGTGCACAAAATAGATAGGTACACAAAGCCGGCTCCATATGAAAGGCGAAAACAGCCGTGTGAACACCCAAGATAAGACCTACGTGAAGCGAATACCAGTCAGTAGCTATTGCGCTTGCACTCGCTGTATGTCGACGCTTGCCTTTTTGCGTTACTCGCTGTATGGTGCCCATCTACTATACCTATATATTTTGTGGTCCTGTGCTACAATTTTGAGTCATTTATATCCGGTACATGTGCTATGAATTTGTGATGTTCATATTATTCGAAACTGAGCCGATGGTGGCGCACCCTGTTACGGAACAGTTAAACTATTTTCGCAGTGAGACTCATAACACCAAATGTATTTACATTAACTTTTATAGAATAGCGATTAACTTTCAAGCGGTTAGTATTTAAAAAATTGTGTACTTTAGCATTGGCAAGCGATACTGTGAGGTTATTGTTCGATAAAACTTAGCGCACAACTTTGTTGTATAACATAATTCCAATTACGTGAAAAGCAATGATTCTTAATCAAAATAATGTGGAACACTAATATATTGGTTTTTATCTTTTTAAATCACCTTATTATTCAAGCATTGTCACCTCCTACAGAATTAAACTAGATGTTAGTTAACCCTTGTTATGCTTTTATCCATAAATCATCATTTATTTTATACGTACGACTGTTAGGCTAGGCGCGCATAAAACTAGTAATGACCAGGATATTTACTGGCAGATGTAACGGACACTAGATTTAAAGCAAATATGCATTGTAACAAACCCCTATCTCTAGGTTTGTTGGATTCTTAACGCTCATCTGCCCGCAGAGAGTTGAAAATGCAGTGCCCAGTTATCAGACGCCGCGTTAGAAAAGTGCCAGCAGTTAATGCTCGCCTAACGTAACCAAACAATTCAACAATATGTCAACCTATGTTACCTGTCCTCCTTCGCCTGTAAAGCACGCAGGCGATGATAGCAGCCAACAATATCATACACACGATGACAATGGCCGGTATGATGAATGTCACCAAGTAGTTCGGATCAGCTGCTGCCTTATTATTCTGTAGGTTCGATGACCCCGTGTGCACCTGTGTGGGTGTCTTAGGTATCTTAGTATTTTGTTCGGCGCATAGACCGAGGGGAATGAGCCTTATAGACATGACCTTAAGGTCTTTATCGAATATGTGGTCGACGTTCTCTTTTAAAGCGCCGCCCGTAGAGCCTCGTTCGTCAACTATGATCATTTTGCGTAGTTCCTCGATCTCTTTTTTAGGGCATCGGTCCATTGGTAGACTTGTGTTGTACCTGGAAATGAAAGGAGTGTTGTTTCGTTTCGTGAAATCATGAAACAATAAAATGTTAAAAACGGGAAGGGCACACGATTGGCCGCTGTGTTGTGCTTGGGGTAAGCTGAATTTAAGGAGTGAACTTTTAGGCTGTATGATAAAATTTACTTGTTTAGTCAAATAATAAGTTGGAAATACGCCTTAGCTATACGAATAATTCAAGTATTTCCTTTGGCATATTTTGTGCGTATGAGTCCGATGTCTACCATACGATGCGTACAAGGGGCGCGTCGCGGTACGTTTTGCGGTTGATGGATTTTTGAAGTATATTTTCATAACTCACCATATGATGGTAGTAGGATTATTAGTGATGCTCTGTATCCGGATGTTCTCGGTCTCCTTCTGTCCGAACAAGGCGGCCAGCTTCTCGACCACCTTGCGCTTATTATTCGCATCGTAGGCGAGCATCGGGAACGGGTATTCCATCGTCATCTGGAACTCCACCGTGGGCCTGATGGTCGGCGCCTTCGCTACTTCCACTACTAAACTGTCATGGGCACTCTTCTTGCTCGAGTCTTCGGCAATCTGGAATTATGAAAGGTAAATTATCACAAATTAAATGCAATTCAAGTAATGTCATTAGTTGTCGGTAATTTAAATTTGAGAATGAAAACAATATATCTAGTTCTAATTTGTTTTTTTTTTTGTCGGTAATTTATTTAACTAATAAAATATTAATAAGTGATAATAAGAAGCATATTCTTATTATTATTTATTCATATTTTAGGCCGAAGGACGCTAAGAGTTACTGACGTATATCCCTCCTATTCAAACCTTTTGAAAGGCTTTTACTAAACCGCCTTACGCCCATCATCGCACCGAATGTCATCCCAGAGCAAACTGGCTTTAATAGGCCATAGCGTTAAATGATACCTGTCGCATCGTAACTCCTGGGTCTCACAATTTTGTACCCATTGGTGGGTGTAGCTCCACCGGATGTCTCACCTCAAAATAGCTAGCCGCATTGAGAAAAGGAAACAGGTACGAGACGGCCGTCACCCCCCTGTATGGCCACCAACTAAAACCTGACCGTCTAAAAGAACGTCGGTGGACAGTTCGGCAGACGAGAGTTGTGCACTGTGGAGGCTCAAACGGGTCCCTCCTCACATCACCAACTCAGCAGAAGATCTAATACCTGGACGCGAACTGCAGAGGCCAATTTAGAAATTTCTTAACTGACTGTGGATCCAGGCTAGCCGATTTAAAAATAATCTGACCAAATAGGCATTCTTCACCGATCCCAAACGCATTGGCAATGCGGAGCTCTTAAACAGAGCATGCGTCATCTTCAAAAGGGTTACATAGATGGACTTCCGATTTAACCAGCGTTACGAGTTTTGCTCATAACGTAGCGAGAGCTATAGAACACAATACAGCGTGTGAGTGCGACTGACCAGCTGGTAGGACACGCTGCCCTCGTCGCTGGGCGCGGGCAGGCCGTAGAACTCCTGGTTCTTGGCGTCGAACTGCAGCCAGTGGCCCGCCGGCAGCTCCGTGCGGTCGCTGTAGCGCAGCGACAGCGCCAGGTTGCGCGTGCCGCCGTCCTCGGGGTCGAAGAACGTGTCCTGGGATCAAGGAAGAGGTCATCTAACTTGTTGTGTTTACTGTTATGTATTTTCATATTGTGTGCCTTGGAATGTGTGAAATGAACAGAATTTAATTATTTTTGTATGTGTTTTTTCATTTGTTTGGATAGGTCTTTGCCGCGCTGTTGTTGTTAAATTGTTTCTGCTAGTTTGGCTTTTTGATGTGGTTGAAGAAACCAACTGATTGGCCCAATCAGTAAATCAGTTAATCAGTGGTGAAAAGTACAAGCTAAGCTTGAAAACGACTTCAAAAGACTCTCGTTACTAGTCTCATTATTAGGTATAAACGCGAAAGTTTGTAAGTATGGATGGATTATTTATTACTCTTTCATGCAAAAGCTACTGAATTGATCATGATGAAATTTGGCATATAGATAGATTATAGTCTGGAATAAGACATAGGATTTTTATACCGGGAGTACGTTCCCTTGGGATAATTTTCGACAGTTACGCGGGCGCAGTGGCGGGCGGCAGCTAGTTAAGTAATATATTTCGAAACACGTCGACATGCGTTTCGAATTGACGACGAAACATTGTGATTCACTTAATAATTAACATCATCAATTCACACAATTGATGATGTCCTAGAAATGGTGTTTACCACATTATGAGTGTGTTGACAAGGTAGAAGGAGTAGGGCGCATGCTCGTGCTCACCTCGGGCACCTTGTAGACCAGCAGGTGTCCGACGGTGGCGGTGAAGTGGTCGACCTGGTTGCGCGTGACGGGCGGGTAGGTGTCGGGCGCGCGCGTGGCGGGCGGCGCGCGCGCGCACGGCCCGGCGCCGCGCCAGCGCACGCCGCCCACCTTCAGCTCGGGCTGCATGGCGCGCGCCAGCCCGGCTGATGGGCTGCCGGCTTCTGTGTCCGATTCCATTATCTGAAAAAAAAAAACTTTTTTCAATATTCAAATACATTTATTTCAAATAAACCGTTTACAGGCACTTTTCAATTGTTAACGTCGCGCGTCGCTCGGAACCATGAAGCTATTTATGCGTTCGAAAGCGTAGATCACTATGGAGAAAACTAAATGCCAAGAAAACGAAATGTATACCAAATGTTACAAATTTAGGACCCAATGTTATCTTAAGAGCCATTTCACATTTTCGCGCAGTTTTTTAAGATTTTAGTCGTCTTTTTTACGATCTTAGGTAATAGTCTGAAAATCTAAAATACACGTATAAGATAGATCAGTCCTTAGTATTGTTATTTAAAGTACCATATTTTCAAAAACCAACTTCGTTTCTATGTAGTGATCAATTTCCCACAACTCGATTACTGAAAAATCGTCGCAGATACAATTTTGGATTCCAAAATCTATCAAAAACATTTATAAATTTGGGTAAAAAAAATATGGTAAGCATCAGACATATCTTTTTGTCGTTACATTGCGTACTATTTTCTCGATTTTTGATTACATTAATTAGTAAAAAAAATAAAACCGAGTCCAATTTTCACGACTTTAATCTAAACTTTATCGCTATTTTTTTAACATAATACATATAATTTAAAAGAAAATATATATATCACCGTAAACTATGTTCTTTGAAGAATATGTTTCTATGTTTTCATAACAATTGCTTTATTCAATTAGAAATAACATCGTTTTTAAAACTACTCTAAATTGCAATAAATTACGATGCGCAAGCGGTCACCGATCAGTACGGCGTAAACGCCCGTCGAGGTAGGACCTATGTCACTTTTTTCCGCGTCCCGATCTTCAAGCGCGCGTGTTGTAAACCCATTATTATATTACGACTACTACGTTTTGATACTCGCTATTATTTTTAGTAAAATGATTTTTAAAGTAGAATACGATTATCGTATTCTGTAGAATAATGATGTTATTTGGTTTATTAGTTTAAGCAATGGGGAGCAAAAGTTCTGTACACCATTGTATCATAAATGGAAACGTAATTATTTAGCTGCCTTATAGAGAAACAATTTATAACAAACTTTGTAATAATTTATTGATTTAAGAGAGTGTCACTGGAGTGTCTTGCACGTTCTTCTTTATAGAGAATTACGCTTTGGAACGTGCAGATAGCTTCACCTCTTTCGACTGACCGACCTTGACAATTCAAAATTGCCTGTACAAGGTTAATTAAAATAAATGGTTTAGGTTTGAGTTTGAAAGCCACGGTTTACTATTTCAATTTATTTGTAGGTATCGAAATTTAATAGCCATGTTTTATTTTTTAATTAGAAATTTTGGTTTTATCAATAGACTACCTGCTGCCTGCGACTTCGTCCCCGTGGAATACCCGATTTTAAAACATTCTTTTTCGCTGCTCGGCTCCTATTGGCTTAAGCGTGATGATATTCAACCCAAAAAGATTTTTTCAATTCGAACCAGTAATTCCTGAGATTAGCGCGTTCAAACAAACAAACAAACTCTTCAGCTTTATAATATTAGTATAGAAGAGACGCTGTGCTGGGTACATATAAAAAGTTAGATCCGGTAATAGAAATTGTATCTTTAAGAAACAACTCTTGATTTAAAGCATACGGTTTTTGAGCAGCAAATAACATTATTATTTTAATATTGTAGGAGAAAGAATGTTGACTGTTGGACGATTGAGTGAACCATTCGGAATCAATCGTAAATATTTTATTTTATTACGGAGCCTTTCCCGACACTCTTATTCTGTTGCGGCTGGAGCGTGAGGTTTCGCTCTCCCTCACGCGGTCTACCTCCTCCTTCTTTCGGTAGCATTACTGCTTCGCAGAAGGAGTTCATCGCTTTCCATGTCTCCTCGTTCCGGACCATGGATTGTACCAGGGCAAGTCACAAGAGGTCGCCGCCGCCGATCGCCTCGATGAGGACATAACGTTGCTCCGCCCACGCAGGGCAGACATCCACCGTATGCTCCACCGTGTCCTCCGGGCGATCCACACAGTGTTGACACCCAGATAACGGAACCCTTATAGGATCATTTTATTGTCCGCCAGTCTGTCCGTCTGTCACGACCCTTTTTCTCAGGAACTTATGGAGGAATAAAGCTAAAATTAATATGAATTCCTCAAATATGTTGAGACTAACTTGGAGCTGTGAAAAAAATCAAGTTCTAAGACAATGCAATCTAGAGATAAGGCCGGTTATGGTGCATATTTTGACGCCCGCAAAGGAATCAAAACCAATAGGGAACATTCCGGTGACCTAGAGTCATGAAATTTGGCATGAAGATAGATTTTACAGTACTGTAGTACTACAATTTTCTGACTTTTTCTGTACTTACAGGAAAAAAGTTAGAAAATTGGGAATTTGTAGTTTTCTCTTATTAAATGATATAAAATATTTTTTGCAATTACAATTTATTTCAACAAGTTTGCCCTTCAATTTAATTTGCTTATTTTTGCCAGAGTAATGAGAGTGCTTTCATAGTTTATAAACTTCCGTAGAACCCGGAAAAAATCAAAACTCGATCGAAATAACACGAGTCTGACTCGCTTTATCCAATTTTTTCCTTAATTTTCAATTTGGGTTTAGGGGATTTTTACAAATGTATATATCATAGTTTATTAAGCAGTAAATGATACAATTTATAGAAGAACGGACCTGTAGCGTTAGACCACGGACTTAATGAATCAATTAACGAACTTGATGAACTTTCAGACTCAATCAATTCGGGGATTCTACCGAATTGATATCGCTATTTCACTTTATTTTTAAAGTGAGGGCGCAAAATTATTGATGACTCTGCCCGCGTGGAATAATTACTAATTTGAGTTTGAAACATTCTTCATTGGTGTACCGCTCCTATTGGCCTTAGCGTCTCAGACTGAAAGAAATTTTCAAATCGGTCCAGTAGTTCCTGAGTTTATAGCGAGTTCAAGCAAACAAACAAGCTCTTCAGCTTTATATATTAGTATAGAAGTATAGATAACAATACAAAACAAAGCCGAATGTTGAAACTAACATATTTGAAATATTTAACATGATTGAATAAAGTAACTAAGAGCTTCTTGCAGGTTTTTCTCCTTATGTAAATTTTCGTTTTGAAAACTACAATCTCACTAGTTCTCTGACTTACCGACCCCTTAATTATGCAAAAGTGCCCGTAAAAGATTAACTTACCGCATACGTCTGTAATTCATTTGTCATTATGTACGAGATAACCATTCTTTCAATGAGTGTTCAGTGGTTGACCATTGGAAAGTCATAATGACGCTTTTATATTAGTAGATTACGAAACTTGTCAAAATGGACCATTATGAGACCAATGATAGACCATTCTGACACTATTGTAATAGCACTTGGGGCCTCGAAATCCTTAATTCTACTGCATAAATGAAATCACTTTTTAATAACTCGCGAACAAATGTGCATTACGATGTTAGCAGCTCAAGATTGTTTAGTCCGTCTCGACACTCGCGCTACACTGTCGGCTCGGTTTTTGTGTGGGTAACTTACGCACACATACAATATGCTAGCATTTTTACCTAAACTCGAGCGTTCAAATTTTGTGAAATGGCTCTTAAGTGACGACCTAGTTGAAACTGTGGACGCGTAAGCTTTTTTTGGGAATACCTGTTGACTCCAAACGAATAATCACGTATGGGGGCCGACATAATTATAACACATCAAGCTTATCGGGAAGGCTCAGCTATGCGGCATACGCTGTCAGGAAAGTGAGACAATATATTGACGTTGACACAGTTCGGTTAGTCTAGTTTAATTATTTGCATAGCGTTATTTCCTACTGTATTCTGTTTTGGGGAAAAGCTACTGATGTACAAAATATATTTGTCTTACAAAAACGTGCTGTGCGAGTAGCGATATATCAACTAGGGCCAACAGCCAACCAATACGCATACATGATAATAATAATGTGTTTGTGTTTAGTTATGTTGTCGTGTATGAGTTTATAATAAATATAAAATAATAAACTATGTGGTAGGGGTGAACCCTACAGTTTCATTAATATAACTTTTTAAAGAGATTAGAATAGGGTAGTTGACTAAAAAAATCTAATTAGTCCGTCAGATAGATTTCCAAAAAATATTGGACACGTATTTTTTCTTTTTTCACGTAAACAAAAAATGAAGCCGATACAGAGCGTTGAAAACTCGTGTGACGTCACTACTCGCTACAATTTTTACCGAGCCGTAACGTCACAAGCCCCCACTCCTGATCTTTGATGCTTTGTATCTTCGTCAGTTTTTATAGATTTGATAAAGGAAAAAATACGTGTCCAATATTTTTCTATAATCTAACTGACGGACTAAATATAATCATATATTTTTTACTCAGGAAACACCCCTATTGTCACAGAAGCATAGGTATCAATTTATTATACCGATTTTGATGATTCTTTTTATAAACGAAAGCTGGTGCTTGTCGTGTGGTCCCATTTAAATAAAAGTGAGATCTGACGTTTAGTATTTAAATTATCTCTAATAATGCATGGCTTCGCCTACTTTGATGATGTTCTCATTCTCACTTGTCGATGTAAAATAAAAAAAAAAAAAAAAAAAAAACTGTAGGTATACGATGGTTCGGAAGAGCATCTCAGTATTTCGAGGTGGTGGTTCTAGTTTGGCGAAGATCTGATGAAGAACGGAGATAGCAAACGGAACTCTTCCATAAGTGATAGCAAATCTTCCGTGATCGCTGAAAACGCATGTTTATTTATTGTTTACATCAGTTTATAACACGTAAGTACGTTGTAAAAGTGAAAAATAACTTTTTTACAAAAAATAAACAAAACGATGCAAAAGACTGTATTTAGCTTCATGCGGAGCCCATATGATTGGGTTACATTCGAGCTGACTTCTTACCAATGCATTGTACAAAGAAGTTAGCGCAGCGATGCTTGTAAAACCCTCTGCTCTTCTTAGGACGAAACCTAGGCTCCTATAGGCTTTTATACAAACATTTACGATGTGATTATGAAATGCCAGGCCCGAGTCAAGGTGTACTCCTAAATCACGCACCGTTTCCGTTCTTTTCAATACCGTGTTGTCCACTCTATAGTCATATTTCTTGGGCCCAACATACCTTCATCAACCTGTTAATGTCATCCATGGGACAAGCGGGATCCTTCGGCAGCGTGTCGTTGGTCCACACGAACTCGCACATGTCACCGTTCTGAGTCGTATTCAGCACTGTCAGGTGATCCATATCCGTATCTCTGAAATTTTTTTCCGATCAAGTTTTGCACACAAACAGCAATAAAAGAATGCAATAAATTAACACCCAATGTATATATAAACCAACTATAAGAAACAATTAATTTTCAACTCATAGTCATCTTACAAACTGTCAATTCGTTTTGACTACTTTGATGACTGAGATGAACCGATCATTAGTTCCTCTCCAAACCTTGACATTGGCAAAATCATCGTTAGATAAACGATGGAACCACAACACAAAAAAAAACGACCATTGACAGCAGTTGACATAACTTTAACATTACATTAATGTTATTACATAACCCAGATCTTAGGTATCTGTGATTTACGACTGTGGTATGACTATTTAATGAATTTTCTCCAAGAGCTACGCCCCTCTAAACTGCAAAAAGCTCAAACTATTAAACGAGACATAAACAAAACTGAAATACACCACTGCCTACCCTGTGTAGTACTATGGCATGATAATATAGGTTTCATAAAACTTGTGTAAAACATCATACCTGAACAAGTTAACAATGCCCTCTAAAGCGCGGATCTGCCAGTCGATCGCGTTGTTGTACTCCTTCAAGAGCTTGAACTCCATGGTGAACTGGTGGTTGATGGTGCGGCCGCTCTTGTGTTGCTGCACCGTGATGTCCAGGGGCCCGCGAGCCACCAGACCTTCGCTGTCCTGAGCTTCTACTATGAAGTTCCAGCGAGATACGTGGGCTTCTAACGGCCTGCGGATGGAAGAAGTTTGGGTTAACATATCAATGTCAATAGTTGATATTTTATTTAGAAGCATTGGAGTGTACTATGATGTCATTTTTCAGGCTTGCAGCTATCTGCAATCCGGCTGATTATTTATTTATTTATTTATTGGCCTATCTACAATTGTTACACTGTTTATCTTAATAATACAAGCAATATTATACAAGCATAGTGTACAATATAATACGATAGACACAGCATGCAAAAAACAAAATTATAACAATAATAAAATTACAATAATAGTGCAGAAATAACACTTTTAACAACAGTGGGTAGTTTTAGAGAAAAAGGTAAAAAATTCAGTGTGGTGGTTAGTTTTGAAGGATTTGGTTTTGAAGGATTTGGCGCTTGAATTTTTGAAGTGATGTGGACAAAATATCTATTGATTCATCGCAATTATTAATAAGCCTGCAGAGTCTGGGGATGGGGGAGTTGGATCCTGATACAGTTTTTCGGAATGGGGGACGTAATAGCTTTATAGGGTGACGCGGATAGTTGTAGGGTATGTTAAAATTAAACTTACTTAACAACTGGGGGCAGTCTATTTTACTATGAAGTATTTTAAAAAGAAAAATTAAATCAATATTATCTCTTCGTTTTTCGAGTGAAGTCATGCTAAATTTTTGAAGACGTTTTGTATAGCTCCGTATTTTTTTGCTTAATCCCGCAGAATAGGCAAGATGGTTTAAAAATCTTTTCTGGATCCTCTCTAACCTAAGACTATGTGTTGCATAGTGGGGACGCCATACAACCGCGCAGTATTCCAATACAGTACGAACGAGACAGTTAAAAAGATAAATCTTAGTTTTGGGCTTGCGAAAACATTTAGCATTACGTAATACAAAACCGAGTGTCTTTGAAGCTTTTTTAATAATGTTGTCCATGTGGGGAACAAAAGTTAATTTACGATCAAGAAGGACTCCCAAATCTCTGATCACATCAACTTTACTGAGGTATGTGCCATTCATACTGTAATTGAAATCGATGAAGTTAGCCTTGCGAGTAAACGTAATTTGGGAACATTTTTCTACATTAAGTTGCATATTATTATCCTTACACCAGTTTAAGAGTCTGTTCAAGTCATCCTGAAGCAATTTTGAATCGGCTAGAGAATCCACAACGCGGACTATTTTCAAATCATCGGCGAATAAGAATGGCGTGGAGTTAAAGAAGCAATAAGGAAGGTCGTTTACAAAGATGATAAATATTACAGGGCCCAGGTGGGAACCCTGCGGAACACCGGAGGTTATGATCATGGTTTCAGATTTATATCCATTGGCCACGACATAAAAAGATCTATCCGTTAGGTAAGACTCTAGCCACTTAAGAAGTGAACCAGCAAAGCCGTACGCAGCAAGTTTTTGAATCAGCACTTCATGGGAAACTTTGTCAAAAGCCTTGCTGAAATCAGTGTATATGGCGTCGACTTGCTGGTTCAAGTCAAGTGAAGCTGCAATAACCTCAACGAACTCAACTAGATTACTGCAGGTGGATCTTGCAGCAGTAAAGTCATGCTGGTGGTCTGACAGATATTTCCTAAAATAGTTTTTTATCTCAGGGCATACGATTGCTTCAAAAGCCTTGGCAAATGTCGGAAGGATGGATATAGGGCGGTAATTTCCTACCAAATCATCATCGCTTGATTTATGAATCGGTACCACTTTGGCCAGTTTCCATTGCTTAGGGAAAATACCAGCGCTGAGAGATTGATTGTAAATCAAACATAGGGGGTTTGCTAGTTGGTCAGCGCAAGTTGCGACAAAGTTAGGAGGAATTTCATCGCTGCCTGAACCTTTGGATATGTCTAAGCTTTTGAGATGCTTGGCTATTTTATCCTTTGAAATCTGAATCAGGGAAAAGCTGTCGGAGTTACCGAGAAGAGTTTCAAAGAAAGGCGAAGTTTGAACTACATTAGAGGCATGGGCAGCTGGACTGTACACGGAAGAAAAGTAGGTTCCGAACATGTTGCACATCTCATTGCCATTACAAGTTTTGCTGACGCCATTTGACATTGAGGCCGGATAGGCATTAGTAAGACCCCGCTTGGACTTAATAAAGGACCAGAAAAACTTGGGATTCGTTGTAATTTTCTGTTCTATGCTATTTATTTATATTATCATAAGTCATAGCGCGACTTCTTCATTCTCTACTGAAGAAAGGCCTCGTTTTTGTTTATCATGCATAGCGGGCATGTGGTGTGCATTAGTCACTAGAAAAAGTTTTGTTTAATAGTTAATCGAAAACTCAACAGGAACTTCTAGTCGCCACCTGGGAAAGATCGGGACTACTTGATACGGACAGATCGAGTTGTGGAAAATTAAAACTATGCTTCAAAAATTGGCCAAAAATACGCTATTTGTACGCACCATTTTCCACCAATCAACAATTTAAAAAAAATCCCGAAAAATAACATTTTTATCATATACTAGCTGCTGCCCGCGACTTCGTGCCCGTGGAAGCCCCGATTTTAAAACATTCTTTATCGCTGCTCCGCTCCTATTGGCTTAAGCGAGATGATATATAGCCTAAAGCCTCCCTCGATAAATGGTCTATTCAACCCAAAAAGAATTTTTCAATTCGAACCAGTAGTTCCTGAGATTAGCGCGTTCAAACAAACAAACAAACAAACTCTTCAGCTTTATAATATTACTATAGATGAATTTGTGACACTTGTCTCAGTCGTGGAAGCATAGTCTTGATGTATGTGATAACTTGTTCGACAAATACTCACAATCCATAAACTTCTCTAGCGGCGGGTATGAACTGGATCCAGGAGTTGTTGCTGAGCGGCACGCTCTCCGCCTCGTACATGGTGAACGTGAGGTTGCTGCCCTCCTCGGGGTCCGTGAACAGGTCCGCCGGGATTATGTACCTGAGGTAGTCGTATTCACGGTTATAATGGTTAGGATATGCTGGCTAGCTCATACTAAATATAGTACAAAAAGCTGGAAAGGTTTAGACTTCAGGTGAGACACACACCACATTACATATTTATTTTTGGATAGGTGGCAGCCTACAGCCTTCCTCGATAAATGGGCTATCCAACACTAAAAGAACTTTTCAATTTGAACCAGTATATTCAGATTATAGCGCGTTCAACCAACAAACCAAAGTCTTCAGCTTTATAATATTAGTATAGATATAAGTCTCATTTACCTGAAAGCTTTACCAGCAGTGATGGCTAGTTTCTTCATGTGGTGCTTGAGCGTGGGCGGCTGGTTGACGGGCATGGCCCAGGTCACAGTTTCCGTCGTCTGCCCGATTATTGTGCTTCTACCCTCCGTCGGGTTCGCTTCCTAAATTGAAAACAATTGTACTTATTTATTTAATACTTTACGCACACAAATGTACAGAGGCGGACTTAATGCCTTAGGCATTTTCTACCAGTCAACCTTTGGGTGATGCAGAGAATAATTGTGGTAGGTGCAGTACGAAAGAGAAAATAAAAATAAAATAAAATAAACAGTAACGCGATTAATATTAAATTATTACAAAGATAATATATAAACTATACATACAATTCAATGCTATAATATATATGTACTCAAATTATATTCCAGACTCTTTTGAATACCCATTTTATTTCTCATTATAATACAAGAAAAATGTTTGATAATTATACATTTTGATACCTGCCCATAAGACTTTTTGTTGTACCTTTACAGTTTGAAATAAGTATATAATTGAAATTGTCACTATTCAACACCAAGAAAAAGCTATGTATAAAGAAAATGGAGAATTTACACTATAATACAAAGTTTTGAAATTCGTTAAAATTATACCAGATTTATTTGTACAATTTGGAAGAATGTTTTTACCAGTTTATTAATTTAGAAAATAGTTATGTTAAATGAATGAAACCAATCACAAACTAAATTAAATTTGCACAATACACACGTTCGGAGAAGTTAGTATAATTACGAAAAACACCTGTGTGATACCGCATGTGATGAGTAGGAAGTTACGTGGGGTGAAGTACTTACTCTATAAGCACCGTACCGGGCACATATTTCCGATATACTTATATAGTTGCGAGAAGAATAATTATCGAGATCGCTTCAGCGTTTAAATTCAAATGTTTTGTAGTCGTGAAAAGGTCAGAAAGAACCCCCTTTCATTACAAAACTATCTCATCAATTTCGGAATTCAAACTCGAACATTATTTACATCAGCCAATCGGAAATATGTTGCGGCCACAAGTGTAATCCACTACAGACCTGCTTAGTGACCTCCTGTAATGTGGTCTCAGGTGTCGGCGTAGTAGTGGGGGCCGCGGTCGGCGCGGCGCTGGGCGCGGGCGGCGGCCTGCTGGGCTGCGGCGTCGGCGTCGGCGTAGTGGTCGGCGGCGGCGCCTCCGTGGACGTGCTTGTGGGCGGCGGCGCCGGCTTCGGTGCCTCGGGCGCCGGCGTTTGTGACGTCACATTCTCCCTCTCCGTCGTTGACGACAGTGGGGGAAGTTCATTCGACTCACGGATTATTACGGTTTGCTGAAAGTGCCATGCGGACGCTCACACGATGTGTTGTGAAATATAGACGTTAAGACAACGTTTTTAGAGGCCAGATTCGTATGTACAGAGATTTTAAGTTGAAATTTTTCGTACAGAAAATTAGTCCCAGAAAGAATAGATAGGATTCCCAATGCATCTTAATTTAGTGTGTTTTTACATCCATATTTGTGTCGAAATCAAATAAATTTATACCGTTGTCTACACGCTGCTGATTAGTTCGAGAACATATTTACATACAAAGTTACTCTAAATGGGGAATGAATCGTATGTACCTACCCATCATTGCCCAGTGTTAAATAAAATCAACTCACACACGATTAGTTTTCAACTTTTACAAGAGTGAGTTAGATGATGATGTTAAAGTATGTTACGTACCAATTCCGGTTCTATAGTAGTAGTTTCTTCGATGATGGGTGGGGCGAAGGCGTCGAAGCGTCTGGGACTGATGGGCAGCGTCGGGGCGACAGACATGTTGACGTTGGTTGTCTCTGAAGGCGATGCGGACAGTGCGGTGATGCCCACCTCGTTGTGCTGCAGAAAACGATAGACTTAGTGTCTGTTGTCAGTCTGTGTCGGTGTGAAGTGTCGAGTGGAAACTATGTGCTGTTAGTCACTGTCTGTGCGTGACTTGGTAGTCGTTTGTCTACTATGAAAACTAAAAATTCTTGAGTTTATGTAAATTTTTTAGACTAGTGCTCTATAATTATGCCATATTTGTTTTTAGGTACATATTTATAAGGTTCTAGGCTAAGAATAATGTATCTGTTGCACTTTTTCTTTCTAACGCCGAGGGTTCGAATTCGTAGTATTTGGTGCCACTCATAAACAGTAATAGTGTCTTCTAATAATTATTATATAAGTTTTCATAGTAAACGGTGATTGTATGTATCTATTAATTAATTAGTCAAAATAAAGAGTTTTCTGTAAAGGCACAGAGTTTCTAAGTTCAATATTATCACAGTCATGCTTAGTGTTTATAAACAAACAGTCTAATGTCTACTACAGATGCAATACATATAATTGAAACACAATTTTCTAAAAGCATTGACAATATTTTGACATAAAAATGATCTAATTTAAACATTCCAAATCTGTCTAAGACATCTTCAATACACATAAAAAGATAAAACTAAATAATACCATCAGTCAGAATAGCTGTTATTACCCAATATCGTAAAAATATGTACAGGATACTTTCCAAGAGTTTACTATTGTAAAAAATATAAATAAGTAAAACACACATAGAAAAAATATGTTTGTTGGGGTTAGCATAATTCTGCTCGCACCACTGTTCCTAAGACCACTTCTAATATAAGCAGTATACATGACTGAAATGAATGTTCTGAAAAAAATAAATAGTACCTAGCACATGGTCTGCAATAACTGCTCTTATTTCTATGAAATAAAGGCGCGATCAATGTTATATTGTTATCAATAAGTCTACGGTAACAATATAACATTGACCGCGCTTTGCAATATAAGACTCAATACTAAGCGAGTAGATTCGATTTTCGAAGTGAATTCTTTCGACAGTTGTGCGAGCTGTTAAACTACAGATCGTCTCCTCAAACGTAACCCTGTTAATGTTAACTAACAACAAAACAAACGTAATTCTATTAAATTAGCTGCAAACGTAGCATGCGACCGGTCCACAACACGCACATGCATATTATGACACGAACTCGAGAGCGGGTTACGACAAACCTCCGTGGTATACGAGTTAGTTGCGGACTCGGGAGTGGTTTCCTCTCGGGCGTCCTCGGTGGTAGTAGGTGGGGCGCTCGGCGATGCGACCGTGGGGGGTGGGGGGGACGCGGGCGGGGAGGGGGAGGCGGAGGGGCGCTCAGGGGGGAGCGGGGTCGGCGGCGGCGCGGCGCTCTCGGTCTGAAACGTGTCGGTGCTAGTGTGTGGCGCGCCGGGCGAGGGGGGCGAGGGGGGCGGGGCGGGCGAGGGGGCCGCGGGGGGCGGCTGCTGGCCGTGGTGGTGGCGGTGCGGGTGCGGGGCGGGGGTCAGGGGGTCCAGCTGGGCGGCGCCGCGACACACACGCACGTTAGTACGCACACCCTTACGTACCCAGGAGCGCTGTCTGTGGTTATTGCCGACATGGACTTAGACATTAAAGTGGCGACATCAATCCATCCTGAGATCATACGCCAACTGACTAACCTTAAATCTCTTCAGTAAAAGCCCATCGATACGAAACAGTTCGATTCGGTTTGCAGAGAAGTCTAGATCTAGATTCATAAGCCATCCGTACCAATGCTGTTATTTTATTAATTCTTAGGAATAAAGTATTACTTTAACTACTTCTAGGTACATAATTTGAGGCACTTTTCTATATGATGCCATTAATTAAGTGCAATTTCAGTGCTGTTCCTGCATATTGATGTGCATGGTAGATGCATTTTAGCATATTTTATAATTCGGCGAAAACAACGTTCGGGGAAAGTGGGGAAAAAGTGCACTGTGTTAAAATTATGTTTTTTTATTAAGTATTGGTTTCAGTGTAATATTGTTGAACATTAACAATGGTCGAAGCGCATTTAATTTTCTCAGTCCATGCGTCACACGAATACGCTTCAGCTTCGATTAATTTGCTCCAGTTAGTCTGTTTATATACAGTGATTGACAAAGCGTTTTGGTATGTAAAGCGTTGTTATAACCACACACAAAGCTCACAAATTATGTTTATATTGTTAAGGTAAACTTAATTAATAAAAGTCATGTTTAAGTTGGTATGAAATTGGATGTCAAATGAATGTTGGTATCTTAAATAAAAGTAGATTCTTGGATGTATAGAATGTTTGGTTTGTAAAATAAATTAAAATAAAATGAGGACGAAACAAATTATGTTTTCGGGTAGTTTTCCAAGTGATAAAGGATCATTCAACATTCCATGCTATGTGGATCTGAGTACGAACGCTGCTATATGTGGTGACATTTAAGTGCAAGATATGCATTCCGTAGTACATGTGGGATGACTAAACTTACTCACTGGGAAATACATGCCTATTTAATAAACAATGGCCGTGTTTGTCCAGCTTACTTCGGCGGATAAATAAATTATTCAAATAATATTGTAAGAATGAACAGTTAGACATATTTGCCAATGAGTAGTAGGTAGGTACGAATGATGCATATTGTACTAAGAAACATAGAATGTATGACAGTTCCACACTATAATAAAATATGAGTTGCATTGATAACATTAAATGATTCATTGTCGTGTGATGAAGTCATTTTCATTTAAGTAAATGATCGCTTTTAAAGCACAAGAGAGTAATGAAATGGTAGGTATATGGTTATCCTTGTCCCAAAAAATACCGTTTCCATTAGTGAGTAGAATGGAACGATAAGCTGTTATCTGCCCCACAGGAATCTCACACTACTACCACATCACCAGTTAGTTTTTTCCAAGTTTCTACGTTGTTTAGAAAGAAGAAAGTGTCATTAATCGTTTCCAATTAAACCCATTCGACTGATTTAAATACAACGTTATAGTTAAGTCTATCTACCATCCAGACGTCGGCGACTTTCCATGAAAGAGCAAACATTCAAGTTATGGATTATTATGCTCATGTCAGAAGTAAAAAGACGGCGATACACATCACAACATTGATGGCCAGCTCGGATAGAATTTTAACAATGTCACGCAGGTTTCTTACCAGTTTTATTCAAACAAAATATTTATGATTTTTTAGTGGGGTCACCAAACCTATTTCCAAGTTTGCTCACTACACCCGAGGCAGATTGGATCCTGTTTGGGGTAGACTGCACACAATTTTTCTAGGAATACGTTCATTGTGCGTATAGCTAAGGAGTGGAATTCTCTGCTGGAGTCTGTGTTTCCTGTTAACTATAAACTTGAGAGTTTTTAAGTCAAGAGTGAATAAGTTACTGGTAGGCAAAGCGTGTTCCATCATCAACCACATCATCGCTTTCCATCAGCCTGGATTGTGAACAAACGCGAGCCTATAAATTATATTAATAACTAGCAGCTGCCCGCGGTTTCACCCGCATAGTTCCCGTTCCCGTGGGAATATGGGGATAAAATATACCACCCGGGGACAGTGTTTGGAACCCCACACTGTTTGGAAGCTACTCTATAGCTTCCAAACAGTGAAAGAATTGTTCAAATCGGTTCAGTAGTTTCGGAGCCTATTCAATACAATCAAACAAACAAATCTTTTCTCTTTATAATATTAGTATAGATAAAAAGTTTTTTTTTTTTATACTGTCGACTCTCTTATAGATTGTTGTATGACAAAAATGTTGTGTGGCCTCAGACTTCTGGCTACAGAGCCCGTGACACAGATATCTCATAATCAAAGCCTAGCTGATTGAAGTGAAGACAAAGAGTCTAATTGGTACACAAATTGAATAGGTAACCTTCTATTTTTTAGCCATTGATTCATTTTAGATTAGATCGGTAGAAACAGAAGTGACATTGCTAAAAGCCCGCCGAGCGCAGCCGAGCGCGGCCGAAGCGGGCCGAGCGCCGCACTCACCAGGTCCGTGATGCCGACGTCGTTGTTGGTGTAGCCGTCCTCGTCGTCGTTGTCGTCGTAGCCGCTGTAGTCGGCGTCGGCGTCGGCGTCGTCGTCCTCGCCGTCGTACTCGGCGTCGTAGATGCCGCCGCCTGACCCGTCCAGCTGTGGACAGTGTAAGTACGCATGACTTTGTGTAAACTACCTACTTCGTTAATAAACTAATACCTATATTTATGAAATATACTTTATTACAATGCGATCTTAACTTAATTAATATTATAAATGCAATAGTGAGTTAGTTTGCTACGTTTTTAGGCCTAAATAGGTGAACCGATTATTATGAATTTTGGTACTGAGACAAATGGGACCCTGGCCTCGGTTATAGGCTAATCTAAAGCGAGCGAAGCGTCAGGCAAAAGGTAGTTCTCTATTTTGCTGTGTCTAGAACAGTTCAGAAAAGTTTCAGGCCTAAACAAGTTTACTTGAAAGCGATTGAGTGCGTTTTAACTTTCACTTAAGCCACAGTTCCGTCATTCAGGCTTCCGTCATTTTCAGGCTGAAGATGGAAGGAACTTCTTCCGTTAAATTGTACACACGGCTCTTATGGCCTTAACGAAAACGGATTACGACCAATCTACTTTTTTCATAATCTTGCTTAAAGTACTATACTGCTGATGAAAGGAGTTCTCTCTAACTTTAAATATTCTTTTGTCTTGTGAGATCTCTCGTGTCCTTATGTTGAAAAAGCCAAGATACCAGGGTTGTGGGATTGTTATAAGGATTACGAGGCTCTGAAACGTAGAGGCAGTAGCCGTATGACACTTCCTCCCGCTTCGCCCAGAGCGGGCGTTTGTTGCTTTCCCATAAAAAAAGCCAATTTGTGGTATAAATAACACGTTTAGCTGGGACGAAGTCACTATGTTGTTACCTGTCTCTTAATCCTAGGCGCGGGCTGCACGGCCTGCAGCCGCCAGCCGATGACGGGCAGGCGCAGCACGTGCGCCAGCGTGCCGTCCCGCGCCTGCTCGCGCAGCCCGGCCACCAGCACCTTGTGCTGCTGCCACAGCTTGTTGCCGCAGCCCACCTGGAGACAGTATGGTGGAATTGTGTGAGCAAATTAAAAATAAAGTAAGAAAAATGTTTATTTGGGACTTGCAAAACAAGAACAAAGAGTAAAATAAATATTAATAAAACCGAAAACATAAGTTAATAATAAAGCTAACAACGTTAATTTTATCTATGTGAGGTTAAAAAGGTCTCTCAGAATGTGCTGCGATATTTAAAAAAAAAAAATAACTCGGCGCTGGTATTCTGATAAGGCTTGTATTGCCACGGACCACATACTAAGATTATGTGTAAATATGAGGCAGTTAACAGTTACATACAAACAATAAATAATTTAACATTGACCAACCCCCAATGGCCCAGTACCATTTGATGATGTCCAGACAAATGAAGGAACGCGGGAGCGTAAGTGGAAGGAGAACAAGCATTCTATATCCGCTAGATCAGCCTTCCGCTTTTACCAAGAATGCACGCCCCATATACAGTGCTACTAAAGTTCAACTTGGATAAAACTAGTGATTCACAGAGCATGACACGCATATCTACGCTTCTGTAGAGACGGACACGGCAGAAGAGTTTGAAACGGTACAAGCAGTAGCCTCCATGATGTCAGTCAAAATGCAGTTGCTCATCAAATACTATCCCAAGATTACAGGCTTCCCTTTCAATCGAACATCCGTCATTGTACAAGTCCAAGCTGATATTACTCATTTTAGTTAAAAAAAAAACTAGTTCCCATAAGCATACGTTTATATTTAATTGGGTTAAAAACCAGAGAATTTCTTATCGACCTAGCTGAGATCCTATCCAAATCTTCGTTCATTCTATTTACAGTGGCAAGAGTCTGCCGAAGATGAAATGCCAAATACACCTGCAGATCATCAGCATATATGTAGGTGGAACTTGACGTTGAGCAGACAATAATATCAGATCTATACATGATGAAAAGAAGCGGACCAAGGATTGATCCCTGTGGCATGCCCCTGTTCATGCATCCCCGCATTAAACAAACCAATTCTTGAGTTTTTGTCTCATATTTCAGTGGCTTTCGGTGCACGAACCAACTCTTCTGTATTTAGCAGAAAACTTTCTCTCGGTGCTATGCTATGGTTTGATTTCAGAATTATGAACATGAAGTCGAAAGTTGTCAACGTTTGGCTTTATAACAAGTAGTATTTGACATGGTCTTATTTCCTAAAAACGTGCCTCGTATTTCAATTTTTGGTAAAAATATCATAAAATACATACACACTAAACTTGGAAAACTAAACTTGGGTTAACGAAATTAAGATCATGAATGCGTCATTGAAATGTATGAATTTTTGGGTAGAGGTCGGCGCGGGCGCAAACATAACTTATTGTTACGCGTCGCGATTATTATGCAATGTGCATCCATCCATATTGATGAGGTATTCCATGAAGCACACCCAAATGAAGCACACCCAGACGAAGCACACCTAAAGTATTCCACTTAGCACACCCGTAGGTGGGCTTCAAATAAAAATTTAAAATAATTAATTTCCTATTCCACGAAGCACACCTACGAATATCACTCGCATAGTGCGGGGACTAAGAAATAAAAATGTCGATAGAAGAAAATATTTATTATTTAAAAGACTAGGTAACTTAAATTTCTAACATCATTCAGTTTCATTATAATAATGTGACACAATATTTGAAATTTTTGTAATCTTACTATTTAAAATCACAGATTGTTTCATAATTATCTGTCCAAAAAAATTTTTAGTTTTTAACTATTTTTCTATTATTTTCCTTTTTTTTTGCTCTTAATAAAATCACTGATTGTTTCATAATTATGCAATAAAAACTTGGACAAATATCAAAAACATTGTAAATATAGTTTTCCATAGAGATCTATGTTGAAGTTTTTTATAGCTACATGCTTAGTGAATAATAAAAATACTCTACTTTAACAAAAAATCACAGATTGTTTCATAAAATTGCAATACTTATGCCGAAATTAGAAAACACAATAAAAGATTATAAAAATGGCTTAATTTCAGTTGGACATTGTCTAGAGAAATTAAGATTCTGATTAATAATTGCCCATTTCTTCAGGATTATTTAAGAATCTTAAAGATTGTGATTTGTGATTTTAAACAGTCTGTGATTTTACATAAAACTAGAGTATTTTTATTATTAGTTAAGTAGTAGCTATAAGAAAACATCAACATCAAAGTAGCTAAAAGAAAACATCAACATAGATCTCCATAGAAAACTATATTTACAATGTTTTTGATATTTGTCCAAGTTTTTATTGCAATTATGAAACAATCTGTTATTTTTTATGTTAAAGTAGAGTATTTTTATTATTCACTAAACAGGTAGCTTTAAGAAAACTTCAACATAGATCTCTATGGAAAACTATATTTACAATGTTTTTGAGATTTGTCCAAGTTTTTATTGCATAATTATGAAACAATCTGTGATTTTAAATAGTAAGGTTACAAAAATGTCAAATATTGTGTCACATTATTATAATGAAACTGAATGATGTTAGAAATTTAAGTTAGTCTTTTAAATAATAAATATTTTCTTCTATCGACATTTTTATTTCTTAGTCCCCGCACTATGCGAGTGATATTCGTAGGTGTGCTTCGTGGAATAGGAAATTAATTATTTTAAATTTTTATTTGAAGCCCACCTACAGGTGTGCTAAGTGGAATACTTTAGGTGTGCTTCGTCTGGGTGTGCTTCATTTGGGTGTGCTTCATGGAATACCTCATATTGATTGTTGAGTATTCTATACTTGCATTGTATTACAATTTTCATAAACTTTGTTAAACCTTTTAAAGATGTGCAATAAACGTGCATGTTTGTATGTCAGACGCATAGGTCAAACGTGGCTAACAAGTAAGGTTGTACCAAACACAGTTAAATATTTATAACTTCATTTTTTGTTTCCTTAATAGTTTTATTAGCATTGACATTACTTGAATATTTATGCAGTAGTTCTGCTAAGTAAGCTGTAGATAATTCGACGCATTATAAGTGCCTAATTTTGGGAATGGAATAATCTAGCAAAGTAAACGATATGTGTCCGCTACATGTCTCTTTTTTAATTGCGTCCGATCAGGAAATCACCTTATAATTAGTACATAGTTACTTATTTAAAGATTCAAGTACTACCGCTTACTGTAGTAAACTCTATTTATTCTATCTAGTTAAGATAGGTAACCGTTGATGTGTCAGATGCCAAAGCTAGTATGTGCCAGTTTAACCCGTACAACAACACTTTTTTGTCAGTCACATGCACCAGTATCATTTAAACTGAACTAAATTATTGTCGCCGGAACTGTTTTTCTTATGTTGTTCTTATGAAGTATAAAAAATATTTACAATAATGGTTAACATTTAAGTCAGCCCGAATTGTAAGTGGTAGTGAGATGCACTACTAAAAAGTCATGGAAAAGCTTTGATGTCGATATAAGTGACTTACATTAAGATAGATGGCAGTAGTAGCGTCGCCGTGCCTGCGCTGAGAGGAACCAGTCCCGCTCATAATGGTGTCGGCGTGCGCCTCCGCTTTGTAGGGCTCCATCCAGAACTCGTTCTGAAAACAGAAACAAAATATTTTTGAAAATCCAACAAACGATTTAATGTTATTTAATATTGATTTAGTCGAACTAGTAGTCACTCACGCCGTCCAGCGCCATGAAACTGGCGAGCTGCATGAGCGCTCGTATCCTCTGCCGCGGCGTCACGCTATGGAAGGAACCGTCCACCATGATGACCAGCACCAGCTGACTCTCTTCACCGACGCAGGATCCATATTTGGAGTGAGGTTTGTCTTGGGCTTTCTTCACCTGCAATTGAATAAGGACATTGTTATTCTACTTAGGACAATTAAATCACGGAATAGCTAAATAAGAAAAGTAAATAAGGTGATTTTAGAATTCAGGTCTACCATGCGCCAAAAACAATAGAAGCGAAAACGATCAAGACTACGGCATAATAGCTCAGCAGTCCTACCATGACGTCTTAAATTCATCATGATTCCTGTGTCAGAGAGAGACGGAGTTACACAAGACGAATAGCACTATCTCTTTCCCTCGCACTGAATCATAATAGCATTGGCACTTCGTAGTATGGCCACAGTATTCTAAAGAAAATCGCACCAAAACAACAACCAAAGAACTAAGCCAAAAGCAGTCTAGGCCAGTCATTTAAACCAACAGTCGCAATAAATTGCATTGTCCTGATTTTTTGAGACGTTGTTGAGACTGATGCCAGTAGTGTACACCCAATTTTTCAATTTCAAAAGATGTGTGCTAACTTCATGGTGTTCGGAAAACTTCTAAATGTTTATTCATCAGATTTTGGCTTATAACTTCTAAATTATCTCCCCAGGTTGTAAAACTAAAATTACAATTCACAACTTTATGGAAAAAATGACCATGTTTGAAGTGCTGTACCTCAATAGTATATGTACAGAGAGTACAAATTTTGCCTACCTTGAAAGTTGATTAGCTACACAATGCACCGTTTAGAAGAACATGAATCTTAAAAAAACCGACATCCAAATAAAAAACACTACAAAGTATATCGGAAGTCGGTGTTATTGGTTATTTACCGAGTACCGACTTCCGAAATTACAGATTTTATAATTTGTTTTTTTTAAAGGTTATTTTTTTACGCCTTTTAGTACCTAGTTTACTATTTTTCTTAATTCGTAAACATCACCGGATAGTCACAGGAAAGCGAATTACGCAATTTCGGATACTTGGATGACATATTTTTGCCAACTATTCTGATTTAAAAATCAAACTACTGAACCGATTTTGAAATTTCTATGGGGGGACCAATTGGAAAGTATAAAAAATCCTTAAACATAAAAAAAAAACAATTTTTCAAATCTTAGTTATGCTACGAAGTCAACAAATTGAGAACCTGCTCCTTTTTTTTGAAGTTGGTTAAAAATTGCGTAGCTTTCCGAGCACAACGCAGTTAGCAGTGGTCTTACGGTCTAAAAAATGGTGTTCTTTACTGGCACCTATCCTCATAATATCTCAAAAATACGCCAGCGCAATTTATTATAACCTAACGCGTCTTATCTGCCTACAGTGACTGACCTGGTCAACGAAGTTCTTGATAAATATTTTCTAACTAGCTGCTGCCCGCGACTTCGTCCCCGTGGAATCCCCGATTTTAAAACATTCTTTATCGCTGCTCCGCTCCTATTGGCTTAAGCGTGATGTTATATAGCCTAAAGCCTTCCTTGATAAATGGTCTATTCAACCCAAAAATAATTTTTCAATTCGAACCAGTAGTCCCTGAGATTAGCGCGTTCAAACAAACAAACAAACAAACTCTTCAGCTTTATAATATTAGTATAGATTAGCAGAAAACCTCTCACTCATGAAGTCATGCATGACAGATCTTCTCAAAGATCATGATCATGACACAAACTCTTAAGAATATGTTGCCCTATTCGAGTTTCGAGATCGTCTCTTTTCTGATACATTTGCGAAAACATATTTCATACAGGAAATTAATGTAGTATCCATCTAGCTATATAAACATTTCCAAAGCCAATCACTTGAACATAACATTAAGAAAATGAGGACACAATTTCCGCAGCATCATTACTTTTAACATTACCATGACAGTTCGGAATGAAAATGATCCTCTTTTATTGAAAAGTGCTGGCGATGGCGTGGCGTAAATAAAAATTCATTTATTACACTGCACCCCCAGTCGTTAATGTAATGTCAATAATATAATTGAATGGCCATATGAACACGCCAACTGTCACTTATTTTATCTACGACCGCCCTTTACATTAAAATATCAGTATTCTTTAGGCATATTTGTACATACATATATCACAGGAATTCTAAATGGATACTCAAAATTGTATGGGTCCAGTGTGTTGTTTATAACGGTACAAATGTATCACATCATATCGTTATAAAAGCGATTTGTTAGTATCTGCCCATGTCTGCATATTCTATCTAACGAAGTATATCTAGCAGCCCACTGATAAATTAGTGGATTGATTCGCTGAAACTATCAATTATAATTATATAAGCCCGATAATTCTTCGTAATTGTCTACTATTACATTTCAGTCGTATGACGGTCTATCATTTACAGAACGTAATGTGACGTCACTTCTCGTTAGACACAATACACAGAAGGCTTCGGTACACAGCTACTGTAGTAAATCAGGATGTGCATTCTTGAGGCGCCGTAGTAACGAAACACAATAGTAACGGAAGCAGGAGGTGTGCGTAATGACGTCACGCATACACGACAGGAACGCCAAAGAGAGTGTAGCGCTATGTACACGAACTCCACAGGACGTGCCTGTTCCTATGATGTCATAGAACATTATGCCATAGTAGGGTGACGAATTCCCATGTCTTAAGATGACATCCGACTATTAAGAACTTAATGGTACTGTAGGAATTAATGGCCATGCTATTCATAGGGCGTAGGTACTACAAAGTATGCAGATCTACCAAATAGCATATGACTCAGACTGCTCAATGCTCTACTAAAAGTTCAGTAACGATACGACTAGTGCTAACGACTGCATCTGATGCCTGAAAACAATTAACTACTTCGACCCAGAATTCCAAACCACAAGTTGTAGAGTCATGCAACTAGATGAAGAGGTAAACTAGTTATACAGACATGCTAGTATAAAATGTACAAGTTCCAAAATGTCAAATCATTCAAAAATTGGTCCACATCGGAAACCTTTCCAAAGCGGTACCACTACCACGTTGAAAGGTAATAAGTACTGATTCTTGGGAAGAATAAAGGCCAGCCTTTTGTCCAAACTGACCTCAACGGTGAACGAGTCGGTGGCAGTAAGTCCGCGCGTGCTGCCGTGCGCGGTTACAGTGAAGGTATGCGTGCCTAAGTCCTGCTTCTGGGGCACGCCACTGATCAGACCGTGCCTTGAGTCCACGGCCAGCCAGCTTGGCATTCGCCGACCATCTTCACTTCGAACCTGGTTAGTAATAGTTAGGTTAGTAGGCCTTACCTTTGACAAAGTGGAATTAAAACGCCTATCAAACTAAATACGCTGCCAAAGTAGGGTAGCTTTTTATAATACTAAAAGGCTAATCTGGTGCGCTATTTTGCCAAATCGCCCGTATAACCACGCTAGGTTCAAACGCGATAAACATAAGCACTACTATTTTATTTTTGTACTATTTTGCTACACGACTCCTTTCGTGCCAGAAATCTACCTTGCAATGTGACGAATAATCGTGTTCCAAGATGATTGAACTGTATTGGAACCGCTACTGATTTGTTGACTGAACCACACAAAGGAAAATTGGAGCAGTATGTTAAGTGTAACTTCGATCTTTTTCTTCCGCATATGAGCTCTTCAAAGCATAAGCCCTAGTTTCCTTTACAGAGTCAGCGGCGCGATCGTGGACTCTTAGCATTCAGCCAAGCGAAGGACCTGAGTGCTGCCTTGTTGCATACGACTTTCCAAGGCCGAGAATGTAGGGTGCATTTTTTTTTAATATTTTGCACCCATGCCTGTTTACCAGAACGGTCTTTAATACTCTCAGTTTGGGTCTTGTTAATTAAGCTAAGTTACGTAATTTTAAGTTTCGGATTCCGAATGAAAACTTTTAAAGATTTCAGCGATTCTTACACAAGTTTGAATTAATTTTTTAAGTTCGAACCAAAAAGTGAAAATCTCTTTTTCACGTACCTTATAAGCTAACACTTTTCCCGAGAAAGCTTCCTTTGGGATTTCCATTCGGAACAGATGTCCCACATAGGCCGATGTGTCGGGCACGCCCCATAACCTTCTTAGGCCATTTTTTGCTATTTCTGAGTGGTTTGCTGTTAATTCAACCTGAAAGGTCAACCATAAAACTTTACGCTTCTATTGTTCAATCGGGGAACGTAAGTACGCCGAGTAGCTGTAAGCTACGATTTGTTGTGTGGGTGACGTAATATGATTAATATTCTGAAATAATACGTGTAGATCCTGCTGGGTTAAGAGTTTTTAGTAGGAGGTTAGTGTGAGACAGTGCACTGACCAGGAATTCTTCGTTGTTGTCGAATGCGAAGTCGTCATCGTGCCTCGTGAGCGCGAGTGGACACAGCATGAGCAAGGCACACGCGATGAACCGCGCCTGCCCCATCTCGCCTCCCCACCACTACCACACTCATAAACACATCTTGATCATCTGTGGACAATTATAAGACACTTTATTGGACTTGCTAATGTTTGTAAATATGCTTGTTTGTAGGCAATCCATTGTTGAATATGGGTGACGGACATTGCAGTTTGTTTATCACGGGTGATACAATTTCATGTTATGTCGTTGGTTAACTGATTTCATGTCATAATTTCTTGCGGGTTTGAGTATCACCAGCGGGGACTTTATTGTGATGGGTGTGATAGTTTAACGTTCAGCATAATGCTGATCTAGGCATTAAGTGTAAAGCACCGTGACCGTAACGGTAAAAGTGCCTAAGATGACTAGACTCGATGACTTCACTTAAAAGGCCTAAGTGGACGTGAATAGGGGACGGTCAAAGATTCAAGATTAGAGAGCCCTTTGTTTGACATAGAAGACGCCCATAAAGAAAAGTAAAGATTTCAGTAGATGTGGCGATGATACTTTTAAGGCTTTCTTTTTTATCAATTTCAATGTCAATCTATAGAATCACGATGAACAATGAAATTCCAATAATGAATCACTACGTAAAGAAAATCAAGAAACATTTATGACTAAAATGAAATATGTTTACCACATGTTAAACAAAGATGGGCGTGATAATTTAGACATTGTGTAGCTTTGGATGCTGCGTTTAAATATAGACAAATTTTCGTTAAATATCGTGTACAAATGACTTGGTAATAAAGAAGAAAGAGTAGGGAGGGCAAACGGAAACGACTCGGGTACTGTTACACAGTTAAAGGCGCGTGTTGGCGCATAATGATTGGACACAAATAGAATGAGCTTTTGAACGCTCCCCGCCTTGCTTAGCATGCTGTCGCGAAACCACTTCAGGGAATACTTTTATATCCCTTTTAAAATAATGCGGTCTTTACTACCACTCGAGACGAGGGCCAATATCGTGAGAGCAACGTTTAATTCCAGATACTACCTACCTACTTTTAATGAGTTAAGTTAATTGTGTTGTTATTTAAGGATGTAGACAATTCGGCTGCGGTAAAAAGTACTGAGACAACAAAGCTTAGGCGTGGTCGTTTGTTCGCGAGACGCAGTAATCTGGAAGGCAAATACTAATGTACCCAAGATCCCTCGGGGAAAACAAGCCTAAATAATGTAGGTAGATACTATGTTAATTCTGGAGACCTACGGAAGCACGGAAGGTAACGATGTGCATTAATGATAATTTAGGGAAATAAAAGTCTAAATATTTTTCGTGAAACATAAACAGACTCGTTAAGAATGATTTATGACGATTCCCGAGATACTGGACATAACTCGACCACTCCAATTATTTTCAAGAAGAGCCGAGACGCGGAAACGTTTCGAATGAAACGTGCTCAGCGATAAATGGTTAAGTACAAATCATAATAACGTTACAAAATGTTTTAACAACAACATTATTCCAACAATATTGACCTCTTTTCAACATAGGAAGTTTCTGAATGATAAAACATTTTTGCGGTAATCCGACCGAGGGGAAAAATCTTGAGGCGAATGTGCGGATACAGGGGTCGGTCAATCGGTTTCGATCGGAAAGTTTTTATCAAGTCGGCACTATAAAGATGAGAGGAAACGGGAGTAGTTTCGTTTAAAGTGCTTCCTCCCAGCCGAGTAGGGAGTCAAACAGAGCAAAATGTAAAGTTAAAGCTGTAAGGTAAGCTAGTTTTTGAAATTACACTCAAAAATAAGTGCTACATAAAACTTGCAGTCACCGACAAAATTGTGTTCTATGATACCATTGATATAATTCACAGAATGAGGGGCTGACATATTGGCTTTAATAAATTATCTGCATTTGTTAACTGCTACTACATAGTATATTTAAGTATTATGCGAAGTACTCAGGTTGTAATAAGTGGAATAATTTAGCAGTAAAGGAAATAGAGCTATTTATATTAGATACCGCTAACCCTTAGCTCAAGTTTTTGTTTATTTAGCATACTAATTTCCTGATTGAGATTTTATAAACATTAGTAGAATTGTTGAAACTACACTACTTCGAAACAAACAACATGTAGGAGTAGATGTAGCAAAAAACAAAAATTGCTGATTTAGAGTATTCAAGTAGCAAGCTGCAAAAGTATTATAGGTAGACAACATGCAATGTAAATGAAATAGGCAGTATATGCCTAGAGAAGACTTTAATATAGCATAAATGATTGACATACCAGTAGAGACGAACTTTGCTCTTTGTACAAATAAAAAAGTGCTCGAAAACTTTTTAAGGAGTAAAAGTAAAAGGAAAATGGCAAATTTTGTCCCACTTTGAGAACAATTCCTTTAGGCATTTGCTTTTCTAAAACTTTATAAACACTTAAAGATATTTTTCGCAAGTTTTTAACTAATTAAGCCTTGTCGTAATAATTTCAGAGCGAACTCGGGTCATTTTTGGCGCCAGCTATAAACCTAGTCTTCCCCGTTCATTTGAGAACGTTCGACTTGTTATTAATTAACCGACTTCCAAAAAAGGAGGAGGTTCTCAATTCGACTGTATCTTGTTTTTTTTTGTGTTACCTCATAACTTTGTATTGGGTGTACGGATTTTGATGATTCTTTTTACATTCGTAAGCTCGTGCTTGTCGTGTGGTCCCATTTAAATTTGATTGGGATCTGACGACTCGTAGTATTTGAGTTATCCCTAATAATTCGTGGCTTACTCTACATTAATGATGTTCTCATTCCTTCTTGTCGATGTAAAATCAAAAAATAAAACTGTTTAGGATGATTTGGCACAGCATCTTAGTATTTCAACGTGGTCCCTTTCTAGTTTGGTGAAGAACAGAGATGATAGAAAACAGAACTCTTCAATAAATGATAGCAAATCTTTCGGGGTTGCTGAAATAGCATGTTTGTTTATTGTTTACACCAATGTGATTGGTACGTTTAGGTAGGGGGGTGTACCACTAAAAAGTGAAAAATAAAAAAATCTTTTTACAAAAAAGAACAATTTTTTAAATTTTTATTTCGGAAGTCGGTGTTCAAAAAACGGAAAAGCAACCAATAACACCGAGTTCCGAAATTAAAGTTATTTTGTACTTTTTGTATAGAAGTCGGTTGTATATATTTTTTTAAAGTTTTCTTTATGTAATTAATGATAAATCTGGAGCAGACTGACAGTGATATTTGTTAAATGTCTCTTGGATACTGGGTACTTTCTATTTCAAGTTTGTAAGCATGTTAAAGGCAGGCAACCACTCCGCAGCATACCCATGGGTTGTGAGGGGACCGACGAATAAGAGGGTTACCACAATGGATCCTTTCCCCCGACAAAATCTCGTCTGAGTTTATATACGGCGCATGTAGGGATCGTGTTCAATATCACGCTGTAGACTTAGGTCTATGTCAGATAGGAAATATGTTAATTATTTGAATCCCTCAATACCTTAGCGTGCTACATAGTAACAATTATAACAAGTGTCTAAACTCGTAACTGATGGAGTTGTAAACTGGCGACAATATTTACGTTCGGCAAATATTTGCTTAGTAATCGCTGTTGGCTCTCGGTACAATGATATACCATCATTACTCATTATTTTCGTTTAAATAAGGAAAATTGAAAAGAAACGGACCCCTTCTTGAGGGGCGAATAAATCAGCTACATGAGATTGAAAATCGTTCTAGCTGGGGATCCCTCAATGTTTGGGCATTGGGGTGCAAATATTATAAAATATTCTATCAAAACTTCTTCTGTTTCGATAATTAAATGTTTTGAGGGCTATAGGCGAAAACGGAGATGTAAGCAAGAATTTAAGATGACAAGACGTTAATGCGCCCGCTGTCCCATTGTTTTCTAATGCTTACGGAACCCCGTGTCTGAGCATGATTGCCAAGTGTAATGAATTGGCTTATTCTTTGCGGGAATTATATTATGGCACTGGTTTGACGGAGTTGTGCCTAATTGTATTTACCCCATGACCGTTTACTCAAACCTTTCACATGGTACTGCTTTGTTATTCATGTTTTAGAATCAATGATTCGTCTAGTTAATTAGCTTATTTTGGCGCTTAAGGTGATCGCGGCTTCAGTAACGTCCTGTGTGAAGATACTCGTCGGAGTATGTTATTTGAAGGATGGCAAACTTTTTAACTTTCGTACTTAGCAGGTATATCACCCACCGTGCGCAGCGTTGTCAGGGGTATGAGAACGGCACTACATTCCGCATCGCGTATTTAGGTCAGCTGGTAATAAGGCTCGTCATAACGTGAATAATAAACCGTATCAGATTGAATTTACTGAAACGTTCTTTGCGTGCACGATGCTATCTGTTCACAACTCAAGTCAGCTCTTTTTAAAGATTATTACTATAATAAATACCTACTGGGGGAAAGTGTTTTTGACCATGGATTTATATTTTCAACATCGTTCATTCAGTTAAAACTTAGCGATTAGCTGTATTAATATTGTTTTGGTTCCAGTTAAGTTTAGATAATGTTGATTTAACGTTTTATTAGACGTGAAAAAGAAAAAGAGCATTCGGAGAATTCGATTTAAAAGATTTTTCGTTGGAAGCGGTTAGCTTCGCAAAATCCGGCTCAAAGCTTTTCCGGGGAATCATTTTATATATTCAGGAAAACGGAAGAGGAAACAATAAAATTGACAACTATACTAAACGACATGTTTGTTATGATGTCAGTGCGTTGTTTAAGAACTTGCAGTAGACATATTAATCAGCCTATAACTATTCTGGTGTTGGCTTCTAGCCTGACCTGAAAGCTGCAGTTATTACAGTTATAACAGAGAATGCAGTTATTCTTAGGTGATTACAGCTTTGAGAATTTCAGGTATTTGGCACATTGGCAGCCAACGTTTGTCAGGGGCTTAAGTAGGTCTCCGTCTGGGGCACGGTAGGGCAGGAAAATTGCAACATAACCTTCCAAAATCGCCGCTGTAAACCTACATAGGTGAAAATTCTCAGAACCAAATCATCTTTAGGCTGAGGCGGACGTCGCGTCAGTTTATTTCGACAGCGGAAGTCACGTGGTGCACTTGCGCGTGTGTGCATCATAATGTCATGATTCTCAGTATCCAGCTGCTATAAATATGCATGTGTCTCTGCGTCTGTGTGTTTATAGTTCTACGTTCACGTCGGACGCCAGCCATCGATAGGAGCCCACCCAAGCGAGCATTGTGTGTGTGTAATCGCAAAGGGCAAAAAGGGGTATTGTTTCGAACCGTATGGGGTGCAAAAACTGTGCAGGTGACGTGATAAATTACCTTGCTTAACAAAACATTAATACCCTTTTTGTGAAGGATAAAAATCTTAGAAGCAATTTAAGCTCGAAATCGATAGTTGTCAGTCTGCTAAAACATAGTTCAGTGGTTCGTCTAATAAATTGGCGGTTGGTACCGTCAGGAGGAAGTCGGGGCTTGGGCGTTTTACGAGTCGACTTAATTGAGTTTTCGAAAGAGGCTGTCACTCGCGCAGCTGATTATTTGTAGAACACGATGGGTTTCCAGAGAGTTGTTTCGTCCTCGACACATAAAGACAGGTTAGATAGTCACCTTTGGCTTTATAACAGTATTAAAATGGCACATCTATTTTCAGTGCTATGCTTTATATCTGATCGTAAACTATCACCGCTACGCCTATACCTTCAGTTTATGACTATGACAGAACGTTCAAATATATTGTTGGCACACGTATACACAAATGTTTATGCTGGCCGCATTGTATAAAATTTCTTTAGGTATAATTAAATCGGGGAGGTGAGACTAGATACATTAATTAGCACTGGTTAAAGTAAGCTACCGTGCTATGAAGAATTATTTGAGGCAGATTTCATTCAGGTTGTGAATAAATTATAAATAAACTGGAGCAAAAAGCGGTTTTGTATCTCTGGCAGAGATAACAGCACAATAGAGGATGATACTATTGTACACTATGAATACGAATTTGTGGGTCACTATTATCATTAGAGATTCGGATGACCGATTTTGCTTCTGAGGAGGACTACCGATATCCTTCAAGTCAATATCCAAGAAAAAGTATTGTTACTCTAAATAGCTAGAAAATCGGAATTTTTTGTACATAAATCTAAACTTTCCTGCACCGCTTCGCCCTGTCTCCGAGAAACTGCCGTTTTATAGCCCAGACGTAACTCGCCATTTTATGGTTTTAGAAGAGGAAATAAGACTTAAAGAAAGCATCGACAAAAGAGAACAAACGAAAAAATCCTTCCTAAGGCACGGGAACGCATGTGAAAAAAATTGGCAAAATCAAGTGTTGATTCGTTTTTCTGAATTATAGTATTCATTATTTTTTCGATTTGACTTTCTATTATGTTGCACCTGCTATATCATATTATCTCGATATACATATAAAATGCTTTGTCCTGACTGATGGATGAACTTAGTTTAAACAATCTTATAGAGTTTAGGCTGCCGATAAAAATGGATTTTTCTAAGTTTGTCCTCTAAGGAAGTGAAATTGGAGATGAAAGATTGTATGAAAAATATTATTCTTTGCGCGAATATTTTACTTGAAGCATAGTACGAATACCGGCCAAAGTAAATAATAAAAATCTTCATTATTCGTTTTTCACAACTACCCCCAAAAGGCGATATAAGGGCTGTTAGTTTTGTAAGGGACACAAGTAAATTGTAAACGTTTTCATATCAACGATCAGGCCTGCTAGAGTATTGTACGAAGTTATTTATTTTGTGTAAAACAAATATGAAAGAATATTTCTTAAATTCAACTCCTAACGGGCTGCCACTGGATGGCAAAGTTTTATTTGAAATTGATGATAAATATCTGGTATAATTAATAAAACCTACTCTTAATAAGTAAAAAATGTGGCAAAATATTGCTACAACATATTGCTAAAACTTTGCCATCCAATTTCAGAAGATACCATCAGGGTCATATTTCAGGGGGATATTTCAGGATTTCAGGAGTTGACATAATTATTTGTTTTACACATAATAAATAACTTCTCCTGGAATGGAATAAACGTAGAATTTAACGTCTGCATACCCCTTTTTATCTGGATGGGAAATCATCAAATGATTTCTACCGCTCTGGGCGGAGCAGAAGGGAGTGTCAGACTCTTACTGACTTAAATCCACCCGTGATCCTTCCAGTGCCATTTACGTTCCAGGGCCGCAGTGACTCTTTCGAACAAATTCCGTAACCCTAGCAGGCACTGATCCCATGTGGCCCCGTCTTCTTTGCTGAGCCGGGCCTGGTTGCTATCGGATGGCGACCCATAGGTTGCCATCCGCAGGCCCGCGCCTACGGTGGCCGGGAATTGCCCTGCGTTTCCCGACGCCCGGGCCGTCTTCTTCTGTTGTGGCGGCTGGGACGGGAGGTTTCCCTCTCCCGCACGCGGTCTGCCTCCTCCTTCGCAGAAGGAGTTGACCGATTGCCATGCCTCCTCGGACCATGGATTGAACCAGGGCCAGAAGCGAGAGGTCGCCGCCGCCGATCGTCTCAACGAGGACACGGCGATGCTCTGCCAAAGCAGGGCAGACATCCACATCTGCATATCCCTAAGGTCTGGGTGTCTGACGCCCAGCAAATGCTGAGGTGGTAACCCTTTCGGTTCGGACACGCTCGGCGCATTCTGTACTTTTCTTCTCCTTTAATTTGTGTTTGTAACCGTTGTGCTGTGTCTGTCCTGAATAAAAGTTTTCTATTCTAAGGTTGACACTTGACTGGTATAAAATGCCTAAGGCAAAAAGCCTCTGCAGTAATTTTTACTTGTGCATCAACTTTCAATAAACAAATAAAATATTTACATTATGATGTGCGGTTGTTTTTTGCCACATCCGCACCGGATAACGCAGAGCGCATCAAAAAGACAGGTCGTATCGGCACTTCCCCACAATAACACGGACGTCTGAAACAACCGGTATATTGTTTCAACAAACGATATTGCCACGGCATGTCACTGTACAAGTAACGAGAGAAGAGCACGAAGTTTTAACATAAAGTTGACTTTAGGCTTGAGTAAATTACAAACGAAGAGATTAATTTAACTTCGCAAATAAGGTAAAATGTAAGGGAGTGCGCGAAGAATGTATTCGTAGAGTGCCATTATGTCGAAACCGAAATGGAAGAGGCGGGCGCTGAATTATAAGCTGATTTGGATTCGGTAAATAATCTTACAACACGTATTCTCTTAATGTCTAGGCATCCAGATTGTTATTTACAGTAAAGAGATTTTGGTGTGGCGTGATTATTTGAGAGAGATAACTTTTGAACTATTGTGCGATAATTCGCTAAACATTAAACAAACATGCATGAAAATAAGAATGACGTCAGCATAATACAAGTTAATAAAATATTTGTTTGCATGGAATCAATCGCATAACCAGTCTAAGGCACTTGTTTCACCGCCTTCGAACAGCGAGAAGCGAGTAAAGCTATAACTAGATACGAGTTGGCGACCAGCGAGAAGTAAGTGTGTAGTTCCGATAGTTTTGTGGCTCGGCTATACGAGTGATATTGTGCGACGGGCGATTACTCGCACCGGCCCGCACTATACATAGGTAGAAATGACCGCTGGTTGGTTTCTCGGCGTGAGTTTTGTCTAACTGATAACCGCCAAATGAGCATCGCTGAGTGAGTATTATCTTAAATAACTCTTGTTGCTACGACAAACTAATAATAAGATAGTTCTCGTCGGCAGTGTGAACAGTCAGTAATCGACTATAAATATATGTGTCTCTTTTACTTACACGGGATCTATATCTCTTGTCCATTTCCTCAGCAAGAAAATAGTCGATAGCTAATCGCTTCTTCGTCGGCGGTGAGACAATTGCCTTATCTAGTTGAAACTTCATTTTGCACTACAGCACTCAAGAAACCAGTCGAATCCGCAGGTCGAGTCGACTACTAAACATTTCTCGATGCACTCTACATTGGTTCCACAATATTTTTGTTCGATGGTTTCTTTAGAAGGCTTTCATTCATGTACACGACCGAGTGTTTACAAGAGGTCTAAAGTGATATAGCGATCATTGTTCTGCGAAAAAGTTATTCAGCTTTCTCAGATGCTATGCTTTCACAGCAGAAAGATACTGCGTCATAAAATGAAACTGGAGCGTCGTATTCTCGAGTTGTCATAATGAGCAACATTGTCCTTCGGGGTGTGCGCTCGTCGTTTAAACCAGGCAAATCTGCGATATTGTTGGCATGTGTACGCAGCTCGCAGGGGCGGACTGTACGGCTGCAACAGACTGTGATTTACACGACACTGGCCCCAAAACACCTCTCCCTTTATGGCCAGACATTTCGGGGAACGGCGATTTATTTGTCTGGCTGCAGATAGATTGTTATCAAAGAGCATTCCAGTTTTATTCGCATCTATATGTGTATTTGATGCTACGCTTCCGATATTAGTTGGATGAAATTGAAATAGCCTGCAGAAAAGATCGATTCGATTAATACGGAAATGAAGCGAGCACGTTAAAAGCGCTGAAATTGAATTGAATTGCATTTTAAACGATTTTTTAAGAACCGTGACAGAGAATAGTTATCCCCGTTATCAAGTTACTAATCTCACTAAATCTTACCTTTGAAACGATGTTAGGAAATTATACGAATAAAATATTCTACTTTCATTACTTACTTCACGCAAGGTTTTACCGAGAATACGAGCAAACATTTAAATATCAAAGTTAAGTCAAATGTGAAAAATACCCTCATAATATGTAAAACATTAGTGTACAAAGTGGGGAGGCATTTCTATAGCAGCGCAATGGCTGTCTGTCTAGACGAAGCACTGAACCCAACGCAACCTACCACCGACACTGATTTACATATAGATATCGGGATCACCCGAGATTCCGGGACACATGTCGCAAAGTCCTATGAGATTATGTCTATTAATATATGAAATACTTTGTTACCTGCCACATTAATACATGAAAATGTAATGGGATTATCTGAAATGTTTATAGCAAAGCAGATAGTAAAAGGTGAAACTTAGTATATCTACTTGAATATTTGTGGTCATTCGATTGGATCGAAACCTCATTTACTGCAAGATTGACTTTTCTTGGTAAATGCAATTTTAAGTTTGATAAAATATTTTGAAAGCAATACATAGTTATGAGAAATGCAATCTTGCGCATTATCTACTAGACTGCAGACAGTGCTCCATCAGACATTCTGATAACTGAAAACAAAATTCAATAAATACTGAAATCCACTCTCAAAATATGTCTCGGTAATAATTTTGTAACACGGTAATACAAGTATTATACGTGGAACTTCGCATGAGAATCCGAGCTGCATTTTGCACATTACGGGGATATTGCGATACTGGACATTATAGTCAGACGCCGTTAAACTGATTTACGATAGTCTTTATTAAATGAAATCCTACATTTATGTTCTGGAATCATAAGCACTGGGTTTAATGCACCTTTTTATTAGGAGGCCGTAAAAAATATAATAACTTTGTTGCATTTTCATGGAACAAAATGTTGTTCACATGGAAATTAAGGTGAACACGAAAAGGTGCGAAAATTCCAAGTAATTTTCTTTCGGGTTTAATTGTTTCTGTCTGGTAAACCAATTTCAACTCAATTTGTTAAGTAATTTTCGGAATTGGTTCCAGCAATTAGATTGCAGACAGAAAAAGATAATTAAGGGAAGAAGATAGAATAGAATAGAATACTCTTTATTATGTACACCATAAAAGTTACAGAAAATATAGATGGAGAAACCATTACATAGGGTGACACAATGGGCGGCCTTATCGCACAAAGTGATCTTTTCAAGACAACCTTTGGATGGATTTTAAAGAGAAAAGGAAATACAGTAATGTAGGTAGTGTTAGGTATACTAATTGTATATACAATAAATACATAATAGATAAATACCTATATACAATAATATTATGTAACAAAAAGCATAGAACCCAAATAAAAACGATTGATTAAAGAAGAGGTAGTGATTTTTGACTGTTTTTAAAACGGACAATGTTGAGCACGCCTTACCGATACCTACATGAAAAGAAATAAGAAATGAAATTCGGTGAAGAACGTGCAATGTGCTTGTTTGTATTGTGCTGAGCTGCTGACGTAGTCACTAGTCCTACAGTTGAAAAACATAGGCAGTATGAAAGCAATAGGCTTGCCAATCTGCTGCTATTTATGTCCCATTGTGGCCCATATTAAAATGGAGCACACAGATGTGCGTAGTTAGTTTCAATTGATACCCACGAGGCTAACGTTTCGACTGCAACATGCGAATGATTTTATGAGGTTACAATTGCGAAAACATTATTGCTTAAATTGAATTTTAAGTCCGAATCACCGTTGAAATTAAACGATGATGTTAAAACTGCGCACAACTTTGGTAGAGGACTCTAGACTTGATTTATTGATTCAGTAAAAATACTTTGGTGCTTGTACGAGCCATTTAGGTCGGGTTTGAACGAAATTCCGACGTATAGCGCCCTATCATTAGCGTTTAATCCTGGCTGTGGCTTTAGATCCAAAAACCACAGACAGTTCGAAGGTAAATAAATTCTCTCTAAAAGGTTTAAGCTACGTTTCGTTTTCGAACGAAATACTGAATGAAAGAGAAATTTTAGACTATAGAAACTCAGACCGAGGCGTTTAAATATTCATAACGATTATATTCGGCTATGAAGTTAAGTAAAACGTAATAAAAGTGTGCTGTTCAATAACACTTACTTGTTTAAATTAAAGCCGCAATGGACGGCGTTACAGGAACTTTTTTGACCTGAAAAGATAAAGAAAACGGCATTATGTAAATGAGATCTTTTAGAAATTAACACGAGAATTTATAGCTGCCTTTGAAAGGAATTAATCTTGAGGTAATTTTAATTTATATTACTGAGAATGTTCAACATCACGTTCATGGATATTTGAAACTTGGATATCTCGCTTTTTCACGACTTCGGTGCTTATTTTTGTAAAAAACTTTTCAGTTTTGTGGGTTCAAAAAAAAAGCGAAGATGTTTTAGTTAGAGACTTTCCAACTACTCACTGTTTTTCAGAAAATAATAAATAATTGTCAGGTCCCTTCTACATTTAATAGTCATGATATTTTTCGTATTTCTAGAATTCATTTAGCAGGTTTCATGTCATAGAACATTCGTTGTGTAGCAACACAAACCTTTGTTCAACACTACAAATAGCATTTAGCAGTGGTCCGTGGCTTTATTACAAGTTTGTTGGACAGTCGCCTTCTCGGCGGTACATCCGTTGCCTGCCAACTTTACCCCTAGCCTGACTCAATCCTGACCCAGTTCGGGATACAACAGCTACACTATGAATAAAATCATTGGAATATTGTTTCAGTTATGTATTTATTTTGTGAGAGGTGTAGTTTCTGTTAGCAACAGACTAGTCTTGCTTGAATTGCATCATTTGCGTTCCATATTGAGTTAACGATCGTGTTACGTTTATCTATATCTACTACTAGAAAGATTTGTATTTTTATATTTTTGTATGTAATGAATAAACTCAAAAACTACTGTACCGATTTAAAAAAATCTTTCACCATTAGTAAGCTACATTCACCCTGAGTAACAAAGGCTATATTTTATTCCCGTATTCCCACGGGAACGGGAACTACGCGGGTGAAACCGCGGTCCCTGCTAGTTATGTCATAAAGCCTGTTCTTTGCAGAGGTACTGTCAAGATATTTCCTCCATTATGACCTTTGCAAGTTGTGCGGGAGGTTAAACAACTGGTTTACTCTACTTTTTGTCAAGTTAGGTGGAACGTTTGAACGCAGACAGCGCTGAAGCTTATGAATATCGTATTTACTGTCGTGTGGGCAGTAGTCGGCGCGAACTCATAACGCTTCGCTGGGGTTACTAATCCGCTTGCGTAGCGAGATGACTATTACAATATGTTCCAAAGATCGTGGCACAGACACACAATATGCAGATATTCAGGTAAAGCAGCGATTGAAGCTAATAATGAATTCAGATCAGGCTCCGGCAGAACTTCTGCTGTCGGCTTTCCTCGTAAGGGACAAAGAGAATAAAGACTTAGATTGTATTTCATTACAATACTCATTGGTAGGTACAGGCAAGGGACTGAAGACGAGCTCATTTGTATTCGATTCGATAAAGGATGAACAATAAAAGCGATCCATATAACTTTTATAGTTTTAACTCCGATTTGAGCTCGTATTGGTGAAGAATGATGTCATCTGGACGAATAGGGCTGGAATTAGATAATGGCCTTAGTTATTGTGTTACTATCTAGGTACTATAATTTATTATAAGTTATATCCGAGTGGGTGAGTAATATTGCATATCCCACGCAACTTGTGAACTCTTTAAAAAAAGGTTAAATTCAAGTAATTGAAGTAAAGGTTTGTTTTATCCAGTTGTTTTAATTGGCAATGCAGTTTTAGTTACCAAAACATGAATGTGGGTTATCGAGTTGTCTACACCCCCTTTTAAGGTACAAAAATATATAAATAAATAATGTATTACCTATAGAAAATGTAAAAGCTCTGCATTTGCAATCACGATTTGTGATGCCGCTATATTTCAGAAACGCTGTAAATTCAATTCCACTAGAACAAGCAAAAGTTTTGTGATTTTACCATGGTTAGGTACATCGCAGATTTACAGTGAAATGTTTTCTTTGAGATCTCCAGCCAGTGCAGACCACGACAAGCTTAAAATTGAACGTAGACAGCGAAATGCAATAACAAACTGAAGACAACCGAACAACAAAAGGGGAAGTATGTTTACACCGAGTGTCATAAACAGGAGGCAGTCACAAATTACCAGCGTGCAGCCGAGTGCATTTTCAGTGTTCATGTGCGAAACGATTCGTGTGTAACCGTCGCTTATCGGCGCCGCCCGCACCGCGACTACCATTTAAAACCTCCTCGCATATTCATTCCGAAAACTTTCGCAATTCCCTTTGGTTTGCAGCGCCTCTAAATTTATGTAAAGCGCTTTTTGCTTCTACGTTTACAGTAAACAGCCGTTACATACTCTTTTGAACGAGTTAATTGCAAAATATTTCATTTAGGCGCTTTAGCGTTGCAGGGCCGAGGTGTGAGATTTTTACGTTATGTTTGTAAAACCTCGAGATAAGTTTAATTCAAGGTTTATGATTCAGTATGAGCTCATGTCAGTTAGCACGCGTGAATCATTATTTGTTTAACTACGCAATGGTGGTCTTTAGCAGATGCTTTCGATACAAGTCATGAATTATCGAAGAATAATAAGCTTTTGATCGTCCTTTGGTATGCGTGGACTACCTTCCCTATTTATAAACACAGTAGGTTCTCCTCGTACCTATATCTATCTCTAAAATGTTTCATAACTGTATTTCCATGCCGCCTGCCGCCAGACTCGTTTTATTTTGAAGAAATGACAGTGACAGATAACAGTAATTAATGGTTCCCAAAACTCGGGGTTTTTCTTCAATCTCCAATACCAGGTGTGTCGAAAGCTAATTTATCGATTTTAATTTCAGAATGATTTACGTTTGCCGACAAAATTCAAAGGTTCGGTGGACCAATACCATTTAGTCTTCTGTAGAACATTTGTCAAAATAGTCAACAAAGGTTGACCCCGCTTCGCGTCGAAATAACGAAGTGTCACCAGATATTTGATACAATTACAATTTACGAGTGAACCGATAAATTCTTACAACGTTTTAATTGGCTCGTAAATCGATAGCAGCTGTTTCTGAAATATAAGGGCCAATTTAAAAGAAATTGATAATACGGGTACTGCAGTCGGTATGTGTAAACGGTCGTTTAGATTCAGTTTATTGGTACTTCACACTAATCAAGGTATGACTCAATTAATTTCTAGTGATACTCTCCGTTTACGAGTAGGCACCATCTGACGAAATTAGGGCTATAATATCCAATTTTCACCTCGTTTATGGCGGTCATATGTACATACGAACGTACAACGTTTATTGCGGTCGACGGCTACCAGTTTTACTTTCGAATGAACAGACACTGCACTTTTATGTCATTGATTCTAGTATAAAACTTGAAGTTTAATGACGCTATATCCATATGTATAAAAGGGAGAACTATCATTAATCAGTGGAGAGAAACGGTAATGCAGAGACTGTTATATAAAACAAGTTCAACAGACCGTAGATAATTACAAATGGACGGCCCAAATTAATATATTACCGATGGATGTTGCGACACCGTCGAATGTCGATACTCTGACACTGCCCAGAGATGGTGTGCAGCCGGGCCGTGGAAGCAGGGCCACGCCAGTGATGTCATCTGGGCCGCCGGTCAATTGTCACCGCGCCATCGCTTGCGCAAGCTTTGTGGGCTCGTTTTATGGAAATGTAAATTACCCAGTGCCGGCGATAATGATGGTGCACAAACACTGCATTTCTATAAAACGCATACAAATATTTGTGTTCGTAGGTTTGTGTTAAATTGTTAAGATACGGATACGCGATAGCGATAAACGAGTATCGGTGGCTAAGAATGGATGCGGTAAACATTGCCGCAGTACTACTACGTGTGCGTAACCGCCCACGTTATTTTATTATTCGATTCACGAGTAACGTGAGTTAGAGCAAGCAACAAAAAACATAACTGCTTCGTCAGGTCGGCTTCCAGGAGGTCGATCCCCGCTTATCGGTTAGGTAAAAGTGAAATTGACACTGAATATACATATCTCACTGTCAGATAACGTACAATTTATGTACAATATATTGTGAACCAGTACGTTCTACCGCGTATTTCTCTGTTCGCATAGCGCAACTTCGCACAAGTTTGATATATGAAATTTTCGTCAATGTCGACGTGAGCATGAACACTAGCTAGCTAAAGTTACAAGATCTCAGAGTAAAATTACGTGCGTGCTGATTGTCGACTTGATTGACAGAATGAGAATGAGTGCGAGGGAAATAGCGCTGTGTTGTAGTGAAATTGAGACAAAGACTTCTTTCAGTATATTGCCTCGCCTCGTCCGCAAAAACTGACATTGACTTGCTGTTACTTGAGCCTTTAGGCGATATCGAGTTTCACCCTCGAATTGGTACAATAATGACTACTTATTGTATTCAAAAGCCATGTTCTATTTGTAAGTAAATACACGAACATTCAGAATAATGTGTAGGAGCAACTTCCATTAGAATAAATGTAGCTATTTCAATCAAAGAAACTCCACAAAACGAATGAACGCCACAAGGCCGTTGTCATCTCCGTATCTAATGTATGGAGCTAATCCTGTCTTGCCAGGCGGTCTGTAGGCGCGGCTCTACGCGCCGTTGGTTCCTGGCAAATTGATCGGTGTGACTGAACTGTCATGCACTCAATTCGACTCGCGATTCGTCATATGCACCGCACTAACCCGACGGGCCGCGCTTTACTGGTCCTTCGACCTCTTTCGGTTGCATGCTTTGTTAAAACGTAAACTTAATTCGATAGGGTTATTAACTTATTATTGTTAATCCGTTGTTCTTTGATCGTGGTCTGGTTTCGAAGCTAATTTTAAAAGGTTGTTTTTTTCATGCCCTTTGTACTTAAAGGTTAGATATATATGCGAATTATGTACGGCTAAAATAGCCTTCAGTTGTGAGAACTTAATGGTTACGACACGAGAAACTGTCTGTGTAACGCTGGAACGGTAAGACACAAGAAACTTCGCAGTAACGAGGGCGAGATAACAAATGTTGTTTTCTCTTGTTCAAGGGGATAAAGTTTTTATTAAATATTCATTGCTCCCGTTGCTCGTGATAATTCTTATTGAGGATTTCTTTTACGAACAAACTCTTGTTTTCTAAGCGTAGATTATACTCTCATAACAGTTAAAATGCAGCAACAGTTCTAAGCCCAAGTCATACTAGCTAGTTAGATCAAACTGGACATTAATACCTAACTAAGAGGGACCAAAACTGTTACAAATTTAAAGTACATCGTCAAAAAGTTCAATCGGCCAAATTCCGACGCTCTTCAGTGAGTGAATTATCCTCAGCCGATGAACACGTTAGTCCTGAATCTTGAACCATCCTTTGTTTAGGTGGCAAATGATTTCTACATTAAGCCAATTTACCACCTCACAGTATACTGGAGAATCTAGTTCACCTGTTAACATAACATGGATCATGTGCACTATTACTCTACTGGACACGGCAACGGCCGATTAACACTCATTACTTAGTCAGTTACAAAAGTGCATAGCGATTGCTATTCATTGCTTTTCATCAGGTGAGATTGTGGACAAACACAAACTAAATCAATAATTGAAAGATTAAAAGGACCTGTATCCAATTACAGTCCACGGAAATAACTGGACACATGAGTCTCGGACCCCAAGTCAGCTATTTTTATACATTTGGCATTCCAACAAGATCCCATTGTCATTTTGCTAAAAGTTCGTAATCTGCTAAATTCATAGTGGTCGATCATTGATCTCGTAATACTTTTTGGTGACAGAGCTATGAAAAGAAATGACTGCACATGACGTTCTAATAATAGGTCACTGATCAAAGGAACTGTCAAAATTTTAGCAGATTACCGTGTGTCATTTATTTGTAACTAGCTGACCCAGCAAACGTTGTTTTGCCATTTAAAGTAAAAACAATATTTAGGGGTATGAATGATGTTCTATAAATATAAAAGAAAGTCGCAGGTGACATGTAGCTTTCTATTGGTGAAATAATTTTTAAAATTGAAAACTTAAAGCTAAAATACTTCTTAGCTGTATCCCATGGTTTCACCTGCCTGCGCCATTTATTCTTTCTGGCTCAGTGATCTTTCTTTCGTCTGCTAAGGATAGCTTCTGGTATCCTGGTACTTTGTAAGTCTTCACTCACAATTCCAGCCCCAGAAATGCTTCGACATGTTTATGGTCTGCTGGTACGCGTGAATCCTTACTTCTTAAGTTTTCGACATGTTTTTTTCTGGTCTTCTAGTACTTGTGAATCTTTAGCGCATGGATTTTTTGACAGCTACGAAACAAAGGAACATTTATGGAAAATGATTCATCTTTCATAATTATGTATTCGTTGAGTTTGTTAAGAAAGCACTTCCAGCCTTATTCTATGAAGGCGACCTTTCTAGATTTTATTAATCTTTTGTTTTGGTTGCTAGGTTACACTCTTGTTAATTTTGAATTATCTACAACGCACTAAATATATTTCACCTAAAACCATTTTCCACTGCGTTTACTTTAATAGAGTTTTCATTGTTTTTAAGATGTATTCTGCTATTCGGGGCGGAGACAAATCCAACGAATCAAAAAAAAATTGGTCCAGCAGATCTCGAGTTATAAGTGTTGTAACAAACCCGACTTTGTTGTATATATATAGATTATGTACGAGATTACTATTCTATGCAATTTCTTTCAATGGAGTGTCAGTGGTTGACCATCGGGAAGTCATAGTAACGCTTTTATATTAGTAGAATACCAAACTTGTCAAAATCAACTATTATGAAATCAATGACAAACCATTCTGACACTATTGTAATAGCAGACTTGAGGCCCTGAATATTGAACCCTCCCCTCTAGAAGACAAACTGCTTCTACATGAACTAAACAAAAGCCAATTTAGCAACACGGCATGATACCGGAATCACGTCCACCAATTAACATAACATAGATCATGTGCTATTACTCCACTGGACACGGCAACGGCCGATTAACACTCATTACTAAGACTACTACTAAAGTGCATAGCGAATGCTATACCACGGTGTTCACAGACCTATGTATATATATATTAGATAATGGTGCTTCCAGTTCACTCGGGTTAATAGGATTAGGGCGTGCTATTTTCCATTGTATGTTTCACTGAATTAATTGTTGTTATGTGGGTATACTAGGTATTGGAATGTGGTTTTAAAGGTTTGGCGTGTTGTTTTTAACCCCCGACCAAAAAGGGAGGTGTTATAAGTTTAAAGTGTATATGTGTGTCTGTATATAAGGATGAACCGATTTTGATTTATTTAATTATTAGAAAGGTAATTTAAACGTTTCAGCCGTTTTAAGATCATCAGCTATTCTCTTGTTGATGGAGAGATGTGAGCAATTTCCACAGGTCTGAATAATCCGAAATTTGGTATTCTGTTAATACAATAGTATTGCACGAACATGACACCTTGACCTGATGCTGCAGGATACCCAACTCCTTGCTTAGTTACTGCAGATGTATCATGATTGGCCTTATTGCAGTGATTTCAATGCACAGATTATAGAAAGATTAGTGACCTTGACCTTATACGGCAGCATGACCTGGAATCTGCAGGATACCATACTCCTCACTTACGAACAGCAAGCGCTTGGCAGCCTCAGTATTTGGGCTCATTTAAATTTTCGCCATGAATAGATTATAAATAAATTGTGGTCAGGGTCTGATGATGGATCAGAAAAGAGAAATGAGTAGATACGTTAGTGAGAAATGCTCAGCTACTTTCATTCGTTCGATCGATAAGATATTTTGGTAAAGGATCGTCGTCCGTCTAGGTGAGTGTAGATCATACGGTCTGTAGTAGTAGCAGCTAATAAGTACATCAATATTATCTTATATATAAAATTCTCGTGTCACGGTGTTTGTGGTTGAATTCCTCCGAAACGGCTCGACCGATTTTCGTGAATCTTACCATGCATATAGGCTGAGGTGGCAAATCGGACATCTATTTTTCATCCCCCTAAATGTTAAGGGTGACCACCCCTTTTTTTTCTGGATGGGAAATCATCAAATGACTTCTCCCGCTCTGGGCGGAACGGAAGGGAGTGTCAGACTCTTACTGACTAAAACCCACCCGTGATCCTTCTTGTGCCCTTTGCGTTCCAGGGCTGCGGTGACTCTTTCGAACAAATTCCGCAACCCTAGCAGGCACTGATCCTATGGGGCCCCGTCTACGTTGCTGACAGTTTTTTGAGGCGCGCGTGGAACATGACGCGCCGTCGACTCGGGCCTGGTTGGACCACCCCTAATTTTTATTTTTTATTTTATGTGGCAAAACGACGTTTGCCGGGCCAGCTAGTAATTATATATAACATTTTTCAGTTTTGGTACTAAGTGACTAACGGACAACGCACAGCCGAAACTAATGGTCGTAGAGAAAGCTGAAATTTGGTATGTTGGTTCCTTGGGGAGTGTAGGAAGTACGAAGTTGCAAGAAAAAGCTAGTAAAGTAGCTAATAAAGCATAAAATTAATTTTAATTAGTTGATTGAGGAATTTTTTGCTTTCGATACTTTACTCGCTCCCCGAAAAAAACTCGAAAACGTGAAAAATTATGTTTTGATCCATTTAGTTTAATACAGGTACGTACCGATACTTTGGCACCCAGTTTTAGTTTTTTAGGGGGGTTCTTTAAATTTTTTATTTAAGTATACATTTATGTATCTTATTCTGTTACAAAATTTTGCAACTTTAAACACCGATTAATCTGAAAGTCAAGTAAAAAAGGAAACTTTTCACATGAAACTATGATAAGCTTATTACTTTCTTTGTCTAAAGTTTTCTTTCTATTACAATATGATAGTGGATTATAATAATGTTAACAGTGTAGTTATAGAATCTCAACTAAATTTTATTTAATTAGGTCCTCAACTTATGTAACACTTACATAGTTTGTTAAATTCTGGAAGACTCGAGTGAAAGTATTCGACCCAACATACTAAGATAACGGATCATGTTGAGTTAGAAATATTTCCTAAACTATTTAATTATCAGTTTCCTAAAATTCCTATAAAGGAACAATAATTAATTTGTGTACAGGAAAATCAATCAGTAAAATTGTTCTCAAACAGTTTAATTTATAACTGATTAATTATATTTTAATAGGTAGAACACAATAAAATAAATGTTATCGTTTAAAACCAGCCAGCACGCTACGATTGAATCATTGATTAACTTAGTTGGTTAGTTAGTTCATTCATCAGTAAGTAAAAAGTTGTGGCATCAGACATGCGTGATCTAATATGAAAATAAACACAGACGAATGGACATACATTATTAACAAGCTATTAATGTCCCTGGATAACGAGTAACGACTTCTTCTTTGAAGTTATCAGCATAATGTGAGGTGACTGACATACGCCCCTGCCCCGTGCGATTAACGTGGGGGAACAACTCTTGTTCTCGGCTCCTAGAGCTGCGCCAATTACGAGTAGAATGTTTTTGTGGGTCTGTATGTGGATTTTTGTATGTCCATTGTCAGATTACCGGGTCTGGAATCGTCAGGGGAATAAAAGGGAAATAGAAGGCCAACTTGAAAATTCAGGACTTTGTCAACAAAGACCTGAATTTTCTAGTGGACTTTAAACGTAAGCTCATTAATGGTAAATAGGTACTTGTATAAATAAAGCTGGGTCTAGATCAAGACAGTTCAATCCCTTTGTGAACAAGTTGTTTAGGCATTAAGCCGAGAATTCCTCGGCTGTGTAATTAGTACGTTGGCCCCATACAGCGCTGTAATGCGCTTTATGCGCTAACTAAATTGCCCCGAGGATAACATGTAGACGAGGCAGCCTTATTCATTAAAACTCTTCATAAAACCCAACTAAGACTGTTTTGAACACTCAAAATTTGTTAAGAGATTTCATCTTTGTTCTTTTAAAATTTTGCAGACTGGAATAATTTACCTTTGTTAAAAGTCCGCATTGTAGTGGCTAACGAAACAACCAATTAAAATAATAAACACCGCTCAATTAAATCGTTGTTACGGCCGCTGGTTGCTGACGCAGATGGAAATGCTTTTGATAAGTGATAGAACCCCACGAACGGTTAAAATTGCGAAAAAGAGAATTGATAAAATATGACTGGCTGAAAGGTACAGATAAATAACTTGTTGTATCGTCATGCGTTTAAAAATGGCGATTGGATCTTTGCGTATTACAGTCAATTAACACTCATTAAACATGATTAACAACTAGAAAAGTAAACAGATTACGGTATTGTTTTACGCTACTATTTACTCATTAAAAACTTGCACGTTACTCAGAAATCGTCAACTATTTTCAGATAAGAGAATGTATATACAATTATACATATACGTAACAAAAGAACAGCATTGTGTGAATCTTTCACTCTGCGCATAGGCGTAAACTTACCGTTAACCTAAGACGGACATCCGACGGGCTGCCGATAACCGTTTAAATGATTGTCGATAAACAGATTCCGAAGGAATCGTGGAAACCTTTAAACCGTATTTAGACCATGAGTAAACAAATAAGGCCACCTGCTCCGATATAAAGTAGGATGCCGGTTACAATCGATACGAAGATGCGAGGTGCGTAGAAAGTACGATGTTACCAATAACTTCGGTGTTCGCACTTCGTGATCTCAGTTGAAGCTATCGATTTCGTGCCCAAACTGATTGACTTGATGTGACGTTGGTAGAAAAAACATACTCGAGCGGTGTAGGGTCAAAATTGTCAGATGTCATGCGACAGCAGAATTATCGTCCGGAAATAGGTGACGCGGGCTTTTTTGGGAAAATATTTTTCTGCCTATTTTTTTTTTCGATTAAGGAGTTCTCTAAGAATATAATGTAATTTAAAACATTTTCATTTTTAAGTGTGGATGAAATATGTATATCTTTATAGGCCTATGAATGTCTTTAGGCGTATAACCGCAATAGGGAAGTTTCCTGAGGAATAAAAATATGATTCTATTTAGTCCGTCAGTTAGATTATCGAAAAATATTGGAATAAAAATTGACGAAGATAAAAAGCTTCAAAGATCATGAGCTTGTGTCGTAACGGCGTGGTAAAAATCGTAGCACGAAGTGACGTCACACGAGTTTTCAATTCATTGTATCGTCTCCGTTTTTTGTTTACGTGAAAAAAGAAAAAATGCGTGTTCAATATTTTTTGGAAATCTATCTGACGGACTAATTAGATTTCTTTAGTTAACTGCCCTATTCACTCAGCAATGAGATATAAATGCAGAATGGGGAAATAATATAATTTGGTACATTATCGTTATTTGATCAAAGTTTCCTTTCATCGAGAGTCTATAACTCGGCAACTCGCAAGCTCCCCTGGCTAAAGCAACGGGGGAGGATTGTAGAAATTGGATAACACGGTTTGTTGCTTTATGACAAAAGGTTCGCAAAATCTCATTCGATTTTCCAAACTCTCAAAATCAGTGTTTATATTTTAAAACAGATAAACCAGTATCGAGCCAAGGTAGGTATTATGTTCACTAGTGAGAGGAATGCATGCAACTAATCGATAAGAAGTGAAACGAGTGCTGAAAATAATTTATCGATCTTTTTGCTTACTGTAATGACAGTGTAATAACAGCTGTCACGGCTGATCTTAAATTCAGAAACAAAGTGTGGCGACGCTAAAACTTAACCGTCCGGAACGTTCATTTGGGGTAGCAAAAGAAGAGGAACTCGACTATAAATTAAAATAATGTAATTGCTCCAGTGTCAGAAGAATGTTAATAAATTATAGATAACTGGTTTTTGATCATGATTAATGCTTAGGTACTTCCTTGCAGATGAGTCATAAATTCACAACATTCAATCAACTACACATATTACGAAGTATAACACTAATCAACTGATCATCAATTCCTCAAAAATAAATTATTCAAATGACTGATTCAGAAGTCGTCGTATTATAAATCCGATAATTCCTCAACATCCTGGAGTTTGCCACAACACTATAAACAAAACGCGGTAGAATATTGAACAAGTTATTAAGGCGGCAGTGGCAAGGGTGAAAATGTTCATCACGTAATTGTTACGAGACTGTAAAATTGAAAAGGGGATTGGAGCCTCCGAAATACCCTAATGTAATTGGAACGGATTGAATACAGTGCATTTCAGTAAACACGGGATCTGATTGGGACCAGATTACTGGTTCATTAGAATAATAATGACGATGAGGAAGTGTTTGCAGCGTCAGTAGAATGGTTCGTAAAGTTTTTTCGACGGGCGAATAAGTTTAATCTAAGGTATAGATGGAGTAAGGTGGTGACTGAGTGGCTCCTGAGTTCTGGAAGAAGTATCGGTATCGGACAACGAGATGGGCAGACAACATTGTTGCCATCGCGGTTCAACTTGAATTAGGCTGGCACAGGGACATGGGGATTGGCACAAAGAAAGTAGAGGAAAGAGGTAGAGGCGAAATCGGACTGTGGATTATGAAAAGATTCTTGTGTAGTTAGTTGAACTATGTATGTGTTGGAAGCAGATAAAAACCTAATTGTATAATTCTCCTCCTACACAGTAATTGAATTCTAAGCAAGTAATGATAACAGTAACACAAAAGCTAGAGGATTCCGGAGGCTGATAGCACGTGCTTGCCTAGCTTGTTCGTTAATCCGCCTCAGAAAGTTTCCGCTAAGCAGATTTTCCTGAAAATTAGGTAGTCTTAACCCGGATTAACATAGAGATTACTTTAGAAATTCACGTACATAAATAAACCTTGGCTATAAGCTGATGTAGCAAGAAAGCAAGCTAGTGCTGTAGAAGCATTTTCGTTGGAAATATGAGGCAGAATTTCAAATGCGACATAATAAAGATTTGACGGTGTGTAACAGGAATTGTGGCTGAACGTTCAAGTCGGCTGTGCGTGACGCACTTGCGTGCCTTCTGCGGGTCGTCATAGCAACCAACAGTTTCTAACTACCAAGAAATCTGCTAGCCAACGCCGGATGGACTTCAAGAGGGCAGTAAACTACAGCATACGTTAACCTATACTTATAGTATAAATATTCTGGTTGGGTCACGCTTTGCATAATCATTGTTTGTAGTTTTATATGCGAGGAGTAAGTTACGTACGTCTCAATTATGCATAAAGAGTGATATAATGCCACACGCGCATCAAACATCATATAGCATACTAGCTTCTGTCCGCGACTTCGTCCCCGTGGAATCCCCGATTTTAAAACATTCTTTATCGCTGCTCCGCTCCTATTGGCTTAAGCGTGATGATATATAGCCTAAAGCCTTCCTCGATAAATGGTCTATTCAACCCAAAAAGAATTTTTCAATTCGAACCAGTAGTTCCTGAGATTAGCGCGTTCAAACAAACAAACTCTTCAGCTTTATAATATTAAGTATAGATTAGATTCCCTTTTTCTTATTCCACGTTGTCTACTTCCGTTTACATAAAATACAGAAGGAATGTAAATATATTCCTTCTGTATTTTGGAATTCTTATCATCCTTCTTCAGTCCTAACCAAACTGATCTACTTCTGAAATACTCAAAGATTTGCAACGGATGTGGGATATAAATGTTCGCAAAGGAAATTTTGGACATACCCATTTTATAAATGGCACGCTTTGAACTGACTGATCTTAATCCAAAGTGAACCCGAGGTGAATGCACGTTCCCTCTCAATATATGAAATAGGGCCGCTCTCAATACGCGAATTTTATTAGGGTTGCGAATCAATAGCCCTCCACACATATTTCAACCCCTTTTTAAATGTTTATGATGGCAATAAATACTGCAGCGCTAATAATGTGGCGTGTGATTGAAAAACGTTCAATTATGGCAAAATTAAAAGCGTAACAACATTTCGCATAACTTTTTCGATTAAAGTCAAGCCAATAAAATTATGTTACTGAAAATAAATCTGTTTTGAATAAGTAGGTAATGGGTTTGCACAATGAAAGATAAGATAAGTTTGCAGCTATAGCTGTCTATTGTAGCGTGTAGTGGGTAAACTGAAAGTTTTACCTTGAACCGGTGTGCAACTTAGTTCCAAACGTAGAAAAAAGCACGGTGCGTCGAAATATTACAACTTGTGTTCACTTATCACTACAACGTTCACACAAAAACAACTATTTGAGAAGAAGACACTGTTTCTAACACTTTAATTCAACCATCCGAGTTACATGCAAAGATGAAAATAAGAGAGCCGGGGCGTCGACCGACATCAACGACGCGAGACAACTGACTGGGAACTGAGTACTGAACTACTGCACGCACGGAGCACGGAGACTCGCGCTGTCACTTGTCAGTGTGATCCCGCCCCTCGCTGCGAACACACATCAGCTGAGCACACCTTATCATCACAGATAATTCCACCGCGACTATTTTATCTGAAATATTCTTAAACAAACATTCAGCTTAGTCATCCTACCCAGCTGCTTAACCATTAACACAATCCTCATTAGAAGGTTCTCCGTATTTCTTAATGATTTAGTTTATTTGAAAAGTAATTATAGAACCGGCTTCTTAAGCTTTACAAATTTCAGGGAATTAATAAGTAGGATAATAAGTATATAATGCGTATAGTTTTGAGATTTCAGTGTAATTTATAACATGAATAAGCCACAAAAGTCGCATAGAGTGATGAAGGGAAATTATTTAGTACACATGTTTCGCTTTTATGAATGAGGTTTTATACAAAAGACAGAGCAACAGACATCTTTTGTAAAGTTTTTCTTCATTCACTTGTACAATGTTTTCAAAGGTTTGGTCACAGAATTTTTTTACTTCGGGCTCTACCGACCGTCCACACTATTTTAGAACCGTAGCCGTTTTGGAATGTCATCAATCACTGACAAACGAAAAAACTCGAACCTTTGCATGAAAAAAGCATTTGATGTCGTTATGGATTTACTTTTTATTTCGAAGCCGTGCGGTATTTGAAACCAATGTTTAAAACAGAATCTCGCTTTGATATAGCCCTGAAGGCAAATAAAGTAAATCCAGAATAATGTTTTATAATTTTATGAGTAACCTTTACATGGAATTCTCCAGCGCTGCGAGAACATTCCTATTTATAAATTTAAATAAATTTATTACAAAACTATACTAGAATAAACCATGTCTTCACAAACAAATTTTGAAACAACTAAATAAGTACTTACGCGAATTTGTAAAAAAGAGCAACGTAATTATATTGAACAAGATACCGAGGGAGAAATTAAACCCAGAATGAGCAATAAAGTAATTTTAGCAAAATGTACAATGTAAAATTAATTACGGAGCACATTTTCCCCTTCAAAACAATTTTGTGGTCTGAAAAATTGTAATGAAAGCTTGAATCACAACGACGACGACATCGGAATCTCCATTTTCTTTATACAGCAGGAAGCCAAAACGACACGCGATCATAAGCGACCACCCAAATAATCGACGCTTTAATAACCTAGAGGATGGGTTGCCAATGAAACGATACGTGGAATCAATTAACGATAAAGGTAATGGTTTTAGTAAAATGTAGGTTTTAATTTACCTTTTTCAGACAACAAAGAAATAATAAGGGACAATGGAAACCGGACATCGTAAAAAGCACCACACGGTAGGGTAATTAGCGCGAAGACAGATCGATAAATACGGAAATGTGATTAGACAAAGCAGTAACGCATCAAGCGAAGACCGTCTCACGTATAATATATTCTGTGCTTGTGATTACAGAAAATAACAAGCGGGCCTTGGAGCCAGCTTTGAAGTGAAATTACACGGCGAGCCGGGGCGACGGAGCTTTTTCATTAACAACTTGGAATATTTAGGCCAGGGGAGACAACGTACACAAGACGTGGATACGGATGGTAATGTTTGACAACTATGGTTGACACCAGATAAATGTGCAATAAAGGTCATTGCCCTTTCCTTGATATCTCTTCGTAGGTACATGGACAAAAAATATGAATCGTTTTCCATTACTAGTAAATATAAAGGATCACAATGGATGTCGATTCAATATAGCATTAATTCATTATTTCTGTTTTAAGAATTAAGGTTGTCAATAAATGTAGGTCGGTCAATGACCGTTATTGCACATTTATTTGGTGTCGACTATAGATGATGTATTTTAAGCCTGACAATATGTACAAAAACTGGACAATTAAGTCAGATAGAATACGTAGTATGTATATGCAGATGCATATTCCTTGACCATTCAAGCCATCAATTGTAGGAAAGTTCGAGCGAGAGACGTTAGTACACAGAGGAGTTGTCACTTGTCAGTCGCCTTACTGTGCCGTTGACATTTCTGTCAATCAGTCCATCATTCACCAGTGTCTAGGGCTTTAGCATATCCAAGCTGGTAAATTGGATGCGTCCTGTTATTCGTTGTTTGTCACAGTTTTGTCACTTTGTGGTTGTCACTCAGCTGTTCTCATAGTGTTAACGAATGTATTTGTAAAATGGCCATCCTTGGAAAAAGCATCCATTTCTGTAAAACCTTTCTTTAAAAAGCAGGTCGCATCCAGGCGACATCTATTTCCTGAACTAATAAGATTGTGGTAAATAAGATTGACATTCAGGCAGCCGCTTCGTTACGTAATTCCCCATAATATAAAGATATGTACACAAGCAGTACAATTGTAAAGGATTTCCGCAAAGCTTTCGACAAAGACATGTAAGCACTAATTTAGTGTTTTATTAGGGAGCGCAACAGGTCGTAAATTTTGCGGTCACAACTGAAATTACATCGCTTTGTTTTCTTAATACGTAATCCAATAGCGTTCGGTCAGGACACAGAGGTGGTGTTCGACATGCTTTGCTGTCATATGTTCCGCTACCATGCGTTCTTATTTATCTACACTAATATTATAAAGAGGAAAGATTTGATTGTTTTTTTGTTTGTTTGCATTGAATAGACTCCGAAAATACTTGACCGATTTGAAAAATTCTTTCACTGTTGAGAAGCTACACTATCTCCGGTAAACATAGGCTATATTATATTCCCACGGGAACGGGAACTACGCGGGTAAAACCGCGGGCGGCAATGCTAGTCAAATATATTTTAATAGCTAATAAGCTTAGTTATGAGAAGGTAAAAAGACGAACCGAAGCTGCAGAAATGATGGTAAGCTAGATCTACAAAATGTCAGAAGAGAAAATACACATATTATTATGTATCAAGATGAAACAAAAAAAAATGAAGCGATAAAATGAGGAAAACATACAGCAAAATAAATAATAAAACTTGCATAGCGATACTAAATTAATAGTGAAACAATAATACAAGTGAAGGAAAAAGGGAAAGAACTAAAGCCGCGACAGACAGACAGATCACATTTCAAAAGTTTCACGTAACAGAAATATCATATTGGATGTAAAGCATGAATAATAATCGAAAACTGTGTGTCTCTTCCAACGGATTTACATAATATGAACAGATTTTAATCCTGCGGTGAGTGCATATTGTTCGCTTACCGACCGCAGTAACCGAATCCAGTACCTGTTTACTGAGCTCAGTACTAACGGGTTTCGTAATAGCGAGTTAATCGTTCAGGCTAGCAGCCACAACCTAATTTTATTTACTTCGACCAATTATGTTTATTAATGAATTGACCTCTTGGCGCAAAAGTTTCAATTAATTCAGTTTCTCTTTGTGATAAAATATGAATAAAGCAGATATTAAATAACTACACAGCAACTACGAATGAAATATCTTTAAACAACAAGTTTAGTTCAAGAAACACTAGCTAAGTCAAACTCGTTGAATATGCAATTTGACAACAAAGGACTCCAGTTTAATTTTAAATAAGCTTAAAAAGTTTCAGTCAATAATATCTCCGTCCAGGTGGTTGAGTAAATAGATAATTCCAGCAGGTCACTGGGAATCGGCCCTCGAGAGTTTACCGATGAAATTCAATTATTCACGTTTGTATGATAGACGGAGCTGTTCTGTTCAGAGGAATTCAGAGGATCCACGTTACGGAACACTTCGACGATGAGATTCGATTATGTGAATAATATTCGAGTTGACATGTCCGACAGAGGTCCGCAATCAACGAATATGGTAATAGAGAAAGAATGATAATTTGTTCAGAGTTTGGTGCAAAAGTAAAATGTTCTTGATAACTATGAGACATCAAAGCAAACCTTTTATTAATTCGTTGTTTATGAGTTCAAAGCGTTTTTAACTTTAATCGTAAATGGTACGGTGCCCACTGTTACGACATAAAAAACAATACAAAGACCTGACTAGATATTTGTAGGAAATAAATGCAAGGTCTAATTATGGTCTCGTTTCAGGAAGTTTTTCACTTAGATAAAACGTCTGGAAACTTTATCAATTAGCTTCACATAAGTACAGACTGAGTAAATACTTTCGTTCGCTATTGATTTCCGAGTCGTCTGTATTCATTTAATGACCATTTAATGTCTATGTTACTGTTATTAAAGTTTGAATAGACTTTGTATTAATAACAGATACTTCTTTGCCGCAGGGTAAATCAATACTCGTGCGGCAACCAAAAGCGGACGACCTCTACGTTACGAAGTAAGGATCCGTGGCCTTCCAAAATATTGTTAGCTTATTCTCAACAAATTCAAATCAACGGCTACATTTCCAGGAATCGGAAGTTTGAAATCATTATCGTTTGATATGAAAACAAACAACTATTCAGGCAGCGGTGTTGTTTTACGTAATAACAATTCTCAAATATTTCCAATTTATACTCCTACATAAGAGCGAAACAGATTTGAATAAAAAATCATGGTCCGTAAGTGTAAGCCATAAATTGTTCCGAACAATTGCAGATGGGGCACATTGTACTAAACAATAGACAAACATGGACTCAGGCGGCGACCCTTGGCGGGATGAAACTGATTTATTACACTGCTGTAACATTTAAAGGTAATGACATCGCTAATATGAATGACCACATTTATAAAAGTGACAGTCACCTCATGCAATAAACGTATAAAGATTTCATAAATGCGGATGTTGTACGAATGCCTGGAATAAAACGTTTGAAAAACGATGAATGCATCTCCAAATGCAGATAGGAGCAGGTCAACGTCTTGGAACAGAAATAGCCCCGTGCGGTCGGGCAGCCCCTGGCCCATGTCTTTCATCGCGCTTACTTAGCAATTCGTTCCGACATCTCGTTAATATGTCAACAAGGTTATCAATAAACAATATCTATGGTATGGTCTCCCACTACTGTTTACTTCAAATATATTTAAATAGAATTATAATGAAGTTGTGTTTACTATCGGGTCAGGCATAATAGGAGGCGTAGGTCGTCAACCGAACAATGGCGACCTATTTTTTTTACAAATGGCCACTAACAATCGAGTCGTCAACTCATTTGCCTTCAACAATATCTCGTTCACTTCACATTCCTTTCATAACTCGTCTGAAAGTCCATTTGTGAAATGAGACGTGGCCTACTGATGAAATTAATTTCAATTCATACGAATCTGAATAGTAGAGTATCTTCGTTTTCTTTTCAAAGCTTTGTCAGGTTTATTGTGATTTGTGGGCCTTGTAGACTATTATGATTTTAATATTTACGATGTTTAATAAAAATGCTTTGTTGAATGCCTCCAACAAAGTTGATTAAATTACGATGAAGAATCAAGTATTTCATCATTAGCTGGATTTCTTTTTCAGCAGTCTCCAAACGGAATTCTCGTAACTCTTTGTTTTTACTTCCTTCATTACGGTAATGTCCGTGTACAAGTCCATTAATATTATTTTGTCGTTTCATGTCAACATGTGTTAAATCTTGGGACAGCGCACGGAATAATGCGCTTTCATCATTCACACATATTATAGTGTTTGTTAAGTTAATATCTAGGGTAAGGAGATATTAACTTAACTGGGTTCTTTGTCTGTGCCCAATGCAGACGTATTAGGAGATTGAACCGCTGTTCAATTTCCCCAAAGAGTATAGATGAGACACGATACACGACGCATCGTGATCCTATGTCGCGGGTTTAAATGGAGACAATGCTGTAAGCTTGATCCCTTTTGGGGAGCGCCCAAGCTCGTAAGAATTGAAGTGTAACGTTCGTTTTTTACGATCTTTCGCGTAGAAAAAATGCAGATTTAAGTGTAGCCGAGTGTCACTAAGATTTTTGATCTAAAAGCTGTCGAAGTAAAATTTTGTTTCGTATTTTGTTTGACCTCATATCAAGAAAAATAACTAACTTGTGCACTTTTATTTCCTTCACGCGGTGTTATGTATGTCATCCTCATCACTTAATCAGATAGGAATTTAATTTTAAAAGCAAAATAGGTTTAGATTACGAGGTTTGTGTACTTAAAATGATGCGCATAGGAAGGAATGTGCGAAACACACTTTGTGGCCCTGACATATATTTCCCTAGATGAGGTTAATCGGTGAATCGTCCTTCAAGTAGTGCAGTATTGAGAGCAATATAATCACTACGGTGTACATAAGGCGTAATAAATTAGGCTTATCTAGACAGTATGTCTATTTGGCTGCAATTCATCACTGTCACACCATACGGGACTTCGGCGAGCATTAGCGAAAGTGAATTGATTGTCTGCGAGACAATCATTATCTAGATAATTATGCTATCGACTGCCGTATAAAATTAGTGCTCACATAGTTGTCAGTCGTAGAACGCGACTGTTTTTATTTCATTTTGTTTATTGAAGTTATTAAACTCAATATGACATTGCTAACAGAAACAAATGCAAGAAAACTAAATAGACAGTGACGCAACACACGCCATTCAATCAAATTCATCGTAAAAGAAAACTTAGTCGTGTAACAGCTGTATATGCTACTGATCATCTTTCAATTAAATGAAAAGCAGAATCCACAAATGAGAAAGATGTGATGATTTCATGAATGACAAGTTCGATATATGTTTTCTAATGAGCAGAAAGCATTATCATAAAGGTAAGTAGATCTGTGAGCCGGGCAGAAGCTAGGACGAAGAACAATGTCTCTTTAAATTACAGAGTAAAACTAGTCTCACTGAATCAAAAGATAAACACACACGATTCTCACTACGTTAATTTACACTCATATACAAGTAGTGGGTACTGTAACTATGTTCAGATGATATTTTCATACAAAGACAAAACACAAGCAAAGGATACAGAATTTTCGCAGAGCCCGAGATTAGGGACCCAGTAACAATGAGAACAATGGTCTAAGAAACATATCTAACTAAACTTAAGTAATCCAGGGCTCATATAAACATACATCCTCTTCAATGGCTTAGGGGACTTCTGAACAACTTACTGAAATATTTAGGGAAAATAATATACGTACACGCGGGGGCATTACTCGTTGTTCTATTTCGTTTATTGTTTCTAGAGAAAAATCGCCTACTATTATGTTATTTCTGGCTTTAGTAATGTTATATTTTACTGCATATAAAAAAAAACTATAGAAATTGGCAGTGGCTATATTTCCATCAAGTGGTGGTATTTATTCGTCTATATTCTGGTTTCAACGACCCTACGACTTTAAGTTTTTACTACTTTACTTCCATTCTAATTAGAATAATCTCTATATCTTAGTCTCCGAAAGATTCAAAGTCAACACGGAGACCATGAAAACAGGAAAAGATTATACCATAAAAGAAAACAGTTGTTTGGCTCAATTTGAGGCGGGATCACTGCTGAATACGGGCTTAATGGCAGCACGAATATTGCATACGTTTATTTCCTTTATTACATCACACACAATAAAATGAAATGCGAGAAACAGCCAGTCGGTGGGCCATGTGAAATAGAGCTACATTGTGACTCCGAATGTAACATGTTAAGATAGAGGTTTTACCTCATTAATTATAAATTATTATCAGTTCTCTTCGTTAATTAATATTAACAAGATGTATAGCCATGTTTATTTTTGCCCCGTAGCAAATTAGCGAACAGGACCAATTTTCGTGACCTTTACGTACAATTCAGAGATATTTTTCTTTCAAATTACCCGAAATAACTAAAGTTTTTACATTACAAAGTATGAGAAAATTGCCTGAGAGATATAAGCCTTGTTTTATGTGCGTGTTATAAAAAGGTTAAGGCGCCCAAAAAAGTAACAAAGAGGAAATCAATTTGCCTGTCTGTCTCAGCAAATTAAATTCTTTCTTTCCGGCGGCAAAGCTTTCGTTCGGGAGCACAATGTGTGGGAAATTGTCACGTGACTTTTAAGTAAAATGCGTTATTCCAACGAATACGGAGGGAGCGTGACACGTCCTGCGCCGTTCACCACCGCCTATTGTATGCAAATTAAAGTCGGGCGGGACATTTTTCAAAACGATGACTCCAGGATTAGTATTCGCAGTTTCGCGTTCGTATAACGTTAGATTGCTTCTATTCGGATTAGGCGGCAAACGGTATTTCGCGAGTCACTGGCCGTTGTTTTTCTTTTTTGTAAAATGCAACGTTACGTCATATAAGTATCGTGTCTAAAATACGTCGCGTGGAATACAATTGTTTGATCGAATAAATAAACACGACCGTTTGCTTTGTTGCAATTCCAACTATGTCAGTGTAAATCTCGACGTAATAATTATTAAAATGTAACTATATCAAAGTTAACCTACTCGTGAAAATAGATTGGGATGGGACGTGTATCAAGACAAAAGGCCGCTGATGAGTGGGACAGAGCATTGTTGCTGGGAATCTGGGCGTTGGAGCAATCACCGCGACCCAAATACCGGGCTCGGACCATTTTATGTTTCAACCCGTCATAGATTATCTCGACACCAATCAAAAGGATTACTAACGCAGAGTACTGTACAACTAATTAATGCATTCTGTAGCGTCTAACGTTAGAACTTAACGTAACAAGAAACGCTAGTTGAATGTCAATGACCCCCGGCTCAGTTGCTCGCGATCAAATTGATTAAGCGATATTATGATACGAGTCTTCACGCGAGTCGATGCTCTTTAATTGGCTTTAATTGTGAACCAACGCACAGAAGCTTCTAACAACGCGTGCGTTTGTCAAAACACATTGGAATTATTGTTTTCCCCATATGGTTGCGTGTTTTGTGTGACAAATTGATAATACATATACAGTTTATTAATCCATCAATCAAACGATTATTATTATGCCGCTATTGAGATTGACACTATGTATTATGTATATCTGATGTTTACGTACAAAGCAACTTGAAATAGCTAATGAGTCACACATTACTCGCAAGTTCATTAAAGGATCAACGGTGAAAATAACTTTGTTTCGCTCTGTTTCTGGATCAAAGTGGCATTGTGAACTAGAAATAGTCGCTTAGTCACTTGTTCACTAACTAACCGTTAAGTCATTCTTGCAGAAACTATCGACTTGAATAATGGATTAGAAGACAGAGGCAGAGTAATAACAGATATATTTTTATAGTTGGACATAAATATCGGTATAGCAATGGCTTCCTTATTGGGGAGACACTCGACAGTCTACAGGCGCCGACGACACCTAAAATGGATGAAGCAAGGGCTTTTAACGAGTGAACAACTCGCTCTTAGGAGCTAGCCCTTTACTAATAAATACAGATACGACTTTTCCCATCCCTTTCCAACTCTATAAAGCGTAAATGAGAGAACGAGACATGACATGGTCAGTAACTACAACTACTTTATTAGGATGGTATATATCACAAAGTTTGCTCAAGATTGCTGCAACACAGTTTAGCTATAATTTGATTAAATAATTTATCCCGCTCATGTAGTTCCGTCCCAGTAGTTTGAGAGTAAGTGTAATAAAATTAACGGAGTGTGACTAACCTAACAGTTTTTGCCATGAAATTCTCCAGCACTTCTAATAAAGCTCCAAGGCCATTTTTAAATGGTAATTAGTTGCAGTAACCAGTATTTTATCTGGCTTATTTATAGCAAGTGGCACGCACTCCTGTCCTTATCGGGATGGACGACTGCGGGTCGCAGGCGACTTGTCTCAAGTTGACTCAACGTATCAATGTCAAGTTGGTCTGTTTCTTATCCTGAGAAGTTAAGGACACTGATCTTCCAACTCTCTATCTCATTATTTGTTTAGGCTACACCATGACATACCTATTTCTTTAAATAGTTTTGCAGATTGTGATTTTATCTGAAACAAATATTTTTCAACCTTTCATAAAATTTGGTTTTGTGAATCAATCATATTTTATGAGGCGTATAGATATGGACATCGATAAAACGTATTATCACAACTTCCTTAAATTGGGTTCTATTCTATTCTCTATTGTTACATTATAGAGGTACAGACATAATGTATGCACAAAAACAGGAACAATGCATGAGCATCCATACATTTCTAATAGTAATGCCATTATGACTGTTCATATAATCGACAGGACGCGTTTGCTTAACAAATCAAGGATTTGTATTGAAAATAAATTTTAATTTGCTTCGAATTCAGTATCTCTTTCCGGCGCGAAGGAAGACGGACATTGATGGATTGACGTTTGTGGATCGAAGTTTAGAATGGGCAGCGCGTGCGCCGATACTCTCGCATCCGGCGTCAAAGCGGCGCTCCTCTTGTTTGGCGAGGCCGGATGCCGCGGAATAACTATACTTGTTCAATATTTATTATTAGTTTTAAGAAGAGGAAATGTACATAAATTACTTTTGCACGTAACTAAATGATATGAGTATTCACCGTTCCTTATGGATTAGCCACAGAAAACCAAATCATGGCCATTTGCCAGAGAAACGACCTAAGGCAGACTGTTGGCTGATATAATTTTATTAAGATATAGTCTCAGAAAAGCCAGATCCACTTTCATTTTATAAGCAAGTAAATGTAATACTAGGTAAATAGGTACATAAGTTCGATGATTGATGACATGGCAAGTAAGCCAGTATGCCCTTGTGAGACCAACGTAGCTTTTTTAAAATTAAATGACATGAGCATAGCAAAATTCCAGGGAAAGCAGTGGTTAATTCGACCTAGGTATAAATGCCTTCTTACTACAAATATAATGCGAGCGTGGAATTAATGGAGCAAGGAAGGTCACAAGTATAGATTTTAAAAAGAATGAAAAGGGGCACTTAATAAAACTTATTAGAAAAGTGGCTTTATTGTAAACAACAATAGGTAGCCTATTCGGGCGTTATAATGCATGAAATGAATGAATACAAAAGTGATTCAAGTGTTTATTTCCCCAGTAATCAACGGCTAGACCCTTTATTCTTCTACCAGTGTTCTCTTGAACACAGAATCTTTTCCGCGAAAGATCAATTTCTGTTACACGAAATCATAAATATGTTAGGTCTTGTACCTACCGATTTCAGAGAAATTTTGCTACTGAATCCTGAATTTTAAAATATTGTGATCGGGTTTCGTGGAGAATTTTACAGATATTCGGGAAGAACGCTGAACAAAACAATTATTTTTAACTACCTAAGTACTGCTTTGTATGTTGAACAGTGAGCTCTCCGAGGTGAGCGAAGTATTGAATATTGAAAAAGATTATATCGATCCTTTATTATATTTCTTTTGATCAACATGTATGTTGATAGATATTACAAAGAAACAAAAGAGGAAGTATTTGAAACTAATTATTAAAAGATAAGGCCAACTCTATAGTGGATTTAATGGGGAAGCTAGTACTACATAAAACAAGAGGTCGTCAACTTAACAAGGATAGTTTCCTCAACTTTGATGTAAAGAAAAAGCTTTCAACGATTTTTCGCTGACAATTTAGCCCAAAATGAAATCTCAAACTTTGATCTCGATGGCGGATAAAGTCGGATGTGAAAGTATACAAGTTCGAAACTTAGAAAACTCTCTGGTTAAGGCCCTGAAATTTAAACTACGAACTTAAGAGTTGTAGTGCTCTCGGTTTGTTTTAGCCGAAAAATTGGCGTGTAAAATTTTATGATCCAACTTCGGAACTCGCATCGGTGAACGTTGAACGTACAGGCCTCAGCTCTAGTTCGGTATTTCGTTGCAAAATCTGTGCATTAAATATAAACAGGGTCTTTTAATCGGATAAGTTTTTACTTTTTAAGGCTAAACAGAATTAAGAATTTATAAAACGGCTCTTGCTTTGTGCATGAGTGTCTCAGGTCCCTTAATATTGGATCATGGACAAAAATCACGTAAACCTCAATATAAAGTTGAATAATGAAAGAGCTTTAATTATAAAGAAATACTTATTATCCACCTTATGAATCAGTCGTTTTTTGACCCAGAATAACTACAGACTTCAAAAGTTAATTAACAACTTTATTACACACTTAAGAATATTTTTTTACTTATAAATGAAGATTTTTATCAGGCAATTAATTTGTAATTAATAAAACGCTTTAAATGCGACCAACTATGTATGTGTTCTAATAAAAATAGAAAACGTCTATGAATAGTCCAGTTTTAATTAATGGTTTCTATTAGGGTAGGTATATTAAGTTCTAGACAAATATGCTTTAGTGAGATCCAACTTTGATTAAACTGGGTATAATGAAGTTCTATAGTAGGATACCGAGACATGTTTGGAACTTTAGAATTTATAGTGGGGCAGCGGGATAGCCAAATAGGAAACCATGAGAAACAGAAAGCAGATACAAAAAATACCACGATTACTCAGGATTACCGTAACTTTTTCATTAATAGCCCTCTTGTAAAGCTTCGCTATTAAGTTAAGAGCATGACTTTGTCTTTTTCACTTCATTCTACCTAAGAATCTTTATACTAGCTACGACAATACATAAACTTTTTATATCGAAATTGTGAATGTTGAACTTTCAAACATACATGACATAGTTCTACGAGCCTTGCACGCCACTGTATACTTTGTAGATCAAAATTTACCAAAGCCTAATTTTCAATTCCCAAAGTTAGCACTAGTGATGTACAAATATTCGTTTAGCCAGAATAGCGAAGAGAAATTATTAAATTAGTCAAACATAGTTCACAGTATAAGTAGAAGTACAGTAACTAGGGTTAAGTATACATGTGGGATTTCGAAGGTTAACCTTGTGGTTTCGTTAAAACTTCAGGAGGCTATGGAAACTCAAGGTAGGTGAAGGTGACCGCTAGGGTTGCCCTAATAACGTGGGTCGTTTATAGATTATGGAGGAAGGCATCAAGTAGGACAGTAGCAGTTATATACGTCCGGGATCCGTTTGCCTCTGGCTATACGTTAGGAACATCAAGAGGTTACAACTTGGCAACCTGGGCACTTCATTCACATAAATGTGTTTTACAGTATTTGATTTCTTTTGACCGTGATACTCCTCTGATGGTACGGGTATCACATAGACTGGGTAAAAACCAGACGCATAATTATATTGATAAATGAAATACTGTAACTCACATTCTTTGATTGTTTTTATTTGATCCCATAAGGCGGATTTCCCATCGAAAAATACGACGTCATCCCCATTAAACTCTGTAGGGGACTTCTTCCCAAAAATCCTTACTTAGTGTTTAAAATCTATACTAATATTATAAAGCTGAAGAGTTTGTTTGTTTGTTTGTTTGAACGCGCTAATCTCAGGAACTACTGGTTCGAATTGAAAAATTATTTTTGGGTTGAATAGACCATTTATAGAGGAAGGCTTTAGGCTATATATCATCACGCTTAAGCCAATAGGAGCGGAGCAGCGATAAAGAATGTTTTAAAATCGGGGATTCCACGGGAACGAAGTCGCGGGCAGCAGCTAGTCATTTTATAACTCCGTACAAGGTTCATGCTTCTAGAAATCTAGACTCAGTGGTTTAGTCGTTGATTGTTAGTAAATGAATGAATTTTAGATTTATATATATGAAGCTGATTAAAATCCAATATTACTTAGGTATTTAATAAATACTCTTTAGAGGTGTTAAAACGGCGCTTTAGTTGGATATTAAATACAACAATCACCATTACTTATTCAGAGTTTCGTGTACATTCGTTACGTGCGCACAATCGCTAAGTTTTAACGTTTGCCAGCTAATGATGATTGATGAAATGTTTATAATGACGCCTTTGTATCGCATACTTTCAGCTGAGCCCTTAATATCATATTAATTGTGGACTCGGCAAATTGCAAGGTTTTCGTGTGAAATACTTTGTAAATTACATGGCGTTGGAAATAAGTTTAACGATTTTCATGACTACTGAAAATGATAAACAATGGTTTATAAGTATGCTTTAGGCGTATTGGTCTCTTATATAGAGCGGGTTTCGTACAATCGGTACAATGCATATACAACAAGGTAGGATTTTCTAGAAAAACGTCGCGTCTCCCTGGGTATCATGAGATGATTAATAATTGTAGTAAATAGACCAGACTATCATGTCCTGCCGAGAATGCGTCAAGTTACCAGTTACTTTCCCTGTATAACAGTAACAATTATCCAAAAAATAATAATTTCGAAATTCCCGTATCCGTATAATCGTAAAGTTCCATACAACTACAACAGTTAAGTACAGTCGAACATCGCATAAACAGTATTAAACGTCCTCAGAATTCATCATTGACATTGCGTGCGCGTAATAACACGACACTAAAACAGGCTTCGCGTAACATATGTGCTAAATATTTTGATAGCTGACTGTACCTAAGTAGGTACCTACAGCTACATGGTGATTAAAACGCCGATCCGAGGCGAGATAAAATATATTTAGGAGCTGAAGCTTCGGTAGGAGCTTAAATTATGAATTGTTTCTTGGATACCGAATTCGGGAAGTGTCTTGCGACTTGATTTAGAACTCGATTGTATTTCAGGAATCTTAAATTGTGAATTAGACTAAAATCCGTACTTTATATTTACTTTCGCTTTAATAAAATTGAGGTAGATTGCCGTGTGACTTTAACTTAAGCTTGAAAACGACCTCATTGACGGCATTAAAGTGAACAGCAGCATTGCCATTGGACGACTGTCATGTGCATTTTCGAATTGTTCGAAATCGTTGGACAAATTGTTCGAAATCGATGAGATCATTTAAGGAAAAAAAAATAAAGGGAATAATTGGAACTCGAGTAACTTTTCCTGAGCTTCCTTTGTGGTCGCGATGATGCTTTTATACATTTATATCGGCTCTTAGCAAAACAGCCAAGAACTCATAAATCAGTCAGTAAAGCGACCTTTGATATGTTTATTAAATCATTTTCATATTGACTCATACTACAAATCACGCAAATAACGGCAGCATTGATAAAGTGCTATCCAATAAAATGTGAAGTGCTTACCTTAAATCAATGTAATGGAAGCCTTGTTCATCAGACTAGCTTGATGTGTAATTGACCTGAAAAGATAAAAATAAATTGTTTTTTTATGTTCACGGAAGCTGGTAGGAGAAAAAATAGCAGTTCTTTCATATGGAAGCATAATTAAACGGCATGAATCGCGTATGCGGCGCCGACCTTCATCAGTCATGGAGACGAGCGACGCCCCTCATTCATATTCTCCTCTCGTACGAAGACTGTACACAAAATATTTTCATATTTAGATTAACCTAACGTATCCTGTGTTGTTTCAGTATAATAAGCTTTTGCAGCGAACTCGAACAACGGCCTCGTATAATGAACTTCAATAGATATATAGTATCTTTACTATGTATAATTTAGATAAATATGCTTTAGCGGCTCGGCTATATTTTTATATGAAGGCGTAAACTGTGACATCACTGTTTTATGGATGCCAAAAATGAGGACACAAAAAGTCCTCCCAGCAACGAGTAGGTAAGTTTGGGTCTGTGCAAAATATAATAGGTATCATGTTGCGTACTTATACTTACTTATGGCTTATTAAATAGGTTCTTCAGACAGAGATATTGACTAAACAAACTAGATGTGGATTTTTTATCTTTCAGCTCGAAGCAAACCTGACCATGTGACCATAAAAGCTATGATTTTTCACAAAAGCCGCACCAAATTAACGTTTTAGTAACAAAAAAGGGCTATCGAATAATATTTCCGATACACGCAACGAGGCAGTCAAGTTTCATACAAAGTTAGGTACCTAAGTTGTTTATCAAAAATATTTTGGCGCATAAAATGTAACAGACCTATATTACTGTGTCGACTAATTGTAGTTTACGTGAAGGTTATAAACTTCTAACGAGCTTTGTTTACAGTAAACATTAACAATAATATTGCCCGACCGTATATACACAACATTGCTTTTAGTAATATTTGAAAAAACATTCCCTTGGTAATATTTGATCAATATACGTGTACGTGACTCGTGTACCTGTGTACATACATTGACGCTAAAAGCGCTCATATATTTATTTAAACAGTACTGTATTCATGTGAAATAACGGCTACTTCCCGTTATGTCACATTCCCGATTCGACAACATGTCAAAAGTTTTAAAAACAATTGAACACAAGTTGCGTTTGGTCAACATTTTGATCTTCATACATTCATTCTCTATTCGTCAACATTTGAGAATGCCTACGTTCATTCCCGTTTGGTCAACATTTTGTTTAGAAAGTATAATCAGGAGTAAAAAGAAATGCCTCCGTTTTTGTTCTATCTACTTACTAGTTTCCACCCGCGGCTTCGCTCGCGTCAAAAGTGTTTTGATTATCACTTTCAGTTTTCTCTAGATCAGTATAGAATTCGTGATACTAGCATATTGTTATCCCGGTGAGCTCTTTGTATTTTCTTAATTAGCTTCTATCTGCAACTTCGTCTGCGTGAACTTTCCGTGGTTTCGCAATTCAGTAATTTCGGGTATTTGAGGCTGGAGCGTCATTTCTTTTTTTGGCTATTTTGCTTTTTCCTCGAGTCCTAAGGGTCATAGATTGATGTTAAATATTTGTCCCAGCCCCAAGAAAAAACCAGTAAAGTTTTCGGGTAGTTTTTGAGTTTTTAACACTTGTACTTCTAGCCTCGGAAATACTATATCTTCATGATTCTGGTATCCTAGTAGTTTGTGAGCCTTTGCTGCCCAAAATTCCAGCCTCGAAAATACTTCAACATTTTTCTAATCTCCTGGTACTTGTGAATCTTGACCATTCACTATATATTCTGGCCCGGGAAATACTTTGCATGTTTCGGACTGGTTTAATTTTATGTTCTTGACAATATTGGTACAGGGGTGAGGCCTTTGGTAGAAGGAAGGGCCAAATCCGACTAACAGAGGCCTTGTCGGACATTTCAAATGGAAAATATTATAATTGCCGAATAGTAATCGGACTATAAATATGGCTAAAGTGGAATGGTTACCAACAACTATCAGAGGTCTACAGCCCTACCTAATCAATATCACTCAAACATTCATGGAAAATATGACAGGGAGTGACTTACACATTCAGTGAATGGGCCCAGTAAAGTTAGCTAGCAAATTAGCGTCAAAGCGTCGAAGGAGACAATATACCTTGAAGTGATGAAAAACAAGACTTCTCCGTGGGGTACAGCTCTCCACAAAACTGTGTTGTTGAATTTTCTGCACTTCCGCAGTCTGATTCAATCTCAGTAAGGTTAGGACTATCGGTTTTCAAAGTTAAATAGATGAAAGCTGCACATGGCAATCAAACTTATTGCCATGATACATACCTATGCATGTAACGTATATAATTTAGGATTTTACATAATATGCTAAGAAAACAATATAACTTACTAACTTTTGTAGTTGACTGTACCGTTTAAAGAACTAGTTTAAAAAAAAGGTGACGAATCGGGAATGGATGTATGAAGATCAAAATCTTGACCAAACGCCACTTGTGTTCAGTTGTTTTTAAAACTTTTGACATGTTGTCGAATCGGGAATGTGACATAACGGGAAGTAGCCGAAATAACTACATACCTATTTGTGTCATATTTTAAGTTCGGATTCTTTATAGTGTGGCAACTCGAACTCAAGTTGCTGATGCTTTACCCAATTCAAGAATGTTTGACTAACGAACGCAAAAGTTAACAATTCGAACGATCCAATTCTCGGGCTATATTATAAAGCGTGCACCTATGAAAATCTGTGCACATAATCTTGAAGTATTTCCAACAGAGCGATTTCATCGATTTTCAAAATTGGCACAAATTGCGTTCCAGTATCGCAATTGCTTGAACTCACTGCAGGAACGGGACCGACATCCCAGACTTATTTTAATCAAACGAAGCCGGGGAATTTCATTACAAGTCCTGTAACTTATTGCCCGCGTTTGTTTTAACTTAGATGAGAACAGAGTACTACATCCAGTGTTCACTGAGAAGCAAACGTGATTCATTGTGTAAATTACACGTTCCACTTACATCTGGTTATCGTTTAAAATATCTTCACTTATTTACATTTCACTTATTTAATCTTCGATACGATGTTACCTCCGATAAAGCCATTATGATTCAGCCACGGAAATGCCTCCGCCATTCAGGAGTGACCCCACGCACGCCCAACGATTCGCTAATAAAAGTTATATTGGATCCCAACCGAGAATAGAATAACGACATTGAAGCGGTTAGTTATAAAAAGCCCTTAGAAAAACATTAATGTACAAAATAATAAAAATTGTCTCCCGCTTAGCAGAGGTCGGACATATATGTATTTCTGCATTCGTTTCGCGAGAAGTTAGAATCCAAAGACGCGAGTGGCACAAAAGCCTCTCAGGAAAATGTTTTCCTCCACTTTTCTCGCATCAAGACGAGTGCTAGGCGAGGTGCGAAGTTAAAGTGTTCGCTGGAGGAGTTATGATTATAAATGATGCAGAGGGTCGAAGCAAAGAAAGCCGGTAGTCGTTTACTACATCCCTGCGGATGAAAATGGAAGCGCGCCGCAGCCTAGAAACATCAACTCGAGTAATCTTACATTACACTGTGATCCACTGAATATTTGATTGAGTACGCAAGGATGGAATTAAAGTCACCTTGAAATAACATACACACGCGTATTGTCCGTAACAATTACGACACCTTAAATTCAGTAGGCCTGTGTTAAAATACACATCAGTCTAATCAATCCCAAGAAATGACGAATTACAATCAGATCGTTATAATTATGAGATAACTCTGATCCGTATTAAGGATAGCTGAGGTTTATAATTGCGTCCCTCATTAGGCAGCAGTCGCGTTTTGCGAAATTAGATTTTATTTATGAAATTCCATTGGGTATGACCTGAATCAACTTTAGGACACGGGACGCGATTATATTTAACTTTTCATACTGAAATTTACGTTGAATATAAATGAGCTAAGTTTTTTCATTTTAGATTTCAGTGAACCGTGGCGTGTAGGTACGTGATAGATGTGATGTAATTAAGAGGGAAAGTCTTTTTGTTTGTTTATGTGTAGCTGGTGCCGTGCTGCCGAGATAGCACCATCTATCTTCACGCCTATCTACCTTCTATGTGGGCCACACGGCATTGTTTGCGCACGCGAGGGAATCAACTTGACGAGTAATCTTTTTAATGCTGCTGAATATGTGATAACAATCTCGGTACTTGATTATAACTCTAAGTGCGGGTTCCATGAAGTACATAAGGAATTGCCTTCAACAGCGAAGAATATAATTTACTGCTTTAATAGAGGAAGCCTGATTTGAAACGATGACAACCGCATTTATTCATTTATTTTGAGTCAACGTTTCTTAAGAAGTGGTTGCTAAGGATAAAGCTAAGAAGACGACGAAGACTTCGATCATAAATAACAACAGTAAAATTATATTAGATACGTAATCATTTGTATCAAGGACCCAGAAGAGAAAGGACGCTGCTTCGCCCCGTATGCGTACTAAATCTTATCATTTGACCTGATAGCCGCTGATGAAAGTAATTTTCACATGCTAGACCACAAACTGAAAGACTTGCAATTAAAACGACAGAAAATAATCCCATACTAATAAGTCTTGCATTAAGTAATCAGATCATATGCAAATTACACAGGGCATTGGCGTAAGCATCGAACATGATATAATTATGAAGGTAGTGCAGTGGACGTTAATTGCAAAGCATTACAATTTATAATTATTACGTCCGTTCCATATTATACACACGGAGACGTAGACCTAAAGGTTTGCATGTTTTAGAAATACTTTCTATCGCGGTAATATATAACAGCTTTGATAGCTTCATAAAAATGATGACGTGGCCAACATGCCATGTTTCTTTGTAATACTAACATTATTTGAGGGTTCTAAATACGACTTGTAATAACCTGACACGGATAATATTACGTATTGCATAATTATGTGGCTTTATATTTTCGTATTTCAGATAAACCAAAGGCTATGTCGTTAAAGTTAGATTTGAAATTATTTATTTATTAACCTACTCTGTTTTCCAACTCGATATAGTAGATAATTTATGAGGCCATCAAGTAAATATTATGAAAAAGGAAGGAGACTGCAGTAAACGAAGAAGAAAATATGGGATAAGATCTATACAAAACAGAAATACCTACATAATGATAGTAGGCAGCAGAAGAAACGGCTTGAAAAGATAAACACACATTATGACATTTTTCAAAACTCGATGGATAAAGTCAAAGTCAAAGAAAAACTAGCCAGTAAAGCAACGATAAAGTTAATCTAGCTAATGAATCTAACGGGACGTTAGATTAAGTCCCTGATAAAACCTAGATAATTAGTGCCGGGGCAAAGAACAAGGATAAGTAAGAGCCTTTTTAAAGATAAAGATTAAAATCAAAAGCTTAGATGAGAAAAACGAAACTACTATCAAACAATAATGTAATTTATACCAAGTTTAAAGAGTTAAGTAAGGATGACAAGACAAGCACAATATTCAATCTGTTCCACACTTCATCGACAAGCACTCCGAAATGTGTAAGAAAGAATACCACGATTATTTTCCTTAACAACAGAAGGTTATAATTTTATCCTCGAGAGCATCCTTGATGGACATTATCCACATATACAACAAAGATGATGGACAGTGAATCACGCGCCGCGTGTGGTCCCAATGTTTGTTTAAGAACCAAACTCTAAAATATGTATCATAAAAACTTAAAGAACATGGTTTAGAAAACTTGGCAAGTTCGTGTAAAAAATATTTACAGTAACGTGGTTTGTTTGTATTGTTTTAGTCCAGATATTTAGTGGTTAATATTTTAAGTATCGAAGTATATTGGCATGAGAGCAGATGGTAACCGCATATCCCTAGTCTTAAAATGCAATAAAGATTTATCTTCGGACTAAGTTCCAATGTTCCATAACAACATGTGTAAATTTGAGTCTAATCCTAGTCTCATAGAAATAAAATGTCTCTATTAGAATCTGAATGAACGTTTTTATGTCAACAACTTTAAGTAGTTAGGGAGAAATACTCCAAAAAATGACAGAAATAAATGAGATGATTAAGAAAATTAAATAAGGAGTCACACACATGCGCTAACTAAACAGAATAAGTCAAGTATGAGATTTTTAACACCTGCTCCTTCGAATCTCTTCGTGAGATAAATATATTATCATGATTTCATATATCGAAATCCTTAAGTAGTTCAGACGATTACGATAAAACCAAATAAAGAATGATGCGTATGTTTGAGCTAAATCGAACATTGTGCAATGCAACTAGTTAAACAATCAAAATAGCTGAGTGTTTCAACATTCATGCTTGAACCTTCATCAGCCAAATGTGCGTTTTCTGTAATCGCCTAGTTTTATAATAACTCGGCCGTTTACGTTTGTATTTTCTGTGGAAGTTAACACACAGGTGCAATAAACAAAATGGTAGACCAAAAACAAGAAATAAAATATAGCCAAGGGACAAGTTAGGGAGCCATTTAAGCTTTCCGACATCTTCTATCCAAGCATTTGACTTAAATTGAAGTTGATCAAAGTGCAAACGGCGTCCATTGGCTGTAAATCTATTTCCGCAGTGTTGGACAATCCATCATCTGATATATATCCACGAGGACTACGGCTGTTTACTACCGCAACAGACTATAAATCTTGATCGAGCAAGTGTTATACAGCCCAAATGCAAATTGAAAGCTGTTGAACGAACTTAAAATTCAATGCTGGACATGCTAAAGCGATAAACGTATCAATACTACACTCTACAGAGATATCCAACTCATATAAGAGATACTTGTAATGCTTTCGTGTGAATGAAAAATGATTAGTCATTCAATTCAATAATGATATCTTTGTATATCTAGATTACGCGTAATTCTATGTTATTTTCAGTTAACTTGTAAAATAGAGCGCCTCTAATGTACCTTTAATGTATACATTTTGATTTCTTTGTACATGCTCCCCACGTTGTAATTTTCACATTAATTTAAGACACATTATAAAAATATAACAGAACCATTTATTGTTTTAGATTGATTGAAATGAAATCAATATGCAGGCAACAGAAACAACAATATACAAGCAATGGCTATACTGCAATTGCAATCCATGAATACAATCAGCTCCCATTAAATACTTGTTGTTGATTGGTATGCTGAGGCGTGTTACTTGATAAATAACAAGCAAAGCAACTGATATTTCTCGTTATTTTTGTTCGTTCATTGCTAAATCGAAAAAGAAATAATTTGTTGCACCTAGTTGATGAGTAAACTTTGATAATTCTCACTATAACGCAAAGGCCGATAGAGTGAATGCTGTCATTGTTCCTATACTCGTAAAATGTAATAATTTAGAGGCGTGAGAATATATCGACCTCGACGCCTTGTAATCTTCTCAATTGGATATCATGGATAAGCAGTTGACTACTGCCTTATTAACACGTGTGAATGTATTATAATGGATTCAAACAGTCAGTTTGTCACGAAACGACAACGCACTGCAAGTATGAGCAGTGACATCACGAAAGGTGGAATATTAGCAATTCCTTCCGCCACGTTCTGCCGTTCCGCCCGAACGCCTGTTTTATGATCAGACACCTCGCTCCGAAGCATGTCTCGCGTTGCTATCATAGCTCCGGGGAAATTTTGTACACCTCGTCGCATCGCACCTGACACTAGCATCCGCTGAGCACATACATACATTCATTCAGAGGTGCGAAATTGATTGGACATAATCAGGTGATGCTTCTTTAAAATAACGTACAGCGGTTCTACAGTTAATTTATTAGATTTAAATAAAGATTGCTAGCCGTCATTCCATCAAGTTGCATTTTGTAGATTGATAAGTCGGCATTTCTAAACGTTATTTTACAAAGGGATATTGCTCGAGGTACTTATTTACATTATTGTACACTTATCAATTATACAGTAGTTTTACCTTCAAAAAAGTAACTTGACACTGTGACTTATATGAGAAACGAGTGTCGCGACTAACCAAGGCTGTGAAGCAAACAAAGTTTATTTTAAGAATACGATTCTTAACTTGTTTACTGTCTGTAGTAAGATACAGTCAGGCACATGAATGTCAATTACCTAGTTTTATTTAATTGCAAGTTTTAAAAGATACTGGAAGGGAGTAACATGTACAAATTCCAAGCTTATTTTCACTAGGTTCTATCAGCGGCTTCACCCATCTGAAGTTCGAAAATGATCCCAAAGGGAACATTGAGATAATTTTTAAAATGTTGAATTTCAGAATAATCAGAAACATGTATTTCATTAATTTATCAAAAATAAATTCGATCAAGTTTCAGGTAAATAAATCTAACAAAAAAAGGGTTTTACAAACTTTGCCATCTCATTTCAACCCGTTGAATTTAGAAAATATGCTTTAATATTCTTGTATATGTTATACCTACAGGTATCGTCTGTATAAAAGTGTAGCTGTCTAGGTCTAAGGATTAAGTCTGCATGTTGATATGAAAACCTATATAATTTACAAAGGTTTTCAAGTTCGCTAACCCAAGCAATACGAATCTAACATACGAACTTAATACCACTAAATTGCCTGTTTGGGATATATGTGAAAAGCTGATGATCACAACCTTTATTATTTACTTTGCGCAGTATTTGTACAAAGTTTCAAGTACGTTGGCTCAAGAAATAAGATTCGTCCATACAAACTTTCACACCCCTAACATGTTCGTCTTTAGGGAGTAGTTGTGAAAAAATAACGATTCCTTCCTTTTTTTTTTCCTTTTATTTCTTTTTATTTATTCAAGCCAAGTTTATCAACTCAAAGAATAGAAATTATCTCATAAAAACTTTAACAACTCCTTAATTCTCTTTTGGCGGCATTTCAAGGATATTTGCTCAACTAAATTATTTTTTTCATACAAACTTCTATACCCTATTTCACCCCGTTAGGACAAGAATAAACCAAAAGCCTTTTTTCTTTCTTGTCGGATGCCTACATTATATAAGGACCACGTCCTCCAAATTTCATGTCTCTACAACCAGCGGTTCAGGCTGTGCGTTGATCTATCGGTCAGAATAAGATAATCTGTTTCTGCTGACAGCCTGTTAAGTATCACTCTCCTATATCCGTGTAAATAAAGCAAGTTTTGTTTTAAGCAACTGCCCGTGACCTTCGTGAAGAAGGCTAATCAGGGAGTAATCAATTATATTATTAGCGACGGATCACTGTCAAGAATAGGCCACTCTATTCTTAGCTTGGGCAAGAGGCGATTTTTGTAGCAGGTTCACTGCACTCATGACATCATACTACGAAGACCTGGGAGAGTATACAAATAACTCATGAATCGTTTACATTTAGCGTAGCTGCAATCTGGATTGATACAGTCAGTAGTCGAAATAAGCAAAACCCACCAAAGAATAAAAGACGGAGAAAATCAAACCACACAATATAACACTTAAATTTAGAGTAGGTACTGCATCGACTTCCTCATGTAAGAACTAGCAAAATGAAAATCATGAAACGCATAGTCGTTAAAAATTATGTCTTTACACATCAAATTGATGGTTTCGCTCGAATTCTTACGTTCAAAACTCAGGCGAGAATATTTCTATCAACGTTTTGAACTTATCTTACTATCGTAACAGCTTTTATATTCAAGAGCAGAAAATTTCGGCTTGAGCAGTCTTTATATGGCCTGAAGAATAATGTGCAGCAGTAACAAAACGAGTTAAGGTTTACTGACAACACTATATGCTTGGAAACGGAGTCGTTTTCCTTCTTTGAGTTACAATTCGTGCAGACAAAGGGAAATACTATTACCGATATTTTTCTTACATCACTGATGGATGAGGACTAAACACACTACTGCAGTATAAGGACTTTATTTAATTTTCTACTTGTCATTGAATCTATAGATTCGAAAATTGGAATTACCCGCATGACCAGCTTTAGAACTTCTGTATTATTGTATCCCTCCAATATTTGTGACAACTGGTGCCATATGTCGACGCCCTGACAAATTGGGTTCACCTTAAAATATACGACTTCGTTCGCTCTCGACAGCTTTATTACGTTTCAGTGTTAAGACTACTCCAAATGGGTTGCTGTTAAATTAAAACAAAGTAATGATTGATACCTGTTACGGTGAAACTAAATAAGAAAAATAAGCCTAGAGACAATTTAAGTTTGGTATGTTTATATCAGCTGTGACGCAATAGCATATCTTCACGTCTTCACGTTGATTGTAAGAAGGGAGAGAAATAACTTGTCAACTTTTTATCCGCTTATCTTTTTTTAGACTGTAAAGAACTTGCTTCCTTGTTTATCTGGGAATAACAGAAAAACTTCGTAACACCTGCATTCTTTGCTCGCGAGTTGTGCAACTGCAGTAAGAGAAAAGTTATCGTTTGGTGACCTGTGTTACCCTTACCACTGTTGTGCAATTTTATCCTTTTGTATTTACTGAATTGTTTTTGAGCATTACTAGCAACTACTATGGTTATGAGGTTATCACTTGTCAGGTATCTAGTTCCTTATCCAAATATAGCTTTTCTTTTCTCGGTGAAAGACATGAAATTTAAAAAAAAAGTCAGACTATGGGAATAGTCCGACTTTTGTTTTAGAAAACAACGTTTTTATCTCAATACAAAATTGTTAATGTAGTACGTGTTATACATATCTAATGTAAGTATTGATTAACCATTGCACTAAGCCCGTTGCTGTAATAACGTGTTCAGATTTAAGATTACAATCATGCATTAAGTTAGTTGCAAGTTGCGAGTCTATCGCCCACCCACATTCCTTATTGCCATTCCTCCTTGTTTACTTCAAAAACTTGCTGTGACAAGTTGTTAGCGTTCTGTTGTTTTTTTGTTACTCTTTTTATTCACGTCCACGGCCACGCATGAATGGCTTTGGACGGACAGGCAAAGATCTTCATTGTGCATCAGTATTGTACTTGATTTGGCCATTCATATTTAATGTTAACGTGTGTCCTGCTTTCTATGCGTAGGAGTGTTATAAAATAGTAATCGTCTGAGTCTCATTACTGTAATGCTTTACTGCACTTGGAATCCGGTAATGTTGTGAAGGAAATTAATCCAATCAATCAGCATTAAATAATTTAATCACATTTATTATGTTTCCCTGTACTAGAAAGCCGTAGGGATATGAAATGAAGCAACTATATCTTATAACCAGTTGCGTAGAAATCTTGTTCGCGTAGGCGTAGGCGAGTTGCCTCACCGCTGGATAACTTTGTGAATGGGATCGCACACGGGATAAATAGCTATAAGACAAAACTAAATTGAGTATTACCGGACTTTTCTTTTAGCCAGCCACTTCTGGAGTAGTTACGATTGAAACAAGTTATTGTATTAGATTGTGAGAGAACTTCTATTGTTTCTGTCTATTTATAAGGCTCTCGGCTGGGAATTTAGTGCTAATACGTGCCTGCCAATATGTCTGTTTTCCACAGTAATCATCTTCGCTTTATTGTTTTTGGTTCCTTTGTTATCCAAAGGGCAATAATTCTGACAATGCTTATTAACAGCCATATCTCATCAGATTCAACCCGTAATAAATTCACCTTTAAACATATCATCGGTTCGTTGAATCCGATTAGCGATCCCATATGGTGTTATCATATTTTTTGTGCCCTCATTGCATGCAAGGCTTCGAATCTCTGCGTATTGATATTCTTGGATCGCGCCAGATGCGCTTGTACTTTTAAACAAAGTGGAATTGGAGCACTGTTTTGTTTGATAAAGATTTGTAACCACAGTCGAGCACGCAGTCAATGTACTCTTGAATTCGATCTTGCAAGTTTCTTAAGAAAGTTTTGCCGTCGATACTAGACAAGATACTCAGCCAATAAGCGGCTCTTTACAGCCGCATATAAACTGGCTGGTAATAGTACAATTCTCATTACTAATGCAATACAATAATACTTGTATTCGTCAAGTGCGTTTCTCTTTACGATAGTCGCACGCGTCAACTACTCACTATATCCGAAGCCCTTAGAAAGTTCATTGCACCCATTCGACGGTACTAGATAACTAATGTGAGAAAACACATTCCCCGAATGGAACTTATGACAGTTATGATAATATTTAGCTGCTCCACTAATTAGAATTACACTGAGTGAGGATCACTTGAGAACTTTTTACGCTATGAAATTTTCATTGGACGGAGAAAATTATATTTTAAAGCCAATGTTGTCTGTGAAGGCAAATAAATAACCGAGGAAGTTTTCAATAGAACTTCGTTAGCACCGAGTTCAGTATCAAGTAAACTTTTGAACCACGACCATAAATTAAGTGGAAGTGGGTATTATCACTTCATAATTTACATCTTTATCGGGGAAGTTTGAGATCTCTATAATCGAAATGCTATTTTCATTTGGTGGAGGCTAAATCCGAAGAAGGTGCTGATCAATGCGATCGAATGCTACAATTGTTTGGTCACGTACTGCGCCTAATTAGTCTAGTGTTTACTCTGTAACTCAAACAGACGATAATAATCATCGTTAGTATTTGTATTATTGTACATTTTGAGGATAGTTATATTAATTGCAGTATCACTGAGTTTTATATTTGTGCAAGCCTTTAACCGATGAAGCATAAATACGCGGGTCAATGAGATAACTCTTTTCTTTCGAGGGCGATCAAGTGTTATTGTGGATTACAGTAGATATTGGCATATAAACACCTCACCATCTACAAACTCAGAAACGAACACGTATAAACTCAGAAATTAGATCTGCAATATCTATTGCAGGAATCTCAACCAATCATCGCGTTCAATATTGAAGCTATCACATCCATAAAGTAGTCAATTCCACCGCCAATTGACCGACGCGGCAAGATGGTGCAACTGGCCAGGGTGGCAACACTGACCTTAATTCGAAATAGATCGGCGGAATACATTTATGGGCTGAATTAATCACTTTATTGGCCACAATGACCGGCATTGATGACAATGCGAGTGGGTTGGCCAGGATCGGTGGGGCTCGATCGCCTCGAAAGTAGAGCGTCTGTTGACCCATACATTGTATTCATCTAAATGACACGGTACTGATTCAAAATAGAGTTGCTATTAGATTAAGAATGGGCCATATAAGACATTAGCAGCACATTATACATATTACGATATAATGTGGCAACGTGCCCAATTCGATCTTAATTTTAAGAACATATTAGTTCTACCAACTGTGCCTAATTAAAATCACGAAATAACAAATTAGATCGAGTTTTCATTTTGATTATTGAACCGATCGTGTGGTGTGTACTGTGTAACCTAATTGTGGAAAGGGTTCACAGCTTGGTAATGATCGGTGGTGACGTCATTTTTGGTCGTAACCGATCCGGAATGTCACCACTCAAACAATGAGCGATCCATTTCGATGGGTTTGCCGGACCATCGCTTGCTTTGTTTGTCGTTAAAAAGCTTCGGGAAACAGAGGTTCGGTTAATGTTTTTGAGATGTTCACGGGCGTAATCTATACTAATATTATAAAGCTGAAGAGTTTGTTTGTTTGAACGCGCTAATCTCAGGAACTACTGGTCCGATTTGAAAAAATCTTTCAGTGTTAGATAGCCCATTTATCGAGGAAGGCTATAGGCTATACTTTATCCCCATATTCCCACGGGAACGGGAACTACGCGGGTGAAACCGCGAGGCGCTGCTAGTTGAGATATAACGTGCTAGGCTGCTATTACTACGAAGCTGTCAAACATAAAACGCGAGTTGATTTTAATGTTGACGCCAATTTGACCTCGACTAATGCAATAGTTGGTAGATCTCCGCCAACAGAATGAGTCACAAACGCACAAGACGGTTCAGTCTATCGTGATGATTCAATAGCGCTATTCTAGCGACGCTCTTCAGTTAACCAGTGACAGCTTTATGTGTAAGCATGTTGTAACAAATTGTATTGTATCAAAGCCAAGCAACAAGAAATAGGCCAACAATACCCTTCGAGCACAGGTGTGTAGCAAGTTACATGAATTTGCGTGCTCCACGCTAGTCTGTGGCAAGACTATCTATAAAACTGACTTCTAACTTTATAGTTCTACAAACGGATTTCAATTCCTGGAGGACATTACGAACAAACAAACTCAACAAAAAGGCAGTAACATAAATATAGCTGAACAAAAAGTTACTGCTAGAGCAGTTTCTGAGAACTTTTTATAACCAAATTGTAGGTGCTGCAACAAAAAGGTTCCATAATTTTTGTCCGACAAGCGGTCACGGAGATCGCTCGTCTAGATCGCGACAAAACAAAACACCAACAAAAAATACGCCGCTATGTTGGAGCAAAAAAAGTCTATGAATTACCTATGCACAGATGGTAAACACAATATATTAGTCATTGTTCGATATGGCGCCTGTAGGTATCGTGACAATACGAACAACAGCATCTGTTTCAATAGTGAAACGATATCTTCAGCACGCGTATAAAAATGTCTATAATACGATACTAATTACTTGCAAGTCTGTAGAAATAATTAATTACCAGCAACTCAGTGAAAATCATATTTAAAAGATGCACATCTCCGTTACGAACAATACTGAAGTTAGTTAAGCGTATTCAGAAAACATTCGTTTTATGAATATCGTTGCTTTAAAATAATAGCTCCGAGACAGGCAGCTAAGCTTTTATTATAAAGGAATCTGAATAATGGGAACGTGATTTTTTGCCATTATTTTATAGCATTTCTTCTTTGTTGTCTGCTTTATTTCAAAACCGTTTATGCAAAGTAGACGGTAAAATATTGATAGGAACTAGAGTCAGTTTTTGAGTGAAATCTAAACATGAGTACGGAATTCTAAAGGGGGTTTTTCTTTGCATTTATATTTTTATAATTAGACTTTTTGTGTCGCAAACGTACTAGAGGATGTCGCTATTTACGGATATCGTGGTCATAAAGTTGACCACAAAAAAGATACCTTATACGCTACAGAAACAACAACGAATACACATTTTGAATGTAATCTAAAACCGATAGCTACATTCGGAGATAGAAAAAAATCAATCCCAACCAAAGAACCAAAACATTCTTGACCAAACATGGGATATGAATTTCTAGCCCAAACACTACCTCCACTTGAAAACTGGGCCAGCTAAAAATACGTTCCGGTAGATAGCGTGATTCAATCGAGTCTTTCATGTTAGACAAGATAGTCTTAAATAGGTAGCAAAACGCAAATGAGTGGAACTGGGTCGAGCAGGTCTAAGACGAGACTAGAACGATAACCAATCTTCACTAGCCAGTTAAAATGTAAATCAGCAGTTAGCTCACTAAACGATTGGGGAAAACTTTAGGAAAATGGCTTGTCGTAAGTGGAGCCAATTTTGTTATGTAGCCTATTATGTTGCCAATAGAAGGTTATTATGCAAAATGCATAGAGCAACTCCGGTCAGCCGGTGGCCTGTGTTGCTCTATGTGCAAAATGAATAGTTTACCCAACGAATGGTCAACCGTTCTTCGCGAGAGGTAATGTGGAAAATGTGCTTAAAATATGACGGAATGGACCCGATTATAATTTCCAATCTGCAGGAAATTAATTAGTTGCCAACGATACAATCTCTAGATTTTGGTTTATTGTATATTTTAGTAATTTAAAATAATAGTAAGGTATTACAGCGATGTTAAATGTCAACATGGCAGTGAGATGATGAGCAGTGGTGGCCACGTGGTAACGGCCCCAACTTACGAACTTGTAGGTCGCGGGTTCAAACCCAGCCAGGCAGCATTACCTACTTTGTGTAATTAATTTCATCACCACTGCTCTCAAAGCAGTGAAGGAAAACATCGTGAGGAAACCGGCATGTCCTAGAACTAAAAATTCGAAGACATGTGACATATAAATTGGTATTTATTTAAAAACTAAACCGTTGTTTTTGGATATATGAAATATATCCAAAAGGGATATATGAAATTCACTGTACGTACATTTTACCACGCGATCGAAGTCGCAGGTATAGCTAGAAACAAAATAAATATTGATAATGTACATATTTCAAGCTTTACTATAGTAATTATTTTAGTTGAATGTCAGTAATACCTACTGCCTTCGTCTAAAGCCCAGAAATACCTCTAAAATCCTAGTTCATCCCTGTTAGAGTATCTCTTAGAGAAACGATCGTTTCACTTAGGAGAATTTTAGAATGCTATTAAATGTTTGCTTGCTTGAAGGCCAGTAATGTCGGTAATAAACTTTCTCTAACATAAACTTGTCAGTCTAAACAGTTTTCACGCAACGGCGACGCTAAGCAAACTGAGAGCCAATAAAAAAAAGTGTATGGAAAAATGGAAATTGATGATTTTTTGACATATTGCGGCTGGCAATGAGATGCGAATGTGAACTTTGCTTAAAAATTAGTAGAACTGGCGCTCAGATCTATCGCAATACTGTCAGCATCACTGTTAGATATTTCTTTGCCGTGAGAGTTTTGAAACATTTTCACAAATTCATGAAGAACTTATTAAATCAACCCCGTCACATACTTGTTTGTTAAGTTACAAATCTCTATAATTATTGTAAGGTTTATGCCATAAATTTCGGACGGCGACACCCAATTATTATTTTATTGTTACAATTGATGTCAGCGACTCTACATTATGTAAAAACAAACTAGGTACCCATTTTTTCAAGCGTGTTATTGTTTGCAAAATTCGCAACATAATTATATATTCTGCCATCAATTGCAAAAAAAAAACTAGATTTCGTCCGTAATTTTATTTGCATCAAAATTGGCGGGGACATTTTCGCAAACGTAATCGGTTCTGGGAAAAAATATCTTTTGATTGAATAAGACTGCAAATCAGTAGCGCCAAGTTTCATAGAATTATGAATCTTGCTGTTCTACTTTGAAGACGTTAATCATTTTTTTTTCTTATTTATAATTAAGTAAATGAATGTGCGGTAGATCACCAGTGTTCATCGTATATAATAATCATTGTAAAATAAACAAGTTATTTAACAATATATGTAAGTACAGTCTACGAAATTAATTTCGCATATTGCTAGAGCGATTTGAACACAGTCGTGACAGAACTTTATAACATGTTGCTCACATGAACTCCTGGGAAAATTGTACCTGATTTTCTTATGATATAGGTACACTCGCTATAAAATATTCAATGTTTGAAGGCAACTAGAATATTTTTATGCATGCGACCTATTTCCGGGCACTGACATTTACACAACACATGGCGCGCAATATGTATTCAGATATTTCAGGTGAGGTCAACGACCGCAGGATACGGCTGTGACGAGGTGACGACGCGGTCTAAACTAGTGTGCTTGGCTCAGGTTTAATGCACTGTGCACGCGAAATGGGTTATAGAATATTATATTTAGTAGTACTTACTTCTACCAAATACATTTTTCTGTTACTAAGACTAACTTAATAGAGTTGGATTATACATGCTGGGTTTGCATCATTTATAAGTATTATGCGATCAAGGCCTATATTCCAAAACGTAAACTCCAACTCAACTCGAAGTCCATCGGAGCATCAGGCTGTCAATAAAGCTTGCAAGTCATAAATTTAAGTTTTCGTGCTCGAGAGATGAGCAAGCAAATGCGTTTATGCATTTGTTTGCTCATCTCTCGAGCACGAAAACATCAATTACTTACGCTAAATTTCATTGATGTTTTCGTGCTCATGTTGTAGTTTGAGTTTACGTTTTGGATATGACATCTTAAAACCATCATGTTTTCTGTGTGAGAAAAGGATAGTGCTATTCGTCCTGTATAGCTCCGTCTCTTTTTCACACCGAAAACATGATGGTTTTAAGAGGTCATAACACGGCCCCAGTAGTCAGGAACTAGTAGGACCATTTTCTAATCTCGTAGGTATTGAAGTCATGATTCTTTTCCCACTTAATTAGATAGGTATTTATAATAAAACTAGTGGCCCGCCGTGGCTTCTACTTTTTTTTAAATATTTTCTTTCGTAAGGACTTTTATCCTGAAAACAACAAACAGAAAGTTCACCATACCATTCAAGTTAACAATATGAAATGTATGAAGACAATAGGGTAGTTGCCTAAAAAAATCTAATTACTCCGTAAGATAGACTTCCCAAAAATATTGAACACGTATTTTTTATTTTTTCACCAAAACAAAAAACGAAGACGATATAGTGCGTTGAAAACTCGTGTGATGTCACTTCGTGCGACGATTTTTACCACGCCGTGATGTCACAAGCCACCTCTCATGATCTTTGAAGCTTATTATCTTCGTCAAACTTTATAGATTTGATAAAGCAAAAAATACGTGTCCAATATTTTTCGATAATCTAACTGATGGACTAAATAGGATCATATTTTTATTCCTCAGGAAACATCCCTATTCTGACTGTGAACTTTCTGAGATATGATGGTTCTACTTTTTAATTATTATGGATATGAAATTAATGCCTAAAGATGATTCTGATTTTAAACTGATTACTGTGTGAGAACTGATTTTAATATATAAGTTTTTAATGTGTGATCAAATGAGTGTATCCCAAACAATTTTCTGCGAAGTGAAGATTAAGATATCCTAAACCCTTTCGAATTCATTGCACTTTACAAAATTTTCTTTAGTTACTTTTATAATAATGGTCCTCCTCTTTCAAGTATAATAATTGTTCTATTGATAAAAATGTGGGAAAATATGAAAGTACCTATGAAAATGTTTGTGATTATAATAATAATGGAATTCTTGTCATCATCCGTTCAACCATGTGTTTGTTTATAGGCAGTACATTATAAACTCACTGAGAGAAAATAGAAAGTTATTAACATCTACCTATTTACCTAGACCTACCTGTTCATAAAAACATAATTGTGTGTCCAAAGTATATAACATACTTACCTTTTGAAGAATAAGTCATGTAAATCTAATAAAAGTTCCTAATAAAAATACCAAAGCTTTATTATTTGCTAATAATAGAACTTTAAGAATAGAATACATTTCTCATTTAATATTGACTCCATCTAAAGTGTATGTAGATTAAATGTTGTTGTTGTAGTTTTAAATATTTATACTTAATTATCTTCAATGACACTCTTGCCAAAGATATCTCTTACTTCAAGAAAAAATATAAAATAAACAATTGATTGGAGTTTTGATCTTTGTAAAGTCAGGGCAATTTACCGTTTATCAGTTTGACAACAATTCTCAGTAAATGAAACATTAATATGATTCAAGAAACTACTACACTAGCACTATTCAATATTTTCTTTTAGTTCTTCCCGCATTGTGTGCATCTGTGTGTGCCAAATAAACATATTTACTTTTTCTATACAAAGACATTATATGTCTTATTTTTTAATTATATCCAAGTGATGTCCCACCACAACCTTGAATAATTTTTCTGACTACAATAACTGTTAATAATATACCAGGTAACTTTTACTAAGAAAACAATACCTATTGATTTATATCCATGCCCAGCGCCAGTAGTGACTGACTTTATCTGATGTCACTATTAGATAAATTCTTATCAGCCAAGTTATTATATTGTTATGCCTTACCCATTTATTAATAACAGTAAGTATTATCAAACCCAAACTTAATAAAATAATGTAATTACTATTGTAAAGAACAATCAAAATTAATTATCCACAATTTGTATTGTTTTATTAAAAGTTATCCTTATTTAGTTATTTTTCCTGTCAATGACGGGAGGTGGATGACTAAATCTTGCAATTTTGAATAAAATCATTTTATCAGATTTTCAATTAGATGCCTAGATGATATATAAAATGTGGATTGAAAAGTTAAAATATAGTCCAGATATTGAAAACCAGTACGTTACAGTAAGTCCTAGATTTTTCCAATATGACAAGTGTAATAATTTGGAAAGTAAGTAGGCACTAAGTGAGTAAAATCATTGTTCTTTGAGTCAACTTATTAGTCACATATCAACTAGTATTCATGTTGTGTGTAAGAATTTTGCATTGAACATGGGTCAAAGGGCCATCTTTGGATGAATTCTAAAGTTACCTTAGTTTTTTAATGGTAGAAATAGTTGAAAATAAAGTTAATGATAAAACAAAGTAGCCAAGCTTATATAGCCATTCCAATACCAATTTCCTTTTTTGAAATTAGAACAACCAGAACTAAAGTACACTTAGGTACTTATAGTTATTTTTTTTCGAAATTTAGGCCAGTGTAGGTGCTTGGGACAAGCACGAAGTCGTAAGACAGGTTATAGATAAGTTTACTTAACTGTAAATACGCGTGCTCTTGTCGCACAAACTCGACGAGGCCCTTTCCCAATAAAACGTCGCCCACAATGAAGCAATGAACTATAAATTATTGTTGGGGCATTCACTTGTAAAATGTTTTTAAGATTGTATGGAGGGTATGCCGCAACGATGGTTTTATGACAGATTGGAGGTCAAAGAAAATCCTGAACAAATATTTACAAAGTATCTAGCGTCCATAGTCTGAATTCTAGAACCAAACAATAGAATAACCATCTCCTAAGTCAGGATTATCTTACAACCAAAATCTGCAAGTTGTGAGTGTTTGATGACTTCAAAAATGATAAATGAACACACTTACCTTGTACTTCGTTTATTTCGACGACGAAAAAATTAAATAAACAATATTTTAATTCATAAACAAAACACTACATAAATCGACAGTCACACACCAAACCACAGTCCAGTCAACTCCACGGTTCTCAAACTTGACCCATCCCGAGTCCCGGTCGGAGTGATCCTTGCCAAAATAATAATTTCACCGTTGTGTCTTACCAGTCACTAAAACAAATCTCTTTTTAATTTTAAATAATCATACATAATTGTTCTCATTTTAACGAATTAACATGCTGTGTTGTTAATTTTTTGTAGTTGTTCATATCTGGATACAAATTAAAAAGCATTGCTTTTTCTTGAGTATTTTATTTTTGTTTTATGGCAATTCTATTTGCTATTGCACTGACATCTGTTGTTCATCTTCATAGCTTTGTTTCAACGCCATCTGTTCTTGATTGTGATATCTGGAGATTCCATCAATCGTAGCGCCATCCATGTTCAGCATTACCATTTCATTCCACCTCTTCAGTACTATTGGTTGACTGACAGATGGCGATAGCGAGCGGCAGTGAAACACTTCAAAAGTAGACATTTTATCTTGCTACATCTAGTAGCCAGTAGAATTTAAGCGATGGTAGCGCCATCCATTAGCTAGTAGCAAGACTAGTTTTACTGTTTTTATTTTAGTCGCTAGATGGCAAGACAAAAATGTTTTCAAAGTTTTCAAACACGCACTCTCGACACCTTTATTTGGGTTACGGAATTTGTTCGAAAGAGCCACCGCGGCCGGAACGCAAACGGCACAAGAAGGATCACGGGTGGGTTTTAGTTAGTAAGAGTCTGACAGAGAAGTCATTTGATGAATTCCCATCCAAAAAAAGACACCGTTATTTTATTTATTAATTTGTAGATCATTATCGCGTGAATCCGCATAATAAATGAATTTATGACATAAATCAAGGATGTAATCAACGTGGATAATTATAATGTCTACTAGATTATATTGAAAGATTCCAATCTTTCAATATAATCTAGTAGAGCTGCAGCTGCAAAGAACTCACTGTCTCCTTATAATAAATAAGTAAAGTTGCCAGGAAGTTGCTAAGAAATTTATGATTAACTTATCGGGCTGGGGTGATGTAAATGAAGGTTGTATGCAAAAAGCTATGTGCGTCAGGTTAAAAACCTCCTCCAAAATTCGAGGAAATATTAAGTATGAGATTAGAAACAGGATCAACGAATGTTATCCCTATAACATTCGTTCGGTTGGGTTCGGTTTTAAATGAGTCTGGACGCAAGTTTGCCACAACGCAATGACCCTCAGTCATTGCCTTCTGGCAAACGGGCTATGTTCACAAAATATAATTATATTTTTTTAGGTAGGTAGGTACCTAAGTACCGTAAAACGGGATAGATAGAAATTGAGGGGTGAATAAAAACGAAACTTTTAGTGAGATTTTGACGGAAACACCATATGTTTTCTCACAAAACATCCATTTAATAAATAATTAATTGATTAAAAATATAGTTCTTCATTGGTGCAAACAATAACGTGAAAATTCCAATCAAAGTTTCGTTTTTGTTGACCGCTGCGTTTCTATCCACCCCGTTTTACTCGGTAGGTATAGATAGATGCTATTATACCCGGAGGCCGGTAGATATAGGTATGTAGAAGTAATCCAAAGTTTGTAAAATTAAAAAAAAAAAAAACACGGCAGGGTTTGAATGTTATAAAGCCAAAACGAGAACCATCAATATTGGCGAAAAAAAAAAACATTTGATTACTTTCTCATCAGGTAGGTACCTACCTAGGTAGATACTTCATATTAATTATTAGTTACTTATCTATACTAATATTATAAAGCTGAAGAGTTTGTTTGTTTGTTTGTTTGTTTGTTTGTTTGTTTGTTTGAACGCGCTAATCTCAGGAACTACTGGTTCGAATTGAAAAATTCTTTTTGGGTTGAATAGACCATTTATCGAGGAAGGCTTTAGGCTATATATCATCACGCTTAAGCCAATAGGAGCGGAGCAGCGATAAATAATGTTTTAAAATCGGGGATTCCACGGGGACGAAGTCGCTGGCAGTAGCTAGTGAATGATAATTTTAGTAGAAACTTCCTACTAAAAGTGTACCTATAAGATATTCGCTAGCAAATATTTCTGGAGCTGCAGAATATTATATTTATATAACATTTTTCTTTTTTTTACCCTTTGAAATAAGATAAACATCTGGTTGTGTCAATCTTGCCTGATCTGATCGAGTAGAACCAGTCTTAAGTCAAATTGCTATTATACCAAAATTAAGAAAATCCGCTACCAGTATCAAAAAATGTGTAGGGGAAATACTAAATAACATCAAAGTTACAACCTTGCCGGCGACAATTGAGTTTATTTTACCAACACGTGCCAAATAGTGGGCGCTATTTTACCATTATAGAAAGCTTAGTGCCTCAATTTGTTACTCAAGTAGGTACTATAAATTGATTTTGAGCGAACTGCCTCAATAACCAAGAGATGTCTCAAGAAATTTTCATAGCTTGAACTTTACAACTCTTCATTTCCAAAGCTTTACTTTTATGAATTGTTAATTAATTAGTTCAAGCTATCCAAAAAGTATTATTCGACTATCTAGACTGGAACAGAGTTCACAACTTTGCAGATTTTGGTCGTGAGACAAAAATTAAAAAAAAATCTTCAAGAACATCGATAGCTCGAATCCCCATCTTTTCGGGGTCAAAATCGTCGCAAATCAGTTCTAGTATAACCGATTTCAACGAACTCATTTAATTGCCAATTACTCTGTAGGTATAAAGCATTAACTTGCGTCGATTTACAGTGACACAAAACTCCTTGAGTTAGCATTGTGGGACTCCTTTGAACTGCTGTAACTTTTTGCTTTTGTTCTACAATTTTTTGGATAGGTTCTAAAATTTTTCTATAACTTCTACTTATTCCTCATAGCGATAATTTTTCAATTCAAGAACGGCGCCCTGTTTCCTGACGCACATAAATAGCTGCCTTGACCTGAGTAGCAGAAAAATGAGCCGGTCCCTAAGTCCCTAGAATATAGGCCCTGAATAGTTCGGATTTGTTCATAGCATACGCACAAAGTGCATTTAGGTATCTACCTAAAATACCTAGTTGCACTTTTTATAAATGTAAGAAAAAGGTTTTCCATTTGAGATCGGTAGGTACATAGGTACCATTTGCCTACCTATTAGGAAATTATTGGTTGCCTGTGTCTACGCCTTCGGGAAAAACAGACGTGATGTAATATTAGGTATTTTACTTCGGTGTATTATTGATCGAAGGTATTTTACGTACCTACATTATAACAAATTTTATTCCCAAACCAACGAAGATTAACATCCAAAACAATAAGTAAATTCCCATTTGATCACGATTGGACACCAGCGGCATTGTTCCGAGCATATGCTGATATTCCCAACACTGGTCCCACACTAACGAGCTGTCATTCCTGTCACACTTTTGTGACAACTGGCGACGTTGACGGCCTATCTCAGGGCTTTATCTATTTCAATAAGATACGGCCCGTCGCCCGTTACTCGTAGCTAGTACCGTCCGTTATTTTTGTTTCGAGATTTTAATCTCAGATGTCTCTTCGATGATAACAGCGAGAAAATGTGTGAAAGTGTGGTTTATAATTGATTTGACTTTCTGTGGGGATTTTTTTGAATGAGGCCTACATTTTTTGAAAGAGGTGCATCAGTAGGTATGTTATAACGGAGTAAGTATTTTTAGTTATTATTTTTCTAGAAGTATTTGACAAGAGGTTTCTTGGTACCTCCTTTGGAACCTGTACCTGTACCCGTAAGTCAAAGGCATCGGAGGCATCGGTCATAATATCGTTTCTTAATTTTATTTACTTCGATTGCAGATGCTTTCATTAGATTTTAATAGTATAATAATACTTCAAAGCAAAAAAAAATAATTTAAGTAGCAAATTATTCAACGGAGGTTGAACAATTTGCTACTTAAATTAAAAATTATGACTATTCTTTAATAACTAGTAGACAATTAAATACTTGCTATAGTAATTTCATTACCAGTTTGTGTTTTCACCTGTCATTTACATGTCTATCTATAAGTAAACTATTCTGCTAAGCTCTTTTTTGAAAGCGTTTTGCGGTGAATATTTGTAAATACTTAACAATAACCCTTCGAAAGCACATTTTTAAATTCCAGGGAAACCTTTATACTGAGGAAAATCGGGCCGTGAATTTCATCACCCGGCGTTACAAGACCAGCAGGGCTATTCTGTAAGAACTCACGTGCGAATTCGATTCATATCTCATTTTCGATTACATTTCGTAACTCACCTGAAGTGAAAAGTATTTCATATTCTGACTGTCAAGTTAAGTTCGCTACACCTATGTTCTCACTTAGTGGCGCTAGTGCAGTTTTCATCAAGTTACAGAATACCAAATACAGTTTTCACCGCAGAATCAGAAGTGAGAACTGGAGTGAGTTCTTACAGAATAGCGTTGCTGAAGGAGATGCATGGTGGTGTCGACGCCGCGCCGTCCGCGTGAGCGGGGCACGTGAGCACGTCCATCCGACCGCCTCCCTCCCGTCCTCCTCTCTACTCCCCAGTCTTTATAAATCCAGCTTTTGTCATAATTTCCCTTAAAAAACTTCCCGCTATTGTCTACGGCAAACTCCCGAAGTACCTACACGCTGAAGTTGAGGTAAAACAATCTACTTTATATGGACTCCCTTTTATTTATAACGAGAATGAAATTGTGCGAGCAAATAAACTGCCATGAATTTCACTATCCGCCTTAAACGTTTTGACAAGCGTATACATTTGCATTAAGTCGTCGTCCGCTCATCGAGGCAGAAAACTTACAATTAATATTAAAACATGCGCAATAAAATAAAGCCAAGCAGTCGGAAAGTATTCGCGTCAGTCGAGCAGTGCTTTTGACATGGCTATTATTTTAATGGAAAATTAAAATGTTCTAAGTGATCCATCAGCGCGTTAGAATTTTCCACCTTATGGCAATCAGATTACAGGTTTTAATCCTTTGGTTATGATGAAGTGTAAGCCTGTAAGATGTTGTGGGGTTCATCACTATCCTGGACTATGAGCACCGGGATGCAAATGATACAGTTCAGAATATTGTTCTTCAGCGTACTATAGACACAGTTCCTGGATACGGGTTGGGTAACCAATATTATGTTCGCAAGAAACAACAAACATCGATTATAATAAAACAATATTACCTAGTATTTGTTTACCTGTATATACAATGCCTTAGGGGTATGACCAAACTTTAGCTTATGTACCTACCTATATGTTGTCGTTGCTACGTTATTCAAATTATACGACATTTTGCATTGATGTATGTATTAGCTACAGCAAGTCACGTGTAGTAGTTTTTTAATCAGCGATAAATTCGTTTCCTTCAGTTATTTTCAGAAATGAGAATCGTTAAACGATACGAATGCACGTTCCACACGTGACATGCTGGCTGGCTTTCAATTTTAACTACAGATCAAATTCTGGATTTAATATCTTTAATTAATCCAGACAAAAAAAAAACGAGAAAATCAATTAGTAGGTACTGTTTGCCCTGTTTTAATATAATGCCAGCAACTCGGGTTACTCTCAGCGTAACGTTCATCTACACTATATCTATACTGCTATACTATTATTATAAAGAGGAAAGATTTATTTTATTTTCATATTTTTGTATGTAACGAATAAACTCAAAAACTACTGAACCAATATCAAAAATTCTTTCACCATTAGAAAGCTACATTCACCTTGAGTAACATAGGCTATATTTAATCCCCGTATTCCCACGGGAAGGGGAACTACGCGGGTGAAACCGCGGGACGCTGCTAGTCAAGAATAAAAAAGTAAAACTCCTGCGCTGTAGACTGGCCAAAAAGAAAACCATTTTAAGAAAATCAATCGACACAATATAAAAGTAACTGGCAGTTTTTAAATCCACATTATTTTCAGCAACACATTTCGTTGGTATTTTCTTATCAACCTTTACATTCGTTGAAATAGCGATGAAGCATGCATAGCTCGAGTGTAGATGATCAGCATTTGACCCGCAATCAACCGGAGTGCACCCAGTACATGCGGAGCTACATAGGTACCTCCTTATGTAAATACTCGCCCGACGGAGTAAGATTTCTAATGTAATTGACAGCAAAAAGATTGTTTCGGACTTCGGATCTTCCGACCCGATGAAGCGGCTATTGAATTTAAATAATGATTTCGTATTGTGTTATGGTTACTCCAGCTTTAATTGAAATTTTTTCTACATAAGTTTGCTATAAGTATTTTTTTTTAGTTTCTTTCTCAATCTTTTAAGTAGGTAATAGTTTCTGAGTCCACTTCCTTCAATTTCATGTTATGGCCAAAAACCATAATAATAACTTTGGTAATGATCTGCTCAAACAGTGTACTCGTATTAGAGAAAAAATCTTTAAAAGACTCAAGTCACTTTAAATCCGAAAGTCCCAGCTGCGAACCATCGACCTGTGTAGTCAGTCAAAAACTCAGTCGTAAACTTAATAGGTTGGTGTTGGTAGTCACAAAAATGATGATGAGGAAATTGCTCGCTTAAACTGGCATAGTAATAAGTAGAACAAATCCGCAGCGGTAATTAATTTCGATACAAACTTTAGCCCTTGAAACAGTCCCACATCTCGTAACATAGGTACTATATCTAGCTTGCAACCGCCATTTCATTTGAGGAGTCTTCTCCAAGTGGAAGGACATTGGGCGTCCTCTCGAGATTTAGTTCCACTCCATCGTATTAGCAGATTGGATCCCCGTCAGCCGCTATAAAAACCCGCCCTGAAGCGAGCCAACACTTCATTGAACAATGCTTTTTGTTTTATTTAAATTTTGTTTACTTGCTCAGGCTTAGAATTAACTGATATTGGCAGCTTCACCTCTGTGAGCGGAGCACTGAAATGGAAAATAATTCGAAATAGTATGTATTACAGTTTGGATAGGATGTAAGTTACAGTCTAGATATCGCTATAGAAACTTAGAATTTGATTGTAGCATGAAGTAGGTAATAAAACTTAAAGTATAAAAGAGAAAGAAACTGACAACAATGTTCAAGTCAAATTGTTCGCACAATAATTTAACATGTTAATTGTGTATTCACGCATTAATTCAAACAATAGTCGAAATGTGGGGTGTCGCGAGTGTCAGGCCAACTGTGCGACAGCGCGCGAACAAGGGTGAAGCGGCTAGCTCACTCACTTTATTACTACAATGACTTGACATTTATTATCTGTTATGAAAATAAATTCTCGTTGTGAAATAAAGGGAAAAAAATAGTTACATCCAGTCGGCCGCAAAGGAAACGTGTTTAGGACTTAATTGAGTAATATATTTGAAAAAAAGGGCTGCCGGTTTGTTGCAGTTTTATTAGAATATTTTAATATTTTGTGTCATCGCTCCAGTTATCCGTTTTTATGGCAATACGGCCCTTATCCGGGAAATCGTTGAGCTTAACGGTTTGTTTTATTGTCGACAAAATTTGATGTTAATGTACTGCGCACTTCATAGACAGCCATTAGGAACCGCCATTTTCATTACCTACTGGGGAGAGAGCACAAGGAAATGAAATATGAAGTTCTTGATGAACAGCGAATTTTGAAAATATTAATCCGTGGATTCTGTGTACGTGACCATTCATTGTTTGAAAACTTTTATAATGGTTGGAATTCGTGTTATTTTTTACAGTGAGCTCGTGTGGCCGTGTTCCGTGACTGTGTCCAGTTTGTAGGGTTTAGCACCTTGTAAATCTGCACATAAAATATACAATGTTGTTTGTCACTCACTATTGTTTCGGCGCGTGCCCTTACATTCTTGCTTTTTAGTTTCGATTTAAATGAACGGCGAACAAATAAGTTTTATGAAAGTTTTCTTATATTTTGCTAGGACGGTTTTGGGTGAATGTTTTTTTCTATTGCTGAACTAATATAATGTGAGAAAAGGATTTTTGTGACTTCAGGAACCACGTAAGAAGTAAAAAACTAGATGTTTGGCTATCCAAGATTGACCAACAGAATGCACTTGAAAATTACATATATCCGTCCAGTGCAAGACCATTAACATAATGTTTCAACGCACCCCCGGCAACCGTTTAAGGTCAGCCTTCCGATTTACGGCAGCAGCGTTGGATGAAGATTGAGTCGGTACTGCTAACAGTTTTTTTGTGTAGGTGTAAATCTTAAGGCGCGTTTACGACGCCCTATAATACGGCGTAAATGACGAGAGTTGGCGATAAAACAAATATGCACTGCTTCTTAAGAAAATCTGGTGCCTACCTTTCACTTCGAGAGTTGCTTGGAGCTTTGCTTTCAATTTCCCGGCGTGATCCAATCAGAAATGAAAAAAAGAAAAAACAAATGTAACCAAAACATTACTCTTGAGGGATTCGTTTGAACAGCAGTATAGGATCAATTAATAAAAAAATGTTACAATGGTTTTGAAGGAAGTTGGCAACCACGAATTGGATGACAATGTTGGTCCAACAAGGTGGACCAAAAAATAAGGTGAAGTAAACACAAAGTGAGCTGAATTCATAAAATCTAAGAGGAATGACAGTTCACCACTGCTACATTTTCAATGTGTTATGTTTGTAGCACCGAACAGCTCGTGAGGGTCTCAATTAGGCGAAGTTTGGGGGAGGTTTAGGTATAAACAGCAGCCTAGTCTTTCGGGAGTACCTACTTAATGATGATTATGAAACTACTTTAAGAACCGATGGACGTTTGACTACCCAGCCTTTTGACATCGAATAAAGCAGGGCTTTTATATGTCTGTCTGCGGTTTGTCTTCTGCTGATTGAATTAATGTGTTTATAAATCTGTTTGGCGACTACTTTAAAAGCCAGGTATTTCTTATCTGTGGTGACGTTGTGTGCAGTAGGTGACCGAACAATCCAGTTCAATCAAGAAATCAAACTCAAAAGTCATTTACTTATTCAAATTAGTCTGCGTGCCAGCATTATCATAAAGACAGGGTCCCCAAAACGACCACCCGTCACCACTAGCCAGTTTCTAAGCGGAAAGTAGTTGTGCATCAAACTCCATAGTAAACCGTGTTGGCTGCTAGGTGGAGTAGATATTTATGTAATAACTGTTTAATCATATACATACATACATATATTTCCGTGAGCGCACCTTCAAAGTATTGAGGTTTTTTTTTTATTCCTCGTCGATGACCTAATGGCTAACGTATCGCAATTGGGCCGTGGCGATACTGGCAGACCTTTGCCATAACAACCAGGAACAGTAAACCAACACTTTTAGATGGGTCGTGAAAATTTTAATGTTCTCGTGGTCACGATTTAAGGCCGCATATAGTGTAGCGATCATTTTTCTTAAAATACTTCCGTTGTTAAATAATGTGAAATGGTCTTTTTATGGCTGCCTGTGCAATGCAAGAAAAAGAACTACAAATGTTATTCGAATACTTTTGACATTCGTCTGTTTGAGTAGTACCAAAGCTAGTTATTATTCAGGGTAATTTTGCAAATACTTGTCAAGGTTATTCCTGACTCCTGAAATATTTATTTATGTTATGCGAGAAAAAATATTCTGAGAACCCTGTGCAAGTGAAGTCTGATAACCTGACTATCCAATGGATACAATATTTATTTATCCTTTATTTCACACAATAACTCAACTAATGCATATTTTACGCGGCGAGGCGTCGCGTAGCCGGCCGCGGAAACGCCGAAACAGCACACCTTCCGGCCAAAATAATACCCAAAATAATATTACGCAGTAGGTCATTTATGTGGTCATCAAGTCACTCTATGTAAATATACTGGTTTTTTTCTGTATTCGGGTAGGCTGTAAGCCGAGACCAACATATTTGGGGAAAAGCCAGGCTGATTACAATGAGATTGAGGTTGAGATGGTAGCCTAACAAACTGGTAGAAAAACTTCTTTGTTTTAAGAGTCATCGCGTTCCTGGAACGCAAAGGGCACTAAGAGGATCACATGTGAGTTTAGTCAGTAAGAGTCGGACACTCCCTTCCGCTCCGATCAGAGCGGAAGAAGTCATTTGATGATTCTCCATCCATTAAAAAAGGGCAAAAGGGCCTCATTCTATGATGTTTTGAAGCCATCATAATAAATAATAATAAAAGATTTATTATTATTTATTATGATGGCTTCAAAATTCATATTGCATGGTTCTAGTGTGAGAGTGAGACGGAGCTATATCGGACTTGGCACTGTCTCTAGATCACATCGGATTCATGATGACATTTAGAGCTTTTACTCCTAATTGCATTTCTTATAAACTCGCAAGTATATTTTTCTTGGGAATTAATTAAACGAAATTAATGAGGATTGTTTAATTCTAGGTACTAAGTTTAAAGCAACGTTCACATTCGCATCTCAATTGCAATCGGTCATAAATGTAGGAATCGAGGCTTTTGACAGTTTGCGACTGACATGCGAATAAGAACGTTGTTTAAAATTTGTAAAATTGGCCTTCTGGTAAAACCGATTGAAGCGGCAGTGAGAGCTGGGAACAATTTGTATGAAATACAGTAAAATGTGGTTTTTACGTTTTTCCCATTTTTCTCTTCATAAAACAATTAGCTGAAGCCCTCCAGCCGTTCTCGAGTTTTGCGATATGCAACACATTTTGCCATTCGTTTTATTAATTAATAGACTAGCAAACTGTCCGCGACTTCATTTGCGTGGATGTCGGAATGAAGAAAAATGTGTCGCATAGATCAAGTGTACGTTTAGTGAATACCTTGCATAACTTGACCACGCTTAGAATATATAGGTACATCTTAATAAAATTGTATCAGGTCGATGTCTGTAGGTACGTACATTGAAGATAATGAAAAATATAAAAAATGGGGTGCCTTTATTTGAGCTTCAGAAACCAAAACAACAGCTTTTAGAAGTTTTGTCTGTTTATCTGTATGTTTGTACGCACAACACTCAGAAACTACGGAACGGATTTGGAAGCAGTTTTCACTGCTTTGCCTCTTTATTTTTGTGGTAAAAAAACAAAAATAAAAGATAAATACCTAGATTAGTTTTATGGGTCCATTTTTAACCATCGACGCAAAAAGAGGGGTGTTATAACTATAAGTTTGACGTGACGGTCGGTTTGTTTGTCTGTTTTGATGAAATAAAGGGTAAATAAAACTTGGGATATCAATTAATATGTTTACGTATCTAGATTTTGAATCCAAACAGTGTTTCTTGCGTGATGCTTCCACAATCAAACAGATACAGAGACAAAGAGACTAAAATGTCAAAAAATGCGTTTTGGTGTTCTATGGCTTTTCTGACGTTTTTGAGTTATTTTTATGCAAAAATATTCGATATACGATTGTATTATATGTAGGTATATAGATTATCTAAACAAAGAAACAATTTTCAACGTTGTCGTAACCTTCAACATTTATTAAGTACAATTTCCTATTGAGAGCTGTAAACTTGAAATGTAATAAATAAATATTGCATTTTGATACAGTTAAGTGGGTATGTAAGTAATATATCGATTTCATACAAATGTACAACTTTATATCAGATAACTGTACTCGAGTAGTGTAGAAATGGTCAAAATTATTGGATTATTGGCTATCGTGTTATTTTATTATTGTGAAATTGATGCAGGTATAGTTAAATTGTTTTTTTTTCTGTAACGCGTAAGTAGACGTTTAGTTAGATATGTATGGCATTATTAAAAAATAAATACAGGCGAATAACAAACCTCCTCCTTCTTTGAAGACGGTTAAAAGAGAAAGTGTTGCAACATATGCTAGACCCTTTTTCACATAAGGTTGGCAAACTGATTCTATCAATGATAATGCTTCTCAAAAGTCCCAAATGTTTGGGACAATTCAATCCTGATAATTATGTCGTGCATATCCTGTAAATGGTCTATTAACCACTATTTTCGTTATCAGCTAGATATTAATTTTAACCGACTTCAAAAACAGGAGGAGGTTCTCAATTCGGTTGTATTTTGTTTCTAGGCCCTACAGTGTCTGGTATTCGGAATGACACAGCTTATTTTCGTTCTCATTCTGGATTCGATAACTCAGAATCCTATATGTAATTTTAAAACTCAGAAACCTATATGTAATTTTTGGTAAATTCATGTACTATTTCATTTTATATATATTTCATTTTTTTATATTTCCTCCATAATTGTGTGTATTTTAAGTTGATTTCAAGGTCCCATTTTTAATAAAAAGATCCTATAATATGGGTACCAACAAAATCTGGATTTTACCATGTAATACAGAGTTTGCTGTACCGACTAAGTTATAAGTAGGTAAAACCTACTTACTTCTAAGAAAAATTAACAAAATTCATGGAATAATTTTTATTTGGGCTCTCGAAATAGCAATACTTAGTAATCAAGATAGACTAATCATTTAAAAATATTTTCCAGAGATAAACATCCATAAGCAGCATGGGTGAGTATATTTCTTATATCGAATTCCGTAGGGTATCAAAAAATGAAAAAACACGGATCATTAGACGCGGATTCAAGCATTACACAATTCCAAAAGTCATCCATGAATAACGAATGACTGATGATGAGTGATGAAATTCAATCGGAATGAAATCCAAGTAGTTACTTTACATAGTTAAATATGTACTTGTGTAAAAAAATCTCATAGGTAGGTACCTAAAACTAAAAATTATCTTTAATATGGAAACGATATATTATGGACTAGCTGGTGCCCGCGACTTCGTCCCCGTGGAATCCCCGATTTTAAAACATTCTTTATCGCTGCTCCGCTCCTATTGGCTTAAGAGTGATGATAATAGCCTAAAGCCTTCCTCGATAAATGGTCTATTCAACCCAAAAAGAATTTTTCAATTTGAACCAGTAGTTCCTGAGATTAGCGCGTTCAAACAAACAAACTTTTCAGCTTTATAATATTAGTATAGATTGGATAATAAATTTATCGGCGTTGCCTGTCAGCAAAAGCTAACGTGTAATGGGCGCCTTATGAGTCTACATTTCGTGTGCCGTCCGTCCTGTCTCGTCTTTCAGTCTGTCTACACCCTTTTTACTCACGAACGCATTGAGGTATCAAGCCTACCGTCCCTTGGCGGTAGACTTGTTATCTCAATGCGTTCGTTGTAAAAAATCAAGCATCTAAGTATGTAAATGTAATATGAAATACGGCTATTTATGCGACTTATTAAACTTTTTTTAACGATGGAAAGTCATCAAATGATTTCTTCCTCTCTGGGCGGAGTAGAAGGGAGTCTTCCTGACTAAAACCCATCTGTGTTCGTCCTAATTCCCCTTGAGTTCCTGGGACTCTTTAGAAAAAAAATCGCAACCCCGGCAGCGCTGGCCCTAGCGAGCCCCGTCTTCTATGCTGACAGCTTTTTGAGGAGCGCGTGAAACACAACGAGCCATCGATACGGTCCGGATCCGGGGATTGTTATCAGATGGCGAGTCAACCATCGCTCACCATCCGCAGGTCCGCGCCTACGATAGACTCGCTCTGCAACTCCCGACACCCTCGGTTTTCTTCTATTGCGGCGGCAGGTTTGCCTCTCCCTCACGCGGTCTGTCTTCTCCTTTGCTAGCATTAGATGACCGCTTCCTATGCCTTCTCGCTCCGGACCATGGATTGAACCAAGGCCGGCCTCTCCCACCACTCCTCAAAGAGGGGACTTATCGCCACAATGGTGGTTGACCTAGAACCAGTAGGTATATGTGGCAAGAAGAAATGTCTCACAGCACAATTAAAGGAAAAAGAACGAAAACCTTTATAAAAAAAATCCTTAACTCGCGTTAAGGATTTTTTTTTCTCAATACATTTCTTGTTCACAATATCTGTGCAATGAACGATGAATTTTAGTAAAATCATTAGAAATTTATTAAAAAAAATGTAATTATTGCAATAAGTCGAAGTTGTAGACGTCTGAATGAATAGGAACTTTGCACGATGGGTCATACAAATGTGCTGGATTGGAGGGTTGAATAGGAGGGGTGATAAGTTACTGTCACTGTGAAAGAAGTATTTAAATAAAAAACAACTATTCACTATTCAACTAGTCACTGCAATGTCGAGCACATGGCCTTGCAGAATGTCATTGATGTATCTTTCTACGGTTAGCCTCCCTTCCATCCATCCCTCCACCGAGTTTGCTTCAATAAAAATCCCCAGTCACATCATATAGGACTCATTCTCGTGTTAGTTTCCGCAAAACAGCATTATGTGAATCGTTTCCCCAGTCTCTTATATAAGGTCGCTACCATGCAGGCATATCCTGGTTTCGTCAGAGAACAGTGGGCGTACCATGAGGTGTTAAAACGTGAGTCTTCCGAGCGAGAAAGAGGGATAGAGTTATACACCCTATATAGCTCCATCCCTTTTTTTCGCTCGGAAGACTCACGTTTTAAGACGTCATGGTACACCCGCTGGACTTGACTCCAGTGCTCCATATCCCAATCGAAGTGATCGGGAGCAAACTGTAGCCTGGGTTATTAGTGGGCTGGAAACAATTTGGGTCCGGTGGCTGGCCTTTTTGGTATCAATTTCGATTCTGCGAGTCTTCGCCTCACTGTCCACTCCCTGCCAGCTCTCCTTCGAACATTTCTTAGCTGCTGCTAGACTTCCACACCGGTCAGGTGTCGATTTCGGAAACACAATGTGGTATAAGGTTAATCATCTTTGGTTATGATTTTGAAAGAAGTTGAAAGCTAAAATATTATATATTTACATATATGCAATAAACGACCCATAGTTTATTGCATAGAAATTGTAAACATTTATTTTGAGCAACGAGCAATGAAGTGATTCTAGTTTATTGCTCGCGTGTATGGTTTTTCTTCAACGTTACTTTATCTTTCCATCAGAGTAATGGTCGGTCCTTTCATATGTATTTGATGCAGGATTTTTTTTTGAGGATTCCACAAAAAAAATTGTGGTTCCGTATCAGTAACAGAACACATTTCCATTATTTGTACAAACCTATTTTTAATATTTTTTATCCAGCTTTAAATCAGCAAAATATACTGTCTATTCATCCACATACATACAACCCAGCCGACGAACACGGCGGTGTTGTGAGTGGGGGTAAGAGCCGCGGGCTGCAGGGTGGCATCCGAGTCAGATGTTCATCGCACGCGCAGCTATCGTGACGTCGCGTGTTATCGGCTTACCACGGAAGCCCCGTTTAAACGCGAGTTTTATGAGATGGTGTGATTTACGAGTGTATTGGTAAAATAAAAAAGTCATAATAAACTTAAAAAAGTTTTTTTTTTAAGTTTAAGCCATTTTGATTGTACTAATACATACAATCAAAATGAAAAATACGTGTTTAATAAACTCGTTTAGTTTAATTTGTCAAAGTTTATGCACTGATTAAAAAATATTCCTGTATGATCTTCAGTAGGTAATATGCAATCGGAAAAAATCGAGACTCGCACCTTGTACTGTTTGCATATACACATACGAGTTTGTTTTGTACCTTCGTGTTTTTTTTTTTTTGTACAGGACAGCGGTTACGAAAACGAAGAAAACATTTTCAGGCAATTTCTCCTTCAAATCTCAACCACGTGCCAAGTAAATATTCGTAAACGAACGTTGTATAACGAATATTTATACAACGTTCGTTTACCTTTTGTCTACTTCTTTCATGTATGTATAAAGCCAGTGTATCATTCTTGTAACACTTCTAAAACTGTTAAACGGAATGACCTCCTTTTTTGAAGTAGTTTGGAAGTAAGTACTGTCGGCATCTTTTATGAAATGAGAGTTTTCTGTAATGACATACACCAGCTGGCAGCACTGAGTCGTCAGGTCCGGACCCCTCTCAAATCGCTAAGTTATCCGACCTTAGTTGAATTGACGTTACCATCATATCTATGTCAAAGTAACGTCTCAAGGAAGACAACCTTTCGCCAAGTAGCTACAAATGATAGCAATAATTTTCCAGAATACCTTCATTGGAAATACTTAGTATTCCATACAGAATAATACACACTTGTAGTATTTCTGAAAGTGTGAAAAAAAAACCGACTTCTAAAAAAACACAATAGTATGGAATAACTTTCATTTCGAAAGTCGGTGTTTTGGTTGTTTCTTCGTTATTTGCATCCGATTCTTGAAAAGTTTTTTACTTTTTAGTGGTACTCTCCCCCCCACCTAAACGTACCCATCTCAGCGTACACGGTATAAATTGGTGTAAACAAATAGTAAGCCCAACAATAGGGAACTGCTGTAAATCGTTGAGAAATTCCCTTAACTGTTTATGGTCTCCATCATCAGACCTGTAATGGCACTTTTAACCCATAACATCATCATTATAGCAAAGTTCTCATCAATAGAAATGAATTAAGCCCAAACACCGGGTAATTGCTGTAAGTCGTTGAGGAGTTCCCTCGACTGTGTTTCGGCTTCATCATCAGAGCAACTTCAGACCTTCTTTAAATAGTAGTGCTTTAAGATAATTAATGAAAATAATAATATACGCACTAGTTGCCACTACGATTTCATCAGATCATGATTTCCATATCATGATGCCATCATCAGATCCTGATTTCCATACCATGGTACCACCCTTGAGCATATATGTATACGGGCGAATTGAGAAACCTCTTCCTTTTTTTGAAGTCGGTTAAAAAAGGAGGAGCTCGTGGCTCGTCAGAGAAAAATGTTAGATAGGTGCTCTCACGGCGTAGGTCTGTCTATGTATACTCAGTGGAGGATGCCGGGCAGGTAGTCGGATGATGATGATGATTTTTCTGGACCAGGTTAACAACGGGGTTTCCAGAGGATGTAGGAGATCCACTTAAGAAGTTCATTACAAAAACTGATAAAGCTCTTAACAATGATTTGGAACAAAGTGTAGTTGTTAGCCGTAGAGCTAAAACAATAAGTAACGATGAGCAAATAAATCAAAATAAAAAGAAAGAGAGTGAAATTAACAAACCTAAAAAAATTAAGAACCATCACAATAATTTTGTAAAGCTAAAGAGTATTGATACGGAAGATATGGATTTTGTGAATAAAAAACATCAAACGGTTAAAAAAGGAATCAAAGAAAAAAAGGACACTGACACAAAGAATAATCATAATCATCATAAAGATAAAGAAAATGAACGTACAGAGAAAAATATGTATCGTGGTAATGGTGCCAGTATTCAGAACACTACGAGACTTTGGTATAGGGGGAGCAAAGAAAGAGTAAACCATGACATAAAGAAGAAAAAAGAAACTGCAGATAAATATAGAAATAAAAACAGTAAAACAAAACAGGTTGACAAAAGTAAGAATCATATAAGAATGGCGAAAGTACTTGAACAATCCCTGTCGTCCAGTAAACACCTGAACGAAAGGCCAGGAACCATTACAATGAAAGTTCTGACATCAAGGTCGACTCCGCAACCACAGCCAAAACCAGTCCGAGACGGAGTAGTGGACAGAACAATGTACAAGCGTAAGATCTCGCTTCGTACACACAAAAACACTAATGGAAAAAAAATAAGGTCTAACGATTATAATTTTAATAGAAAATTTATTCACACTTTTTTTTTATTGCCAATCATAAAAAAAATGCCCAGGAAAGTAGGTCTTATCAGACAAACTATTTTTTGGTGTACCTACATTTGTTGCTTATAGGTATGAAAGTTTTAGAACGAACTCAGGTCAACAAGAATGATACCATTGGTTGGGTTAATGGGTTGAATAAAGTAGCCGATCAGTAAGTAAGAAAGGGATAGAAGATATTGCGCTATCTCTGGCACGAGCTCTGTTCTTATAAAACGCATCTTCTTTAACTTTGATTTGCTCCTTCATCGTAGTTACGAGTATAACATAAAGGTATATTTTTTCTTAAGATTTTTGGTACAAAATCTGACAATTATAAAATTTACGCTTATAAATATGCTATTCTTTACTGCTCTCTTGAATTGCTTTTACAATGTTTTATCTGTTTATTAGCCTACGGTAGACTGAGGTCGTATTATTGATTTTTTTCCGTTACGTTTTTCTTAAATCTGAAAAATCTATATAAAAATAATTTCAGTGCGCAAAGACAGCAATTGGAGAGTGATGAAGAAGGTGCAGAAGGTGGTGAACATATGGGGGGAGGGCATGACTATGGCGACGGTGGTGGCCATGGAAGTGGCGATGATCATGACGAAGGCGGCGGACATGGAGGCGGCGGTGACCGTCCAAAACATGACGCCCATGATAAAAATGGACATGACAAAAAAGAAAAAGAAAGCAAATATCCCTCACATGTCAGTCCTTACGCTGTAAGTTAACTTACACGGCGCTAAGCTTAAAATTTCTACACGCCTATTAAGATCCATTTTCCAGTGGCGTGCAGTTAGGGTAGGCCAGAAAATAATGTCCAAAAAAAACACCACATTATTCAGGGTTGAAATTTGGTGTTTTTTTTTAAATAGGCAATAAAAAAAAATAAAAAAAACTCATTTCATTAAAAATCAACCCTGAATAATGTGGTTATTTTTTAAAATTTATTTGGACATTTTCTCTGGCCTACCCTAAGTCGAACCACTGCACGCCACTGCCATTTTCCACCATTTTTCTTTTATACCATTCAATATGAAAGAAAATGGAAGAAGACAGGAAGAAACGTGCTCTCTCGACTTTAAGCAACATGAGTTAAGGAAAAAAAGAGTGTAATTGCAAATGGTTCATTCCTTGTTGATGAATTGAATCTTCTCTAAAATTAGCAATATAACTATATCAGCTTGTAGGTACTACAGAAAATAATTTTATTTTTCAGATATATGCTCAAATGAAAGAACTAATGAATGAGTTTCCAAAAGTAAATGCAACCGTGACGAAATTCGCTCGTACCGTTGAATACAACGACGTGATCTTGATCACGGTTACTGATAAAAAAGGAAGTGAAAGATATTCCCGAGCCAAAGATAGCAAGTACATTGATGACGCTCCAGAGAAAAAGATCATATTTATAGTTCATGGACTGTCTGTGATGGGAATGAGGAGCATGACAAGCCTGGTCAAAATGTCGCAATTGAAGTTACTCTTCTCGTATTACTTCAAACATTTAGATAAATTTGACTTCTATATAATGCCGCTGGCTAATCCTGATGGATACTCCGTTTCACGTTCTGTAAATATTTTTGTATTATTTAACCTCACAAAACAGGTTTGCCCTGGGACATTCAAAGTAGGCTTCAGTTGAAAACTCACATTAGGAAATTTCTAGTTGTCTGCTATTTTGGACCTATTTGACGCAGACGTGAGGCTATTGTTTCAAATAATTTCAAATTCAAAGTATGTGTACATTGTGTTCCAAATAAACTTTTTTCTTTCTTTCAAAGAACGATCGCCCAATCTGGAACAAGAACGTGTCGCCACAATCCATGTGTCCAGGCGTCTTCGTAGACCGGAACTTCGATATCGGATGGAACGCTACAAAAGAGATCAGCTCCTGCAGTCAGATATACCCTGGACCCAGCCCCTTCTCCGAGGTGGAATCCAAGGCCGTTCGAGACGTCTTCCACTACTTCAGCCATAAGATCCTGGCGTATATACACGTACATGCTGGAACGTTTGATGAGAAAGTTTTTAAGGTGAACTATGTTATGCTACTTTACTAGTGGATTTATTTTTTGTTGCATGTCACTAGTCTTTAATGAACGCCTTCAGATGGCAGAAGGGGAAATTGGCAAGAGGGAAGAGAGTGTATCTGAGGAATTGTCTGATAGAGCCTCGTCTACTCAGATTTTCACCGTTTACTTTTAAGTTATTGGAAATCTATCACAGGATGACAGATATAAGGTACTCAACTACGGGACGAATTTTGAAACTTAAATATATTGAACAATTGTTTTTCTTTTGTACGTTTGGTCACAGGAACATTGTTCATATTCACGAGATGTTATTTTTACGTCCTGAAAAAATTGACGGACTAAATATTGGACACGTATTTTTGCTGTATCAAATCTATAAAAATTGACGAAGATAAAAAACATCAAAGATTAGGAGTGGGGGCTTGTGACGTCACGTCGTGGCATTGTAGCACGTAGTGACGACACACGAGTTTTCAACGCACTTTATCGTCTTAATTTATTTATCACGTGAATAAAGAAAAAATACGTGTCCAGTATCTTTTAGAAATCTATCTGACGGACATATTAGATTTTTTTAGTCAAATATAATAAGTATAACAATTAACAAATAAGATTGCTTTTAATAGGGTAAAAGCAATCTTATTTGTTAATTGTTATATTTTATTTGAAAAACTTACATAGGTCTACCTAAATAAAACAGGGCGACGCAATTTTGTACCCACGAGGGTATACAGAGATGCAGACGGATGATGACAAGTATATCGACCTGAAGGGCGAGATCGACGAGGCCATGAAGAACGCCAGCTTCAGGGTGATCTCCGCGTCGGTGGACACCCTGGCCAACTGGTACGGAGTAATTTCGGGCTCGAGTGTGGACTACGCCGCTGCGGTAAGAGACAAAAACGAGAGGAGTCATTTGATACCCGGCAGAAACGAAAACTTCTTTTTGCTATGTATGAATGTGGAATAGGTACAAAAAAAAAAAATTAAACGAAAACGTGATGTCATACAAGACAAAGTCAAATTCCATAGCAACCCATGTTTTTTTAATAGAGAATGGTAGTTAAAATACGCAATGCTAAAAAAAGTTAGGGACTCAAAGATATTGAATAAAAATCGGAAAACAAAATTGAAAAAAAAAAAAAACGTTCCAAGCGAACCATTTTACGAACAGGAAGCCTTCAGCGTTTAATAGTCTTTCAAAACATACTGGCCACTTATAAAAATTGCACTATTTATAACAAATTAAATAAAAACACAAAAATAGTCTGACCTTGCTGTCATTCGCTGAAAAAACGCTTGAAGTGTCCGAAGCAGAACCAAAGGCAACCTGCTTCATTCCAACTATTTTATATAGAGCAAAATAAAGAAATATGATTTATTTTCTATAGACAATTATTAACTACTATATAAAAATAAGTCGGGTTTTCCTTCCTGACGCTATAACTCCAGAACGCACGAACCGATTTCCACGGTTTTGCATTCGTTGGAAAGGTCTCGGGCTCCGTGAGGTTTATAGCAAATAAAATTCAGGAAAAATTTCAACAGAAAAGCGGGAAAATCTTTTTTCATTTTTTTTAATTATGGCAAAACAACGTTTGCTGGGTCAGCTAGTTATTAATAAAACTAGCTGCGTGAATGTCGAAATTATCCTAAAAGAGCATACTCCCCGGATAAAAAGTATGTGTTTCAACTATAATCTACCTCTGTGCCAAATTTTATCGAGATCCATTCAGTAGTTTTTGCGTGAACAAGTAACAAACACCCATACACACAAAATTTCGCGTTAATGATATTAGTAAGGAAGTTAGGATTTAGAATCAGCTAATCAATATAATTTAAATAAACCATTAATATATATACAGTATGTTAACTAACAGAGGGCGTTCCCGTTAACCCGCAATAGTATAGCATCCATATATGATAAAAAAATATTACCATTCGAAAACAATATTTTTTTACATTAAAATATTCACTAAAAATCAAACAATACACGCGTACTTGCCGGTTTGGGCATTGCTGCTACGAGTACAATTCCGCGCTATTATTTTGATTTTAAACAGGATGTTTCAAATTTACTGTCAATTATAATTTTTTTTAATTCGGATTATTATATGCTTATTTTTCTATGCTGATATTTTCATTGTAATCTATCAATGATATAGATTAACGAGTTTAAGGGAACGCCCTCTGTTATTTCACATACTGTATAATCATATGGTAAGAAGTTTTTTATAAATAAGATGCTTGTGTTATAGTCGTGATTTGCTGTTGTTTCCAGGTGTTCGGCATTCCCTACGCCTTGGAGTTCGTAATGCAGATCTATGACACTGAGTCCTTAAATAACAATGCGCTGACGCAGATTTGGAGTCGCCTCATCGACACCACACTTAATAATATGTGGAAGAGCCTGCACCATGCCAGCGAAGAGAGGAAATTGCATTGATTCAAGTTAATTAAGTATAGTCAATAAATTGTAATTGAGGTTTGTTCGTTTATGCCTAACTAGGTTTGAGGATAATACTGCAATCTCCAATACTCCCAGTAAACAGTAAGGTTGAAATATATTTCTTTAAATGAATCAATTATTTTTTCTGGTTCCGAGCCGGAAAATCATGTTTGTATGGAAAAACGCAATTCAAACAAGTCAAAGGGGGGTGATCATCTGACTCAGAAACTACGGTAAAACGGGGTGGATTTATTTCAACATTGTTTGCAGCAAAAAACTACAAGTTTATAATCAGTTAACTATAATTATAACTTATTTATAACCATACTATCAAATATATTTTAGTGAAAATCCCACTAAAAGTTTAGTTTTTATTCACCCCTGCATTTCTTACCACTCTGTTTTACGGTATTAATCTTAAAATTTGAAAAAATAGGTCTTGTGGTGATATGTTTTTTTGTTTGTTTCCTAGTTTTTGGAACACCGACCTTCGAAATTTTGGTTATTTTATACTTCTTGTGTTTTTTGTTTAGAAGTTTCAAAGTAACTGGCTCGCACTTGACCGGTTTTAATTTCTCGATTCTGCGCCCACAAAATAGTGCCCAATAAGTACTTCTGGTAGTAGTTAGAGCGAATTAAAAATAATTCAATTCAGTTAAAAGTCTTCGATGTACAATGTACAAGATGTCGTTTGAGTTTGGGGTTAATAGAGAATAATTACAGTCGCAGCGGGGGTTTGATCTACAGCACTAATCATATAGAAAATAGATACGGCTTCACCCAGGGACTGTTGTCTGCACGAATATACATTTTATTTCAATGAGGTTTCTTTGAAATGGAATCGTTGACAACACGCTTATGTATGTATATTGTAACTTTTTATGTTTGTTTCTTTCATTTTAACAACGTCTCTTCGTTTGTCTGTCCGTTAGTTCATTTTTCTTCATCTTAGCCTGACAGTGGCAACTTAAACATACTTACTCTTTGCTTCAGACATTTGGTATCCAAGTAATCCTAGATGAGATTTATCGGCAAATCAACGCTTAAAAAGGAAAAATGTAGTGAGTTGTTGTCTTTGTCGAGTTACATGCGAGTAAAAATGTTCTAAACAGCTCGTTTCAATTTTTCTTTTCAAAAAAGTCAATCAGTGTGACGTGGATTCAGTGCATCAATTCCCATGGGTAACATACAGAGGTCACGATATAAATATGTCCCTAACTTTGCATCTGGAACACATCTGCATAGGTATAGGGCGAGTCTCTATACCTGAGCAGGTTTTGCTTGCTTTGACCTACCTGGGTCAGTATCCAGGTAGGCCAAAGCAAGCAAAACCTACCACAACCAGAAAATCTCTTAACAGACTCGGTAGTCTGTAAATAGATTTTCTGGTCAAACGTGACAGAAGTTACTCCATTTTTTAAGCTTCCGTCGCGTGTGTAGCCTTAATGGTTAAAGTTACATAGAAATAATGTATAACGGAAATGTTCTACATAAAATTATCTAAAAAATATCCCACAACAGTATATGTCTATCTTTTATGGTTGACTCACAATAACACGTGTAACTCCCGATAGCTTAGCAGTTCGGAGCTTTCTGATTATATTTGTTTACTCTTACGTTTATAATACTCGCACTCATCCCTAATTTAAAAAAGTTAACATTATTACCTATTCAATAAAAAAAATCATAGAAATCGGTATAGAAACACCAAACTTATACATTAATACAATAATAAGCCACCGCGCCGTCGTGCTTTAATACTGAATCACGCTGTAAGATGTTATTGTGATTATTTTTGTGTAACTTTTGTTGCTATTTTATAAAATAGGTACTTATTAGTTATTTTGGTAATGTTTAATATTCGTTCAAATTACAAATTATTAATAGTTTAAATTTTATTTCTTTTTAGGTGAAGTAGTAGTAGAAGTAGGAGCATAGATTTTTAGATACCGATAGGTTAGTTTTGGCTAATTTATGTTCTGTTTTTTTAGTATTAAGTATATAGGTAAAAGCGTAGATACTTTTATTAATTAGTAGTTATTTTATGAATTAGTTATACGTAGTTATAGGTATTTATTTTTAAGTGAAGTAGGTATAGGTTATTATAATATAATTTTGCACAGGCATTTCAGCCTTACTTTCATTTCTTTTTTTGTTGTAAGTTGTACATATTTCACACACACATAGTGATCTATCAACGCACAGCCCAAACCACTGAACGAATCGGGCTGAAATTTGGCATGCAAATAGATGTTATGACGTTGGCATCCGCTAAGAAAGGATTTTGATTAATTCTACCCCCAAGGGGATAAAATAGGGGATGAACGTTTGTATGAAACTTTGTCAATTTTAAACCGATCGGGCTGAGAGTTTCAAAATCGGGGGTAAAGTAACTATTCCACGCGGACGAAGTCGCTGGCAGAAGCTAGTAAATAAATAAAGTTACGTTAAGTACCTACACACATTTGTAATCACCCTCATTCAAACAAAACACACTTTATTCGGCAAATAATGACGAATATGATGAGTGATACTTTCTCTCGCATATGTACATACGTATGTATATAACCTATGCGTCATTGGTTATCGAGTAAAATATTTGGTTCATCGAGGCAATTCAACTGTGGGCACGCTTTACATTGCAGATTTATAAAGACTAGATTATTTCAGTCCTGATTTAAAACCAGCAATGTATTCAAAAGTCATCAATTCAGTAGTGTGCTCTTAAGTATGTCAAGCCGGTGTCGCTACAACTGGTTCTGCATACAAAAAGGCCCGTGAGAGAGAGAACGAAGAAAGTGAACGTATCGTTTTCGTGATTGTTAAACGTTTGTTTGTTGTCACTTTTGTTTAATACCATCCTTGTTGGCTGTTATTCGGGGCGAACGTGATGCACGTGCTTGGTCGCGTTCTACAAGCTGGTTTCTGTAGACCATCAGGTTAATCAATTCTATTTTTAAAGTTATCACTCCATTGACGAACGTTCGACGATTTTGCCAATATCAAGATTGGACATGGTATCGGTATGAACTCAATGAACGCGGCAGTGGTCGCGTGGATTAAAATGAATAAAGTATTCCAGAAAATTACGTGGACAATAATTTTTACAGAAAAGGTACTAAAGCAGCAGCTAACTACGGGGTCAACGGCCGCTGGTTAGTAACTGCTTGTTACTAGAAATTACGAGTTGTGTTTTTTTAAGCTATTGTATAGCTTCTATCGCGGGCCTTAAGCGTGGCAACCGAATCCAGAAATTCCTAACGAAAATAACCTAACACCGCTACGTCATTCGATTAGGCCCCGCCTTTTTAAAATGGTCGCTCGCCATCACCGAGCCGATCTGCGTTCGGAAACAATCGGTGGGACAAAGTTAAGTGAAACGTATGTGATTTACATTAGTACAGTGACCCAGGTGAACGAATCGATACCATATCACAATGACGCAGAGTACTAAAAATATATAATTGCATAAGTTGATAAAAAATGCTATGCAATAGCTTTACCGCGGCAGTCCCCGAGTGCCACATGTATTTTTTTATTTATCTAATCTTCATTGACGTGATTTTTATCGATATATATAAGAAGATATCGATAATCACCACGTCTGTTTCGCTAACTTATTAAATTACATCCTGTGTTTTCAGACAATACTGGAATTCATTTTTTTTCTATAAAGTAGGTACTGATTTGTACAAGCATGTTTTTCACGGTGAGCCAGTGCCATGGTAAATTTAATTTAGATTCGATTGTACTTAATTCTTCGCTTGTTGGGAGATTTCACAGTTCTTGAATGGTGTTAATTTTTTCCATGGAAATCTTTTTGATAACGCAAACAAAAATATTTTTCTTTTACGATTATCTCCTGGTCGTCAAGTAATGTGACTATTATAAAGGAGTCGTATTACTTGTCACACCAAAAGACGCATGCATTGGTTTCTGCTGATGGAAATCGCTAATATAGCAAAGAGGCTTCTTCAGGCTTTCAGGAACCAGTATGTTAGACATTTTATTTTAGATACATCCCTTATTGCAATTTTTCCCCATGGTATGTAAATCTATGAAAAATTGCTGGGCGTGGATCCAAAGATCCAATCCCAACCATTGATAACTCCGTATCAGGTGTATCGTCCCCAAACGCAAAAAAATCTCCTATTTTTTTTTGTGTTAAATGATAAATGATAAATGATAAATGATATTTATTTTGTAAGTAGGTTGTAAATAACACTTTTACACGTCAATATTTTTGGTCGTTTTAAACTAGATGAGGCCGGTGTTTCCTAGCTGACTACCCTGAGAAGAAACACCGAAACAAACTCAGAGGTCAAGGTCTCTTTTAAAGTCCATACAATTGTACTGGTCAAATCATATGAGAACCATGTAGGTTGGTGTCTGAAGTGGTCTTTTGAGGAAAGTACCACACAGATTTGAGTTGACCTGTCCAGACAGTGCAAGCATTTGTCAGTTACCGAGTAGCTCAAACTTAGAACTTTAAGGAGCTCGTCGATTTGACGATCAATACTAAAGTAAGGACATTTGGGTAGGCCACATAAAGAACTCAAACCGCCAGACCAACAAGAAATGAACCCCTAACATAGCGATCTACATGGTCCTCACATTCACAATACGTTATATGAGGACCATGTCAGTGTCTGAAGTGGTCTTTTGAGGAAAGAACCACGCAGATTTGAGTGGACCTGTCCATTCATTGCAAGCCTTGGTCAGTAGTCGAGTAGCTCAACTTAGAACCAATAAGGAGCTCAACGACTCGACGAACAATGCCAATGAAAGGACATTTGGGTAGGCCACAAAAAAACTCAAACAGCCAGACAACGCTAAAAAAAAAGGAAAAAAAAATAGTTGAAGAGGAAAAAGCAATAATAACCCATATAGTCCTCATATTCACAATAGTAAATAAATTAAAAAATATAATACTTTACAAAGTAAGCATTCATGTCAAAATAAGAAATTGTAATAAAATAAAAAGAATACTTTAAAAAGTAAACATTCATGTCAAAAGTAAACTAAACGAAAATTAAAACATGTCAAAGTGTAAAAATATAAAAGAAAAACACAGAAACAAAACAACAACATAAAACATTGGGCCATGTACACAACTGAAGCAGCTCAATCCCAAGCCTTCTTGTCCTCCAGATAGTCTTTAACTGTGTAAAAAGCTTTCTGGCATAGCTTACGTTTTATAAATACTTTGAATTTATTTATGCTTAGTTCTTGAATGCGGCCAGGAAGTTTATTATAAAAATGTATACATTGGCATCGAAAGGAACCACCTATTTTCTTGAGCCTGGTTTTAGGAACAACAAAATTGTGTTTGTTCCTAGTATTTATGCTATGGATATCACTGTATTTTTTAAACAGATTAATATTTTTATGTGCGTACAAGAGATTATCATAGATATACTGAGAGGGCACAGTCATTATATTAATCTCTTTAAATTTTTCTCTGAGTGAGTGTCTGGGATTTAATTTATAAATCGCACGAATAGCCCTTTTTTGTAAAACAAATATTGTCTGCATATCGGCGGCATTTCCCCACAACAGAATTCCATATGACATCACGCTATGAAAGTAACTAAAGTACACTAAACGGGCCGTTTCTAAATCAGTTAAGCCACGAATTTTCCTAACGGCAAATGCTGCAGAACTGAGTTTTTTTGACAGTTTATCTATATGGGGGCCCCACTGAAGCTTCGCATCCAAAGTGATGCCTAAGAACACTGTGGTATCTTCGGGTTTCAACTCTTCACCCTTTATTGTTAGAACAGTATTCACTTGTCTTACATGAGGTAAAGTAAACTTTATGCATTTCGTCTTCTTCTCGTTAAGTAGAAGATTATTAACATTAAACCAGTTAACTACAGTCGCAAGGGCACTATTTATATTGTCAGTAACCATCTGCTGACGTTTTAGTTTGAACAAAAGCGACGTGTCGTCTGCAAACAACACTATATCATATTTATCTTTTATGAGGTACGGCAAGTCATTAATATATATCAGAAACAGGAAGGGACCTAAAATTGAGCCTTGGGGGACCCCCATCCTGACTACCGATCCAGGAGACCTTTTACCATTGACATCAACTCTCTGAATCCTACCACTCAAGTATGAAGTAAGAAGATCCAGAGAGGCGTCCCGGATTCCGTAATAGTGCAATTTCCTGATTAACGTCTCATGGAGAACGCAATCGAACGCCTTGGACAAATCGCAAAAAATGCCCAAAGCATCGCATTTGTCCTCCCATGCATTGTAAATGTGTCCTAGAAGTTCAACACCGGCATCGGTTGTTGAACGACCCCTCGTAAAACCAAACTGTTTGTTATGTAAAAATTTATGTTTATCAAAATAACTTTGCATTTGATTTAAAATAAGTTTCTCAAAAATTTTACTAAAAGTAGGTAGCACTGATATTGGTCTATAATTGGAAGGGTCTGATGTACTCCCCGATTTAAATAACGGAATTAATGTTTATAAGTGTCTTTAACCCAACCCATTAAGTATATTTAATGTAACGTTAATAGGTACTTTTTTATAGATGGGAATTCATGCAATGACTTCTTCCGCTCTGAGCGGAAGGGAGTGTCAGACTCTTGCTTTGATTGCTTGATTAAAATCCATCCGTGTTCCTCCTAGTGCTCTTTGCATTTCAGGTGCCTCATTCGAACAAATTCCGCAACCCTTAATACCTAGGTACATGCAGAATATCTAAAGCTCAATGCACTCGTGATGTCACTGTGAGTGTAATTAATAAATTATATGTATTCAGCGCTTAGCTTTGCAAAGAGGATCGTCTCGGGTCTTTAAGTATATAGTTTTTATGTACTTGAGTATGCATTCTTAAGTAAAATAATACTGCAACGGTAATTTACGAAAGCTTTTAGTACAAGTAATCTTTTTAAACATTAAAAAACAACTTCATTCTTTAACTTACTGCTGGATCATCATCAGCTTGGCCTTTTCCTAACTGTATTGGGGTCGACTCCCAGACATACCGGGTTCAGCTGAATAATAGTATTTTACATGAAGCGGCTGCCTACCAGACCTCCACATCTGGTGTCAGATTTTCTGGCTTCTGACAGTCAATAACGACTGATCAAGATCTACAAATGACAGCCGGGACTAATGGCTGCACGTGCTTTCCTAGGTATGGAGGAATTTCTATATGTTAAGATGGTCGCCCATCTTTGCTGAGTTTGGTCAATGGACCCGGCAAGCGGTGCTTAACTTTGAAGATCGACCCGTTCTTCTGTTATGGTGGCCACGACAGCCGGATATTTTTTTCAATAAATGGCTCCGTTAATCAAGAAACAAGATTCCAATTTTTCTTACGGTTCCAAATCTGAATTAGTGACAAATGTTTTGATCAGTTTTGGGGTATTAAACGGTAGGTAAGTAGGTACCAAGGTGGTACATTTACTTATAACTCAAGAGAGAAGTAGCAGGGGAATTGAAGATTTGCTGCAGTTCCCATTGTCTTCCACAGCCCAACTTCGAGTTAAAATGTCCCCAATAGACAGGATAAATAAACAAGCTTCGAACATTATTAATTTATAACCGTGCCATTTTATTTTGATCAAATACTGAAGATCGGCCAGAAATCCATTAATCGCTAACCGCTTGGTCACAACACTAATCTTCAGCCGTCTCAAAACAATTAAAAGATAGTTTTCGAATTCTCCGGGACAGTTTACCTTTTCTGATGCTCGTCAAGGATTGGCCGTGGTCATGTCACACAATAGTACCGTTACCATGTGGGCGTATCCTAACCGGTAATACTTCGGTTCACTAAACTCTGTATATACTGTCTTTGATAATTTTGTGTCGTTCATTTGTTTACTGTTACGGTATTTTGAGTTTGTAAGCTTGACTCATTGTGGCTGAATGCAGAACTAAGTCCTTTGTCTCCGGATAAAAGGAGTAAAACTGTTTCTGAGATTCTAGGTTGGTGAATGCGAGGAGCTCAAGATCAGACGTTGTGGATGCTGTGGCCTTTGTCTAGCAGTGATGAAGTGTTAAGTGAATGATGATGATAAGATAGATAAGTCTGTGTCCGAGGATAGCGTTGGATGGTGTGCGATTGGAGAGGTACTTATACGTCAAGTTATGAACTGATGATATAATTCATTTGGCAGTCATAATGACACTGACGGAAAACCTCTTTCCACGCAATCAAGTGCATTTAGAAAGTAGTGTTTTTTCGACATTTGATCCTACTTAATTTATTATGTACTACAAACTTTTATATAAAATAATATATAATATACCTAATACTTTTAGGTTTTATAACGGATTAATCAATAATTGTATAGTCAGTGTCATCCATGAAAGGACGACAAATTGACGGATTAGTTGAGTGGAATTAGTAGAAATGCAGCTTTTATTCCGAACGATCCATCATCGGATGCTATCAAAACTATAAGCCTACGAATTTAGGTCTCCCTGTGACCTAGATAGCTTTGTTTGTGTTATAGTTATTGATTTCTGAGTCCCTGATGTTCATATGAACTGAAGTTTGGCATGTAGTGACGATCTCGTTTACAATTACTACTTAGGTAAGCATTAGCTGGTTCAATTTCGAATTAGGGGTCAAACGAAGTTAACTATAGACACTCGGAAGACGTAATAAGTGTTAAATCTTTAAAAACACCCAAATAGACGTACAGGTAGCAATTGAACAAATTTCATAGAGTTCATGACCGTTGTGCTATGACCTGTCAATGCCATCATGATTCCGTTGTGATAAAGGCATAGTATTCCGTTCCGTTCCGTTTTTTCCGTCTATTTCTCAGCATTGGCATATCATAGTAGGACAGTCTTATGCTTGCTTACCCAGAAGCAAATCTACCCAGATTAGCCTACGTTAGAGTTTCAACTTTAGGTACATTTACTGGTTGCGGATTTTGTTCGAAAGAGTCACCGCAGCCCTGGAACGCAAAGGGCACAAGAAGGATCACGGGTGGGTTTTAGTCAGTAAGAGTCTGACACTCCCTTCCGCTCCGCCCAGAGCGGGAGAAGTCATTTGATGATTTCCCATCCAGAAAAAAAAAAAAGAAGTACATTTACTGGGAATTGCTGTGTTACTTAATTTCCTTAACATAACCAGGAAAGTAGGTATGCAATTATATTCAGTAGTTTTACAGCACGAAAAAACTTTTTCATCTGCGTTAACGCAACAAAGCGTATAATTAATGCGATACCGATCACGTTTAGCTGGTCGGAAGTGAACCGGATCCGATTCGTTTTTCCGATAATACCTGAATAAGTAAAAAACGCGACAACTTTCCGTTATCGAATTTATTAAGACTTATTTTTAAATGCACATCAACAAACTTATCTATCACCCTCCAATTAATTTAGATCAATTAAATATTTTTTCCTATCAAAAATATTATTTGCTGATCAAATAATAATACTGATTACACATCAGTACCTGAACTTAGGGTACCCGAACACGGATTGGATAGTTTCGAATGGGATGGCGATAAAATTCATATTTGGTTCCTTTAAACTCTGACGACAGAAATAAGAGCCCCATATAGCGGTCGTCCGTCGTCCCTGCAGGTTTGAAGTTGTCATTTTATGATGTGGTCAGGCATTTCATGATATGACCAAACGTAAATCGATAATGTCAGTTTTCGCTGGTCATTTCATGAAAAGAAGTTAAATGCGATGCGAGAAGAAATCAAATTGTTGCTCAAATAATAATTTTGAGGGAACTATTTTGTTGTGCAATGAGTATTTTTGAATACTAGCCCATTATTGAGTTCTTGAATGGACAAATGGAGGAAGTAGGTAATCATATATATATATCCATCTTTGGTCTAAGAAATAGTATACTATTAGCGGTTGATATAAATTTTACTTAAAAAAAAATGAACAAAATGACTAATTATTTAGTCTTTATTTAATTTACAGCAATTACAGTAAAACTTTTGTAAAATATAGGTCCCTAATTATTTTTTTTTGTTTTATTAACTAGTGATAAAAAATACAGACCATATCAAGAAACATCACAAAACCTTGATAGGTTTGTCAATTCACAATACGCAAGGTTTTAATTGAAGTTGTCACGACGACTGCTGGAGACGAAATGAGGGGCGAGTATTTTTTTTTTAAAGGACTACTCGCAGTTCAGCACATTAAGGCTGGTTATTGCTTAACCGGGCACTCCTGTGGTGGCCTTAGATTCTAAGGCCCCCAGCCAGGGCTTAAAACTACTTAAAAACTAAATGACCGCTCGCTAACGGCATCCCCTGTGGGACACGGGCCTCGGCTTAGAGGGGTCATTGAGGGGGGGCAGTAAGGGACAGGCTGGGTCAGATTGATATTATTTAGGGAATTTAACGCTAATGGCTCAGCAACGCGGGCTGGCTCGTCAGGCAAAAGTCGGGGAGAGGAGGCGAGTACTGTTGCGCTCGGCTTTTATAGACTGGACCGCGTGGTACTTTAAAAATAACGTTTTGACGCTAATAATACAATATTGTTTTTTTTTTATACAGATTTTCGACATTTTATAAAAAGTAAACTAGTACTAGTTTATATAAAGTTTATATAATTTAAAATAAAAAAGCAAATAATAATAAAAAAAAGAAAGTGTAACTAATATAATTTGGATTAAACTACTTGTGTCGATACTCTTGCGCCATCCCATCTTCCTAACTCGTCGTGTTGTGCTGGTGCTACAGCTGCGGCTGCTGAGAACCTCAAACGGCGGAAATATAATAACCTAGTCGGCAATTATATGTTTGAGCCGTTTGGGGTTGAAACTCTCGGACCGTGGGGTCCGAGTGCTCATGCGTTATTTAAAGAACTTGCTAAACGTTTGGTTGACACTTCGCGTGACCCAAGGGCTGGATTTTACTTCGGTCAAAGGATAAGCATTGCCATACAACGTGGCAATGCCGCCAGTCTATTGGGTTCACTTCCAGTCGATAGCGATGCGGACGAGTTTTTTGATGCCATTTTGTAGTAGTTTGTAGGAGAATTTTAGTTTATTTTTAGGTTAAGTGTATATATAACTAATATTATAAAGATTAAATATAATTTGGCATTTTAGAAAACTTTATTTCTTTAGCGCTTGCTGTTACCTTAATTATGCTGGTATAATACTTAGGTCAAATAGATCTATGGGGGTTGGTCGAAAGTCTGGTGTAATGGTTCTTGTGATAATTATGTAGTAGGTATGTAGTCAGTATGCTTCGCAAAATTGGCTATCACATTAAACAACATGTGCATGCTTAAGGAGTATGTTTATGTTCCACGCCTAGAAATACAATCCTGTTAATCGAATCTATTTCAGCATATTGGAAATCAAATATTACATAGTTGGATATTTGCTTTCCAATATCCGCCCATGTACCACTATTGTACATAAAGTTTAAATAAGTAAATAAATTATACCCGAGCAGTTTGGTACTGGGGTTAATATTTCTTGGAATAAATATTTACCTACCTAGGTCGAGCTTTCTCGAGTAATCTGATCAGATAATTTGAATTGGTCGGCGAGCTTCCCATGAGAAGTTTTGTTAGAATTACTGGTATACAACAAAACTAATATAACAAAATTTGTGTGGGCAATCAAGGAATGAAAACGTTTAAAAGCGTCATAATATCGTACATTATTGCTCATACTTGCAATTAATTATTTTCTGTTTAGATTAAATGCATCCATTTTAATGGTCTGTGAGATTCGCAGTTTGTGCTAGCCTCATGTTTTTAAGAGTTAAACTACATAAATTGTGCATATTGCAGCGAAAAACTATTCTGTAACCTATTAAATAAATTAATGATAAGGGAAAATTTTCAAACGTTGTATAAGTGCATGAAATTTTCTTATTCAGTAATCAAAGTAAATTGATACTTAAGATCTAATCACAAGATTATTGAGGACTTTTACGACAATTTATTTACAGCCACTTAAATGCGTGCGTCCTTGGATACCTACATGCTACATGTGTAATTATTAGGGTTGTTGTATACCGTTACGGTTATTCGAAGAGATTCCCTCGTGGCCTGGATCCGAACTGCGCGCGCGCAGTGTGCGAGATCATACGGCGAGGTGCACACGTGCGTACTCTCGCCAACAATAATTTTTAACTTCTTTTTTTAATTGAAAGTTTTCAATCTCGTCAATATAGTTAATGAACTGTACAGTTATGGCACGTTTATTTATTGTGTTTGGTGAGTGATTTTCGTTTTAAATCAAAGTTTTAATGAAAGAAAGGAAGAGATGTTTTTGTGAGGTCGTGTTGAATCTTCGAAAATTTTCATAAACTAAAGAATATCTAGTGTGTATCGTAAAGGTAAACAGATTTATGGTTATCTTTTTCGTTACGCTCCTTTTCTTTACGGGAGGAATAGCCTTTGCTGCGGTTTCTTCGTGAGTTAAATTCACTTTCGCTTGTAACGTATAAAATCGGAATATTGTGAACTGTTACGATTGATTAGAACTATTTTTCTGTAAGTTTTAATTGTTATAAAAGTCTAGGTACTCGTGGCTATATAATTACAGATGGGTCGATCTTTAAGGTTAAGCAACGCATGGCAAGGTCGGTCTGTGGATGGGTGACCATCTTAACATAACTTGGAAAGCACGTTAAGCCGATGGTACTGGCTGTCATTTGTAGATCTTTGGTAGTCGTTACGAATTGTCAGAAAATCTGACTCTACTCTTGCCAAGAAGTACCGTGTTACCCAGTTAATGGGTTCTGGAGTTCTGGTAGGCAGCCGCTCGACGTAAAAAGCTTAACCCACTATGACTGAAAGCCAACCCAATATAATTGGGAAAAGGCTAAGGATAAAACGTTTAGCAAAATAAAATCACTACATAGTATAAAACAAAGTCGCTTTCTCTGTCCCTATATTCCTATGTGTGCTTAAATCTTTAAAACTACGCAACGGATTGTGATGTGTTTTTTCTAATAGATAGAGTGATTGAAGAGGAATGTTTATATGTATAATACATGCATATTATAGTACAGGAAACATTAGTATCTACATTGCACCCGTGCGAAGCCGGGCAGGGTCGCTAGTTATACTATATTCTTCTACGTTCTATAGGTCGGGGCAGAAGCCTACACTGTTTTTTTGTTGTTATTGATAGGTTCTTGTTTGGACACTACCTGATAATAAGCGATAATAAGACGTGTATAAAAGTAACCAATTGATGTTTAGAAAGAAAGAAAGAAAAATAGTTTATTCCCCCCATACACACACACAGAGGTACAAATAAACAAACAAAAATATAAAACAATTGGTAAAAAAAAGAAGTTAAAAAATTACATGTCACACCCATTCATGAAAGCCAAACATGTTTGACTTCAAGACTCCCCAGATTGTAGCTATCAGGAAAGAAATACCTCGGCATGGGACCCATCTGTACACACAGCGGAAGTAGTGCTACAACAAATTGTGCATATGAGTCAAACTGGATCTCATGTTGTCAGATGTAAGAATCGACTTCAACGGCTTCATTTGTTGACCTGCTGAGTCCTCTTTTGGCCAAATTAACTATTTATCCGGACCTCTATCCACATCAAGTTAAAAAATGCCATGCCCGAAAACCACCGTTCTGAAGAATGGCAAATCTTCCCACGGAAATTTTAGAATTTTAATTGCTTATAGAATTTACATAATTATATAATTCTGATTTTTTCAATTCAAATGCACATTCCCGAAGTTTTCTTTCACGAATTCAAACTCTTTTTGCCAAAACCAAAAAAGTATCACGAAAAGTACTTACAGTTACGTGCGTCTAGTAGTTTGTGCTCACTGCAATGGCACATGGTAATTAAGAAAAACTAACATTACATGACAATAATTTCAGCCATTTTCAAGTAATTTCAAGAAAAAAGTCATCTGAAATTCTGCTGATTTTCTTATCGTACCTAGTTTCTAACAATTTGCTTCCGCAATTTCACAGTTTTAATTTTGCTTTTTCCATTGCATTGGTTATTATTTTTCAAAGACTATTTACGCTGGAAAATGCTATTTACAATAAACTTAAATGTCGGTTTAAAGGATTAGGTTAGCGAAAAGGGAAATCATCTTGAGAACACTTTTTTTTAATTGTTTTACCGCATCTCAATAAAAAAATACTTGAAATCAATTTATCAAATGATTTTGGTTGAATTACGATGATGTTATCGTGTAGCACTGGTAGTTTAAATAATAATAATAATAATAATAATTTATTTAATCTCACAAAAAATAAGCTTAACATTCTGGTTACGAATAACACTGAACCCCACACTAGGATACCCTGTGTCGTGAGGCCCAGTCTCTTCCATCACAAGTTTTGTATTATTAATTAATTAATAGTTTACATTAGATCTCGATACATATCACGCCTGTAGAGTTTCGCTATATTATTAACTAGCTGCTGCCCGCGACTTCGTCCCCGTGGAATCCCCGATTTTAAAACATTCTTTATCGCTGCTCCGCTCCTATTGGCTTAAGCGTGATGATATATAGCCTAAAGCCTTCCTCGATAAATGGTCTATTCAACCCAAAAAGAATTTTTCAATTCGAACCAGTAGTTCCTGAGATTAGTGCGTTCAAACAAACAAACAAACAAACAAACAAACAAACTCTTCAGCTTTATAATATTAGTATAGATTAATTTCAAACACAAAAACACAAAATTTATAGTTTTAATCGAATGACCGTACCACAGGCCTTACAAAAAATGTGGACATAATGACCGTGCTTGGCGAATGGATTAGTAATGGAATACATTTCTACGTGATGTTGAATTAATATTGATCGATTTGCGCAGTAGCCAGTGAACAAATTCCAAACTCCATAATAGCGAAAATTTCTAGTTTGTTTTTTAAATTCCTGTTGAGCCCGCTCCTGACCTAGGTATTTCTCGCCTGATAGCCAGCGATGGATTTGGTGTACAATCTAACTAGCGAGCCCAGAAGAATTCTATTCGCTCTTGCATTGAAGGCGTCTAGATGGGTCGCAAGGGGTGGTGGTATATTATGAAATAACCTGAAAATCAAATGGACAAAATCTATTTCTGTAGGTATTACTTTCTTTGCCCGTACCGCGTTTATTTTAGTAAGCAAATATTCTTACAAGTGGGAGGTTCAGAAAGACATGAGATATTTGAATAATATAGTTTAATAATATATCTTTATTTCATTATTAAAAATATAAATATAAAACTTCTATATAGAAGTCATTTGAAATTATTTTGTGGGACTTATAAATTCCCAAACGGCTGGAACAATATTTTCCCATCGATAAAAAGACTTTATATTTTCAGAAGTCAGTTTCGACGATTCTTTGTTACGTGCTTGTAGAAAGAAAGGCTTGACGATTTCGACTCTTGCTTGACTTCCGTATGTTAATCGAGTACAATACCAGCGACTTCTATTAATTGGTTTAACTTAGAGACACACACCTGAATTTAGGTTGTTCCGTATTCAAATCTATTTTAAGTAAGTAGATAGTTTGACTCTAAACTTGTACCATAAGCTACATGAATCAAAATTGCGGCATTCGTCGATTGAAAGAGTCACCGCGGCCCTGGAACGCAAAGGGCACTTGGTGGAACACGGGTGGGTTTTAGTTAGTAAGAGTCTGACACTCCCTTCAGTTCCGCCCAGAGCGGAAGAAGTCATTTGATGATTTCCCATCCAGAAAAAAAGGTTACATGAATTATAATCATAGTGCAAACTTCCTTCTTTTTATTTTATTGAGTTGTTTTTTTTTGAACTCTTATTTTATAGTTTGCGATTTATTTAACTCGGCTTTTTGTGTGTTATGATCCTTTCCTTATGTCAAACAAATTGTCTCATCTACCTATCAAACATTAAAATAGGTTTAGATTTTACTTTTATAAATTGCATTTGTTTTATACCAATGTGAATGGTAAACAGTCGTACCTAAACAGGCACAATAACTTTAATATTACGATAGTTTATTTTACAATAAAACAACTGACCTTTTACCTTTACCACTGCAGGGCAAACAGTTTCATCCAATTATATTGATGCTATGTAGGTACCTATAGCTCACTTCTAACTCACTTCGCGTAAGTTGTATTGGTGATTTTTTGGCAGAATAACATTACAGTTGACATTTTGATAACACATGCTAGTCCCATACATTACAGCAGTAACGGTAGTCAAAGAATCCAATTCTTTGACTATCGTTACTGCTTTCCTTCAACAAAGCTAAGATTAAATAAGGAAGTATGTGCATTTCAAATAAAGAAATCACGTACCTGAATCACCTGGATCAGAACCCACAACTTCCAGCATTCCGTGGTCTTAAACACTGGACTCAAACAAATTGAACAAACTGGAACAAATTGGCTGCATCTGGCATCATTTCCTTTACTCAACTTATTAGCTCCCAGTCAAACCGGACTCAACTGAATACCAGTAGTTTAAGAGGAGCGGCTGTCTACCAGACCTCCACAACCCATTAACTGGGGAACACGGTACTTGTTGGCACAACTGGTCTTAGATTTTGTGGCTTCTAATAATCCGTACAAACTGCCAAAGATCTACAAATGATAACCGGGAATATCGAGTCAAAGTGCTTTCTGAGGCACGGAGGAATTTCGATATGTTAAGATGGTCACCCATCCACAGACCGACCTTGGCATTATTTAGCAACCCGGGCTGCTATTATATATAACAACGATAACAGCTATATTTCCTATTCTATATAGGTACCTACTGGAATGTGTTTCACTAAAATTACGCGAGATTTAAGTCCTGCGTTAAGTAATTACAGAATAAATGACTAAACATTTCACTATTAAAATTTATATAAAACTAAGTTTCACAAGTACCTACTAATAACATTTAATACACGTGGGAGCAGCCACAGATTAGAATTAATGATAAAACGACACAAATTACTTAACAATAAAGATATTAAAAACACTGATTCTCCGATACCCTCGCGTGCCATAAAAGTGTTCGCAATCATTTAAATGAGACTTTATAATGTATTCCAAATTAACTTCCCGCGGACTAATATGAGATCAAAGAGCCTTCTCAATTCAACTTTAATTTTGAACCGACCAATGCAGCTAATTTCAATGGGAAACGTTCTGATTTTATTAAATTAAAATCATCGGGGATTTTCGATCAAAGGCCCTGTAATGTCAATTGCTACGAAATTGGTCTTAGAGCCGAAGCCAGATCGCATCTCTGTAAAGAGAGCTCAATTACTTGAAGCCACAGAAACGCGATAAATGTCACCACAAATTAAAGAATCGTTCCTCGCAAATTCTGCTCTCTGATCGGCGCGGCACAAATATGGCGGCAGACCGTTAAGGGAGGCCCCACACTTTAATTAGCATTCATAATAAATTATTCTGATGTCAATCAATCGTGATACAAGACTGACAATAAGTTACAGTGGCGATCGAAATTTTGTGACTGAATCCTGTGACCTGCCTGCCCGCGGCTCACTTTTATGGTAAAATAAGCGTAGTTGGAGAATCTATCAAATTATTGTTCTTGTTATAATGTTGCAATAATAATTAATCAATGATCAACAGGAACCCTCGTGTGATAGACACACACTACATAGTTCACAGGTTCACATAATTGAATCGCACATAACGAAATCCTTTGTTTCTGACCGAGTTTTTTACAGCCGGATTCAAAGGTCAAAAGTATTCGAATTTCGAAGTGGTGTTAACAAAAAATAATTCAGAAGCGAGGTTGAAGTAAAGTGCAAATACTACTGTCCGAAAGTGTAATTTCTCTTTGATAACTTTTTAAAGGAACTACTTGCTTTGACGCTACTCAAAGAGAAAGTCCCTATGGGGCGCGTTTATTGGAATGGCTAGTTTTGTACTAAAATAACTTAGTTAATATTTATATTAAATCTAATACTAATTGACTGATCGACTTGAAAATGTAGAGCAGGTTCATTAGCACATAGTAAATGTGACATTAATTTGCTAATTGTTTATTTTTTAACTGCACATAAGATATTAAACTATGCATTTACCTTCTACGTAAACAAAATAGACATCGACATATTTAAGTTAATACACTGGTAATTTAAAGATTGCGAACAAATTAAAAGTCACTCTTTATTACTCAGTAGGTATATAATATTAATTAACAGAATAATGAAGAACATAGAAAAAAACCCTCCTCATGGCGAAATTCTTTTTGTGTAAAAATTGTCTATGTATATAATATGTATTTGTAATAGCTAGCTAGAATCAAATTAGCGTTAGTAACGATGGGATTATAAAAAAAAAACATGTTAATCCGAGTTCATTAAACATCTATTTTACTGCCCCTTTCATACATATTGTAACACCAGGGATCCTCTAGTGTTACTTACTGTTTTAATGAATAAAACTCAGATTGGGAATTAACTTCGTACTTATTAACGGCATCTGCCTTATAAGGCCGCTACTGCATGACTTGTCCTATAAAACAAAGCATATTTTCGGTATTCATAATTCAAAATACTCTTTATTCTTTTGCCAGACTCTTTTAAAGTTCTATTGACAAACTTGCCAGCCAGTGACCCACTGTCAAGGAGGATACCATCATTACAATATGTTAATATTGCACAAATAAAAAAAATAAAAACACGCCTGCCATGTCAAAAAGTGGACAAAAAAAATAAAAACAAGATAGACAGTAATTAATCTTTTCATTGCAGTCGGGGGACGGTTCCTTTGAATAGTTCTTTACAGGTCCTCCGAACGCAATGAGAAGACTTTTTTGTTTTTAATTTTTAACCGACTTCTAAAAAAGGAGGAGGTTCTCAATTCGGATGTTTGTATGTTTTTTAGTTCACGTTTTCACATGACAAACATGTTTTTTTTTTTCTTCAGTTAGATTATCGAAATATGTTGGACACGTATTTTTTGCTTTATCAAATCTATAAAAATTGACGAAGATAAATGTTTCAAATATCATGAGAATTAAAGCCTTTTTTCCAAATAAAGACTCTAAAAAAAATATCATGAGTTGTGACGTCACGGCGTCAAATCTTAGCACGAAGTGACGTCACACGAGTTTTCAACGTACTGTATCGTCTTCGTTATATGTTTACGTGAAAAAAAGAAATAATACATGTCCAATATTTTTTTTGGAAATCTATCTGACGGACTAATTAGACTGTTTTAATCAACGACCCTATTATCACGGTGTTATTTTTTATAGAATAGCACCACAGTATTTCAAATGGAAGCCGACTATCGCACTCGCTCTAGCAACACAAATAAATTCACCCCATATTTTCAATTAGCTAATCAAAAGAGCCATTTCCACACATCTCCATTGTCCGGTAATCCTCATTGGTTTGGTTCATTTTGTTTTACAATGCAATTAATAAAAGGTTTCTCTGGCTCTGTCCCTGACGTTTATGACGGCACCTATGTCATCGAGAAATACATATGTACCTATATATGTTGTTGGCGACAATTTTAATATCAATTTAAAAGAGGATTTTGTTTGGAGTGGAAGTAGACGGGAATTAGCTGTAAGTCGCTTTCAGTGTGTTTTGTATGATTTAATTTTTACCTATAGGTGTCCAAGATTATTTAGGTATTTGTTTCTTTTCCTTTTTTTACTTAGGAAAATGTCTCAATCCTTATAAACCGATGTAAAGATAAACCAGTCGAATATTAATTCGTTATTATCATCAGGCACCTACGAATGTGGAATCTGTCTCCTTTCGTTCAGTTCATCTAAATATCTTACTATTTCTGTGCAATAAAGTATACAATATATAAATAAAATAGTGATTTATTTCTTTGACAGGTATTTTTGGCTTCATACTACACGTTCAATGCAGCAATCAATATGATAAGTGAGTATTTTTTAGAGATTACCTTCTATCAGTCCACGAATTCACCTACCATTAAGTTGTTCCACACAAGCTAATTATTTTGTAAGCTTATGTAAAAGTTATAATTTGACAACTCCAAAAGTGAGCAATCGAACTAAAAAGTAGTTTCTTTTCATATGTATAAGAGTGTATTTGTTACTGCAAAATAAAAACCAACAATCAATTATCATAATTAATTTAGAATAAGATTAATATAAATATTAGGATAGGAATGTATTAACAAAACTTCAAATAAAGTGAAAAAGCGTGGGGTGCTTATATATTTTCACAGTATTTCTGTAACTAATAAAATGATCCTTACATTCGATATCAAACAATATTTATCAATATTTAAATGTTAACTCGTAACCTTTTTTTCGTAAAATTTGCAGCCACACACTCATACGCTTGCACCCAACGTTACCCGTCCATCTCAACGTAGTCAAGTCATTCCAAGACCCATCAGGAGAGGTATCAGTCCTGAAGGAAAGCAGAGGACTCAATGATACGTTAGACCTCTTAGTGCCTCCAAATAAGTTGAAGTTTGTGCACGATTACGCCAACTCAAATGGGCTGACTATAGAAGAAAAACAACGGAACTATGGCAGGTAAGACATTCTCAGCGATAAATAGTCTCGAACATTCAAAAATGTATGGGATTGTTACGCGATACTGAATGTATGACTGTCATGTGGGCAATCCCATTGCGTACGTATACATTTCAGACTGTGTCCACATATATTGTACTTTTTGAAAGTTCCCGCAACCTTTGGTCGCATTTATATAGTTCTTATTTCAAAATAATTTGAGGACAACAAGATATGTTAGGGATTATGATTTTAAGAATTTGCTCCTGAAATTCAGATTTCACTATTTTCGCCAATCAGTATTATGCCAATGAAAAAAGATTTAATTTTTGGACTATTATCAATAGGACACTGGAGGATGAGTCTCAGCGTCTTCCCAGAAGAAGGTTACTACGCAGTTTTAACGTGTTTGGATACAACTCACACGGAGAAGTAAGTATTATTATTTCAAACGAAAATAGGTCTACTTATAAAAAAATAGATAAACTATTGAAACTTGTTCATGTGGACAAATATACAAATAAGAGTTTTTTTTCTTCCTTTTATGAAGATATAAAAGGGAAAATTTCCTTTTAATTCCTTGGCAAAGACAAATTTATTTTAAACAACCAATCAACCTAACATTTAAATTGATTGTACTCTATTAACCAGAATTTTCAAATTAAAATTGGAACCTATTTTTAAAAGTAAATTGGAAAAGTGCCCGAGCATGATAAAATTGCAATTTCAAGAAATAGCCCTAAAATAAATTTCCTTTTAGATTCAAGGATTCCTTGAAGAGATGGCTCATAAACACCCAAATTTGGTGCGACTCCAAGATCTGGGCAAGAGTTTCGAGGGACGTAAGATGAAGCTCGTTAAAATATCGTCCCAGCCCGACGCTGGCAACCCCATCATATTTGTTGACGCAGGTAACAACATCATTCCGACTACGGAGCACAAGCGTGTTAGTGAGCAACACGGTACAGTATGTTTATAAAACGGCCGGCCCTTCACAATGCCTGTGACAACCAGCGTTCAGCACTAATTGCAGAGAAATGAATTGTAATGATGTTTCTAGTCGCTGTCACGATACGGTATTTTTGTGCTCTGATAATGCAGCCTAAAGTTTGCATTGTCGTACAAACAAAATATAAAGTCCAAAGTACCTTTGACTGATCATCGTGTTCATTTCTTAGGTATCCACAGCCGAGAATGGGTCGCTCCAGCGATGGCCACGTACCTCATCCATCGCCTGGCCAACGATCCCGATGCCATTCAGATAGGAGGAATACTGGACCGCGTCGACTGGTATATCCTACCCGTCGTCAACCCAGACGGCTATGAATACAGCAGGTCCAGCGCTAGTGTAAGTATTTCCGTTTGTTTTTGGACATTTCAATCGTAGTGGGATTTTGAACATAAATAATCAATACTGGTATGGTCATGCCTAGAGGCCTTTGTCACACAAAGCATCCTATAAAGGTCCTTTTTTCATTCGAATATTGGGAACCCTAAAAACTATTAAGCATAGTGGTAACCGGTCAGCATACAAGACGGGGCCCGCTAGGCCCAGTGCCTGACAGGCTTGCGGATTTTGTTCGAAAGAGGCACCGTGGTCCTGGAACGCAAAGGGCATTAGGAGGATATAGATGGGTTCTAGTCAGTAATAGTCTGGCACCCATTTCCGCTCCGCCCAGAGCGGAAGAAGTCATTTCATGATTCTCATGATTTAAACGATAATTTTGCTTCAGAAACGATTGTGGAGAAAGACAAGGTCCAAAACTTCAAATAGCCGTTGTTATGGCGTCGATGGCAATCGCAACTACGGCTTCAAGTGGGCTGTAAGCGGGGTCTCCAACGACCCCTGCCATGCGGAGACCTTCGCGGGCTCCAAGGCATTCTCCGAGCCCGAGACACGCATGGTCAGCAACGTCATGATGGACAATAGGCAGCGGATTAAGTTGTACGTATCCTTGCATGCGTACGGACAGTATTTGGTGTACCCTTGGGGATACACAGGAGATTACCTTCCAAAGCAATGGAAGAAACTAGATGACATGGCGAGAGCTGTGTCATCTGCTGTCACGCGAGCTGGAGGAAAGCCATTCAAAGTGATGAGCGCGGGCAAGTGGTACCCGGCGGCCGGCGGCAGTGACGACTTTGCTTTCGGTGCGGCCGGGATCCCCTACTCTTACACTATGGAGCTTACTGAAGGATACGAGTTCACGTACCCAGAAAACCTTCTTAGTAAGGTCTTACCACAGTTCTATGAAGGGTTCAAAGAATTTGGTGTACGGATCAGGAAAGAATTTGGTCGATGAAGAAAGATGTCATGATAGGCTACGAATGTTGTTAATAAAAATAAAATAGTAAAACGAATTTGTTTTATTGAATTTCCTGTTATTTATTGCTGTTGCAATATTTTCCAATATATTTATTAAAATTTTGCACACAGCTGTGCGTATTGTAAATATTCAAAAGGGAAAATAACAAAGAAGAAATGAATTTGGTTTTTTGCTTTCTAGCGATTTTTTTAGGTGGGTTAGGGTTTTTTACGATATTATTATTACCTCCTGTTCTTTGATACTACGTATAACTTACTTACGATGTGCTTTAATATTTTAATTTTAGTGAATATCCATGAAAACCATACAACTCGATGTGGGTATGTAAAATCTGTCATATCATTTTTGTGCTAGTATTGTCATACTGATTTTATACTTAGTTAGCAAGTGGTTGTTCAATATAGTTATTCTTAAAGTAGCTAATGTTTATGTGCAGTTGTAAAATCATGAGACAATGCTATGAAGACATGCTGACAACATTACTGGATAGAGATGAAGCTGCATGTATAGAAGACGCTACGATCGGCGCCAGTACTGTAAGAGAAGCAGAATCATTCTCCTTTTTATCTATTTTTTATCATTTCGATTCAATTTTTAGTACTTCCACCAGCAGCTCGGACTTGGACTCATTAAGTGGTTCACCATTTTAATGAGTTTTCCAAATAAACAAGAATATATGTATATAAGTAAATCAGCGGGCGTACCATGACGTCTTAAAACGTGAGTCTTCCGAGCGAGAAAAAGGGATGGAGCTATATTGGGTGTATAACTCTATCCCTCTTTCTCGCTCGGAAGACTCACGTTTTAACACCTCATGGTAGGCCCGCAGGTCGTAGTAGTAAGCCTTTATTTTTTTTTATGTCCAAGGAGTTTTTTTGGGAGCCACATTCGATAAAATACGCAGTCTATGTAAGTGCAAGTGTACATACATCTTCACGGTAGTTTGTACGGACTTGCAAGTCCTTTTCTGGGAAATAAATGAACAGTCGGTCTATTCCGTTAAACTGTCGTTGACAGTTCACTTTACGTTCACTTCACCTAAGTTCACACAGTGTGATGTTGACAGAAACGCACTGCAGATTTTATTTAACCTTAAAGTTAATTTCGAAAAAGAGTTTAGAAAGATAGAGAGTGATTTTTCTTATAAAAAACTTTATATTCATCTCATTCTCTCATCAAACCCATTTTCTCTAAACTTTGATATTTGGCTTTTATTTGTGACATAATTTATTGCCAATGATCATGTTTACAGGTCACAATTTTTCTGAAGGCTCTAAGAGAATACTGTGGAAAGGTCTTGGACCTAGTAAGCGATCACATGACGTATGAGGGCAGATATCTTTACGAGGTGTGTATCTAGGGATCTAAGCAAACATATCAGCTATAACTATTTTCAAAGATCTTTTCCTAGTGTGAGCCTAGAAAATAGCCAAAAAAGCTAGGAAATAGCTTCTCCGTGCCTCGGAAAGCACGTTAAGCCGTTGGTCCCGGCTGTCATTTGGAGATCTTTGGCAGTCGTTACCGATTGTCAGAAGCCGGAAAATCTGACAACAGTCTTGCCAAGAAGTACCGTGTTCCCCAATTAATGGGTTGTGGAGGTCTGGTAGGCAGCCGCTTCACGTAAAATACTTGGTATTCAGCTGAATCCGGTTTGACTGGGGGCCGACCCCAATGTAGATGGGAAGAGGCTAGGCAGATGATGAGCGTAGAAAATAGCCTAGCCTTTTCCCAACTATGTTTGAGCTGGCTTCCAATCTAACAGCCTGCAGCTGAATAGGTACCAGTATTTTACGTGGAGCGACAGTTCATCTGTCTGACCGACACGGCGACAAGATACTTGGCAAAAGTAATGTCTAAACTCCACCGTAAAAGACTGTCAAAGACATATAAATGACAGCCGGGACTAACGGCTTAATGTGACTTCCGCGGCACGATGCAGATGTGTGATTGTTGTTCATTACTTTTTAGGGTTCGGTACCTGAAAGTTAACCAACGGAACCCTATTACTAAGCCTTCACTGTACGTCTGTCTGTCAGCAGGCTGTATCGCAAGAACCGTAAAGTTGTCAAGACAGTTGAAATTTTCACAGACTGTGTATTTCTATTGCCAATATAACAACAAATAATAAAAAAATAAATTTAATTCAAAATCAAAGGGCTACCATACAAGAAACGTGTTTTTTTTCGGTTTATGATACGGAACCCTTCGCGTCGTGTGAGTGTGACACGCACTTGGCTGGCTCTTGTCCATCCTCTGTCTATTAAAAAAAAATGCTATAAGAATCACACACACTGATCAGTATTATCACATCGTATAGGTAGTTTTGGGAGATCCTCGCTTACAAATCGAAAAGCAGGCTGATCAACCGAAGCCGGTCATCATAATCGAGGCCGGTCAGCAAGGCGGCACGGAGTCGGTATCACTGGCCCTGTACCTGGTGGAGCAGCTGGTGGCCTGCGAGGAGTATGAAAACATGCTGCGTCGCGTCACCTGGGTGGTGCTGCCCTGCACCAACCCTGACGGGCAGGAGTACTCCAGATATGTATGTTATTCAAACATTCTTCTCTGAAACTCACTCAGAAACATCATTTAAGATTGATCTGTCGGTATTTTCCCAGCCCATCTAAGTTCATGTTCCAAGATCATAACCAGGGCAGTATGATCTTGGTAATCCATAACCACAACTGCTTTAGTTATTATTTATTTAAATAAAAAACTTTTATTCTTTGTTTCTAGAGTCAAGTACCATGGAAAAAGAATCTAAGACCCTCGGCCGGCCAGTTAAGTTACGGAGTGGACTTAACACGAAACTTTGACGTTCATTGGAGTTCATGTGACAAAGTTGATTCCACATTTTCACAAAACTACCCTGGTCCTGGAGTTGCTTCAGAAAATGAGACTAAATTCATCAAAAGCGTTATCGCAAAGCATAAGAAAAATGCGAAGATTTATATTTCCATTAAACGTGATGGCCATTCCATTCTTTATCCATACGGATACTCGAATGAGAACACGCGTAACACGACGCAGCTGTACCGCGTGGCGGCCGAGGTGGCCGCGCGCGTCAACCAGCGCACCGGCGGCGTGCACCTGTTCGAGAACATGAGCATCATCGACGCCGAGGGCAAGCCGCACTGCGGCCACAGCGTCGACTTTGCCTACGACAATGGTATCCCCCTGTCCTACGAGATGCGGGTCTTCCTCGGATCAGACCACAAAATTATGGCAAATTTTCAACAAATGCCGAAGGGTTACGTGACTTCCCTGAGAAACGGATACTTCAGCGGCATCAGAGAAATGTTTAACGTCCTCACTAACGAAAAGAAATACGGAAAAGTTGAAAACTTATTTTTATAAAACGCTGGGTCGCATTTTAATCGCTCCAACGAGCAAATTACCTATGTGTATGCGGGGCGTACATTAGAAGTATATAAGAAGGAAACACGCAATCGGGCCCAAGATATCACTATTCAGACTCTCTCAAATTATGTGCTCCAAATCGAGCATAAAAAATTCTTCAACTGGGTCAAAATTATGTACTGGGATCGGCATCTATTACGATACAATATTTATTTAGTACATAATGGTGTATCTACGTTGGAGGAGTCACTTTTCCACTTTTCGGTAGGATGTCGGTCATGCGCGGTGGAGCGCCTGAAGCGCGCCTGCGCTAGGGGTGGGGCCCACGACCGTTCAGCCCGCTATCATTCTGTAGTCAGCCGCGGCAGAGGCATCGCGCCTTGCTCAACACCTCTCCCAGTACCTGGCCTCCTACTAGCTCTCTCGATTCTAACTCGAACTAACTCTGCCGCCGCTCGCGTTAACATTCAAAACATTTTTATTAATTCGTTTCTTTTCACATTCCGCATTTGATTTCTAGTTGACGATTAATTTGTAGTGTTTTTAGATTTATGAGTTAGTTTTTATAAAAAAAAAATATATTTAAAAAATCTCAGACTTTAAAAATCCATTCGATTGTTTTTATTTTTTGTAGTTCATTAATTTTGTGTTTTAAAATGAAAAAAGAAAACGGGGCCATCGGGTTCTTCTCGTCGAAGGTAAGTAAAAATTAGAATAGATTTTTCAGATGCAGCCAGGAGTCCAGACTTAGAAAAAAAAGTAGTAGCCATAAGCCGTAAGAGGAAAAGCGCCGTTTCGAATGGGGCGGAAGGCGGTCCCGTCGGCAACAGGTTGGCGAGCGCGGCGCGTCGGGCGCGGAGCCTCGTGCTGAGCTCCGCAATTCTATTAACTGTTAATAAACACCCGAGATAGCAGCCTTTAGCGCTAATTGCCAACGAGGGACTTATAATATTAAATTTCTTGCCATTCTTGCCGAAAATTCCGCTAAAATATGACTTTTCTGCAATATGAACCGGGGGAAATAAATTGCACGGTCTTTGTCAGCGTACTAAAATATTTTTCTATAAAATTGGGGATTATTAGGGAAAATAACTGGGGATGGCTTGAAGGACTTTAGAAAGCATTTTATGCGCTAAAGTCAAAGGGGAAATCTAAATTAGCTTATGTTAAAAGTTATCAAATTCGGGGAAAAAACGGATTTTCTGGTTAAAACAAGTTATTGAATGTCCTAAAACAAAGGACTTGAAATAACTTATTTGAAATACTTTTTGAAAACGTTTTCGTACGTTTGTTATTACTGTTACGTTTAATTCGTATTTTCCAAGTTTTTAATAATTCCAACAGTACTCTAAGCTCGCATAGTTCGTCCAGTTTGTAAAAAATATTGATGGATACATTAAAGTAACTTACTTATCCATTCCTGGGTGAATTTCCATAAAATAATCGTTTGAAGATTTTAAAGTCAATAACAGCTGGTCGTTATATTTTGGGAACCGGGTTTTTAGGGTCTAGTTTTTTTAAATTCTATTATACAGAAATTTCGAGTCAAATTTATTAAATTTTGACTTAAAAAATGAATGTGATGAGCATGAAACGTTGGGTGCTTTTTAGCAGTTTAACACAGGATTTATTATTCTGCTGTGTTGATTGATCACTTCACTGTCTTCATTGATCCAGTTTTGAAGGCTATCCTTTGATTTTCGGTATTTTTAACTTAAACGGCGACTTAGGGTTTCTTTTTACACTTAATTTAAATTATTTTTAATTAAAAATATGTAGAGTAGTACTCTACATATTTTTCACGTAATTATTCACAGTTTTCTTACCGGCACTTGTAATTGTTGGGTACAAAATGACGGATCTCTTTGAAGTCAGTAAATCGCAAACAGAAAAATAATCCCTTAGGCGAGCGTAGATATTCAGGCGAGCAGCTGAATTTTTTCACCCAGCTGTATATAAGCTGATAAAACGACTCTTTTTTAGGCAGTTCTGTAAAAACATGGTTTTCGGTAGTCAAGTGTTCTTTTTTAATTTTAATATTTAATATGTAAAGAAAAAAATCTGGACATTTATGTAGAATACTGCCCATTTAAAGAATATCCAGTTGTTTTATTGGCACAACCAGAAAAATAGACACGGGCGGCCTTAGGAGACAAGTGAAGATTTTTGCAACTGTATAAATCGGTTTGATAGATAGTTAATTATGTTCAGAGTGGTATATTCTGTAACTAGTTAGATAGATTTGTTTGTGGGAGTTAATATTTTTGAATACATATTGATACATGTCCAGTAAGATTCAATCATAAAACTGGAAACATAAACGACGGTAGGAGATGAACAAAAATGCGTTTTTCTGCAACTCGAGTATTTTTGAATACCTAGTTTAAAATCAGACAGTATTTCACGAATTTTTTTCTGGCACTTAGCCTTTTTGGGTACGAAATGAAATATGTCCTTTAAATTTTGTAAAGGTAACATAATAAAAGGAACAATAGACTTTAGTTTTTGGAAAATTGGCGTTCCTTTTTTATAGTAGTATTTCTTTTAAAGAGTTAGGTTGCTCTCTTTGTGTTATTCAAAATGTATCTATGAATACGAAATTACAGATTTCCGTCAAGTCAGTAAGACTAAATCAAAAGAGGGGAACACTTAGACGAGCGTGGTAGATCAATAAAAAATTGTAAAACATTTCACGAACGAGGGATATTTATAGTTAAAATTGTATAGGATAGTATTTCACAAATGAGTAATTATCCAGATGTTTTTGTATTTCTGGTTTTTATTATTTTTTGGGTACGTAATGAAAGGAATCCCTTAATTCAGTGAGGCTACAGCTTGAAAAGGGGCCACAAAGACAAGCATATCGCACCTTTAGAATAAAAGGGATCTAACTCAATAAATGTAATTTTTTTTAAATCTTTAAAAAGTGTTGGGTAAAAAAAAAATATCTCTCGAGATCTATGTATAAGCTCTCGAATCTTTTTCGTCACTGGGTTTTAGAACACGTTTTTTACATTCAGTTTATAGCAAAATTATAAGTAACAGGAATTTTGAGTGAATTAAAAATCTTCATTCTTAAAGTGCGATATAAGACTGGGGGAGATTTTTACCAAGCAGCTGTATAAATTGATAAAAAAAGATTATTGAGGACCTAGAGTTATTTTTATAGATAATTTTCAGGTTGGTATTTCCAGCAGCAATTCAAAAGACTATTCTCGTACTTTCTTATATGTTCAAATTCCTAAAAAAAAAAAGATCGATTAAAATATTATTTTAGGCAACCCAATCGTATTAATGATATTCTGCGCATTTCCTGTACATATCCAGGTTAATTTACATTTTGGCACTTGCACAAACGGACGTAGAAGACATGAGGGTGAATTTTAGTCCAGCAGCTGTTAAGCCACTGAAAAACTAAAATATTTGGCTCATCAAAGTTTCATACCGGGTTATAAGTACTAACTATTTCCACTATCAGATAGAGGTTATAACGGGACAAACGGAGGGGACACTAGTGACTTTCATAACTAAAGTTTTGGAGTGTTGATAAGAACTGTGCTGTGTATCGATCGTTCTCATTAAGAGTCGAGCCGCGTATCGTCGCGATAAGAGCGCGGTGTACTCTATGCGGGTGCTTTGCGCAAAACACTCGCCCACATGCTGACACTGCGTGCACTGTATGTACATATGTTTTTAGGTAGTTTGGTCAGCATTTTTGAGGTTATATTGGCAAAGAAATGAGAGGAATCCATTTTTTTGGTTTGCGAATAAAAACTGAGGGTAAAGCGTTCAGTGATAGTTTTCTAAAATTCATGGCGTGTTCGTTTCGGCAGAAACTGAACAAAGTTGTTTGGCTGGTAAAATTTCTCATGTCGCGATACTTAAAATATCAGTTAATTGGTAAAGTGGTAGAAGATCGATTGCCTGGGGTGTGAATGTAGAATTCCTATCCTTGGAGAATATTTAATGTAAAAAAGAAGGGAGATAAAAGTAATTAACGTCACAGAACGAGCATGCATATAAATTATAAAATTAAACTAAACATCCTTAATTATAGTCTTAGTTGTACTTAAATAATGTCAGTAAAGAGACTTGTAAAGATTAACATAATTAATTAAGAATATAAAAAGGAACAGAACCAGGGTTTTAGTATTTTATTTATTATATAATTTAGTGTATACAAAAGCAAACTAATAACTAAAGCGCATATGCACAATGGGCAAGTTTTCGCACTCCGCGATCTCTACTAGGCAACCTGGTATTAACTTAAATTCGATAGTTGGACGTTTCAACTTTTGCAAGGGGGTTTTTCATTTTAAAACCTATTTTGAAACATCAACGGCAACGTAAATTTATAATTTTAGCCTACGTATGAATCAGCTCGTTGGTTGAATTTATGTAATTTTTCCTTTTTTCAATGTACCTTACGGAATTTGAAAGATTCTTTCAAATTCCTTTGAAAGATACCATATTACGCTCACTCAAAAGCATAACGCACCATGTCGTACTTTTTTATGGCTTAGGTTTAACTTCTATTTTCTGATGGAGTTTTGAAAAGGATTTCTTTGTCTCGGGTAAATGAAGTTTGGATATGGCACCGGATATAAAAAATACCGGACCGTAAAAAATATTCCAAATTTTCAGTTGACTATTTATCGAGAGTTTACAATCAGTCAAGACATGTTATATTCTTACGGAGTTTGCTATTGTCCGGTGGCAGCTACTACTAGTTATAAACGAAACGATTGAAAGAATATTTCGCTTAGTTTGTTGGGGTCCAATAAACATTACGTTTACATTTAAAGGACATTGTAAGTATGTAAATATATATAACTCAAAAGGGACTGACTGACTGACATAAAGATCTATCAACGCACAGCCCAAACCACTGAACGGTTCGGGCTGAAATTTGGCATGCAGGTAGTTTTTATGACGTAGGCATACGCTAAGAAAGGATTTTTGAAAATTCGTCCCCTAAGGGGTTGAAAAAGGGGTTAACATTTTGTATGGAACTCCACGCGGACAAATTCGCGGACATAAACTAGTGTTCCCATACAATTTTTGTTGTGTCAAAATTATTATTCAAATCTACCAAAATAAACAAAAATAAAAACCATTTGTCTGTGTGTCGGATTTTCTGTCTATTATGTCACTATATTCTTTCTTTATTACGGCTAATATCCGAAATAGCCCTATCGATTTTGATAGATCGTTAACTGACCGATAGCTGATGTTTAGAATAAAAATGACTTTGGTAACCTTTATTTAATTAATTAGGGTTTTAGAGGGGCCGTTGGTCCTGGCTGTCATTTGTAGATCTTTGGCAGTCGTTACGGATTGTCAAAAGCCAGAAAATCTGACACCAGTCTTGCCAAGAAGTACCGTGTTCCCTAGTTATTGGGTTGTGGAGGTCTGGTAGGCAGCCGCTCCATGTTAAATACTGGTATTCAGCTGAATCCGGTATGACTGGAAGCCGACCCCAATATAGTTAAGAAAAGGCTAGGCAGATGATGAATGAGGGTTTTGCACAAACAAATTGAAAATACATGGAATGTCATTTCTACCGTTTTTACGAATTAGATACGAAGAAAGTCATTATGCAGGTCAAACAAAAAGATTCAAAGGTAAAAGACACAGACATATTAAATATGGGTAAAATTAAAAGTTATGAACGAGGGGGTTAAGAAGAAATTTTGAAAAAAGTCGCACCTTTCCGTGTTTCTACATTGAATATTTTTGAATCAAAATTAAAGAGAAATGTTAGGATAAAGACTTAGAACGCAAAAAAGCAGATTTTGAAGTTTTTGTCTGTCGGTCTATCTATTTGTCTGTATATTTCCTTTATTTTTAATCTAGTTTTTTTTTTTTAAATATTAAGTGATATTCCGAGTTTTATTTAGCGTTTCATCATTTGCCTAGCCTTTTCCCAACTATATTGGGGTCGGCTCCCAGTCAGCTGAATACCAGTATAGTTTTATTTAGCGTTTATTTAATTAAAATCCGCGCACAAAATGAATAGACATTGAATTTCTAAGTTTAGTAAGAAACCTTATAGAGTGCTAAGCGACGCGTTGACTGAGTCCTGCACGCATCACGTTAAAAGTACAAAACCAATATAGATTTGTTTTATACCTACACAAAAAAATTGCGTACATCTGAGCACAACTAATTTTTTTTTATCGTCACAATCGATTCGGTTCGCTCTCTAGAAAGAATGAATCTGTTCAATAAGAAATTACATTTTATTACGAGTTGCAGTGAGAAAAAATAAAATGTATGAAACAAAACCTACAATTATTGTAAAAAAAATTAAAAGTAGGAAACACGTAATCGTAATCAGCCTTTTAACGTTCCCACTGCTGGGACACAGGCCTCCTCTCTCTAGGAGAGGGAACGGGCCGTAATCCACCACGCGGGCCCAGTGCGGGTTGGTGAATGTCACATGTCTTCGAATTTTTGGTTCTAAGACATGCCGGTTTCCTCACGATGTTTTCCTTCACCGTTTTGAGAGCAGTGGTGATGAAATTGATTACATAAAGTAATGCGCCTGTCTGGGTTTGAACCCGCGACCTACAATTCGTAAGTCGGGGCCGTTACCACTCGGCCACCACTGCTCTCCACAGCAATTTTGATACCTATTAAAAGACGGAATAGATTCAAACCCATACAGACGACGCCGCGAGCGTTTTTTTTTTTTGTAATAATCCATAGTAGTTTTTGTTTTCATCACGAAGCTAAACCGTTTTGAGTTAATTAGATTGCTTTATAATATCTATCTAGTATATTTTATAGTTAAGTGTCAAGAGAGATTAAACAAATAAGAATTTTGTGACGCCCAAATGGGACTTAGGTATGTCCCATCTGGGCGCCATTATAAATTTAGTGACACCCAGGTGAGAGATTCGTAGTGTGAAAAAATCGATAAGCACAAACATATCTGGTAATATTACAATTTAAATATCTATAAGAAATCAAAATCTTTATTTCGATCTAATACTTCAACACATTGATATCGTTACGTAGATACATACATCTATAATTATTATGTCTAAATAGTGGCGTCGCTTAGGTTGGCTTTGGAATTTAATTCGAGAAGTTACAATAGGTTAGTAGTCGACCCTTTCGCTACAGTGGCACTTCAAAGAGCCTCGCAGTCTGATATTTAATATTTATTGGGTTGGAACCCAAAAGAGTAGAATTCAAGTTATCTTCATTCATGCCTTTTAGAGTAAAAATATTTACATGATACTCAATATTTTTAGGTCAGATATACAAAAACTTATGGACCCTTATTTCTGTAATCACAACATTTCACAGCCAAATATGTATGAGTAGTGGTAATTTTGTAGTTTTTGGAAATTACGTAAGTAGTCCAAGTCGCAAACACAAAAACGATGTTTTTAATTTCTTTAAAAAGTATAAGTATTCTCTTCAAATTATTTAAAATGAAACTTTCTGAAAAGAAAATAACATGTTAATCTATTGTTCAGCAATATTTGAGCGCATAAAACGCTATAGAATGCTTATCACTCCAAGTCATAAAATAAACTAAGGATCAAGGGTGTGTTGATATAGACTCTATAACTTCTAGTAATGTTTCGTAAAACATGACGAAAGATTTTTGCAAGTTCATTGATTTTTACACCACCACCATACTTGCTCAGTATTCATCATCGCCAAAAATGGCTCCAACGTTTCTTGGAAGCTAATTATACTTCTGCTTAACTCGCCAGACTCATTACATCTGCGCGTTCTATCCACAAAGACATAGTCGAGTACTTTACAGAAGTCCACACGTTTAATTATTTGCCACCAAAACTCGAGTTAGTGGTTTAATTCTCACAAACACACATATCGAAGTACCACAAAGACAATTTAAAAGTCAGGCAAACAGGAGGCAGAGCTCATTTAAAAGCAAGTTACAGAGGATATTGGATTTCTAACTCTGACGGTACCTATGAATTCCATACGGCCAATTTAGTATTAAACCTTGTCCGCGGCGAACCGTGCAGAGCAGTATTAAAATTTGAAGCGTTCAAACTTGCATCCTTTTAGTGTTCATTACGTCGGAAAGTTGGCGAAAATTCATACAAGTCTAAGTTCTAATGAACACCGGTCGGCGAAGTTGGACGGTTGTAGCGATCGCTCATAACAACTCACACGCGCGCCTTTTTGTCGGCGCCGCAGAATGCCTTTGTTACTGATATTCAAGTAATTAACGCTCGCATGCAGCCACGAGACATCGATTTTTCACGTTTGATGTACCTATATCGCATGACAATTTAAAGTTCAATTAGACTTAAAACTTTAGCGCCGAAGTTGAATGGGTTGAAGTAGGATGTAGCGTTGCTCTAAAACGCCTGGCACCCGGGGGATATCAACAACTTGCCAACTCGGAACTGCTCCAAACTAATTTCCCTCAAAATTTCAAACGTACGAGTATATCGTATTCGTTAAACACCGCGTTTAATAAAACTTTAGCAAAGGGGATTTTGGAGAGTTATCTGCCCTGCTTTGAGATCTGCTTACTTATTTTTTAGTTTAAAACTCGGATAATAGAATAAAATATGAGCTTGAGCTACCATTACCTACCTATTGGTGCAGGTAGAACACAGAACAATATCATAACTCTACTAAACGACGTTAATTAAATCTAAACCATCCAGCGCAACTCCTAGACATAAAGTTACTTATAAAAATATCGCGAGAAGCAAATCCCCAAATGTACTACAATTGCTACAATATTCTTGCCTGTCCTGGGATTTCGTACAACTTGTTATAAATTGGCACAAAATCCCAGAGACACAAGACAATAAGAAACGCCGAGGTTTGCGGGGGAGCATTAGCCCTGTTGTTATTTTAAGTGGATTAAGGCCAGCGCATTTCAGATCTGGTTAAGCTGGAATCCAACATTAAGTCTGACGGAAAGCTTACAACCCACGGTTGCACTTTGTGCCCGCTGCTCACGAATCCTGCTTTTACTCGTGTTTTTAGCTACCTTTAATGAATGGAGTAACTAATGTTTTCGACTGTTATTGTCCTTATAATTCGTAGTTAAGGTCCTCTTAAATTTCATGGAGCCGTAAAGTTGGTTATCGATTTGTTTCAACTCAACCTCTTACTGTACCGACAAACAAATCATTACTCTTGTAGAGGTGTTACTGTGCTATGTGGCTGTTGTTTCTTAAAGACTCATTCCGTGCAACTGCATCAACTCACACAATTATATCTTCAAGTAGGTTCAAGTTGCGCTAGTGCATGTATTGCCTTCAGGTGAGGACAGAAACTGACTCTCAATCAAAATGTTTTATAAAGAGTAGGCTTTCATTTTAAATAATCCTTATCGATTAATTGATCAAGAGGTCAACATTTTTGAAAATCGAGTTGATTTAAAAAGATAAATAAATAATTTTCTTTCTTCAGAAGTTAACGCACCTTTTTTTCTGTATGGGAAATCATCAAATGAGATGTCCCGTTTTGGGAAGAGAGTGTCACACACTTACAGACTAAAACCCATCCGTGATCCTTCTAGTGCCCTTTGCGTTCCAGAGCTGCGGTGACTCTTTCGAATAAATTTCGCAACCCTAGCAGGCACTGACCCTATAGGGCCACGTCTTCCGTCTGTTGCGGCGGCTGGAGCATGAGGTTTCCCTCTCCCGCACGCGGTCCGCCTCCTCCTTCGCTAGCATTACTAATTATTAAATATTTTCAATGATGTTGATGAATGAAAATAAAAGCACGAGAAAAGTTACAATGACTTAAAATTGCAAAGTAATATTTTTCTATCAATATCCGATCATACCGTTTCAGTTTAGAACAATATATGTACGTACATCGGACTTTTCGATAAAGTACCTACGCAACATTATTAGAACGTTCGTACTCGTTTCTAGCCGATTAATTCATCAAGACGTGTCGAAGTGCGACCCCGCCCGACAAACAGGGGTGTGGGCATTGGGAACTCATTAGATAAATGAAAGAGTTCAGGCAATGATCGGTCGGTACGGCCCGCGATGATTGATCGACTTCACAAGTAGGGGTGAGGAGTGTGCCCCAAGTTCTTGCTGCTTCGAAGAAATACCGGGAGCCAGAAGTGTCGAATTACCCATTTATTCACTTACGTGGAGAGCGATGTTTGAGTTGTGACGCGATATGTCGGCATCGCCTACTTGCTGAGAGCAATAAATTAGACGGCGTGTTGTCTGTCGGTTTCGGGTTGCTGGCAATTTGATTGTCGCCGGGTTTTTGTTTTTAGGTGGAGCTTTTATAATGCCTTATTCTTTAGATATTTTAAAGCTGTAATATAATACACGGTGTAACTATTTCTTTTACCTTTAATAAATTATACGGACTTTTTACCACTTATACATATTCGAACATTCAATGTGATTCGGGAACAGACAATCAATACATCTTCTCTGCTCTGCTCTCATACGTAACCTTGCATAGAGGTCGTAAAAACTTAGAGTTATGATGGTGAAAATTAACACTGGTCTCTTTTTACAGGCCAGCTATTGGTTACCGTTCCAACTTGGTTAGAGTGCATGATTAGGAACTGCTTGATCATGACCAGGTCACTGTTTACTGTCTACTCCTCCGGTGTCCATTGGATGCATTTTTTCTTTTGCTTGCACTGTTATTTTCTGACTAATTTCGTGTCGGGATCCAAGAATCGTATCACCGCTTTTAATTCCGGGTTTCAGGAGTGGCAGTTGAAAATGTTGGAGTTTTACTGCCACTTTAACTTGATGAACCCGAAAGCCTGTAAGCTTTTTTAGTTCAGGATTTTAATAACCTTAAGAATACATCGTTCCTGATGTTACCCTTCAAAGTAATGATTTAAGAACTTTGACAGACTTACTGAAGCTTATAAATGTATGTAGTTCCGTAAATGATTACCCATAATCTTTGTCTTCTTTATTTTTGATTCGATTCCATTGACTGCTCGAATTTTGTCCGACCAGTTAGTGGCCACTTGAACCGCTCTGTCATTAGTCGCGTTCAGCTCCTGGAAGGTGCAGCTGGTTGTTTTGTTTGGTGAATGGTCACAGGCATTGGCAGATAATCTAGATCATGCAATTTTAAAGACGTACAAATTCAGATTTTAATGATTAACTGTTGGACAGTTTAGTGACTTGTTCAGCAGATTACATAGGAGACTTTAACATCTCTGCCTAACCTAAGCTTTTCCCAACTATATTGGAGTCGGCTCCCAGTCAAACCAGATTCAGCTGAATACCAGTGTAAGAAAACTCTTTAGCAATCTGCCAAATATTATGAGTGTGGTCAAAACTGCATTCGTTTTCGCGTTTTGAGTTAAAGAAATACTCGTGTTAGTGGTAGGTTAACCGTAGGTACAGGATGTGTCACCGGTTGTTATCAATAAATCGATATAATTTGGCACCCACACAAACTGTGTCATTGCGTAATACAAAATGTGTTCACCGGTACAACTTAATTACGAATACCTTTTTCCTAGCTACTTATACATATTATGTTCTTAGATTATTATGTATTCTATACCTATATATGCAAATGGCAGAGATTTCTTTGCACTGCATCTTCCACTTCTGATGAAGTGGAAAATCATCATCACCATCATTCTTTGTCCTCATTCCAATTTTTTGGGCCAAATTATCATGTCTTCTGTCTTCAATTCTTCTCCGTTAGTCTTCATCACAGATCCTACTACCACGAGGTTAAGTTATGACTTCAGTGCTAAAAAGAAATGTAGCTTTACACCACGAATAGTGCTATCCCTTTCTCACAACGGAGTCTCATGAGGCCGTAGTCCGTGGTGTCACCTTTATTCATTAAATGATTCTATTAAACTACTTAACAAACTAGGGCTTTGGAATCGACTATGATAGTTAATATATTAGTGCAACATTTTTATAAAATTACTACCATTATTCGGTAACCACAACTAGACCAATTGATAAAAAAAAATATTATAGGGGAAAATATATTTTTAACGAACGATCGACCGACCACGCCCACTGATTTTCTATTGAGCTATTTCAAGTTTATAAATACAGATATATTTGGAACTAGCTTTTACCTGCGACTTTGTACTTAGAATCTAGAATTTGTAAATGGTGAAATGTAGCCTATATTTCAAGTTAAGCATCTAGCTGTAGAGCGGTGAACATTGCGTTCAAATCCATGCAGTAGTTTTTGCGTGATGCGCGTACAAACATACAAACAGATAGACAGAAAATTAATCTAAACACTGTTATTTTATCTTTTGTTGCTCTATTAAAGACACTTCTTATATATATAGTTTTTTTCAATATGTTCAATGTATAGACATCGGCCTGCTACAATTTTATTATATATATGTACCGAGATAGGTTCTAAATGTAATATAAATTTTAGAATAGGTCCGTGAGAGGTTCTATTCTTGACATTGATGAGAATGATGTCAATAAAATTGAATTATTGATGGTTGTATGATTTTTGCGAGGATATTCTTTTTAATATTCTTGAAAGGTTTCACTTTTTTCACAATATCTACGACTAACTTACGAGAAAGGCGGTTCAATTTGAAGTAGTAAATATTTGTGTGTATTCATAGCAATAGCAGAAGTCCCATAAAATAAACTAGCTCTACTCGAATAAACACACACACACACTACAAACATCTAAACACAATATAGGAATCTAAGTAGCTCTCTACTTACAAAACGTACCCAACCCAATTACTTACAATAAAAATAATAATAAAGTACCTCCCAGTAAACTAAAGCCTCTTAAACATGAAGAATGTTCCTCCAATAAGGCTTGTACCTCGGTCATTCATTTTTTCGAGTGGGGTAAACTATGCCTGGGCCCTCTTCACTATATAACGTGAACTACTCGAAAACAAAGTCAACAGCTTTGAGATCGGTTTCCTCATGTATCCTCACATTGTGCAATATTTTTGGGACCCTCCGTTCTTCCGTAAAGGTTGGGTAGTATACGTTGCAGGCGTTTTTATTTTTATCATTTTTTTTTTGCCTCTGTTTCGAGTCCGCTCGGTGGAGTATGAATAGGGTCACGAAATGTCATTACAATTGTATAGTGACGAGATCTGTTGCTCTATCTAAATGGGATAGTTATTAAACGATTGTAACCATGGCCAAATATTGACAGATTTTGAGGCCAAAGTTGATTAATAGTCTTTAAATACTCATTTCTGACTAGCTGCTGCCCGAGACTTCGTCCCCGTGGAATCCCCGATTTTAAAACATTCTTTATCGCTGCTCCGCTCCTATTGGCTTAAGCGTGATGATATATAGCCTAAAGCCTTCCTCGATAAATGGTCTATTCAACCCAAAAATAATTTTTCAATTCGAACCAGTACTTCCTGAGATTAGCGCGTTCAAACAAACAAACAAACTAACTCTTCAGCTTTATAATATTATATATTTCTGATAGAAGCCATTAATTATAAGCTAAGCTAAAAATAGGCTAGTAGCCATAAAAAGAAAGAGGTCTCTCACGACTTTCGAATTCCTATTACAAAATTAGGTACTACGTCATTGCATCCGTTCCAAATTCGTCTGCGCACAGTTCCCCAACAATTTGGCTGTAGGCAATACAAAGCCAAGGACACGCCGTATCGGGGAGGATGGAAATGGAGTCCAGGCGAACGGAAATAGTCCGCCAGTGGGAACTCGAGGGGCCAACAGACAACCGGCGCCGAGCAAATATCGTGCTATTCATGTTAAATCTTACATTTGTGAACTAGGCTTTATTTCCTTGCACACTGGATTGTGTCAGTATGTAGATTGATTGTAAGTGTGCGGGGCTAGTCAACGGATTCCATTGAATCATCTTGTGGGTAAAGTCTTTTATGCCCCTCGTCGTAATAATATTTGTCTAAACTATGAAATCGGGTATCTTACCTACCCGATTCGTAGTTTAGACAAATAATATATAGGAACTGTGAAAAACGGATATCATAACACACACTAACTTAAGTACCCGTTGGTCTATCATTGAACATCACAAACTGCACTGTTAGAATCACACACACACACACACACACACACACACACACACACACACACACATTTCTTTCTTCTTTTAATACGATATCATTTACAAAACAAGTTAAAATTATGTGACTTTTCAAACTTTAAGATTAATAATGTGTACATTTTGGATTGCAATAAACGATCTTGTATCTTGACATTAAGAGTTTTGCAAAGATCAATCGCAGAAACACCACTACAAAGGCTATCTCCACCAAAATAAAATACCCAGCATAGCAATAAAGCTCACAATCTGCATTCACAGCTTGTTTAAAAAGCGTGAAATAATTCAGAAGCGAGATATTCTCGTTAAAATGCAGCTTGAATTTACTAACCGCGGAGTTCACTTTATCACCTGAGCTGTTCACGCTTTATAGCAGAGATCCGCGGTCTCATAAACTTGTACATAAACGCGCACTTTCGCTGACATGGAAAATAGTTTACAGGCCGTCTGCACCTTACAGACTGTTTATCTACTTTACGGCCTGCTATAGTCCTCTAATCTTAAGAATAAAACTTTATTCGCCATTTTTAGGGGACGGTTTATGGCAACACTTTGTAGACGGAATTAAAGATTAAATGGTTAATGAGTTGTTTGTACGCGTTTGAAAGTTTTTAACAGGTTTTTTTCGGTTTGGTAGTTAACTTGATTTTTATTTGGTCAGTCACCGGTCTTGATAATTAAAAGGAATACTTAAACAGCGTAAAGTTATATGTATAAAGAATACTAGAAACGCGTTTCGCAAGATTTAAACCACGTGATAAGTGATTAACTATTGGATTACTTTAATAATATCATCATTCACCAAAGTACCCTAAACATCGTAATACAAAATACAATCTGTGCAACCCCTCTGTCTTATTCCCCAATATTTCAAAACAAAACCTATCTCTAACCTACTCATATGACTTTATCATGAAACCACCTAATTTAAAGATATTGCAGCTACAAGTACATTCCACGAAAGAACTCAACGATCGCAGTTTCTAAGTAACTCAACCTGAACGAGTCGCGGTTGCGGACGCTCAGAACAATAGACAATCGAGAACGCGACGTTCCAATGTCAGCTTAACGATTCCTCGCTCGACTCTTTCCCATTAAAACTTCTAAAGCAGTAACAAATAGGAAATGAAAATCTCGTTACGCTCGCTCATTTCTCGCTCATCTTCTTATGTAGCGTCACCCCAATCTCCCGATAGAAGCAATATCAGATCGTTTACGTTCCCCTGTCGGAAAACTCTTATTGTACAATAAAAATGTTATGAGGTAACTCTATTCAATGAACTCTTCTGTTATTGAAATCGACCGCGTTTCGCTAAAATAGCCTTTCTTATGAAGCGAGGATAATAAACAATGGTTTTGTCTGAACTGGTACCCTTTTGTTGGAGACTGTACCATACGCATCGGTCTGATTGCTTTTTTTGAAAATCGGTCATATTGTGGCTGTATTTTTGTGTTCTTATAAATTAACTGAATTTTATGTCTGGTTCTTAAAAGATCTTTTAATTTTGTAGCACATTTTGTCTTTTCTTTTTTAGTTAGTTACCTTTTAATGCTAGAATTTGATATATACTAAGTACCATCATCGAATTTATTCGTTAGAAAAGTCTAGAGTTATGGGTTATTATTTCTTGCGTTTACGTTCAATGTTACATCAACGCTCATATTTTACAAAATGTCCATCAATACCTGAACAGCAATAAGCTAAAACCTAAAAGCGCCGAACATACATACATATATCGTCAAGTATCGATGCAATTCCCGAAAGGATGCGTGAGTCTATTTCCCGGCTGTGGGCGAAGTCAATATGTCGTCGGAGATGAGTTATTTTTCCATAATTCTGACTTGTCGGCTCCGACGGTCGGGCGCCGCAGACCCGAGAATTCCCAAATAAATAATAAATACGTCAACCCGCATAAGCAGACATGTGCCTCACAGAGCAATGCAAACTCCGCCATATTTGTTTTTCGAATTTAATATGCACTGGCTTAGAACAAGTTGCCTCTAAAGTTACTTTAGGAGAAGCTTTTCCACATACGTTTATTTTATACTAAAATAGGATTTAATGTCAAGTAAACTGGATTAAAATATGTGATTAGTTTGAACAAAGTGCAAATGCGCATCATGTTAATACCCTCTGGAATTGCAGTCGTCGGCGATACATAACTAATTTAATCGTTTTAAGTGCTGTCAACGTTGGCAAAATGGTTGTGTATAAGTCACTTTAAACGGGAATGAAAATAAAAGTTAAACGGTATAATAGAATTTAAAAAAAATATCAAATAATATTGGGCATTAGTTCTGGACTTTGAAAAAGAAAATACAAAAGGTGAAATGGAATAAGAATATCTTCAAGCAATATTGGGTATCAGTTCTGATCGTGACCTGCTCTATGCAACTGTTGTTTATGCGAGCTCAAGGGATGCGGCACCACGGAATAACTTCCTCCGAACTAGTTGCACCCTCCCCGTCTCTGCGGCCTACTGGGACTTATGCTCCGCTCAAAAACTTTCACATTTTAAGACATTATTTAGTTTCCGTGCGGCACCCTAAGGACTTGGCTGGTAAATGATTAAATTTACCAAACTTCAACGTTTAATATTAAAGTGCTTGACTTGACTTCTGTTGGATTCAATTTTATTGAAAGTTTTGTTTTTGATTTTTCTTTACAGTTTTAGCCGAATTTATTTCTACAAAGTTCACCACTTCATATTTATCGAAGGTTGATGCGCCAAAGTGGTATAATTAATGTAGATGTATTTTGCACAGAATTTCCCGATAGTCAAACAGGTACGTTCGGCTCACTGAAGCGGAAAAAGCACTTTTAATTTTAACAAAATTACTGAACTCGCTGTAACATAATAATTTGTCTACCAACATCGCTTCAATATTTTACACTATGGTTTAAAAATCATTAAGGTCATCGTTAATTTTATAGAGGCAAGAGCCACTATAGAGTTTTCACTGCCTACAAATTTGTAATCCCACAACAAAGGAGTATTTTTGCCAATACCTATGTAGATATATCTAGTCAATAGATGGCGCTGCATGCCGCTGGTCCAGCGTTCACGTGGTCGAGCCAAAGCCCCATTGTGCCACTAAGCTGCTATATCCGGGCTAATGGGCACTGCCCTTTGTGATTCGGTTTTCATTTCTATTGCAGCATCCGACGCACATGCTGCGCTAAATAATACAAACCGGTTCTTGTTGGCGTGTTTTGATTATAAGTGTGACTGGTTGCAGTAATGAGGAGTTATTGTGATCTGGTTTTGCTGTACTTAATGAGTATTGGGAGCGATTGAGAAAATTACATTAATAGTCAAGTAGATTAGTGGAAGAACTTAAATATAATAGGATTTGCGTTTGTCGGAATACCGCTTTAAAGATACGTGTGGACATTGATAAAAACAACCACAATACGATAAAACCAAGATAAGTAAATAAGTACAAGCGCGTCCACTAATGACCTGAGATCTGACCTACATAGCACAAAGAGCAATTTCTCTCAGTCGAGTCTCACGGCGATGTACAAATTACAGCGTCCCATTTGGCTGTAATTCGGGTTTTGTCCGACTACCCTCATAGGCGCACACTACAATTTACACCGGACGCGGCCAGTCGTGAACGAGCTGTCGTCCCGGCAACACGTGTATTTTACTGCAGCCTGCGTTTTATATATATGGCATTATTTAGCCTAGTTGCCGGTTAACAGATAGTTGGACGTTTGCTGCATGCTTACGTGGAAATGAGCCTTGAATTCATGGAACATGTTTGGTGAAAAATACTAACTGTATTTTTAACATCATGCTTATTTGCAATCAAGTCAAAATATTATTCATATCGACTCAATGTATGAGAAACATTAACACATTAACCGTGGTTAATAAAGCTTCAGCCAAACCGAAACTTTTGAACAAAATTAATAATCTTTCCAAAATCTGCAGCGATAATTAGGTAACATTTTAATAACACCAAAGTCTCAACATTAAACAATAAACAAATGAGGGTTGTTCTTGTTTCTTAACAAGGGAGATTTCATTTTTATGAAGCGACGTCTATCTGACGGCATCTGAGCGACGAGGCGAGCGAATTAAAGATTGTCAACAGATTTATTACTCGGTCCGGTGAACTCCCCCCAACAGGGAGATAATATTACTTACCTATTTATTCTGAGAGCACGGTTCTAGGCGGTTTTGTTATATTTTTGGGGATCTTCTAATTAAGTAAGAAGGTTTAATACACTTTTAGGGACTTCATAGTCTTACATCCTGATGTTTTGAGACATAAAGTTTCAGACATGTGTGCGCTTGGTTTGAAAGCATGTGGCCGGCGCTTTTTTTTTTTCAAAAAGGCCCCCTTTAAATTAGCATGAAAATGAAGTTCACAATTGCTTACCTAAACCCACAAGGAAGGTATTTTTAACAAATGAATTCATAACTCCATCCGTGTAACCTAAATCCCTGCTAAATTTAATCTCATCGATTTCCGCGAGTACAACATAGAGTAACTTCACCTCACGAATCAGCAGACACTCAAAAATTAACACGGCAGAGTAAGTCAACTAGAAACAGTATGTTTGTTGGTCGTGTGCGCCACTAATAGGGTATTATGAACTTCGGCTAAGAACTCAAGGGCTCGAGGGTGCTAGAGGGAAGTCAGAAGGGGTGGGGGACGGGTACGGGAGGTATTTGAGGTATCTCCTTCGCAGTAGGCAACGGGGGCGAGATTACAGATGGCAAGATAAGCCTCGAATTAGATACAACGAATTTTGTATGATGTTGTAAAGGCATTAACCGTCTTGCGTATCCTTGCTTTGAGAATAAAATATCAGGTTTATTTTACAAAAACCTTTTAAGCGGGCATTATGGTATTAATGCATCTATATTCGGTTATGCTGTAGTTAAAATTACGTTTAACTAATAATTACATGAAAATATACGTCGTTGAATTTTGGTGGAACGTTTTTCTGATAAAGTTGCCGGAATGGGAACATTGCCTTGGGGGAAATGAGCTTGAAAATGGAAAAACGTGTTCTCTTTTTGTACATCTGATGTTAAGAGCCCTATTAAGATTTTCTGATGATTTTGGTAATACAATTGAAATAATAGGAATATGCGAAAATGGGCGAAATTTTGAAACATCATGTGATTCATCCTCAGTGCAAAGTTACAGCTACAAGTACGTTTGTAACCTACCATCCGTTGTTTTTGAATGTCTATACTTAATCATGAGTTGTCCAAGGTAAAACTAAAAAAAAAAACGTCGAAATCCAAAGATTACTACAGCTTTCCAATTTTTTTCACACCCCTCCTCAGTAAATACGCCAAAGAATTCCAATTCCAAAAAAAGACAAGATTACAAAGCGCTTTCACGAAATACGCATTCACAATAAGTCACTTAACATTTAATTAGGCAAGCTAAAAGTGCCGCGGCGCGCAAACAACTGAATTATAAAGGTAGAATGGATACCTACGTAGAAGAGAGCACCGGAGGCTTAAAGGGAGCGTCTTGCCGGAGCTTGGAGGCTGCATCCAAACACAAAAACACCCCGGAGCGGTTCTTAAATCTCAATTAAGGTTAAAACCGTGTCTTGCGCGCACGTACACAGAATTAAATTAATGGCCCCACATATTGCAGTGCGGTGTTCCCGATTAATTGCGTATTTTTTTCGGTCTTATTTTGTTTTCAGGTTAAATGTTTTATTAGAGACTCGTTTATTTAGAGGTGCGTGGGTAGGACTCGCCTTTGTATTAATTATTGGGCTTAATGGCTTTGCTATGTGTTTTTTTTTGGGATTTTAAAGAATTTAGTCACTTCAGAAACTAACACCCGGTTTTTAAATTGGGACTTTGAAGTTAAGACTTAAACTTATCAGATTCTAATGTTTTAGCTTAATAGGTTCTCAAGTTAGAGTTTTACAAGTTCTCAAAATCAAAAATTAAATTCAGGAACCATGGTTTTTTTTAAAGTATTGGTAACGCAGTAATGTGTAGCTTCATGAGACACATTGAAGATGTAGGTTCTCTAGGTACTTATCGAGGCAGACAAGTAGCTAACATGCACGGTGGAGGCGACGACGCGGAGCCACGCTAAATCAAGTTGCCAACTCCGACGCTGACATTATACGAAAATGACTTTATAACGCAATATTGTGTAACAACAAGCTCGTAAACTTATTAAACTATTTACCTACTGAACAAGTTTCGCGTTCCGTGCGGATGCCTGAAGCTGTTCCCTGAGTTAAAACACGCCATAATCTGTATGCTGTGCGTCGTATTTTCGGCCCTTGAAGTAAACCCCACGTAAGAATCAAAGCGTAAGGCGAAATAATGACGCGTCGAGATATGGCAGGCAAAGACGTGAGTATACTACAACGTTGTCTAAAAATATGTTTTTCGTAGTGTCAGCCTTTGTGTGTTTGTTTATGGAATCGGATCTCGGGGCTGTAAAGTTGGATCAGTGGGACAGGATCGAGATAAGTATGTCTTGCGGTTAAACTTGACGTTCTATTTCTGAAAATAGCAAATCTGATTTATCAGGGGATATCGTATTACCCAGTTACTGGGTTGTGGTTGCTAGATAAACAGTCTCTCCAAGTATAATACTGGTATTCAATTACATCCGGTCAGAGTGAAAGCGGAACCCAACAAAGGAAAAAAGTCTGGCTGATTGATTTTGCTGACATAATATGTTTGGTTCTCATGCTGTTGTTATAACTTAGATTAAAAACACTAAAAGAATAATGATTACACTACTTGCTTACATACATTTATAATTCAATATCCAGCCATCTAAGTATCAAGCAAATATACAGGCCAATAACTTGTTTTTTTATTTATGACTTGGCTAAATTTTGGGCACAATATTATCGTTTTTCCTACTTTTACACGTATACAGTGTAAATTAGTGTTTTAGGAGTGAGTAATCAGTAGATTAGGTTACATAGTAAGGTACTCATAGTACCTTACTATCCTAATTAACTATCTGATATCTCTCTCTCCACTATAATTAGTAATTGGTCATTTACTAAAAACCCTATTCGGTTACACAGTCACCTTATCCTGTAAAGACGACAAAATTAAGGTACTATCACATATCTCCTTTGATCTGAGAGTCCAGAAGTATAAGGGGACGTTCCCACTGTGTCGACTGCTGTGAGGTCTGAAGTCGTCCTATTCAAAGAAATGTGCGTAGATCACTATAAGCTATAGAAGGTATATACTGCGCAGTTGTTCCTTTTGCTTTTATTTTTTCTTTCAAACCACCAAAAAGAAGAAAGTAACATTGTCTGTGACATTAGGTGGCTTACCTCCACTGCTTCGCTCGTATGACCTATCCATAAGCAACCAAACCTTGCGTTTTTTCAGAACGACACACAGGCCTCAGCCATATTGTAACTTTCTATCAGTGGAAGAAATTGGCAATCTAATTAGTACTTTGGCCAAAGATTAAGCATTGCTCTTGGGCACATTTTATTTGATAATACATTTTTTTGTTCAGTTTGTATTAAAATATAAATAATTCCGATTTTAGGGATGTTAAATGACATTAATTACAGAGATTATTGTCTACAGTCAAACAAATAAGTCTAACTCCCAAAAATTATAATTTAGGAATTTAAATAAAATTAATGATTATATCGCGAGTATAATAAAATTGTTTTAAATAAAATTAATGATTATATCGCGAGTACAGTAAAATAAAATTGTGTCACGTTGCGTGACTTTTGCTTTTAGTCGTGGACACTTTGACTATCTAACGTCTTGATACAGTGTGAACACTGGCTTACTCGCTTACCTCAGTATCCATATACTAAGTGATTATTATTACCCGGGAATGAGATAGGTCCTAATTATGTACATAGTAGCAACTATTGGATGACTACTCAATTTGTCGCATATACCTACACACATGCTATAGTTGTTTATCCCGGTTTACATTGCGATGCGGTCATCACACATTCCTAGGCATATATTATAGTTATGTATGATAGTAGCTTCATTAGCGACGGCAATCTGTTTGTATCCTGTTTATAATGTAATATGTGGATAGTTTGATGAAATGGTCATTGATTTGTAAAGTGTAGGTATCTATTGCGGAATTTGTTCGAAAGATTCTCCGCAGAGGGCATTTGGTGGAACACGGATAGGTTGTCTGATACTACCTTCCGCTCCGCCCAGTGCGAAAGAAATCATTTGATGACGAACCTATCCTTTAAAAAACTCAGTGATAATCTAAATGGCTGTTTTAAAAATCTGTTCTCTATCTATTCCAAAGGTAAGGAATCGGTGTTATTCGGTATATTGGTTTTTGAGATTTTCTGCTATAGAAACAATCGCTCTATATTTCGAAGTTCTAAATGTATCTGATGGCTGTTATTGTGTATCCAAATTATCTATTGGTTCTCATTCATCTCGACCCTAAAGTAAAATCGAAGGGGCGAAGGAAAGACCGACGCACACACAGAAGCCAGTCATGACATCATGAAAACTGGCACAAGAGTGATCCTATAAGGGTTTCATTTTTTTAATTAAAACGTACGGATCCCTCAAATTGCAGTAACCTATTTAGTATTTGTTAAACAAAAACAAAAAATTAAAACATCCCCAACAAACTTAATGAAATAAAACTGACGATAGCGGTAGTCGCACAAGTGATTGTGATCACATTACCGCACTAGTGTCATAAGGAACGAGGGGACAACTCTATTATTTTTAACGAGCAAATAAATATTCGGCATTCGTTTACATTTTCATAACGAATGGGCGCATTTTAAAAGCCTTATTACTGGGTGTCACACCTTGACGTACGACGCACGGTCTCTCGATAACAACTTATCGATTTTTCAGTTTTTCGGGGAATTAATAGCCTCAGCCATGTCGTCAAGTGTAAATAAGATTCAGCCGATACCTGGCTGTTAATTATATTTGAAACCTTGTGAAAATGTAGTATGTAACATTGCAAAAAATACATAACATACATACATAGGTACGAGTATGTTATACAACGTTAAATAAATTATATAGCATTTCGAATTAATCTTCATTCATTTACATTATTTACAGTAAAACAAGTGACGTCCGTTGAATAAGTATGAGTTTTCCATTAACCACGGACGAATACTCCAATAACTTGCGCCGGATCAATATGCTATTTACTTTTTTAACTACTAATTGAATTGGGCTCGTACTTATACAGTCCCGTTCAAATTAATTAACTCGTTCGATAGGGAGCCGCTGGGGCCGCATTCACTTTTATAGGTGATAAAAATCTTCTTCTCTAAATACTCCAATCTTCCGAAATAATGCTGCTTAAATTTCATTTGAGAGACATTAAAATATGTAGTGATTGTTCGAGGTTTATTAGCAGAGATTTTATTACTCGCCTCCGTCGCACATACACGGGAGAAAGCCCCGCACAGATATTGTTGCTTGTGACAATAAATAAGACGTAAAATTTTATTTTACAACAGTAAACGAAAGAAGCTAACGAAATTACATTCAATTACGGCAGTGTGCCCGCGGCATTCCTCCGTCGCAATAAAGGCCGCAAAGTAACGTTCCTCGCGTAAATTTTTCGGACATAAAACTCTGTAAAAGTGAAGTTAGTGAGATGTAGAGCGACAATAAATGTTTATAGAGGTTGGAGCGACCGCGCGGTGGCGTGTCTGTACAGCCGTGCCGCGCCGCGCCGCGACGCGTCTTGCCGAGTCACCGCGACTTTCCACGCCCCACTCAATTAAGTTTCGGCAGAAGAAAAATAAAAATTCACCGTACCAAAGGTTCTTCATTCGCAGAGCAAACACGAATGAGGCAAATTAAGTGGGCAAAATAACGTGCCCTTAAATTAGGTCACGCAACCAAAGTGAGACTTGGAGGACCCTTGCATCTCGTTACAGAGATGAAGTATCGCCGCACCGCACCGCACCGCGCCGCCACGCGGTTAATGTAATCAAATTTTTAATTTTTAACTTTTTTCGTTTCTTTGATATTCCCGGAAAGCTTTCCTTTGTGCGTAATTCGGTTAAACGCAGAAATGTGAAGCTTTTAGTTAGTTTGCAATTTTCTTCTTTATTTATTTTTACAGTTTTCTGGTCGGACGAACGCTTAATTGTCAGTGCGCCGTGCACGAGATATAATAACAGGAATGGAAAATTGGATTTTTCTAACAAAATATTCGTCATTTAAAGAAGTTCTGGTAAATGAAATTGATGGATATCGAATTGATTCTTTAAGTTTTAAGCCTATGTAATTAGTGTACATAGTACTTGATATTGTTGGATATGGATTCATTTGATAACACCTACATTATTTTAAAAGACTGCCTAATCTAAATACCTTTGTAAAAAATATGGGCGTCAATTTATAAAAAGGTTTGTAAATAGTTTTCCTTTCAATAAAACGATATGGCTTCAGAGTAACACTCGTAGTGTTTTAGTTAAAGCACTTTTATGGGAGTCGGTTCAGTTAGGGGGTCGGTATCCCACCATTCACTGTGGACCGCTATTCCTTTTAAACGTGTTACTGTTTTATGTGCCGACTTACACCATCGAGACTACTCTGTTATCTTGGGCTTTTATCAGTACGTTTTTTGATGTACAGGATGTGTCGTTAAAATATTATACCTACCTTCGTTGAAATAAAGATATTATTACTATTATTCTCCAGTGTGGTTACCGCTATCTTCTTCATGTCGTCTTCTCGTCACGTGTATGGACTACTGGTGCGTCTTACCTTGTGGGCCATTCCTCGAGATTACGGTGAATGTCAGCAGGCTTCTATCTTTAATATTTGTTTTTGACCATAGTTCAGTGCATCTATCTATAGATGTTGTAACAATTCGTATTTTTGTATGGCCACATGATTCTCAGACTTATTTGAAAAAGATTCCTAAGGACATGTATTTAAAATGCACGCTTTGCCTTTGCCTGCCTATCTTGACAACGTGATACTTACTGTAGGACTCTATCCTTATGCCCGACATACTTTTTCTTGAGGTCCGATTGTAAAGAAAGTTTGTCAAAACCCATATTTATTCTTTAGGTTTTCTGATTAGTGAAAAAACAGACCTAAGTGTCATTAATCCATTTACGAAATGGCGATGACCCCATAGCAAAAGTTTGCCAGTTTCAATAGAAAAAACTTCAAGCCACTTTTTCAAAATGAATATGTGTACATTTAGTTGATTTATTGGAACTATTGGTGTTTCAAGTATCATCTGCCTAGCCTTTTCCCAACTATATTAGGGTCGGCTTTCAGTCATACCGGATTTAGCGGAATACTAGTATTTAACGTGGAGCGGCTGCCATCAGACCTCCACAACCCAATAACTGGCGAACACGATACTTCTTGGCAAGACTGGAGTCAGATTTTCTGGCTTCTGACAATCCGTAACGACTGATAAAAATCTACAAATGACAGCCGGGACTAACGGCTTAACATGCTTTCCGAGGAAACTCGGTATGTTAAGATGGTCACCCATCCACAGACCAACCTTGGCAAGCGTTGCTTAACCTTGAAGATCAACCTGTGCGGCTGTTGTTCTTTAGCCACGAGCTCCTCCTTATTTGTTTCAAGTATAACCCTCTTTAATGAACACCACATTCTGTATATCGGTCGATAATGACGTCATGTCGTCACCGTGTTGGGGTCGCAACGTCCTAATTAGATGACACGAATTAGGGAAACAAGATATATCTTAACCACCCTACCGTGTTATGAAGCATCTTATTTCCCATCTTTTCAGATGAGGACTGTCCTTGTACATTTTGCGAGTCTGTGTCGATGCTTTCGGAAAAGTATGAATATGTGGTTTGGTTTTTGGGATTCCGTACCCAAAGACCAACGGAACCCTATTACTAAGCTTCCGCTGTGCGACCATCTAACAGGCACAGAAAAAAAAAATAACATGTTAGTTTAAAGTCATAGACTTCTTATTGGGTTACCTGTATTCTATAGGCAACCAATTAATTATAAAATAAATAAATAAATATTTTGTTTATTTATGGCACCTAGGCTCAATTGTTAATAACATTGTTCTTAAAAACTATTGTTAGTAAACAAACACACAAAGAATATTTTACGCTAAGGGTAAAGGGTCAGTAATTTCGGAGATAAGGGGCATGGTTCATCTATTTTCTTTAATAACTTCGAAATGGAATATTTTAAATTTTATAAAAACATATTTTAAGGCCCTTCCAATGAGCCCTTTGATTTGATATATCACATGATACAATAAAAAACTTGTTATTTTTTCATATTTTCCCTTTAAAAAAACCCTTTTTCCAGATTTGTTTATTTTCGTTATATGTCCGTGTTTGGGTCACATAAGGTTATATGTGTACCTACCAAATGTCAAAAGAACGAGTCCAGCGGATACGGAGAATCGGCTGTGACAGACGGGCAGACAGACAGCCGAGTGGTTATAATTATATTTTCTCGTTGTTATTGCGTTGTCTCAGAAGCTTGATTTTTTAGATCATCAAGGGGCCACAGACTTACGTATTCGAAATTATTTTCAACATGACACCTTCACGCTTTCCTGAGAAAAACTGCCGTGACAGAACGACAGACGGATATCAAAGTGGTCTCCAATATAAACTGCAGCACATAAGATATAACTTAAGTATAGGCGTACTAAATGATTTAGGAATTCTGTATATCAGTCAACTAAAGCTGTACTACTACTATTTTAATGCGCTACCAATAAGTTTTAAAGTCTCAATTATATAGCGAAGCGATAATAAACCAATACAGACATAACGTAAGTTTCACGACTTCAACACAAACTTTCATAATTACCTACCTACGCTACAGTACAGTAAAAATAAAATCCTCAGATTAATCCGTAGACACATAACTCACGTTTATCTCCGCGCTGAAATTACCCACTAACGTAACCAATTTTCTTACCTTTGACAAAATCACGGCTCTTACCTATTACGTAACATTACCCAAAGGGCGCACGCGGCGCGAATACGGCGCCGAACACATGTTGTGCGCTATTCATACGTATTTGAGTCATATTAATGAGTGTTAGGGTGTATTTTACTTTGTGGTTTGATGCCGGCAAAAGGCGAATAGCAAGCGATGTATATGACACTCAAGGTTGGGGTAAGACATTTTTCCTGACTATCGATATTTTTGTTCGAATGTCATTTTTGTTTGAGTAGGTACCAAACCCATTATTTTTGTTTTTAAAGTATAGTTAGTTACATATACTTAATATATTTTTTATCCAATCTACTAAACATATCGATGAAATAAATATTTTTGAAAACGAAATAATATAATATAATAATAATAATAATATAATATTACATATTTTTGAATAAATATTTATGAAATATCGATATTTTTTAAATTTTGTTTTCCATCCCTAAGGTATTCCATAAGGGCGATGGTAGGCCCTATTATGGGTACTCGCGAGGAGGGCTTTGGGACCGCATGTGTTCGTGCTTGCGGTCCCCGCTCCCGAGGAACAAATTAGAAAATCTTTTGGAGAATAATTTAAGAAGTAGGCCCGCGGTAGCGAGTTAGGTTTGTGTCGACTCGGGAGTTAGAGGGCGATCAAAGCTGTGCAACTGTTCATTTAAAGTCACGCTGTATCGGGAGAAAATTAGACGGGAAACTTTTGCTGGACATTTTCACGGTTTGTCAAAGACTTTTATTGGGTTATGATAAATATTTTTTGGGGTAGATAGGAGTGAATTTTTACTCCTACTTTTTAAATGCAACTTTAAAAAAATCTATTACAGTATAGAATCCCTTGATCTGGGTAGGTACAACAGGTTTTCATTAGGTCTACTCAACATTGGAATAGGCCTTGATATTATAACCTCAAATATGTAATAATCGTCTAACATACCTATTTAATTATCCTCATTTATCGTACCTACTTATTTACATATATACATCTAAAAAATTACAATTTTAAAAACCCCCGACACAAAAACCTAAGTTCCCTTTTAAAAGTAAAAAAAAACAATATTGAAGTACCTAAGTAAGTATGCATTAGTAATTCTAAAAAAAAATACGTTGCGTTGGGGGACCGCGCTGCTTAGTTTGGTAATAGACTATATGCCTAGCCTTTTCCCAACTTTTTCAGTGCGCTTTCATTTGAGACCCCATTTGAGTACATTTGCAACATTCAGTTATTCTTGCCCGCTTTCACCCAACTTTTAAACGGCTCAACCGATTTTCATCAGACACTCGCCCGTGACTCAATTTTCATACAAAAAAAAAAAACTAAATTGAAATCGCTTCATCCGTTCAAACAGACAATCAGACAAACAGACAGACAGACACGTCAAACTTATAACACCCCTCATTTTTCGTCGAGGGTTAAAAACATGTTGAAAATCGCGCTTTTTCCTACAGCTACCGGTATAATTGACGCTTGTAATTGAGATGCCATGTTATTAAGATTTTAATGAACATGCGTACACTTTCATGTACGGGGCACGAAGTTTAAACAAAAATGATGCTGTGTACAAAATAATATAGCCTATTTGTGCAATATACATATGTACTTTTTAGTAGCAGTGAATTCCTATAGACAAAATAAATACGCTGGTATTTCAAACCAATAACCTAAACCACGAGTGGAAAATATTCGGTAAATTTAAATACAGCAACTCCATTACTCCACAATATTCGAGATTGTTTCCGCGGCCGCGTGCTGGCGGCTCCGCCCGCTCCTCATATCAGCAGCTATCCAAACATCGCCAAACTTTCCTCGTCAAACTTTATCTCAACGCGATCATATTTTCGTATTTTTCTTCACTGAGACGCGAACCGTGAATGGTTTAAATGTATTCCATAAATCAGGATATACCTACTTACAAATTTCGAACAAGACGGCCCAACAACCTAACAAAAATACTTACTTAACAATTTGTCGAGAATTCGTTGAACGATTAACAAATGTGTTCGCTGGTTGTAGGCATTGCGTCTTAGATTAATAAAGTTTGGGATTGCCACGCGTCTGCTGGAGGAGTCGCGCGGTACGATACTTGTCGTGGCCACTCTACCGCGGGGCCTCGAGCCGGTATCCTACTACAATATTGACACAAATCCCTTAACTTATAAAATCGTGCTTCCGTCCCCGATGTAGGCAATATGGGATTTCCGTCGTCATTTTGATGTGGACCCCGGGGCTGGGCCGGGGGGCCGTGTTTGCGCGGGGGACACCTGGCTACTCTCTCTGTTTGCTGATCGATATGAGCCCGCTTTTGTGGATGACACACCGCTAATGTAACACTAAAATATATTTTGACACTTTTTACCCTCTTTACTTTTAAGCACAGTTAATTTCACATCACTGTCAATGTGGTTTTACGCATGATGGTAGTCATAAGATGTCTGAAGTTTTCGAAAAAAAAATATTTCTTTTTGATAATGTATTCAAACACACAAATTTAAATAAAGAACACACTAGAACACCAAAGTCTCGTAACATTCCACTCAAGCCAAGCCGGTGCACTTGCATATTAGTAGACACTCATTGAGCCAGTTCGCCGCACACGATTTACCAATAAGTACGTATTTGCAGCAATAACCGACAAAACAAAGCATCCGGCTTGCACGCTCCTAATCCTCGATTTGGGGAGGGTCTGCGTGCAAATGGAAAAATATTTGTCTGGCAACACTCCGCACATGTACCGAGTTACCGACAGCCGATATCACGTACCGTTTTATTTTACGCTAAGACAACTACAGGTTGTCGACTTCACGTGTCGACGGGTTTATTTTTCTGCGCTGGCAACACGTTCGTTCTTTTACAACGCGGTTCGTTCAGGTAGTTTAGCGTTTAAAGGAGGTGTAATGCAATCTTTGATTTTTACGGGATGGGAATTGTAGAGGAGTCTGACTTTTATGAAGATCCTAGAAAAGAAGGATGTTATGCGGTGGGTATTCAGTTTACAGTACGACTACCAAGATTCTTCTTGAAAAAATCATATTTTTTTGGTAGGTATAGTTCTGACTCGGCTTAAAATAAACTAAAGTTCTACATCAAGGTACTTTCTATCAAGTGATATTGTGGTCTAACTAGAGGTTACAATAAAAAAGGTAATTTTAACCTACTAAATTATTGAATCATCCCCGTATATACAGACACGTCCATTACACACGAGACTTAAACAGCAAAAATCAAAACAGCCATAACCTGCAACGGAATTCAAAACTACAAGCTCTAACATTCCGTCTAAAGTTAGTTAAAACCATATTTGTAGTCAACAAACAAAATATAAGTGGTAAGCTCATGAACTCGTTCGCAGTGCAAGGTTCACTTTGCAACTTTTCAAATATCTGCTAAACGGTACACCCCAGTTGCTCTTATGAGGGGTTATGACCGGAGCGGATCATATTATCATTGGAACATCACAAGTTTGACTGCATGCGGTTGAAAAGTTATCCCGAATATTTGGATGGAATTTTCAAAAGATGGAAAGCGGAATTTTGTAATGTTTTTGAAGAGATTATTTATAATGAAGTGCTTCGATTAGAGAGCCGTTTTCAGATAGTACAAAGAATTTAAAATAATAATTAGCCTGTTCCTTTGTTTGAATTTTATAAGTAAGTTTGATGAAAAGAAAATCGGTGCATTCTTTCAAAATGTTTTACTCCTGGCATTATGATTGCCTGAGATCCAATAGATACACGAGTCGAGTAGAATCAAGCATTGCATTCTTACGAGCAGAATTCTTTCAGTATTCAATTTAAACTTGTTCCATCTTTTCGGAAATGTAGCCAATAATCAACAAATAAAAATCTAATTTTCGCCCATTTCCTTCCGCGTCTGTCTCCTACCAGGCCAGACGTGCGCGTCGTCCTCGCGCCGTCCTCGCGCCGTCTACGCCAGTTTATGCCGTTTTTACGCCGTGTACGCCGGGATTGCGATCCGCCTGCTATTTAAACCGGATCGCTTTCCACTCTTCTTGGCTTTAATAGACCTGTTCGCTTTTATACCCTAATGACCGCGTAAAATGCTCAACGTTTGTTTGGCCTTTATTAACCGGTAAGTGATGCAGCTGGTTTATTTGAAATGTTATTATATTTAATGGTTACACGGTGATTTTATGAGGCTATTCTGTTTAAGTGTTGTGGTATGTACATTTAGAGCTGATGGATGATGCAATATCTTTATAATGGGGCCACAATGACAGTATACAAACCTTAAAAACAATGAGTTGGTTCCTAAAGTACGCTACAGAAATTCTCACACCAACGATAGCGAATTCCATCCCTTTGTTTATCGAACAAACCTTATACAAAACAAAAGTTATAGTTAATAAAATAAATAAACTATCCTCAATATCTAGTCACAGGTCGAGTGTTAAAAAGCTCGGATTTATAGTGGTTCAATGGTGAAGTTATTGAAAACAAAACAAGTAAGAATACCGAAACGCAAAAGTTGAACTTGTTGCACTGAGAAGAAAACTAATAAATGTTTCCCGCGGCGAATATAAGAGCCAGTCGGTGGCAGAGCGTGACATTAAACTTGGGTATAAAGTGAGCGTGCAATATCGAGTTAGCGAGTTTCACAGACCAAACAAGACGGCATCGGACTTCCTGGCGTAAACTACTTAAATCTTGACGCGTTTTGCCGCTGTCCGCTGCGGGCGAGAATAAACTTGCCGCGCCGTTTATGTGCGATATAGCGGCGGTATGTGGCGAAGCTTTATGCCACAATCATCTCTGTGCGGACAGGACAACATCTAAAATCGCTTGGTGTGAAAAGACAGCGGTACGGTGGGATTACAGAGCGATGGAGTCCGCGTACTTTCGACAGATAACGTACAGTCCGGAGTGGAGTGGCTTTCCCGCTTGATTGACACTGGCTCAGTGGCTTTTAGTTGGCAAACGTAGCCATTACACGCGCTGAAGTGTTCCGACTCACACATGTTGGAGTACACTTTGAGCGTCATTTCGGGACGTGTGTTTCGAGGTATATTTGTGGGTAGGTGTGCCTCACAGAGCTGTCTTGTTTGCGGAGCGCTGTGACGTGCCATGTTGTGGATGTTAACTGACCGAATGCTTCAGTTAGCTGAGTTATTTCAGTAGGTTTAAGAGTTTTCTGGAACAAAAAGAGGCTTGTTATACTTAGTTGAGTTCTAACTTTGTATATTTAACTTCGAAAAAACTATTGATCAAGGAACTTCAAAGACATTTAATTATCTGTCTTTCTGTATTTAAATAAGCAAGTCTAAAAGTCGTCTAAAAATAAAAGGAAACAGAAGTCTTCAAAAGGTTTTTTTACCGCCACTTAACATCCGTGTCCGATCTAAATGAAGACACCGTGATTACGGAGACCAACAAAAACGCAAGCAAACGGCAATTACATTGGAATTGCTAAAAGGACCCACCTGTTGACTGGCGCAGACGAGAATGTTCTCGAAAAAGATTTTATTGGTTGAAAACGTTGGCTTTCCGCGACAGATGTTTTGCGGGATTTGCTCTCAACTCGGAAAACTTGTGTTTGATAACGCTTTTCAACTTTGAATACTGTTTAGTTCAGAGCGTTTAAGCTTATTTTTTGTGACTGTTTAACTTTACCTGGATACTGCTTTTACCTGCGTCTGTTTTAGTAAATCGCTTCAAATGGAAGCGAAGATTAAGTAAAAGGATAAGCTACTGGTTAACTCGTGTAATCTCAGGCAATGTTTTACTGTTTAATTTTATTACGAATGTGTTATCAAGATAAGTATTTCCTTCACATTTAACGTCTGTTCCTTTCAATTACAATACATTAAACAACGAACTCAATCGAACTTCACCGACCAAAATCAAATTCATTAGCACATTATAATGAAGTTGGGGAAAGTCCAAAAAGCACGGCATTCGGGTAAAATTTATAGGAGAAAATTCAACAAAAAGTGTGGGCTATAAGCTTGCGCGGGGAACGCCACACACGGAGCAATTATCTAAAACATACACGACGTTTAACCTCAAATTTCACTAATGAAAATTTCTGTTGGCTGGCGGCGAAGGGCGCACCTTATCGCTTATCTGTGGGATTGCTTTCCACCGACAGTCATTATCGTATGGTGTTTCCGTGTCCGACAAATAGCTCGGACGATTTAATGCACTCGGATATTCAATAGGCCAGCTAGTTGTGGAACTTGTAGTTTTACTAAACATTGGCAACAGGGTTTCGAAAATGACTTGAGAAAATCTTATAAAATATTTACCGCATTTAGCATAAGGTACTAAAAACATAGGTACCTCGCACACCGAAATAAAAATGCTTATTTAAACAACACAATTTTACGATTTCAATTTCACTTGATGTGCGATCAAAAGAATGTATTTCAATTAACATTGCTTAATGAACTGGCGGACAGTAAAATGTTCTTATTAGTTATTATGAAGGGTCCTTTGCACAGTAACAAAGTGAGCTGGCTTTATTACAAGACCGGTGCAATAACTAAAATTAAATGAAGCCACAAACAAACGCGGCTCGCTGGATGCACGACACAATTTACGTCGCACTCCCCACCGGCCGCTGTATCGATGTCGTTTGCATCTGAAATCTTTCGAGCCACGACTATATTAGAGAGGGGAATTGGCTGGGATCTTAATTTATCGAAGTTTTTATGGTTTAATTAACGGAATTCACTTAGGCGAGGGTCGTGCGCGCCGCGCGCGGTGCGACGCTACGTCGCCGCGGTTTGCGCTTTATTTTATACTAATAGATGTCCCTGGCCGCGCTATAATTAGCGCCAGGGCGCCATTGAAAGTTTTAATTGAAAAGCCTTTGTGCAGTTTTATAGTCCGTTAACAATTTTAGAGTGTATTTTCATGCAGTCGCCGCCAAGCCGACGCGACGAGCTCGACGCGCGGCCGCTTAATCTTGACACCTCCGCTTTGTCCCTTCAGACGCGACGCGCCTACAAGTTTATATTGTTATTTTAAACATTTTGCAGAAGCATCCCATTTCCTGCTTTAGGCTAATTTATTGACTTCTTTTGTGGCACGAAGAGGTTTTCTTTTACTATTCATTGAATCGGAAGTTGTTCGGGCCTGTTGGGAAATTTTGAAAATTAAATATGACGACAGGTACAGGGTATATACCTACACGAAACCTATCAAACTCAATAAAGCGGCGGGCGCGCGCGGAGAAAGTTTTCATTGTATTATTACAACATTGTTCTTGAAATACGTACTAAATTAATTCACCCTTCCGAAATTTGGAATTCAAAACTGTAAATTTGTAGCCTCTTGCCCCAATTATTATAACATTTATTCTTTATGGGGTAAACAGATCCCTATTTATTAGGGTTCATTATTCGAATTAATTTGTTTGTGTTATGTTGCGGGCGCGGGCGGTAGATAGAGGTTGGCTAACCGCGCGTAAAGAGGCTGTTTTGATATTTAAATGAGGGTAGGCTTGATTGTGGCCATTGAGTAGGACCGCGGGCGGTAAGGGCCCGGGCCAGCGCCCAGGCGGCCGGGCGGGCCGTGCGGCGGTACGGTGTGGCAGCCGACTCGGTCAACCGCAAACGGACATAATACGCACTTGTGTGCTAATTATTTAAGAGGCGTTAATGTTAGAAAAGGTCCCGAGAAAATAATATAGGCAACACTTTGGATGAAGGGAAAATAAAAAAGCAAAGCATATTTATATATATAAGGTTGCAGTAGTTTTTTTCACTCAAACAGGAAATGCGAGCCGGGAAACTTCTTTTCAAAATCTTTTCTATTTGAATACTTCCTCAATATCTTGTCCCAAATTCCCAATTACGCGATACCCCAAAATAAAAAATTAAACCAGTTTAAATTAAGAACTTCATTAACGGCCAGTTGAGGTAACAATAGAATCGCTAATTTTCAATTAGGGTTCCGTAGAGCGCGCGCAGGATTGGTGGGTTCCGATTACAAAGCTAATTACAAGTGTCGCTTTCGTTACACCGACGATTGTTTCCGAGTGTTCACGAGTCAACAGCCGAGCTTTTTATCGCCGTTCGAATCTTTTAGGAAATGTTGTGGTCCATAGAGTTGGGAATTAGGGTTAGTAATTTAGTAACTGTTGATTTGCTTTGTAAGTTTGGAGCTGTGAATGAAAAAGTACCTACACTGCGGGACTACTTCGAGTTTACTGAAAAGCTCAAGTAGATTCAAATGTTACTGTTACACTCCAACATACCCAAAAGCCAAGCTTTTGGGAAACTATTGAATACAGATAGTTACCAATTCCGCAATTCCCTTGCACCAATAAAAAGGCAAAAGCACAGCCGATATTGTGCGGAAACAGAAATCTCTATTTGCGGGAACGAAATCACATATTCAAACAGACGTCAAGCTTTCGACAAGCGGAAGAATGAATGAATGCAAATCTTTCACGACTCAGGCCGTTTCACACTGAATACATTTCACGAGGACTTATTGCGAGACAGACTACGCTGCGTGGGCCCCATAGACCCGTCTTTTATAATGAATATTTTTAGCTTGTAAAAATATGAGTAGGTGCGCCCCACCGTCTGAGGTAAAGGATCGGTCTCAACTCGACAACTTTTTAATAAAAGGAAGATTAGGAAATCGGCTCGAAGCTTACATTCATAGTAGATGTGAAGAATGTCATATAAGGCGTGTCGCGCTCGGGTACATTTCACACCTCGCTTGACGCTTTCCCTAAATCTGTTGTCATTTCGGCGCGATCCCGTGGAAATAGGGGCAGGAATCCCTCGGATAGTCGCTAGATATTCGGAGCTATTTCTCACACGAGCACCCCCCCTCCTCCGCCGCCTGCCCGCTGGCCCCGCACCCTCGCAGCAATGCCAACTTCTCCTTTTAAATATTTTAGCGTGTAAAAAGTGAAATCGTGTTACCTTGTTACTGTACCAGATTTTTCTACAGTCGTACAAATGTAACGTGACTTATTTGACATATCTCTCGTTTCTCCCTTAATATGAAGTGTGATATGACTTGAGGAAGTTTTAATTCGTTAAAAATGTATATACCCATTTTTCGTATTATAAGCTTTCGGCGTCGTTTTCCATTTTAGCCTATCAGATTAATATTTTATAATGCAATTTACGCTGAAATTTTCCTGTTACAACGACGGCTCGTCAAAAATCTTAGCTTTATTTGGGAGATCAACAAGGGTTCGAAGAGTAAGAGTCTCTGGTGTGCTTTGAACTCAGCTATAAAGCCCTATATAAAGTGTTATCACGTTTAGAAATTTAGATGCTATCCTAAGCTTCTTAAACTGAATTGGACGTTTTCTGGGCTTATAAATTGTACGTTGTGTAAAAGCATAAAACATTTCTTTTACAAAACACGAGCTGGTTTCGTAGTTATCAAAGGGTTGTGTTGAATTGTTTACTTAACTACACAGAACCTATATTACAAATACGAAAATGAGTCAACGTATGGGAATTCGGCATTGTGTTGACAATCGGCGGTGAACGAGACGGTCCGAGAGACCGCGGCTATCGTGTACATCGGCCTTCTATTAACAGACAGCTTAACTCGGCTCCGCGCCATTTGTGTTTTTCCGTGCAGACAAATCGGTAACAATAAAACGAGGCCCTCCTTCACAATGCCCGTACGCATGGCCTGCTTTTAATTTGCCGAACGTATATATCGGATCGTGCGCTCCGCCGGGGATCGCTTAAAAATACTCCCCGGAAAATCGCGCCGGTCTGCCCTCCGCTTAAGGCTCTTGTCTGTTTTTAATACCTCTATTTTTATTGCGCGTGTAAATTTACTCATTCAACATTTTTTATTTGCTGTACAAACCAATCATAGCGTCCACAATTAAGCGCCGATCGATTACTCATCAAATCTCATCGGGTTTTGAGATGATACGCCAAAGAGAGTAGAAAGTAATTAGAGGCGCGCACTCTCTCAGGCGTACGATGTTTTGTTGATAATTCAATAATCCGGCCCGGGGCGGATCTCTTTTCACGACGCCTGGCGCCTCTTGTCATCCCCCCGTCTCATCCCTCCACTCCACTCGATTCCGATAGCATTCTTATGTAATCAGTTATCTTGTTTTTTCATTTCCTACACCATATTTAAGGACGATAAAGTACTCGCAAAAAGTTATTTAAGTCTCGAGTATTTCTCGATACAAATAAAGTTAAATTGGCAAAGTTGTCCAACGAGAAGAGGGATAGGAGGCACAGGTGACATCCATTACGATTCTTCAAAATTATTTTGTAGATATAAATTAGTTTGAGGGTCGTTAAAGAAGGTACTCGCTACAACGTGTTGGCGTCAATGAATATATTTTTTCACGTCGTAAACAGAGCAATAGCTGGGCCAATTTGTGTAGTCCGCATGTAAGTGGAAAATATGGTGGTTGGTTAGTTGCAGGCCGGGCTCCTGCGGGGCGAAGAGTGCGGCGGGAGGGGGGTTCGGCAGGGTGCGTGTTTGCACCTTATATAGGGAAATGGAACAATTAATTAAATTAGCACTTAAATGTATGGTTGGTAAGGACGGGCGTGCCGTGCCGGTGCGCCGCAGAAAACACTTTTATTAAAACTATACATCTTTCACATTGTTTGCAGGCTTAGGTCTTATGCGTTTTATGTTTCTCGGTCATTAGAACTGTGTTTTCTCATATAGTCTTCATGTAATTCAAGACGTTAATTTTAACAGAATTAAATATCATTTATAAATTTAAACATAGTTTTTTCAAACAGATGAAAAGCTCAAAAAACTAAGAGAGCTCAACCGCCCGCCCGTCCAGTCCGTGGCTAATCCACTTACTGAATTCGATTCAGAGCCACACCCCCCATTTATCATACTACCATCGACTGCTCCATTCATTAGCGGTATCATCACTATCTAATTTACACCTTATACAGTTGACAATAAACTCGTATTGCTTTAACAATGTACGAATTACAAGTCCACTATGTGGTAATGGACGGAGGTCTTCACGACTTTATGGGCTTCTGGTACGTCGACACATTAGGCGATTGCCGTTTTTACTTTAAATTAATTACTGTGAGTTGACGTTTTTATGTTTTAATGAATGAATTTAGGTTTTAGATTAACGAGGAGCTCTAGTTTTGTTGTCCTAAAAAGTTTATGGGTAATTAAATATTGGTGACCTTTGTTTTATAGGTGACTATTAATACCTAGGTACCGAATTTTTCTTTTTTTTTTTTGTTTAATAGGAGGCCTTTTCTAGTAGGCAGTATTTCTCAGAATATGAGCCTATGACTGCCTTAATAAAGACCTTAGTTTTCTGTTAAGGCAGTCATAGGCTCATATTTTTCCCCACATAGGGTCTTAAATACTCTAGGAGTGAGAATTTCAACAAACAGCATCTTCCTAACTTTATCGGCGCTTCATGGCTACTTCTTCCATACATATTTAATTGCCGTCAACACAATAGCACAGTATTACAATAGTCACCTCTTTCCAGTTCACTAAAAATCTTATCACATACTTAACGCTACTTACATAATTTGAAACTTTCACAGAACAATTCCCGTTCTACAAATTCGACAAAACACATTTCAAAAGCTAAATATCCATCAAACAGTCGTTTTATTTCTATGTAACTACTGAACAAGTGCACTGGGGTGCGTTCAGCCGCGGGGTCTCGGGGACCGGGCTCAATCATCCACTCGAGACATTTCCGTTGTCTGTGGCCGAGCGATTATTTTCCGCGGTCGATTGCTACCGAATCTACGGAATAAGGATCTGAGGGGAGTTCGACATTGTGTTATTTTCTTAAGTATGTACTATCGGGCCTTAAGAGGGACCTAGAGCGATTTTTTGAACTGTTTGATTTCGTTCAAATTTTTCGGTTTGAGAGTTGCCTACAATTTTACAAAAAAAAAAAAAACATAGTTTATGGAGTCATTTACTAGGCTACATTCTACATACTGGAAATATAGAATAGAATAGAATACTCTTTATTATGTACACCATAAAGTTACAGAAAATATAGATGATGAAAAGATTACATGGGCAAGACAACCTTTGGATGGATTTTAAAGAGAAAAGGAAATACAGTACTGTAGGTAGTCTTAGGTGTACTAATTATATATACAATAAATACATAACAGATAAGTAAATACAAAATTACAAACGAAGATACATTTTTATACAGCTTCTGAATTTCCCAGAATATCAGTTTTTAATGTATTTTTTATAGATGTTATTAATATATTTATTCCATTTATCTTTATTTCTCAGAAAAAATCGGGGTCGTGTCTTATATAACGTTTCCTTGTGCCTTGTTATATTCTAACTAAATATTTTCAAAGCAAAGAATTTTGAATTTCAGTTTATATCTAAATTATTAAATTTCTTTAATAGTTATATTTTTTTATCGTAATCAATATCGCGATACCCTCATTGCAAAATTTACACATACCATGTCGTTACACACCAAAAAATAATTTCATCAAAATAATAGGTATTGTCAGGCCAATTAAAATTAAAACTGGATTACGAACAACGCTTGAACCATCATTAACATTGCACTTCAAAAGCATAATATGGTTGAATAAAACGATCCTAAAATAACAATCAGTGGAAATACTGTCGGTAGGTACGGTTAAAACAGAAAAATATATCTCGAAAATCTGCATAAACAAACAAAACAAACACGAAAGTATTGTTAGGATATTTTCATTTCCAAAAACATAGACCAAATAAACATGAATATCGTACCCAAACAGATTTGGGAAGTACTAAAAAATATAAAAATGCCAATGAGATTAAAACCGCTCCGATTTTCGTAAAACCTAGCGGAGAGCTCTCATTCAATATAAATACCTACCTATCATTGGAATGAATATTAGATTTCACTATCGCAACAGCGAAATCTGTGAAGTCGAACATGGATTTTCATTCTAAATATATTTTTTTCGCTCCTATCGGGAATATTTGACATAAGGTGTTTGAAATCGAGTTTAATATTATGTTACAGTTTATTGGCAATGCTGGAATAAGATTTCTGAATAATTTTTATTCCATAGTATAGAAGTAGTTCACGCATTAGTGAAAGGCGCACTTTATCTATAGAAACGATACTAGCTTAACCGTGGGAAGACATCATATTTTAATTCTATTCCTTAATTATTAAAAGTTTTAAGAGCGACATTATTATAAAAGTACGAACGTTAATATTTTTTCCTAATCGCAATGGATCACTTTATTTGCGATACCCTATCTGATCAAGTATCATAGTTTCGTAAAAACTAAACGCCTGACACGACTCCACATCTCTCCGGTCTCCGTTCGGTTGTTTAGGGGCGTCGAGTCTCCCCTATTGATTACCCAAAAAGCGGAAAATAAAATTGTGTACCTCTAGGCCTCGTCGTAACACAATACTGTGGTCGATGGGCCCCTAGAATTTATCGCAAAAACATACTAAGTCTGCCCCTCGGATACGACCACTTAAATGAATTAAATCTCACTTTTTGTGATAAAATTTCATTTTATGACATTTTTTGTTTCATAATGAATTACATTTTTAATCCTCGGCCGGATTCGGTAAGCCAAGATGAAACACCGCGATGTCGAAAGTTGAAGAGATTTGTTTTACTATGAGAACTCGATTAGCGACTCGACCGTGAATTACTATCATGAATGGGATGATGCTGTTCCTAGTTGAGTGACTAGAGTAGTGGTTACTTAAAAGTAATAAAATGTTCAGCATATAAAAATCGAAATATAAGTAATCACATTTTTAGAATCATACATCAGTTTACTCATCTTAAATCAAAGGGAGATACATACATTCATATGTAGGTATGTATATAGGCAAATTGTTCGTTTACATTTATTTCATTTGTAAGGGTCTCCGTCACTACACACACACACATAAACAATTGCCGAGTCACTTATGTTAAACGAAGTCCAGCAAACGTATTAACAATAAGATAACTTCCAACAACCACCATCAGCTCATTCTTGGACAACTAGTAGAGCTGTAGAGCACACGCGCGTCGCTCGCTGCCGGCAAACTTCTTAGACACAGCTTCCTCTCCGCAATCTTTATCGAATAAAGCAGTTTAGCAAACCGCCGCCGAACTCCCGCCTCCCTTTATTATCTATTTATGAACAAATTTAAATAGACCGGCACCCCATGAGACTAACAGTCGTTTAGTTATAACCTCACAGGTAACAACCTTTTCTGATCATATTTTATGCATATGGATCAAGTTTAATGTTCTCGGATTTAAATTTTTCTTGAGTTAGAGTTTTCAGATCTTTATGGGATGACGAAATGACTCATTATTTAGAAGAGGGGTTTGTCTTAGTGGCGGTGTTTTTTAAAGAGGAAACTTAAATAAAAACTTGTTACTGCAAAACTTGATAGAACATGTTAACAAATACAAAAATAGTCTACCATTTTCCTAGCACTACCGTCACAAAAGTTCATTATTTTTGATGAAAAATATCGTCAAACTTACCCGCGTCGGTAGCGGAAACCCGAGAAGTAATATTTTGATGTTCATAATAATAATAGAAGGAGCACACACTGGGGAGAGGGCGCGGATTTATTTGTATTTTATTACTTTTTTACGGGTCCCGTAGACCCGCAGTCGCTGCTAACATCTCCTAACGTTACGACCCACCATATTGTGCCAGATATGGCACCTTTATTAGTGTTATTAGTATTTATAAGTTAAAAATGTGTACCTTGTGTGGAAGGAGGGTGCCAAGTAAGATAGGTAGATTTCGTAGGTGAAGCTTTTAAAAGAACGTTTAACCATGAAGTTTTAATTGAAAGTTGGTGCCTAATTAGTATAATATGAGCAGGTTAACTTAAAAATATTTCATTTTTCAGTCAGTCTTGCTTGTAAAGGCTATCGAAAGAAAACATTTTCTTCATTTCACAAAATATCCAAACATTCCCTCTTTATTGTTTTTAAATGTAACGTAAGAAGTGAAGTAAAACTTTGCTTACCCTTCTCAATAAAACCTGACTAGCGACGTCAGAAACCAAAGGAGTGTAAGAAACGTCGATTTAATCTAAAACATTGTATCTGAGCGCGGAGATGTGAGAAAATAAAAATAATAGCAGTGTTTGAGCCCAATGGCCGGAACGAGCCGCGAGTGTTTGCATTTGATAAGACGATACTACCCTCCCGCCGAGGGTCCCCGGTACGCTACATACACCACCCAATGTTTCAGACGCTTTTTGTTTTTATTTCAAATGCTCCACTGATATTACTCCTTTGATTTTTGTGGCGACTGTAAAAACACTCTCAACATTGGCTGTGACCTCAAACAAAGTTATTTCGTCACAGTCCACACTAAAACAAACGAAAGCAAAGCGCGCTGCTGGCCTTAGTTAGCCTCACGTATAGTGTACACAAACAAATAAAATATGAGCTGACAAACGCGGGATTTTACTCGCCACCAAAGGGAGCTGATGTTCGTACACTACAAATATTAACCCGCGTTATTAATGCAGAACATTGCGACCGGCGACCGGCCAAAGGACAGCGCTCCACAAAAAGACCAAAACCGAAACACAATTTAAAAGAGAATTCTTAAAGAGCGAAGACGTTGCCTGGCAAAAAGATAATTTGGAGCGTCTGCCCGGGGCGACGCGGGCAGGGCAGGGCAGGCGGGCAGGCGGGCAGGCTTGCGTTTGTCTTTGCTATTGTGAACTTTTATTTCGCTCACTTTTATGAATTATTTTGAGTTGTTTTTATCACCGGCAAATTCAAATGGAAGCTTCAGGCGAGTTCTTTTAGTCCCAACCGCAATGTTTGAAATGTTGAGTTTAAACCACCCTTTTGTTTTAATATTTAGCTACGTCTAGAGCAGGTGGCGGGAGCTCGACAGAACCTCAGCGACACTTATTTAAATAATTTTGATACAGAACATAAATTTTCGGTTGAAAATAAGCTCGTGTTTATGATGTATTGCATTTAAATTAGCCTGAATGTATCTGGAAAATTAAATATGTTCGCAGTAATGCCTTTTAGTCGTGACAGTCGAAATTAGTGGAGTCTGTTTGTCGCGGCGTCATAGATAGCTTGTTAGCTCGCCTTGTCATGTTAATACATGTTGTGTGAGCTCGTGACTTAAATTACAGAACAGTGGGGTTATTAGCAGCTCGCACCAGTGACACGAGTAATTGGTACGTGAATGCGAGTAACCAAGTAATTGCATAATTATTCGCAAGCGTCTCATTTACTTGTATTGGGTCTATTGATATGTGCGGCGTATAATTTCGTAACAGGATATTTCCTGCATTTCAATACAGGCTGCTTAATGGATTAGCTTTGACATGTAAGACGTTGATATAACATAGAAGCGTAGAGAAGATACAGTGTACTTAAAACACAATGATTTCATTATACTATCCATTTACTGAGTTACTTTGTGGCAAATATTTGTATGGCTTCTGTTGAACATTTTCATAGAAAAAAATTACGTCTTTTAAATTTTTCAAATTCAATTGAAAATTTAGTCGATAATTTTTATTAAAAATCAACCACTTAACGTTAAAGCCGACAAACATGTAAAAGTAAAACCTCATGAGAGACAAGCTGCAACAAACAGACAATCGCAAACAGCGAATACTTAAACAAAAGAAGCGAACGCAATAAAAAATAAAAAGGAAACATTACCAAGCTTAAAAATGTTCACGCATAGTGAACGTGCAGTCGCCCGAGAGGAATTCTCTGCTTGTGCGAAACAGGCGAATAATGTGGACAAACAATATACAGAACAGTTGACGAAACGAATGAAAAAGAAGACTGGAGCAGTCTCAAATCCAACAAACGTAAAAGAGATTACCTACGCTCCAACTGCTCTCAACTTGTATAAACAAAAAAAGCTCAATTTGCCCGTTTTAAAACAAGGAATTGCCATAGAACGGCAAAGACGGCGAGGAATATTAAAAACGCTTTTAAAAAACAACTCAGTGTGAGGGCAAGTTATTTGAATTTTTATTGTGACAAGTGTCACGTTGAATTTTAGGAGGGATTTGGTTGAATCGTTTATTATGTAATAGGTTTTTTATTAGCATGTTTTGTTCAGTTTCTAGGGAACTTAAATTTCACCATATTTTCTGTGTCGCTCGATGATGAGCTTCAATAACTGAATACCGATTTCCCTAAAGAATTTAAAATATATGAGGTCAATAAACTTGAGACAAACTTCTATCTAAAATCTTCTGTTATCCTTAGACTTGTACTCTACGATAGTCTAAAATAGATTAATTTAAAGATCATTGGTATACATAAAGTCTGCTTTAAACCTAATCGCTGTGTGGGTGTTGACCTACTAAACATGGTGGGTGTGGAACTAGTCGTTAAATGTTAATCACATTAGGATTTGAAGCACGGTGATCCTGATGTTTATTATTTGGATGCTTACTTTCATATTTTAAACCACCTATGACAAGCTTTTACTAAAATTGTTCTTTGGCCATCGTTATTTCGCTCACAGCTAGGGCGTAACAAAGTATTTCAGGTTTGACCTTTTGAACGCCATTTTCACATATCTGTGACCAACGGAATCTTACCCGAAACACCATCGTCATAGATATATAGGTATCGAAAAATACGGTAAGTTTATGTTCTGCTTTTAAAACGTAACAGTAGTCAGTCAATCTTCCACGTTCTCCATTAAGTTTTAACTACTTGTAAGATCTAAATCCCCCAACAACTAAACTTAATCGATGCTCTGAAATTCTTAACCCGCGAATGCCTTCCCAAACACTAGAGCAGTAAAACAGATCACTAGTAAGTAAGTACAAGTCCCCGACACAGAGCTCATTTCCATAGCCAACGCTAAGCGATCAGCTTACCCCGCAATATAAAGCGAGCGCGTATTTTTGTGTTAACCCCCCTCTGATTACACACAAATTGAAATAAATTGAATTTTAAACCTAACCGCCTTTCCCGAATCTGTGGAACAAGAGCCTGGCGGTAGGGTTATTTGTTCTCTTTAGGGCTGGTTGTAATTTCTTAGCACGAAATATTGTTCTGATGTCTGTAACGGCCGTTAAATTATTTTTATGAAAATATGATTGGGTTTCCTAATTTCTTTTTCGATAAAGACACCGATCCTTGATATAAATGATTTATACATAACGCTTAAACCTTCAGCTATAATCAGCCTTATTTTATATTTGAGGTATCACCCTAAAAATATGACTCAATTTGAAAAATACTTAATTCCAAAATGAACTGACGCCCGACAGCCCTACAGCATTAAAGTCAGTATAATGGCCGCGATGATTTCTTGGCTCAAAACGGTCTCATAACAAGTAACTTGTACCCTCGTCACTCACAGTTAACTTTGTTTTCACTTATAAGCTCCGTTTTGCCTATCATTCAGATTTGAGTGCTTTTAACTTAAATTGTGTCTATCGTAGTCATATGGGAACTGTTTTCAGAAACTTTATTTCCTGTGGAAAGACATGCATAAGATTGAAATAAACCTTATTTTTAGTTTCACTGTATTAATGTTTCGTAAAATAGTTACGTAAACTAACAAAACTAAAGTTATTCTCAAGACGATTTAGTTTCAAATCAGTGCAAATACTCTTGGGTCCCGAAACAAGCCGATAGCTTACCATTGGTGTAAATTAGCGGTATGGTTTGAGCGGCGGACAGCAATTCTATTGCATTACTGCGGGGAGCCAGCCTTTATTGCTCAATTTGACTTTATTTAACGCAATTCTCAGGCGGGAGCGGGGGGTGAGGGGCCACCCCACGGCCGCCTGACGGGGAACAGATGAGGTCCCACTCCAATCCACTTAGCACGCGGCAAGCCAAGTAGGTGATCGCAATCTACAGACTAAGACGCCCGAACGCTTTCCACTATATTTCTTGCGGCGTCCTCAACGAGAATTCAATCGAGTGTTGCGAAATGAGCAAATGTATTCCCCAATATACTAGAAGACCGAGATAAGAAACAACCGTGTCCTCCAGCCAGTCTCAGTCAGGTTCAACTTTATGCAACAACTAATGTCTCCGCCACAAATTACTGTAACATTCATACATCTACGTCGGAGTGAAGCCGTGTCTACATTTTGTGCACGTGCATGCTAACTTGGCACAACTTTGGGACTATCCAAATTTAATTCAGCCGCCGCAGCATCACGGCCTCACTCCGCGTTTATTTTGGTTAATTTGTGAACAAGTTTGTGCCATAGAGTGATCTCCTTAACCATCATGTTTATTATCCGAGATACGGTATCGAGTCGGCCCTAATCTGGGGGTTTGAGGGCGCGGGGCGTGAAGGGTGTCATTTTCACGCTGGCATATTGCTCGCCACCGAACCATAATTGAATAATAAAATTGTCGCGAATTTCGGCACAGAGTCCTTTGATTCGTTGCATTTGATGGGGGACACCGGGACAACGCTCGCTTTTATGTAAGTCGAATTTTGCGAGATCCGTGTTCGTAAAAATGTCGCGCGGGATTCAGTAATGATTTGAGAACATGTAATTTGTATTATGTGATTATTTGCTGGGGTCTCCTTCGTTGGCAGTTATTCATCATGAATTTAGGGAGTAAGGCGGTCGATGCTCCAGACGTATGTATGAGAGAGATTTGAATCAATACACGGCTTCAGATACTTGTCACACGCCTGGAGCACACACATTTGGCCCCGAATCCGTATTCGTTGCACACGTCGTGGTGTCGCGTGTTTCCCAAGAGACACCTCTCCCACCTAATTTCCCCACACTGCATACTAAACAAAAATTTCCATTAACCGGGCGCTGTTTACAGTGAAATTCTTTTTTCATCAAACGAGATTTATTCCCTCAAAAATATGTAAAGTTGGGTGTGGAGACACCTCGGATAGCGGCCGACGGGGGCGAAATTAAAATAATATCTCAGCATTCGAGTCACGCGAAACATTAAGTTCGCCCCGCAATAAACCGCGCCCTTAAAGAGCTTCATTCAGAATTAAAATTTGCCGCCTGATCTGTTCCCGCGCCGGGCCTGATGGATCACTGCCTACGTTGTTTAATATCAGAGGAGGCCGACTTGCCGCCTCGTGTCAACTGTTCACGCCGTCACTCAAGTTGCCGTGTAACATTATGGCAAAACAAATTAAAAGTTAATTTCAACACATCACCTGCCAGTTTTAGCCGTGTAATCAAATTAATTTTAATCATCACACTGCCCTTAAAAGTTTTTATTCAAATATTTGTCTCCTTGAACTCATTCATGGCATATTAATAAAATGTCTCGGTTTCATTTATAATTAACTGTCCGACTAAAAGTAGCAATTACGTACCTACTTTATTTGAGCTTTTGTAATGTTTAGCCAACGAAATTAGTCTACGTAATTTAAAGTTTGTCTGTTTGGCGTAGCTTCGTAGATGCTTCTTAGCAAGTGCTACGGCGTAGCACTGAGTCGTAGACGACTCCGGCGTCGTATAACATGAAAATGACCGTGTCTAACAATATTTGAACTTGTTTAATAAAGCAGTAATAGCATTACAGTAGGTATACACAAACTACAGCGTAATATGATTGCTGAGTATTAAATGCGTCGTAAAAGCGCGCGGGTAGCGGTAAAATAATGAATATAAAATGCAGTAAACGAGTTAGAGGGTGAACGGGGGAAGACGGTTTTTTAAAATCATTTGTAGTTAGTCGGTGTGGCCCACTTGGTATTCAAGACGGCGTGGTGCGGCGGCAGCGCACATATTTTATATTTATTACCGCCAACAACGGCGCGATGTGTCGTGAAATTGCAGCGGCTTCAATATGCACGCGCACACGTCTTACTTACTGCCGCTTAAGAGCCGGATAGCGCGCTCATCATAGTAAGCGCTCACAGCCGGGCAGTCCCCTACACATAGATCCATTACCTATATAACAAAAAGAATCTCCGCAAACCACAGTGATTTGCATTTCCTAAAGGACGATCGGCTCCAATAACGCTATAACATCATTTACCAATAATAACTGTTTGTAAATATAATTAAGAGGAAAACGCACGATCACAGCGAGCATCTTAATGAACGCCTGATGGAATCAATCATCCTATAATGAGATAATCAAACAATGACCCCCGATAATATCTTGATACCGGCTCGGCGGTGTTGGCACAAGAAATTTGTCGGAGCAATATCGCGGGAATCCCTCCGAGGGAATCGCCAATTTTAGGGGAAATCGACGAAGATAATTATGTTTGAAGTTAGTTATTGAGTAGAGTCAACATGCGAGGAGATTAGCCGGGCCGGCCCGGCCGCCGCTCGGCGCTGGTCCGGCACGGACACGACTCTCTCATGTGCACACACTTATATTTGACGGGACTCAATACTTAATTATCTCCATGTCATTTATTATTAGTTGATATTTCCGTTCGTTTAATACATAGGGACTTAGGTATAATAGGTTTTTCTACTCATTTACTAATTAAAACATTATATTGGAATCCTTAGTATAATTTCGGAATAATTGACAAAACATATTTTGAGTCTTTTATTTTATAATAATAATCTAACGTTTTTGCCTTTCCATAAATAGTATTTACTCGATTTTGATTTAATAGGGTATTTTACTCTAAAAATCTAATTAGTCCGTCTGATAGATTTACAAAAAATATTGGACACGTATTTTTTCTTTTTTCACGTAAACAAAAAATGAAGACGATACAGCGCGTTGAAAACTCACGTGACGTCACTACGTTGGTACAATTTTTACCAGCGACGTGACGTCACGTGAGTTTTCAACGCACTGTATCGTCTTCATTTTTTGTTTACATGAAAAAAGAAAAAATACGTGTCCAATATTTTTTGTAAATCTATCAGACGGACTAATTAGATTTTTACAGTAAAATACCCTATTCATTGTTAGGAACAGTGCTTGATATATATTTAACATAATTTTATCCCTCTAAACTAAATAATACGCAAATAACAACCCCCTTTTCGTAGTCTTTCCAGCTGAAATTATATTTCAGCCAAAGAGTGCGACTTTGACTGAAATATAATTTCAGCTTATCACATCGAAGTTTCAACCTTCTAATAAGCAGCGTGTTTTATGACTTCATTAATTAATAACTGAAGCATACGAATTAGGAAATTGGGTTAAACATCACCTCGGCTCGTAGAGACCGCCCTAATCACTCAGCTTTGCTTACACATAAATAATGTTCACGCGATATTAGTAAAAGCGAGTAAGCCGATAGACGGCTGAGGCCCTACGACGGCTTTCATTTTGTTGATAGGTAATTTGTGAGGCTCCCTGGGGTGTGTTTCTTAGCGAATCAACACTAGTGTAATTAACGAATTCATTTAAAGTTATCGTTGGGATTATTTTGGGGTTACCCCGTTACCCTTTGATGTGTCTCTCGATGTGGCTGTGGCGCGGATGTGGCGCGACCCGTCTCCGCTCTCACTCGACTTGTGTTTTCAGCTTCAAGTTACATGTCACCGCATAATTTAAATCAAGTTAGTTTGATTAATGACGGAAGCAAATTGTCTTGGAGTTGATACCGGCTGATAAACTCAAATGTGCGATGTTTATTGTAAAATTCATGATTTGAATAAAACAAAAAAACTGTTATGGTTAGATTTTTAATAGTGTTTTCTTTTCACAGGTTTAATCTGCAAGGACAGCGATACAAGATGAATGAAGACCTCGACCAGTGAGACCAGCCTCTCCAATTCTGAACTTCCTAATAATTATTTTGTAATTCACATTTTGATTCTGAAGAAAATTTTATTTTTATTTTATGTAGATGCAGACACAGTCGTATGTTTTGTTTTATTGATTAATGAATGATGAATCTCTCTATTATTAACCATTATAGATAGAGAGCTAATCAAAATAATTGCTAAGGTAACATATGAGTAATTCTGGTTAAAAAAATATATCATGAATTACAATCGGGAAATCCTGAATTGGAGAGAACGGGAAGAAAGGGTGTCGGTACTTCAAGGAATACTGTTCCATTCAATCACGGACGAAACTTGACCGAACTTTGGTCAAATGAGATTTGTACAAAAAGGTTGGTATTTATCTATTGCCATGTGTTAAAATATTTAGGCAAGTACTCACATTATTTCTCAAACAAAGCTACACAGTAAAATACCATCCCATAGATTCTTTAATTAAAACTACAAAATCTTATCCATTTATCTCTATGATCACTTGAACAAACAACTTCTTTGACGTCAACCACAATATCCGCTGAAAAAATAAAAACTATTATCTAGTCAGAAGACTATAAAGGAGAAAACCTAGCTCTCGTCGCGATGTTCCAGAGCTGCAAATTAGATATCTTGAGCAACCAAAGGGTAAACGCTGCGTTGCGTGTCTCGCTTCATTTGCATGTTAATTACCTGTCGGTCTTGGGTCCTGCTACAGTGCTGCCACCTGCGAACCCTTTGCCACTCATTTTTGTTTCAATATTAGACATTATGCATATTTTTTGCTGAAGAGTTGGGAGTTTGTCATTTTGTGGTTTAAGATTTTATTTTTAGATTCTTCTTGTTTAAGCTTCTAAAACAGAAGCTTTTTTTGTGAGCAGCGAAATTAACTGTAAAGAAGTTTTTGGGGGGTTTTGCCCTTTTCCTTGCCCCTTTAAAACATATTCTTTAATAATAAAAACCGTAAAAAGAGCTTGTGATTTGCAACCACGATAAATATCTCCAAATAAGTTATGACCTTAACTTCGAACATAATTTCTTTCAATCACAATTTTATCTCCAATCATACATCTCGTCTAAAACTAAATCCATAAAACTTTTAAGCGCCCACCTGTTCGACAAATATTTAAAAGAAAATCCTCCATCCGAAACACGCTCAGGGAAGATGGGTAACAAAAATAAAACACTGTAGTTTCTATAAACCTGATTTATTATAAGGATCCTAATAGTTCCGCTAGCCTCCTTTGTTCCTAGTCAGGATTGGCAGTTCGATTATCCTTGGCTCTTGCAAAAAGGCATATAAAAATTAGTCTATAATGTCCCAGACTGCTTAAGTACACCGTGGGGAGCGAGCGAGCGCTACGCTAAATTAAAACGTCTGAAATATGAGACGTTGCTCAACTGAGAAAAACTTAGCTAGCTGCTAATACTGCTCTTACAGTTTGTTAATTATTTTTTTGATGGTTCGCGGTTTTTTGTGTGTTCGTTTTTGGGTCTGATTTAGACTTCGATTTATAGGTAAAAGGTATTATGCGAGTCTCGTCTTAAGAATAGTTTATATTTAAATCTGGGTTAAGGATTTGTTTAACCGTGGCAGTTGACTCTTAACGTAGCCAATTAACGTAGAATTAAAAATCATTTTCTTTTCTCTTTAACAAAAGAAACGAAAACAATAATGGCCCATTACGAAATTAATCCAAACAAAAAAGAAAAACAATTACAATATAAAAACAAAAAACCCTAAGCGCTTATTGTCAAAATTACCCAGAAGCCTTTTAAAAATCAGGTTTACAAAAAACATGATGGACTACAAAGCAACAATATAAACGTAGGATTGTCCCCGGCGCGACTCGCATTTACGTCCGCTTTATTATTTTTAAGTCGTTTCGAGTGCTCTCTCGTTTGGAACTTTCACCTTTTCCCCCAGACACCGACTCAAAGTTAATTTCTTTTGGTGTATTTTAAAATTAATTTTGCTTTTGTGGCGACCGCGACCGCACGCCCCACGACGAATTGTAAGCGGCCAAATGGTGGCTGTAAAATAGCGTGCAAAAATACTGGAAAAACATTTTTATGCTTTTGAACAATCGCGTGATCGAACGCGCCTTTGACTAAATACGTTGTTTTTAATTCGAATACGTAATGATCCTGTTTATTTCTTATCTAATGTTTAATTAACTGGTTATTGTAGTGCCTACGTTTGTTTGTGTTGAATTTATTGTCTGTTATTCTAATATTGAATACACATTTAACATTTAAATTGACGTTTTCCCCAGAATCCAATTTTAATACTAACGCAAACAGTAAAAACAACACGTAGAAACGCGATATTTTGAAATTCAGTTTTCAGAAAACAATACCACAATTAAAAGCTAGCAATTTCATATAAAATTTAAAACAAAAGGTCGTAGTTTTATAGGCAATGTGAACATGCTGTTACTTGTCATAATATTTTAGTTGGAACAATAAAAACGGATAAATGAACGACACTGTAATCGCCACGCGGCGCGAATGCCGTAAAATACAAAAGGATTGTGAAGCTAGTTTTGTATTTTCATAGTATTTTAAACTTTATACGTGTGATGAAAAGATTTAGTATTGTGTGGCATTGAATTGCGAAAAAATGCTAGTTAAAAGATAAAATTATAAAACCGCTATAAAAATAATAATCACTAGATACTAAACATCTAATAAAATGACAGTATGGTAGCGAGTTTAATTTTTTATGTCCTTACATCTCATCAAACGATTAGCAACTCTATGAAAATATGATAAGATATAATTTTAAGTGTTATGTGTCTGTCTGTTCTCAGTAATGTAGGGAAACGATACAGGGGTGTAAAATTATGTAAATAGTTTATAGGTTTCATTCAAAGAGTTTGTGACTGGAGCATACTGCACTGTTTGCTGACTTTTATTGAGCAGTTTTGTGGCTTGATGCAATCACGGTTTTTGTTTTCAATATTTCACTGAAAGTAGAGATGTAGTCAGTCTGTACTTTTAAGAAAACAGTTTAGAAGGATGATATGCCCCAAATAACAGCCAGAGGGAAATTATCGCCCAAGAATAATATACCTAATGCATTGATTCACAAACTATTATATATTTTAACACTCAATTCTATTTTGTGCAGACCACAGTTCTGATTCCATTAGAACCTTTGCTTTTTCAGGGTATTTTTTATAAACTTTAATTTTAAATCAATTTAATACACAGAGATAAAGCCGATTCTTCAGTTAATAGTAAGCATTGGATTGATATAATCTCGATTTTCATGTAGGTATAGATAATAATATAACATCATTCAATATCTTAGTTTCATAAAAAAAGGAAGGAAAAAGCCAACCGCTCTCTCTACAAGAAACTGTACATAGCTTTTCTTTTTGCTTTTGTTCAGTTTTACATGTCATTATTCATGCCACAAAAAAGGTCAGTCTAAAAACTTCACTAAAACTTTTATGTTAATGTTCCGTGTGCTGCATCCAACAGGTGGTAAGCAGACAGACTGCTAGTACTGCTACCTAATTGCTTTTCATATTTATGAGACTTTTTTTATCTTTTACTGGGATCCTGTACTCAACTTTAAATATATCATTTTACTTGGCAATTGTGACCTCATGTTGCAATTTCAGTTTAAAAGGCTCGCTCGCCACTGAAACCGACCATTACTTTAGTTAATTGCTACCGTGAATGGAAACCAGCAGTAATCATCTGCTGTAATTCAGCCGCCAATATCGTCGAAAAATTTGTTGTTTTAAAATTACGATGCAAAGATTATTATCTTTGCATCGTAATTTTAAAACAACAAATTTATTATTTATTAAGAAATTGCACTGAAAACCCAGCCATATTATTTGGCTGGGTTTTCAGTCCAATTTCTTAATATTTGGTAGCACACTATTTTGTGTAAATAAAGACTTAGGTATCCGTTATTGTTAATAACGATGTACTTTCAATGTATCTTCCTAAATAACCTTAATCGTCTCTGCAGGTTTCTCGGCGGCGGCGGCAGGCGCGGTGCGGACAAAGGACGCGTGCGACTTCAAAGCGAGCCGCACGGATCAAAGAGCCCTCAGATAACTGAGGCCAGATAAAACCTCCGCTATTGGGCGAACACCGTTTGATATCTGATTGTCGGTTAAAGATCGTGCCACCCAACAAACATCGAATAAAAAGGTTTTACACATTTTTCTTTTAAAAACTCTGCAAGTCTTGTGCCAATTTTCACATAATGCGATCAAAAGAGCTTAAAGCGGTATGAATGGAAAGAAAAATCATAACAGTTGGCCCATTCATACGCGAGTACTTGGCACAAAGAAGGTTAAAGATCAAATGTTAAAAGTTAGAGGTCACAAACATTTTGATAAGTTTGTTGAAATAAACACATCAAAAGTATCTAGGGATCAACATATATTTTTGCAATAACTTTTCTCCTGATTGATATTAATTAAAATTTTCTTTAAGGATTCATCAAATAAAGTGTTTTCGTTTGTCACAGTAACGATAAACCAAGTCACCTTTGCATTAATAAAGAAATTTGCCATTTTCCTAATAAAGGGATTTTTGACATTTGAACCACTAACATTAAAGTTCGAAAAAAAGACTGAAATAACAGTTTTCTTTAAAATTTTATTGGGTAACTTAAACAATTAATAATCCGTGTTTCTACCGCGAACACTAACAACACAAGAACATCGGTTTGGCATACTCAAAATGAGTTCATCCAAATCACGCTGTGGAATGGCCGCCCATGTTCGTTGCAACAACAAAAAAAGGTCTTCTTGCGACTGGATACCCTCCATATTCGGCAGAGCTCTTCTCTGTAGCATATCCCATGAATGCTCAATCGGGTTCAAGTCTGGCGACTGAGCAGGCCAGGGCAGGACATTGATGTTAGCTGCGGCGAGAGTCTGTCTTACAACTCTTGCGGTGTGCGGTCGTGCATTATCATGCATTAACTGAAATAAGGGACCGATTTGCACTTGTAGAGGAACGATGACGTCTGATACAATCGTCTCAGCATAAATTTGAGCGTTGAGGTTGCCTCTGATCCAAATCAACTCAGTTCTTCCGCCGATCCAAATACCCGCCCATACTATGATGGTTCCACCACTATAAGGATGGACTTCCTGGCAGGATTTTAATCGCTGTTGGCGTCCAGGGGTTCTCCAGTGTCGTATACGTCTTGTATCCGGTCTCATACCAAAACGAGACTCATCAGAAAAGCACACGAAACGCCATTGTTCTTCTGCCCAATTTCTGTGTTCAAGAGCCCATTGATATCGAATCCTACGATTGTGCATTGCTATAGGTGGTACCCGTAGCGGTCTTCGGGAATGAAGGTTCACTTCATGCAAGCGGTTTCTGACTGTTTGGTCGCTAATTAAGTCCCCTGAAGAGTGATGAAGCCTCACGGCTAACATCATGGCGGTTATTGTTGGAGCTCTTCGAGTTAAGATTTGAATGTATCGGTCTTGTCTCCGTGTGGTGCAGCGATACCGTCCTCCATGGCGCTCAGCCAAGGTAAGCGAAGAGCTCTGCCGAATATGGAGGGTATCCAGTCGCAAGAAGACCTTTTTTTGTTGTTGCAACGAACATGGGCGGCCATTCCACAGCGTGATTTGGATGAACTCATTTTGAGTATGCCAAACCGATGTTCTTGTGTTGTTAGTGTTCGCGGTAGAAACACGGATTATTAATTGTTTAAGTTACCCAATAAAATTTTAAAGAAAACTGTTATTTCAGTCTTTTTTTCGAACTTTAATGTTAGTGGTTCAAATGTCAAAAATCCCTTTATTAGGAAAATGGCAAATTTCTTTATTAATGCAAAGGTGACTTGGTTTATCGTTACTGTGACAAACGAAAACACTTTATTTGATGAATCCTTAAAGAAAATTTTAATTAATATCAATCAGGAGAAAAGTTATTGCAAAAATATATGTTGATCCCTAGATACTTTTGATGTGTTTATTTTCATGACTTAGCATTGTCTGTGAAATAAAATAATTTCTCGTTAAAGAATCATAAAAATGTTTCTTTAACGAGAAATTATTAATACAAGAGCTTTTGCAGCAGGAATATCCAGTACACATCTAATAAAAACTCGTCAGTTTCAATAGATCGCAGATCGTTCGCCAAACAATGGTAAATCTCTCTAAAACGCGCTGGTCCCGCGGCGTGCGTTTAATCTCGACAATCAGCTGTGTGTCTGTTTCGTCCGGCAGTAAATCCGGAGGTGCACGGCGCCGGGTCCGGCATGCGGACCGGATTACCGGCTACGAGCTTGTTCGTGCCGACGCACTCCCATCCGCGATTAGTCCCGCAGGGCACTGGGACTTGTCGGAAAATTCGACCCGGGTTATGACCCGGATAAGACTCGCAGATAAGTACAAATAAATATTGATTGTGTCATTGTTTAGATTTTTGTCTCTGTTATATTATGACGATCTAATAGATGTTCTCGCTGACAGGATTTTGGTTAACTTTGTTATGAACTTTACATATTGTGGTCACTGACTTATTTAGCGCTTATTAGTAGGTATATACGTAGAACAATTCGATATATTCACAGATTCATCATTGCACAGTTATTGGAATATATGTATGTAGAAAGCAGCCCTACAGAGACACAAATCAAACTTGTGCAAAAACATAGCCTGTAGGTACCTATTTTACTTCAATGTGCTAAACGGTAGGAACATATGGATCGAACCGTTAGAAGTAAGCTTGGAACTAGACACACACGAATCTACTTAGATACCTACTGGAACACGTACTTATCCCGGAGGTCTGTCAACGGTCATCGGCTACGTACGTTTCCGACTGATGTTTGAAACCGATTGCGTTGCTGTCGTATGTGTTCGGGTCCGTCCGTAGTTTTAGAATCTGCTTCGCCGAAAATACTGAGCGGAGAAGCTACCTTGAAGATATTTTATTATTCTTTGTACATATTTAATTTGTTTCTTCGTGTGTTTGTTCTGTTATTTCCTTGTGTTTAGATTGATTCTATTATGTACGTTAGGTTGATAATACACAGCTAGCCGCTTCATTTACCTACTGCATCGCTCCGTGTCCAGTGACATGGTCCCGGGCAGTCTACGCCTGGATTTTAAATATTACGAGTTTAGCAAAGTTGTATGACTAATTGATTAAATATTTGTCTCTTGATCTACGCTACTTACTAAGCGTAGCGCAAAGTGACTCTCCTAGCTGTGTGTTTTCGGCCTAAAGCCGGTTGCATACCAAGACCTAAGTTTGTTTAGCTTAGCTAGCATTGTCATACACGCTAAACTAGTCTAGCCTGCAGCCGACCTTAACCTCGACGTGGAATATTTAAGTATTTATTTTCTTGACTGCAACGAGAACCTGGATGACGTCACTGAAGAGACGAAGAAACCTAAATCTTACTCGAAGGTCACGCGTATTCTTGGGGAATTAACACACATTACGAGATGTTATTGCTTGAGAATACACGTAGCTAACGAGGAGAAATTCATCTGAAGAGTCCGACAGGACGAAAATTGAAGAAAGAAGAATTATTTTATTTTGTAATGTGTCCCCCATGGTTCTACAGTACACTCTACGGACCTTTATGTCATGTGAAGTTAGTTGTAGACCGATTGTTCTTATTAGATATCTAACTTCGGACTTTTTTGTCTACAGTTCATTTCATATACACAAAGATCCGTGCCGGGTACTAAAACCTGGACTTATATGATATTTTCATTATCGCCCGTTGTCACAAACAGTAGGGAACACCTTGATGAAAACCGAAATATTATAACACAGCTTGGCTTTCAACTCTTGACTTTGAGCCGAACGTTGAAATTCCAACAATGTATTTGAGGATTCATTTTGGTTGTCACTCTAGTGTAAGAGAGATCGGGCTTCTGAATTTTAGTAGTGTATTCATTTAGGTATTCCTAGGTCTGATATCACGGATCATCGGTACCTACCTACAGCCTTTTTTATCAAACGATCGACCGGTGAAGCTCATAGAGGTAAGATAAAATGTTCAGGATAAAACCGAATTGTGAGGAGGAACCAAAATGGAGTAGCCGCCATTTATCTGTACTACCTAGCATAGATTTTTTTTATACATTGCTCTTTAAATAACGATGATTGTGTTCATCTTCATACAGGATTTGTTATTATTTTATCATCAATTTTGCGAAAACAAAAATCAAGTGATATTGTTAACATTACTGAACTGAATTTGATAGTCAGAAAATGGCAAAATTGTTTTATTTCGTGTTTTATATGCCAAAGCCGATGTCGACTATTCTGGCCATAATTTTCACTGTGATAAAACAAATTTGAGAAAAACAATTTCTTACATCGGAAAAATTGGGTCTTACCTATTCTGTTTCAGCAAAAAAAAACTTTTTTGATTAGTATGTATTCAAAACTGTGGAATATTTTGTTGCTATTGTGAATATCTGATCGTATGTAACATCTATCGAAGTTGTGTGAGCATTTTACTAACATGTCCGAACGCTGTTTGCAGATGTGGAGAATGCTGGTCGGGCAATGCAGCCGCACAGCGTCAACCAAGCTGTGCCTTCGCTTCCAAGTGTCAAGAGAAATGTGAAAAAGTCGCGAATATTTATTGTAAATTAACTTTAATTTGTTTTGGTAGTGTTATAAAGATATCAGTGTATTATATTTGTGAAAGTAGCTACTTGATCATTGTTATTTTCACATTCTCATATTTATCGAAGCTTTGCACTGTATAATTTTATATTACTTTGTCATTGCATTTGAACGAAATAATTAAAACAAGTTTATTTTTGGAAAAAAAAATTGTTTTTATTTAGGTACTTACTAACCCTTAACACCTTAAGGTATTCATGAAATGGCTTACAACTAGAATTATTTCCTAACTTACATCTTGTTGAGGACGAATTTTAAAGTAAAGAAGGATATTCTGACCCTAGATGAAAAAAAAAGCTGTATAGTGCAGTCGGGTACAAATTAAAAGGATCTGCACAGGAAATACTGGCATATTCATGGCTCGGTTAGATACAAGCGACATATGAGTCAGCTGGTGAGAAACGGGTTGGCAATACTCACAAGCTCAAACAGCTTTCGCTGTCAATAGATTTCAAATCTCAAGTCGATAAGCCTATAACCCTACACCTCGGTAAAAACCAGGTGTTCTGGAGCTCCGTAACCGTAACCTAAATTATCGGATATCCGAAATTAATAAAAAAAAAACAGGTTATAAGAGTTCATATAAGATCTTTTTTTTTAATTATCTGATGACTATGTAGGTCAATCTGTTTTTACTTTATTGACTCAATCTATTTTTTACAATGTTTTATAGTGACTTGGATTTATGATATATAATTAGGTATCATGTTTTTCTACCTTTGTCATGTATTACTTTTGATTATTGACTTTGCATATTATTATTATTGTATAAATTCAAGTTTTTAAAATGCAACAGACAGATGTGTTGCTGGGGAGTTTGTTGCGCCACTTCTTCTTCCCAGCTAAAACACTAGGAAGTGGTGCGGGTGGCCGTTTGGGGGACTGTCTTTATGTAAAATTTGACGTTCAAAAAGTGCTGTCTCCCAGCCTAGTATGAATAAATGACTTTTGATTTTGAAAAACCTTATCCCTACCCGTAATCGATTCCGATACAAGAGTTTCGGATGATTTCGGATAGGGGCGGAGTCTGACACCCTAGTCCTTAGTCCTTCCTGGTGGACCGATGATCTGGTGAATTCTTCGGGAATCCGCTGGATGCCAGACGCACAGAACAGGTCCATGTAGCGACACTTGGGGGGCTATGTTCAGCAGTAAACGTCGTTCAGCTGAAATGGTGATGATGGCTATGATATAATCCAAATTGAGTTAGGGCAGGTAAAAATCGGGTAGTAATGTCAGATATAATTATTTTTAATATAACAACGAATGATATAATTGCTTCTGTTATTATAATAATAACTTATGATATACCTACATTGAAGAAGTAATCATCTCATTTCATATACGCATCAGTTGACATATCAACTAATGAAAAGTTATAATGTACAACATGCCATGCACGGCATTAGTTAATGCGTCCTGCCAAACTATAGCAAAGTTGCTGTTTCGAATAAAATGTGGCATTTGGAATCGCCACAGATCTAATGGTCACTAATTTCCTATTTGAACATAACCTATCCGGTCGGGGTCGGGTTGCTCTGTTTGTTGTATTATACTAAATAAACAATAAAACAATACTAAACGAACGTTAGAGAAAGTGTTGTAATTACATATGTTGTTATATAATATGAATATATATTAAGATATATAAAATGAAAATTATATAAAGTGTTGTTAGATGAATTACCGTAACGTCATTTGAGCGTTAAAGCTTTTGAAAATAGAGTAAATGTTCCTTTACTAAATGAGGCACCCATAAAAAACCGGCCGTTTGAAAGTCGAGTCGCGCTTTATTTTAGAGTTCTGTTTGTTCTGTACCATCAGCTCTTAATATCAGTCCCGAAGAGTTAAGCAAAGGGGTGCCAATAGTACGTCAAAATTTCCGCTGGATACGTCAAAATCACGAGTTAGAGCAGGAGAAGTCATTTGATGATATCCCATGCAGCGAAAAACCGGGGGCAGGACACACCCATCAACCAACAAATTCACACTTCGGGCTGCTACTGAGAACCAGCACTACCTACTTTATTAATACTTTATTTGATACCGTGATAAAAAGTACCTACAAATTATAGATTTCTCCATATGATTAGGGCTAAAAGATTCAGTTCTGTGACAGACAAGTTGCCATAGCTTAGTAATAGGATTCAGTAGGCACAATTTGGGTACGGAAATCTAAAAATATGATTTACCGTCAATTTTTTTTCATTAGGTAAGATACTCGCATATTTGAGAATGGTAGGTACTCAAGCATAGATGGTGTCTGTAAAAGTTTGATGACAGATTACATTGTTATGGATGTGAGTAGGTACATACATAGACCAAAATCCCATACCAGAAACGAGTAAAAGAAAAGACGTGAATGGCTTGACTTATTTTTCGGTGATTTGTATGGCGAGTTTGTCAGAGCGTAAATTTTTTGAAAAGGGATTTTTTTCTTGAAAATTAGTTCTATTGTGTGCAAAAAACCGCTGTTCTTATTATTATGTTGTAAAATGTACGTCCGAAGGATAGAACGGAACCGGCTTCATAACTTTTTAGTCGTGCATGAATATTTTCACATCTTGAAAGACTGCCAATTAATTAAAAATGCTAACGAATGCGGGAAACGACGTATTTGGTTGATACTTACTCAATTAAAATCCTTGGGAATAGTTAGTCGATGGGTTTTACAAGCCAAAAATTCTGGGGGACATGGCGACTGCAACACGCCAACTAAACGGTTTTCTCGAATCATAGTACGTTACGTCCACGTCCCCATAACATTGATAGATAAAGCTTTTTACAGATAATAAAAATCATTCTCTCGCCCTTTCTTTTACGCCTACGTATTTTGCGACGAATAAAGTTTGATTAAAATCTTCATTACCTAATTTTCAAGAATAAGGACTTGTTAGTTTGTATGTAATACCTTATCTATACTTAATATATAAAGTTTGTTTGTTTGCTTGAACGCATAACCTCAGGAACTGCTGATCCGATTTGAAAAATTATTTCAATGTTAGATAGCCCATTTATAGAGGAAGGCTTTAGACTATATCATCACGCTAATACCAATATGAGCGGATCATGTAGGACGGTAACGAAGAATGATCCCAAATCGGGCATCCAAAGGCGCGGGCAGAAGCTAGTATATAATAGGTTCTGTTATTTTGCTAGGATTCTTCATAGACATAGAGGTCATTCTACAGCACCTTATAAGCGTAAATTATTTGTTATGGCTATTAAAGATAAATAAAAGAACATGAAAGAATCAAGAAAAACGCAAAAATTAAGTAAAGCAATCGTCATTGCTAGTGGTCACAAAAATAATTTTTCAGACAGTTTTGAACAAAATGTTTAATTGCTATAAACTAAATCACTGAATAGAGTATGCCAACCTCCAGCGCCCACCTTTAAGCAAAATCAAAGTAAACGAGTTTTTTTCGATAACAAAAACTTCTAATGCATACAATATTAGAATACCATAAATATTTACAGATTTGCTTTAGGTTATGGCAGAATACTTCTTACACTACAATCACCTTTGTAACATACCATAAATTAAGTTTTTTTTTTTTTTCTATAAAAAATAATAACATCGTGAACATATTTTTGATCAATATATTTACTGAAGATTCATCCGATATATTGTGACTTATTTGATCTTATTCGAAGATAAAATTCTCTAATAAGTTCATGGGACAGTATCATCTACTAGATATCATATTATATCATTTATCGTTACGGCAACATCTTTACTTGTTCACAAAAGCGGTTACGATTAATCGGAACTAACACATATATATTATTGCGAAACGAGCTCGGAATAAGTTAATGTTAGTCTACTTCGTCAGCCTCAGGGGAAGCTCTGGGAGCTCGTCTATCAGTCGCCGTCGAGGGCGCGCCGTCCGGGACCAATGGCGGATCGTCATTGTTCAGCACGACGCTGTCTTTTCGTCGGCGATCTAAAGTGGACGTCTCATCGTTGACGTCTGTCACATTAGTGGGGTCACTGTTAGTTCCACTCGGCAAGACTGCATCTCCACTTTCGTTGGTAGCGGAGTTACCATTAGCAATATTGATTTTATTGTTGGAATCCTTTTTCCTAGCGATCTCTTCAATCTTAATATCTGCATCACCACCAGTTGTGGCAGAGTTATCCTTATCAGTAGTTCTTACATCGTTAGTAGGACGCGCGGCTACACTGCTTTCCTGTGAATCTCCACGGGAGTTGGAGTTTCTTCTGCGACTGTTGAGCGCCCTCTGCACCGCTTGGTCGAAGATTTCAGGAGACAACATATCGCCGGAATGAAGTGTGTTTGTTTGAGCGGTGGAGACAGACGGTGCCGTCTGGGTTGTAGACTGCGCGGTGTTTTGAACTGTCTGCGTGGTGGACTGAGCGGTAGGAGGAGTGGCCTGTGTGCCCGTACCAGGAGCGTCGTGGTATGCGCCGCCACTGGCGAGAGCGGCGATGCCTGCCAGCCCCCCCATCACGCCGGCCATGCCGCGGTGCGAGCGCAGTAGCAGCTGCTGCAGCTGAGCCTGTTGTAGTATCACGGGCAGCTCGTAGTGGTGGAAGAAGTAGAGCATGGAGTGCTGCAACAAACATTTTCAATAAGGAAACATTCTAGACATTTTAAATTTTCTATTTCTTAAATTCGATTCAACGGCGTCCTATGCAGGATGTAAAGGGAAATGTAGCAATAAATAAACGGTAAAGAGATAAGCTGGCAATAGTTGCGGCGGAGATGCGGCCGGCTGGGCGAGGGCGTGCGCTATGCGCTCGCAGATATATGTTGTGAGTGCAGATTATGAGGCACGTCCGTCGAACTGAGCAAAACTCCTTTAGACAAATAAACGAGCGACTCGTGACGGTGTCCTCACTGCTCCCCAGTCTTTATTTATTTATTTCTGGGTCAAAGTTCCCACCCCTCGCGTCGTCCGACGTAAGTTTTAATTAAGAAACTTGTGACCGCGCCTGACTCAACTTTTATTTGAAATTATATTTTCTGATCCCTTCATTTTGATTTTTTCCAAGTGGCGGTGTAACGGGTTACCGGCGCGGACAAGTTGCGACACCTCGTGATTTATTATTCGCGGCGTGCGTTGCTTGACAGATCATTGAATGAATTTTATATCATTTTTACACTGAAACTGCACCCTTTCTGTTCACAACAAACAGTCATATTCAATGAAATGTGTTTGGATATCTTCGGTTGGCACAAAGGATATAATTTAATACTGCTCATCATTTTCCTCTTTTCACGAAAAGGGCAGCAGATTCAGAGGGCATTAAAAACGGTTTCTATTTGAATAGCACACATGCGCGGACAGGGCGGTAGGTCACTGGAACACGGGCTACATTGTAGGGGCTTAATTAACAGCATCCGTTCATGCCCCAATCTGTTCGCGGATCATCGCTACAGCAGCAAATATAAAAAAGGATCAAACGTTTAAAAGGTATTTAATGGAGAGATGACGCCCTTTTACACGTCCATTAAAATCGGCCGCTTTGAGATTTACCGCCCGCCCTGTTAGATAGATACGTGAATAAAAAACGAGGTCATTTTTATCAATTTTCAGATCGTTTGTAACAGATTACGTTGGCAGCGTATAGACGTAGATCTGAAATGTTTTCTAGGGGCTCGGTCTAAATTCTAACATCAACGCTGTTATTTTTCTAAAGAATATTATATCACTAGATGTTTTGATTTTTATTTAACCAGAATCTAAGTTATTTAGTGATATAACTGTTTACTGTGTAGGTTTAGTTAATTAAAACCCAGTTCAATTAAATACAAACGATAAGAAAATATATGAACATTTTTACACTATTAATTAAAATGAGTACACACGAGTACGAGTCTACGCTTGGCGAGATTCAAAGGAGACTACAAGTTCTTTGTGATAATACATTTTTCAGCCGCAAAATTGTCTTAAACACTTTACGGGCGAGCGGCGCGTTGATTATGCCAAGACGGTAGAAAACTCTGACAAAAATAAAGTTATTTTGATTTAAAATGCAAAGAAAAAACAGCGGATGAAGAAGCTCGGCTCTCCCGGACGAAAGACATTTTTTTAATCCCTTTTCATTTTACAAATCCTTAGACGAGCATGCGATGACTACGTTTAAGAGTTGAGATTCTACAAAATCGCCGCCATTGACTTGAGCTTTTGTCTATTACAGGCACGAGGTGCATTTAGGGTTCCGTCCGCACATACCCTGAAGGTACGCCCAGCATAATGTACCACGAAGTAAGCCGCTGAGAGTGTTTGACTTAAGTTTAACTATAATTTGCAAGAGATCTGGAAGATTACAACACTTTACATTGTTCCATGATGGCGGGCCTTTTCTGTTGATTTAGGACTTGACAGAAATTAACTGAAGCACGCCTATTAAACCTCCACAATAAACAAGGGTCTCGAGTTAGTCTTCAACAACCGCTTTGACGGACAATATTATTCTACAGCATCAAAAATGTTCCGAGAAAATAGAAAGTTAGGTAATTATCAATTGAAATTGAAATCCTATTTGAGCCTGTTGTCAACAAGTTGTTCCAACTGTTAAAATTAATGTAAGGTGGATCGCACGCCGCTGTCAGTATTATGCGCGGCGCGTCGCGCTGGCCCGGCCTCATGAAATATGATTTTTAATAATAAGTTGACACGCTCGATGATTATAAGATAAGCCCCCACTTTGCATTCCGAAGGGGCTCCTTGTTTTTCGTCGTCGCCCTCTCGCTGTAATCCGGCAAGCCTCCGCCTGAGCCGCTCGGGGCGCGCCTAATGTTATCTCCATACTCAATTATAACTGCGCTTTCGCTGTCACCATGTATTGTTGACAACATGTACTACATCAGAGATTACGGGAACATATCCGAGATTAAAATTTCTCGCTTCAAAAATAACTGTACATACATACATATATTTAAAAAGTTGAAAATCAATTTATGAATACTTTTCCAAAAGTATAAAGGGTTCAGTAGCGTTATCGGGGAGAGAACAAATAAGAACCTATCTACAATTGAAAAGGACCTAATTTAATATTATGATAATAACCGCACTTTGTCAAATTAATTTAAACTATGTTGTGAAATCATTGAGTATCTAAAAAGGGAAGTTCACGTAGCTTAATTTATTTACGGGAAAATGCGGTGAGTACCTTTTAAATATCGGACTTTTCAGTGTAGGACTGAAAGTTCTAGCAAAGAAATGTTTTGCATATCATCTGGATAGTACAAGGGTCATTTGTATGTGCCTACAATTGATATTCTCAACATGATATTCCAATCTAAGACGAAACGCACTGTCATCGTCAAATACCACAATTTAGATAGCTTGGTCACTATTAATACACTGTCCACACACAATACCGATACATCGTGTTGTGTACTCTGTAGTGTACCTGTGTAGTTGTGTAGTAGCGGCGGGAGGCCGAAGTCCGCACGGCGCACAGACGAGTATTTGATCTAAAAAGCCGATCAAAAGTCGAAAACTCAAATTTTGTTACATTGCTTTACAACTATTGGGTCGTGAGAGTCAAATAGCTATTACGTCACTAAACGGTAAACTTGGCCACGCACCGCCTCCCCACCAACCGTACCAACAGTCGGAACCCAGTCGTTGCGTGAATCGAATGTCTTTGTTCTCGGCACTACAGTTAAAACGTGATCTTTAAATTGGATTTAGTCTGTGTTTGGTGAAATTGTGTGATAACCATTATGGATATTTTGGAAGAAGGTATGTAGTTACTTTATAAAAGCATGTTTATTTTGGTATTACACTTGATTTATGTGACATTTTGAACCTTAAATGTACTCCATAAAAAATGCAACTATTTTTTAGTAAACTCTGTAGTTAAAGGTATTTTTGTTTATGAGTTAAACCCAGTTAACTTATAATTTTAGATGTAACATTTAGTTTCATTATTCCTGATAAGATTTTTAAAAGAAAATGTCCCGCATGTACACGCCATTTCTTTATTTTATTTTTTTACGGAATGAGTCGAAATCAGCTTTTATAAAAAAATGATTTATTTTTTGTTTTCTATTCCAGGATCTCCAATGACGTCGATGGAGATGACCAGAAAATCACTCTATGAAGTCATAAAACAATGTTCAGACAGAAAAATAGACCAAAAGTTTGAATTTTTAGAAAATCGTCTGAAAATAATCACGAAATGCCCTGAAAATCAACAAGATTCATTAAAAAGTGCCTTAAAATCGTTTAAGTACCAATTTAAACAAAAATGGACAGCCGCCAGTAACAAGGAAGAACGCTTCTTAACAAAAAATGAACAATGGCTCCATAATTTTATTACACTGCCTGCGTGGACAACAAACAAAGCCGGTCGACCAAAAAAAGAATTCAAGGAATTGAGCGATCAAGCAAAGAGGCGCAAAACAAAGCATTTGAGGGAACAAATACCCTATGAAGAGTTGACCTATGCAGCTCAAATGAGTCAACGTGCTGCAGGACATGGTGACGCGGCTAAAGTTATGAAAGATATGACTTTAACGCCAACTAGAGCCAAAAAGTACAGAACACGGTATAGCTCAACACAAAACGTGGTAGTCAAAAAGCATACACCATCACAAGCATTAGCTATATTCGTGGAAGCTGATTTGACAAGAAAACAATACGAAGTTATTCATGCTGCAAACAAGAACATTTATCCGTGTTATTCAATTGTTAAAAAGGCTAAGAAAGACTGTTATCCGCGTGAAGAGTCGATGAAAGTTACAGAAACATGTGCTGAAATAAACTTGCAGGATCTTTTAGATCATACATCTGCACGGTTATGTATGTACTTAGAGGAAGTACTCGAAAATATAAGTGAAGAAGAAATAAGCTCTTTAGAGCTATTATCAAAATGGGGTTGTGATGGTTCCCAACAACAACAATTTAAGCAAAAATTTGGTAACAGTACAGACAGTGATTCATCTATATTTCAGAGTTCATTTGTGCCCTTACGACTGACTTGCAATATTGGTGACCAAAATAAGATTATTTGGCAAAATCCAGTACCTTCTTCTGCAAGATACTGCCGACCCATACGAATTCGTTTTGTTCACGAAACAAAAGACATCACAAATGAAGAAATCTCCTACATAGAGAATCAAATCAAAAAGCTGAAACCAAGTGAAGTACCGAGGACAAATGGTGATATATTAAAAATAAAGCATACGTTAGCCTTTACCATGATCGATGCAAAGGTGTGCAATGCTGCGACCAACACGTTATCTACCATGAGGTGCTATATATGTGGGCAAACATCAAAGGACTTCAACAACCTGATTAAAAAAAACATAGAGAATCCGGATACTCTTAAATTTGGGCTGTCGACACTACATGCCCGAATTCGATTTTTTGAATCACTTCTTCATTTATCATATAAAATACCTTTAAAAAAGTGGCAGGCAAGGACTCAAGAACATAAAAATATAGTGGCAGAAAGAAAGAAGAAAATTCAAGAGGCTTTTAAAGAGGAAATGGGGTTGCTAGTGGATATTCCGAAGGCAGGGTTTGGGAACACTAATGACGGCAACACCTCAAGGAGATTTTTCTCAAATCCCGAAACTTCTTCCCACATTACTGGGATTGACATTAATTTAATAAAAAAATGCAGTGTCATATTAGAGACTTTGTCAAGTGGGCTAAAAATTGATACACAAAAATTTGAAAACTTTGCTGAACAAACTGCAAAGCTATATGTGGATTTGTATGAGTGGCACCCCATGTCGCCTACAATGCACAAAATTTTAAGACATGGGGCCACAGTAATTGATCACGCTATTCTGCCTATTGGCCAATTGTCAGAAGAGGCGGCTGAGGCCAGAAATAAACACTTCCGCATGTATAGGCAGAATTTTTCAAGAAAATTTTCGCGCGAAAACTGTAACAAAGATGTGCTAAACCGACTTCTGCTAACTTCGGATCCTTTTTTGAGCAGTACCAGGCAAAGGCAACAGAAAAAAAGGAAGCCATTTTCCGTTGAGGCATTAGAACTCTTGCTCCCGGAGACATCGTACGTCTCGTCTACAGAGTTTGACAATGAGGAGGACGATAGATCTAGTGAAGGTGATTCTGACTAGATGATTTTTGAGTAAAAACTTTTTTATGTAAAATTATACGTGTGTATGGTGTTTTAAATACAAAATTAGCACCTAAAACTACTTTTTATTTTATATCCAATCGATAATTATCACAAAATAATTTTGATCGACTTTTTAAGTCAAATACTCCACTGTGCGGCGTGTTATTAACTTCCGTGCAGCATAGAGACCGGAAATCGACGCCGGAGTAGATCCGCTCAAGACACACAGTCTGAACCACCCCTAACATTCACGGCTCGACTGCACAACGTTATTATCCGACAACAGTGGAACCCAACCTTAATACTCAAGTATGTTCGACGTGTTATTCTCGTCATCGGTTTGATATTTTAATATGGACAATGTATCAATGTTTCAAATTAAAATGTAAGATTCCATGGCAGGAATCAAATTAAATGTTCCGGTTATTTGAATTCGGGGAAAAGTAAATGTTTGATTTTCTGGTTATCGATAAAATTTGTTTTAGCTCGCGGATATTAATATTAATGGCTGATTTTGATATTCAATTAGTAAATTATTCAGACATACCTAAATATATGCTACAGCGAATAATTTTACTGAAAATCAATTACCACACCAGTTAATATGTTTAAACCTACTTATTTATCATATTCTACATTTTAATATAAATTAAGATTTTTTTAATCAATCAGTCTAAACATTTAAACGTCAGTCAGCGGTCAATCATAAGTTAGCGGTACCATCCACAAATCAGTTGGACGTAAAGTGTCAGTAGCGCATCCCCCGAGTCGACACAAAATATTACCCGCACCGCCGTCATTTGACTCGTCCCGGGACCCATTTGACAAAAACTTTGACGTCACACGACACACGTCTTTTGGAACATTTTTTGCGTTAAAAAACGTATTAGGTTTTGGCGAACACCAACTAAATGTGAACGTAAATAAATAAATTGCTATTTATGGGCATTCATTCTTAGTAAGATTAAAAATAAAGCAAAGCAAAGGAAATTATTGCCAGCTTAAATAAATCCGGTTGCACATGACAGCTAAACTGACTTAGTTTAGCTTACCATGCATATCTGAGATAGTAATTCTCATCGATTTGTTTTCTACATACAAGTACAAAAATTATCTTAGACTAGTTATGTAAACTGTTAATTATGTACTAACTTATCCTTAGGTCTTGATAATCAGGGTTGCAAAATCGATCTCAACCCGATTTAAACATAGCGCTTGAAATATTGACGTCTCTATAAACTCAACAATGTCGCATCAATTGACAACTATTACAGGAAAATTGTATTTCAAATTCGAGAAAATATAGTCGAATTTTCCGTGCATTTTCGGCAAAAAAAGTATACAGACGTGATTTGTTGACAAATGCTCGCGGCTCGACCCCCTTTCTAGCAAAGAAGCTTTCTCTTTTAGTTTAAAAATAATAATAGCTCCCGAACTGTGCAGCGATGACATGTGTGTGTGTGAGATGTGAGCGAGGGAACGTGTGTGTGGGGGAGGGTGTAAGGCCCTGTCCAGAGTGATAGCGTGATTAATAGGCCGGGTGCAGACGCGATAGCGGGCGCGATTTTGTACCTATAGCGCAGAGGACCGCAAACTTTTCTGTATCCCCTTGTGGACATCAACCACATCCCCGCTCCCCCCGACAGAAGTACCCATATACTCTCCGTGTAAGAACTATCACGTGATGTTTGAATAACTATTGGGTGCACAACCTGCAAACATGGGAACGTCTCGTCTACGTTACGTGCGTCCCCAATTTAACTTTTCTTAGTCATAGGGTCATAGGTAGGTCATCTACTTAGGGTAGAAAACTGGAGGCCAAGTCTACTAACTTTTAAGCTACAAAAAATGTACGGAAATTAAGGTATTTTTGATAGATTGCGGATGAGATGCGAAAACGAACATTGCTTTAAAAATTGGTATAATTGGCATTAACGTCACTTCAGTACAAACGCAAACCGCGGTTTCATGTGTTTGATTCTTCGCGCCCGCGCAAGCTTCTCAGCCTGGCCGAGGCCTAAGCGTCCCTCAGGCGACCGGGCGACCCCGTGACCCGTCTGCCATTGTAACGTTGTCATGACATACATGATGCTTATTTTATAATAAGACGTTATTTTTCCACTATTCAGCTGGGACTCACATAAATATTAGCGGGTACATTTTTTGGTGTTAAGACTGACAGCTGGTCTAATCTAATGTCGGATGAGCCCTGATATTGGGTTGTGGCCATGGGTAGGCAGTTTTTGCTTTAAAATGTTTGATATTCAGTCATTCAGATTATGAAACAAGAATACATGAGTAAGGATGTTCATTTTGACTATAAAATGTTTGATATTCAGCCAAACAATCCCGTCTATTCAGTTAAAATAACACCGTAAAAACGTAGATGTAGTCACCGTAAAATGAACTGCTATTTCATTTAAAGCTATGGATTGACTTCTCACTACACCTGAGTTAACGATGAGCTGTTTACAGGATAGCACTACTGGTTGGACTTAGCCAACGCCAACCGTCTAAGACTGGAAAAAAGACCGACGACGACTGTCAGTTACCAAAACGAGAAATTGTCAATTTAATTGAACATTACGCCTCCTTTAGCCAAACAAATTACGCCACGCTCAACATCAGCACCAAGTATACCAATAACAGCGAGAGCAGCGGAAAGCTAATATCGCTTTAGTCAAACAGTTTATGTATAAAGCGTCGGGTCTGCGTGGCGAGTGCGTGGCGCCCGCGGGGCCATGACCGACATCAAAGTGCCCTCGACAAACACCACCACTGCACTTGGTAAATAGGCTGGTTGCAAATTATCATATGACATTTGAGTACATCGTATTCTGCAATTGTGCTTCATAGCTATATAGACATTTTATTTATCTGTGTGAACGAAATCCGGCTCATTTTCTACTTGTATTCTTGAAACTGTAGAGAGACCAAAAACAGCTAAATAATCCCAAGTTTTCTGTAACGCATTCACAAGAACTTCGAATACAAAGTTCTTTCGAAGTTCCTTGTATCAAAGCTCTTGTAATACAATATCTTCTTCGAGTACTTTAATAGAAAATCTAAATATATATAACTCAAAAGGGACTGACTGACTGACATAGTGATCTATCAACGCACAGCCAAACCACTGAATGGATCGGGCTGAAATTTGGCATGCAGGTAGATATTATGACGTAGGCATACGCTAAGAAAGGATTTTTGAAAATTCGTCCCCTAAGGGGGTGAAAAAGGGGTTAACATTTTGTATGGAACTCCACGCGAACGAAGTCGCAGGCATAAGCTAGTTAAAATATAAAATTGTGGTTCTTTGCTACTCAATAAACTACTACTTGTCAAGTTTTTAGTCACCAACATTGAGTATTTGTTTATAAGTACAATTTAGTCAAGTATATTGGAATGATTTAATAATCAAAATTGCAAATGTGGGTGCAGTTTGTCGTTGCTTGTTTTTGCTTTAAAAACTTGGCTGACACACTGTCGTGTGTATCTATAGAAGATCTACAGACACTCTTTTCTATGTATTTGTCACTGGGCTAATACATTTTGAGATCCAACGGGCTAATATGACGTGTGTTAGATAACATAGAACATAGGGGATCTTAATATCATATGCGGTAATTGGCAGGTGGTTACCACCGACATAAATAAAATCTAGAGAGTTATAGTCGAGCTCTTAATTCTAATACAAACTCATTAATCAGTCTACATTTAAATGAGTCTGCGTTTGAACTCATGTCTAGGTAAGTTCCAGCTCATTATTTCCATAGATAGATATGAATTAAATATTTTGATATCGAATATATGTGCCTTGTTAGTTTTTACATTGCAAAATAACATATCCTTATACAGGGTTATTTGTAAAACACCAACAACCTCTTAAGGGGTCATTGTACTCATCATTATGAACAACTTTTACAATGGGACCAAACCTGAAATCGCGAAAAAGAAATCAGCTGTTCCCTACATTTGGATTAATTATACGAACATAAATATATGGAACAGCTGATTTTTTTTCGTGATTTCTGGTTTGGTTCCATAGTAAAACTGGTTCATAATGATGAGTACAATGACCCCTTCAGAGGTTCTTGGTGTTTTACAAATAACCCTGTATAGAAAACCACCTCACAAAGTTACGTTGTTCTTTCGTGAATATAACATCGACCTTAAGATTTCATAATTTCTTTGCGACTACTCAACAAATCTCACTTCATTCACTCCTTTCACTTCTTCCTCAATCAACATAGTTTTTCAAACCGCGACTATAGTTGCGCTACCATCGTGTTCAATGTGTACCATTACATTAGTAATCTTAGTCTATCCACATTTACTTTATGTGAGAAATTGTAAGAGTATTCTCATGTGATACTTGCCTGTATGAAGAGCCATGAAGTTACGAGAGCAAGGCTGCTGTACTGCCCGTTGAACCGGTAGTGGTACGCGTAGAACGAGAAGTGGTACAGGTAGAAGAATCTGTGAACAATGAATGAAATGTTGTCAAAATGATTTAATGAACTATACTTTACGCGTGTAATTTAAAAGGTTAACTAAGATAAAAAAGCCGGCCAAGTGCGTGTCGGACCACGCATAGTGAAGAGTCCGTAGTTCACTGTAAAATCTCATATCTCTAAAAGTATATAAGCTGTGATGCTCAAACCTAATTTTCGTTGGAAGTGTCTGTGACGTTCTATTTGCTCATTTTTTTTAAAATTTTCAGCTTCATATTTTAAAAGTTAGAGAGCACATATCTCAAAAACTATTGCCTTAAATAAAAAACATTTTTACAAACCTCTATTTAATTTTGAAAAAGCTATCCAATGATACCCCACACGATTAACGGCCGAACCCAATAACCGATCTATCACATACTGGAGATAGAAAAACAAATGAAACAACAGAAAACCTATACAATTTTTCTGTTGTTTCATTTGTTTTTCTATCTCCAGTATGCGATAGATCGGTTATTGGTTTCGGCCGTATGTTTGTTGGAATTTATTATTACAGGTTGCATATACCTACCAATTTTTATTTATGTAGCTTTAATAGTCTCCGAGTAAAACGGCTATGACATACGGACGGACAAACAGACAGACATGACGAATCCATAAGGGTTCCGTTTTCGTGCCATTTGGCTATGGAGCCCTAAAAATGGACTCGTATTTTATTGAAGTTCAAAATTTATTTTACTTGTCGAAGGCCTGAATAACATTTGAACGATATTGTGCTTGACTTATCGTTATCTGTAAAATATTGGAAGATTTAAAATTTTTCACGTTCAAGTTACTCTTGAGAATCTTTTGCAATTCATAAATATATACCAATTGGTTAGTTTTACTTGTATCTATGTAATAGAGGGAAAGCATATAAAATACGTTGAATTGAATATCCATTACGGGAGCACTAGAAGACAATAGCTAGGTAATATAAACAAGCGCGTAGTAGCAACCATCACATAAACTGTATTCTAGTGTTATCTCGTTACGGCCAATGTTGTAAGGCTACAAAATGTACAGAAGTGTAATACAGAAGGTTTGCCAACAACCTATCAAGAGTACGCGTGGACACTATGAAAAATATTTATATAGGACATTTTATACAGCGACTTATACATGAGAAATTTTTTACAAGCTTTTAGGTATCCCTAAATATCATCAACTGCCGTTTTCCCAAGTATGTTGTTGGAGTCACCCCGAAAAAACATAAGTGCGCGCTAACAAATGTAGTGCACCTTACTTCCGGGTATACATATTATTATTATAGCTAGCTTGAAATGTCCCACTGCTGAGCCAAGGCTTCTGTCCACATCTTCCAATGTTCCCGATTTTGTGCCACATCCTGCCCATTCCCAAGGAAAACAGCCAAGTCGTCCCGCCATTTCATTCGTGGTCTGCCGCTTCTACGGTTAAGTTTCAGAATTAAGAGTTTCGTAGAAGAAGTTCTTGATAAACTATCATATTTTGGATCGGTTTTTACGCAGTGCGCAAGTATCCGTCTTACAACACGTGAGGTTTTGTAGCTCCAATATATACAGTGGCAGAACGTCCGAGCACATAAGTGATACTTCTGCATGTTTTATTCAGCGGCATGGCGTCGAGTCAAGCAACAAGTATACTTGGAGCAACGCCGCAGTGGGCGAGCATCATTAGGAGCTTATTGAAACACAAGACGCCATGTTTGATTATAAGTTCCTGAGCACGCCGTACGGCGCGGCGCTCTGGTGCCAATTTTAGACTTTTTTTTTTCTTTTTGTAATGAAAATGTGAGGTGGTATTTTTAAGGAAAAGGGAAATAGGAAAATAAGGTTTAGGTGTAAAAATAGTATAATTTTAGTTTTGATAAAAATAATTCATCAATACAATATTGAGAAGAAAACTTTCGACTGCCAGAAAAGTTAAAGCATACAAGTATTGCAAATTAAGTGTTACAAATATTGGCTTTATTTAAGTTGGTACTAATGACTTTGTAGCCGTATGAACTGAGATAGTTTATCTTTGTCAGAAAACAACGTGCTTCCTTGGTGAACAGAGTGCGGGCCAGCCCCAACCTTATTCTGAGCTGCGTGGCGAGCAGACTCGATTGTTTATATGTGAGTCGTTGCTGCAAACTGTCCACCTCTGTGCGGCATGTGGCAGTGTTTCACGTGTATTCATGGTTTTAGGTTAAGTGATGAGAATAGGAACACTAACATGGGTTTAAATGTTGTCACTAACGAACTAAAAATGAGTCATGTTACTTGACAAATAAAGATATACATGTACATATATAAAGTAACTTGAGTATTTTAAAAGTAACTTAATACATTGTTTTAATAGTGAATTGTTTAACAATATTGCCTATAAATAGCGCTTAGTTATTCAAGTAATTGAACCCTTGAAAGAGATAGCGCATTAATATTCTTAAAGTTATGTACCGGAATACCACTTAAAAAAAATGGGCTTCAAAAAACATTACAAATCCAACTTTACAAATCGTTAAAAAAAGTCAGGAGCGCTCATCATTTCAGGAATGCAACTCGACAACATGCCGACAATACTTTCCACAAGCGATCCGAGCCAATCGTACATTCTCTCTTGTATAGATGCCATTAGATTCGTTATCTGCTTATTTCGGTGGATAAATTTCCAATGTACGACAAGGGCGACAAACGGGCCCCGGAAAAGGGGAAATGTCACCTCGTTATCTGAAAAGGTTGCAATTTTATTTGAAATCGATATTCACTGAGATATACATTTTTCTTCTGGTATTGTGTGAGAGTGTGGAGACATGCTTTTTGTACACGTCTGTACGATGTTCTTTGAGATGTGCTTCTTATGAGTTGCTTCTTTGATATGGTGCATATGAAATAGGGAAGTAATAAGCATCGGGGCACGTAATCATTTAAAAGAGGAAATATGAGTGATAGTTAGTATCGTGGGTATTACTTTTCTATCCGTCCTTATTTCCTCCTCATTTGACGTGACTAAATAAAAGTATTTATTGACTATTGTCGAGATTCGTGGAACATAAATATACCTTTAGATAAACTGTTTAATCGATTTCGAAAAAAGGAGGATGTTCTATCTTTGACTGTATATAATGCAAGGCAATAATAATAATATAATGAAAGGTAAAACTTGACAGATTACCCTATTGATTTTATTTTCCATGAGTTTTCTTTATTCCTGCGTTCCCTACTTAAACCGTGCAAGTAGTGCAAGTCTATGAAGCTGAAATTGGTTTGATTTTGTAGTGTTCTAGATTTAGCTCTTCTACACACACTTTATTTTTTTCTCTTTGTCTCTAATACTCATAATATCAATATCATGCATATCTGTTATTTGCATGGTTACTAAAATACCAATTTTAAATGTTATATAATTTTAATTGTAAGTGATTGTTGTTGTGCTTATTCTACTAGCTTCTGCCAGCGACTTTGTCCGCGTGGAATAGTTACTTTACCCCCGATTTTGAAACTCTCAGCCCGATCGGTTTAAAATTGACAAAGTTTCATACAAACGTTCATCCCCTATTTTATCTCCTTGGGGGTAGAATTAATCAAAATCCTTTCTTAGCGGATGCCTACGTCATAATATCTACCTGCATGCCAAATTTCAGCCCGATCCGTTCAGTGGTTTGGGCTGTGCAATTGCATTGATAGATCACTATGTGTGTGTGAAATATGTACAACTTACAACAAAAAAAGAAATGAAAGTAAAGCTGAAACGCCTGTGCAAAATTATATTATAATAACCTATACCTACTTCACTTAAAAATAAATACCTATAACTACGTATAACTAATTAATAAAATAACTACTAATTAATAAAAGTATCTACGCTTTTACCTACTTAATACTAAAAAAACAGAACATAAATTAGCCAAAACTAACCTATCGGGATCTAAAAATCTATGCTCCTAATTCTACTACTACTTCACCTAAAAAGAAATAAAATTGAAACTATTAATAACTTGTAATTTGAACAAATATTTAAACATTACCAAAATAACTAATAAGTACCTATTTTATAAAATAGCAGCAAAAGTTGCACAAAACAATCACAATAACATCTTACAGCATGATTCAGTATTAAAGCGCGACGGCGGCGGCGGCGCGATGGCTTATTATTGTATTCATGTATAAGTTTGGTGTTTCTATACCGATTTCTATGATTCTTTTTTAATTGAATAGGTATTAATGTTAACTTTTTTTAATTAGGGATGAGTGAGTGTATTATAAACGTAAGAGTAAACAAATATAATCAGAAAGCTCCGAATTGCTAAGCTATCGGGAGTTACACGTGTTATTGTGCGTCAACCATAAAAGATAGACATATGCTGTTGCGGGATATTTTTTAGATAATTTTATGTAAAACATTTCCGTAATACATGATTTCTATGTAACTTTAACCATTAAGGCTACACACGCGACGGAAGCTTAAAAAATGGAGTAACTTCTCCCGTTTTCCCAACATTTCCCTTCACTGCTCTGCTCCTTTTGATTGTAGCGTGATGAAAAGTATACTATAACCTGCCCAGGAGTATGAAGAATAATTGCACCAAGTTTCGTTAAAATCGGTCAAGTGGTTTTTGTTTCTATAAAGAACATACAGACAGACAGACAGACAAAAATTTTACTGATTGCATTTTTGGCACCAGTATCGATCACTAATCACCCCCTGATAGTTATTTTGAAAATATATTCCTTGTACAGAATTGACCTCTACAGATTTATTATAAGTATAGATAAATATATATTTATGTATTTTCACCAATTTCTTCGTCAATTGTAAACCGATTTCATTGTTTTCATTGTTAAAGTCAGAATCTGATGATGGGATCCCAGGGAAATCGAGGGCAACCCTCAGATTGTATAGGTAGGTACATACAATGTTTTTCATATAATTAACTAAGCAATTAAGACATTTTTGCCTGGTAATCATCATATCACGTTGCTCAGCTGATGAAGGAAGGTATAAGATATGATGATGGGAACCCAGAAAAGTAAGGGAAACATTTAAATTTTAGGCATTATTTTAAAGAGTATATTTCCTATGTAGTCCCATGGCCATCAGGTCGGAATCTGATGATGGGATCCTGGAGAATACGAGGGAACTCTTAAAATTGTATAGGCACACTTGAAGCGATTTGGGTATATTTTGGAAGAGTATTTTCTCGGAGTGGTCCCATTTGGTAAAGATCTGATGAAGAACTTCGGAGATAAGCAACGGAACTCTTCAATAAATTATAGTAAATGGACCGAGGTTGCTGTAAACGTATGTCTGTTTATTGTTTACATCAGTTCATAACATAGCATTATGCAGGTTCGCTGTTAAGGATGATGATGGGGTATCAACACTAAAAAGTATAAAATAACTTTAAAGATAATAACTTTCATAAAATAAATTTCGGAAGTCGTTGTTATTGGCTGTGTTTAATCGTTTTCGACGATGTAAACATTTTCTTTTATGTATTCAGAAAATCGTTAAATATGGCATAATTTCGACAACATTTCTATGTGACCTTCAGTCAAGTGTTTCAAGTTGAGCTTTTGTCAGCTATACTCTTGCCTGAAAAAATATAAAAAGACAGAATCCAAATACCCAATTAATAAACAATTTATCTTTTTGAAATAAGATATAATTTATTACTAATGTAACCGAAATCCTGACAGCTACACATTTCAAACATTAAACACGGCACAAACAGGTCGGATACGATTAACACGGTAATACGAGCACAAGGCGCTAATTAGTAGCTTGAGGTGAATCCTGTGCGCGCACGAGCAGGCACAGCCGCATGTATCGCGTTCACGCTGGTGGCATGTTGGTATTACTGATTTTACTGATACAGCTCGTGTTAATACAGTATCGATGTACAATTTAAAATGCTTTATTTTTAGTGGACACAAATTTTGTTGCAGCTAATTTGTTGCAATCTCAGGGATTCTCCATGGACGTGCGAGAGAGGGAAACCTCACGCCCCAGCCGCCGCAACAGAAGAAGACAGCCCGGGCGTCGGGAAACGCAGGGCGATTCCCGGCCACCGTAGGCGCGGGCCTGCGAATGGCGAGCTATGGGTGGCTCGCCGTCCGATAGCAACCAGACCCAAGTCGACGGCGCGTCGTGTTCCACGCGCGCCTCAAAGAGCCGTCAGCAACGTAGACGGGGCCCCATAGGGTCAGTGCCTGCTAGGGTTGCGGAATTTGTTCGAAAGAGTCACCGCAGCCCTGGAACGCAAAGGGCACAAGAAGGATCACGGGTGGGTTTTAGTCAGTAAGAGTCTGACAATTCCTTCCGCTCCGCCCAGAGCGGGAGAAGTCATTTGATGATTTCCCATCCAGAAAAAAAAGGGATTCTCCATGGACAATTGTCGCATTTTAAAGGAGCTTTCGCTTTTGTAGCATCTCTATCTCTCAATATTTAACCAGTTTTAGACGTTGCTGGTCGCTGAGATACTAATACGACTTGTATTTCCCTCCCAAAAAATAAATGATAAAAATAATAAGTAAATAGGCTAATTTATTATGCTAATCAGATATAGTATCAGGTTTGCGGAATTTGTTCGAAAGAGTTACCACGGCCCTATTAGCTTAGCACGGATGCTATTCGTCAGTAAGTAAGAGTCTGACACTCCTTTCCGCATTTGATGATTTTTTTAAACGTACAAGCTAAATGACTGATAAAATGAAAAAGCTCGCTCTTCGTTAATTTCGTTTTTGATTATGAATGTGAATATGTCTATGTTTCTAGGTTACGCATCGAATATCACTAAAATTACATCAAACGATCACAGTATCGCAAAATACCACGAAAAACAAATTAACACCAATTTAAAATCAGAAGTAAAAAAACAAAAGGAGAAGGGAAGAGCGACACTAAAATTGGAATTCAATAAAATGTTGTTTCAAAAAACATCTGTTGGGCAGACAACGCGTCGATTAAGTTCTTAAGTAACAATTTCAGCGACAGATCGTTCCCGGAATAATTTAAAGGAGGGTTAGGCAACTGGGGACTGGTCCTCGGCAGTCCAGCTAAGCTCTGTAGGCGTCGCCTCTTTGAGCGACATCAAACGACGCGAGATTACCAACGCATTAAACATACATGTTACAAGAAACAAGCGGCGTTTTCTTAATGTTATTTCGCCCATAAATATTTTATCGTCCCTGTAATGGAAAATGTAAATGAAGTCTTGAAACGGACGTGTGAGTTTTTTGTATGATCTCCGTCAGCTAATTATTGGGGATGCACTGGACTGAATCTATGGATTTGTTGCAAAGCGTTTCTGCTAACAAGTATCAGTTCGAGAAGAAGATAAACTCATGTTAATCCCTTCATTCTTAATCGTTGATTTTTAATTGTTGTCTCATAACGACAATCAAAAATCAACAATTATCAAGACTGGTATATGCATTCGAAGTCTGAAATGAATGACGTGCATAACTAAAATAAATTTACCAAAAAGGTTTTTTAATTAGTTAAAATTAAACAAAACTTGTTTTTTAAATTAATCTATTTTATTTTTATTATTAGCAAGTCCTTAATTTCGCACTCATGATCCTAGGGTTGTTTAAATATACGTGTGCCATTTATGGAAGTTTGCTATATTGAAAATATCAAAAAAAATATGTCAATTACCTAACCGTGCAACTTGTGCATTCTGTGTGACTAGTCTCAATTGGGATAAGCCGCCATAGTAAATCGGTCAGGAGGACTATTATAGCATTATGTATTATGTGGGGATAGCTGTTGTAAAATGCAATTGCAAGATGTGGCCAATACATATATTTAGTTACAAAGCAAGGTAATAAAGTGCAAACGTACCATAAACGTACCCAAATTAAACATATCATTGAACCTCGTCTGTAAAAGTGAGATGTCTCCCCATCGACAGATAGGCTGTATAAAATACCTTGACGCGAATGCCCATTTACAATTTTCCTTATTACACGAAAATTATTCAGAAGCCCGATAGGAGCGGGGCGAAACTGAATCTTGTTGAACTAACTCAGTGCGAAATCACTTTCGCCTCGGCCTTTGATCTCGACTGCGCCAAAGGAATGTTATTCAGTAAAAACATGCAAATTCGATAAGGTATAACACAATATTATGGAGAGCGGCTGCCGGCGCGACGCTCTCTTTACAATACTCGGCGAGCATCGGGAAATGCTTTGAATATTGTTTATCAGATCACGAATCTTTGGCTGACGATTAGTCTATGGTTAAATTTTCGCGATATTATTGGCGTAGTAAAGAGCTAAAAATTGTTCAACGGACAAACTGTTTTTTTTATTATTAGCTAAATAAAACCTTAGCACCGACACTCGTTATACTACGTATTTATTAAGAAAGAAAAACACAAATTCAAGAAATTGAGCTCATTCAAAAATTATATAAAATAGACAATCACTGCCGGAGGACTAGGCCAGTATGAGAAATACTTTGTATTAAAATTATGCTCTTTTTTGAATATTTCATCACTGAAGCTCAACTTCTAATGGCGTTCTGAAAAATATGAAAGGATGCTCCCAATTAGGTTATATATAGACTGTTCCTTTTAACGTAAATTGCCTTATCTCAACCTTAAATCAATGTTCTCCCTGTACATTATGATAATGGCGTTTTTTAACGCCGCTCAATTTGCAAATAGAATTTTAGAAAATCTTTGTACTGGTACTAAATGACGTCAGGGACAATTTAGCGAATGACGCACGCTGCGAGTTGGCAAGTTCGACAATATGGAACAGAAGGAGTGAATGTACAGGGCGCCGGCGTGGGGCTTCGGGTTGACCGCAGGAATCCGCAACCCCGGCAGGGTGCGGCACTAACGAAATGAAATTCCGCTGACATTCCGCGCGACGGCTACGTTCGCGACTATGACCACTGACTGCTGACAATACCACTATGCTATGCTACTATCCAATAATTCCATAGCTCCATACCGCCGATACAAAAAGGCCGCAAGTTTATTAATAACAGGGAACAACACACGAGGCTCCGATTGTTGGACAGGAATGTGTGTTGTGAAATGCGCTGGTAATTATGCTGGACCTATTGTTGAAAGTTCGTGTCCATTTCAAAGCGTTTTCAGTCATGTGTCCCATGAAATATCGAATATCAAAGCTTAGTGTGGCTGGCTGATTTTATTCAAAATGAAATTAGTAATTATCACTATCATTTGTAATTTTAAAGAATTTAAAAATAAATTAATTAGTAGGCTTTATTGATATTTATATTCTGCACTATATAAGCAAGCTTATATAAGTGGGCTTCATTGATAGTTGTGTAGTTAACACATACATCAGTCGCCATTTTTTGTATTTTTTTAAATGATGAATTTCAACAATTACGACGTCCGGCAAAATGATTTCATGTTTTCGTACCTTCAAAATTCTTCTCAAAGCTTACCAAACAACCAAATCTGTAATCGCTACAATGTCTATTAGAGACTTTAGTTCCATGAATATGCAGTGTATGAAATTAGAATGTCGATATAGAAGAGCAAGTTGGTGTCAAAGCTAATCGGCGGCAGAAGTTGCGATCGGCCCGACAAATGCGGTTCAACACACAAACTTGCTCCAGTAGCAAGTTCGGGGCGATATATCGGGTATACTTGTCTTGTGTGTTGCTGAGAATGCGGCTTTAATAGTTCGGCTCGGGAATATTTAGTGATAGACATCCGGTCATTTGTCTAAATATCTCACCGTGACAAATCTGTGGTGGAGTGAGAGCGATTGACACCATGTTTCATGTTTAAAAGGCCTGTTACCACGGTGCAGATTTCTACAAAAAAAAAATGGAACTCCATTTCATTTCTATAATACAAATTTCAATACTTTTAATCATGTTTTTTTTTGTTTATTTTGGGCGAGTCCTAAATAAACATTTTTCTTTCTTTCAATATTTTTTAATACAAATAAAAAAAAAATACGTCTGAGTATCTGTGTGTGTAACTGGCTGGTCGAGTGACGTGTGTCTCTTATTTTACTGTCTTCATATATAAAGGTTAGAATGATGATCCCCTTTAGGTTTGTGCCACAGAAATAAGAATGGTAAAAGTATGTAGTTATAGGGGTGAAGGTGAAGTCTTCCGTAAGAACAAAATTATATCCTCATTACTCTCACATGCCTTCACATCACCAACACTAATTCACAATCCTCATACCAATGCATCTATTTGCCAAACTGTGCACAAGTCGAGGCAACAGTGGCGAGTCAGCTCGACTTGTCGCGAAGAAGCCACACCGCTACAAAGATGCCAACTTGGACGGCAACCACCTTCTGTTTAGTGGAGTTTCCTCAGGCACAACTTCGAGCCTCCATTCAGAGTTACCAAGGGTTGCCAACTCCAACATATTGTGAAACAATCGTATTTCTACGACTTCTTACGTAAAAAAATCCCAAGTTTTTTTCTATTGTTCTAAAAGTGCTTTTTTAAACAATACTCAATGGTTACGGTCCCTCGAAAGTTTCGCAATTTGCGAGAGGGTTATTGCGTAGTTATTTAAGTTATGAAAACATACTTTTTATTGCTTCGTTTAGAAACGGAGGCAGTTTTTTTTTTTGCTTTTGTAAACGAATGTCGGCCAACGTGAGGCCGTAAAGGGTATACTGAATTTTTCAATAGGCTATACAAAATAAAAAATAAATCTATTGCGTAGTTCTTTAACTTTTGCAAAGATATTTTTTAATGCTTCCCTTAGAAACGAAGGTAGAATTTTATAACAAATGCCAACGTGAGGGCATTATTTAGTATTTTCTTTAGAAAATATTGAATTAATACAACAGTCCTGTTGCGTAGTTTAAAACATTTGTAAACATACTTTTTAATGCTTCGTTTAGAAACGAAGGCCGACTTTTAAAACAAATGTTTGCCAACGTGACGGCATTATTTAGTATTTTCATTAGAAAATATTGAATTAATACAACAGTCCTGTTGCGTAGTTTTAAAAATTTGTAAGTATACTTTATAATGCTTCTTTTAAGAAACGAAGGTAGAATTATAAAACAAGTGTTTGCCAACGTGAGGGCATTATTTTGTATTTTCTTTAGAAAATATTGAATTAATAAAGCAGTTCTGTTGCGTAGTTTAAAAAAAAAATGTAAGTATACTTTATAATGCTTCTTTTAGAAATGAAGGTAGAATTTTAAAACAAATGTTTGCCAACGTGAGGGCATTATTTAGTATTTTCTTTAGAAAATATTGAATTAATAGGTACAACAGCCCTGTTGCGTAGTTTTTTTTTTTACATTTGTAAGCATACTTTTTAATGATTCGTTTAGAAACGACGGCAGATTTTTAAACAATGTCTGCCAACGTGAGGGTATTATTTTCAATATTTTTAAAGAAAATATTGAATTATTACAACGGTCCTGTTTTTAAACATTTGAAAGCATAGGTACTTTTTAATGCTTTGTGATGAAAATAAGGAAGTTTTTTTTTCAACGTCGGCCGAAGGGCATTATTCTATAATTTCAATAGAACATTTAAATTAACGCAATAACCGTATTGCGCTGTTATTTAAATTTTCTAACCATACTTTTTGCTTTATTTTGAACGAAAGATGGAGGCCAGGCAAATTAGCTCTATATTTTTAGTAAAAAAATAAAAAGAAAAGACATAAAAATAAGGTCAAATACGTGTCGTATTGACCTTATGTCTCGTAATAATATAAAAAATAACATTTTCCAATAACGGGAAAATTAAAAAAGAAAAAACGCGTACATTTTAATAAAAGCTATGAAAATTAAGTTATCTCTTCTTTTTCATTTTACACTATGAGATGGATAGGTAAAACTGATTTATTTTGTCAGAATTAAACGTTTTCGCTCTGAGATTTGTCGTTAAAAATACGAAATTTTAAAAACTTGATTAAATGTTTTTATTTTTTTAATTTAAATTAAACCCAATTTTTTTTTCTTGCATGCTTTTGCTATCGGATAATGACCAATTTTGTTGGTTACTGAATTTTAATATCATTACATAGTATAAAACAAAGTCGCTTCCCGCTGTCTGTCTGTCCCTATGTATGCTTATATCTTTGAAACTGCGCACCGAATTTTGATGCGGTTTTTTCAATAGATGAAGTGATTCAAGAGCAAGGTTTGTATGTATAATACATGCATACTATAGTAGAGAAAATATTAGTATCTACATTGCAACCGTCCGAAGCCGGCGCGGGTTGCTAGTTTAATATACAGCGTGTTCCAAAAGTGCGTGGTAATATTTAAGACTAGTGTTGGGTAGTTGACATACATTAAGAACATATTGCAGCATATTTTTTTGACAAAAAGTTTCAAACTTCTGACTTTTCAAGCAGTTTGTTAGATTTGGTGGCATTTACTTTAGTTAGTGATTTATTTAGGATAGTTGTAGAGATTATAAATGTTCAATTTTCGGACCTATGACTGGAAGTTGTTTTTTTACATCGAGTTATTATAAAGTATTATAATAAAAAAATGACCTAGCCCCCGCGTGTTTGCTTTTTTTTTTGTAGTTAACAAAACATCGATTTCCTTTATGCGGCATTGACGGCAAAAAATATTGCAAAGTTACTCTCATTTTCGGCGTGATTTGCCTGGAATTTAATGGAATTTTCGTTTGTGTCAAAAATCAAAATGTTGGTCGACATGAGACAGTTAAGAGCATTTTCTATTTCATAAGTAATAAAAACATAAAGTAAGCCATTAGGTAATTATATTTTTTTTTTAAGCCAACGCGAGCAATTGTTAATCTTTTTGTAACAACGCGGTATATTAACGCGCAAAAATATTAAAACCAATACGATTTTTCGTAGACGTAAAGCTCTGCACCAACTTCGTAGCATCGTAGCACTCGTAGCTCCGTAGAGGTCTCGTAGCACTCAGTCACGTGCGCGGCGATCACGAAACGTTTTTACCGCATTTCCGTTTTTTCAACTGCTCACGTGGCAATCGCGTCGCAAATTTTAAACCGAAGCTTTTGAAATTCAGCATTTTACAAAATTGTGTGAAAGCTTTTATGATTTTAAATAGTAAGGTTGAAAACTATTTAGGGTTATCGAATAATTAAATATACTGTAAAAAATCGCAGCATTATGCTGAGGTCTTCATCGTAAAATTCTTTTTTATATTTATTTAATGTTACCGGTATTTCCCTATGTGTGTTCCAAATAAATAACTTTATTTCAGAAAATCACATATAGATATTGAATATATACATATTTACCTATATCTGACTCGGCGAAATGACCGACAGTTTGGTAACCTTTTTTTGGGGTGGGAAACCATCAAATGACTTCTCCCGCTCTGGGCGGAGCAGAAGGGAGTATCAGACTTTTACTGAATAAAACCCACCCGTGATCCTTCTTGTGCCCTTTGCGTTCCAGGGCCGCGGTGACTCTTTCGAACGAATTCCGCAACCCTAGCAGGCAGTTTGGTAACACCTGTGTCCTGATATTGAATAAAGATCGAGTAGAGAACTAGATAAGGGTTATAGGTACAGCTAGTCTCAGGTCTGTTTGTTCGCACGACATGTGTCGGTGGTGTTACAGTAAATCACCGTTGTAAGTCCTTGATCTCATTGTAACACGGGCCGCGGATCCTCATCGGAAATGGCATTATTTCCCGGCCCGGAGCATCCCGCATCCCGCCAGGATACCGGATGCTCCCCGCCAGCAGTACGCACATCGTCCACCCCAAAAACGCGGGTTGGTCGACTGAGAATTTTCTGCCATTTCCTCCGACATCCGTTTCTACATAACTTTTACAGATGTTTTAAAATGAACGTCAGTGTACGTGTCAGTTTGAATTTTAATTGCTTAAATATTTTGACATGCTTTGCTCGTTTCTTCCATATTTTAATCTAAAAAAAAATATATAGTAGGCCAGTAGCGTACTAAGGCACTTTGTATCAATTTGGTTTCAGCACTGACATCTACACTTTCAAGTTCTGAATATATTATTTATAAAATATGGGTTAGTTAGCAATAAGTAGCTGTTATAGGTATACCATATACTCGCTCCGGCCAGTGCCTGCCAGGTTTGCGGGAACGAGTCACCGCGGCTCTGGAACGCAAAGGGTATTAAAAGGAACACGGGTGGGTTTTAGTCAGTAAGAGTCTGATACTCCCTTCCGCTCAGCCCAGAGCGGAAGAAGTCACTTCATGATTTCCTATCAATCTGGGTGTCATCATATTCTACCTTTCGGCGCAAAATATATGTAGTTATATTTGGTCCTTACAGTTAACAAGGATCAATTCCAATTAATTCTAAAACTTTATTACCTTTAATTCTAAAAACTTGAGTAAAAAAACTTGCATGATACAAAATTACAAGTGTATGTAATGAACTTTTCAAGTACACGTACAACATTTGAACAAAATCTTAAACAAAACGATCACTAAGATACAATTAATCTTATCAGAAGCTTCATTAGCAACACGACATAAGTCAGTCGTTAATTAATCGAAATCCAATCCTTGTTTACTTTCACCGCCCAAGGTATTGTTAGCCCCGGCTACTACTGCCCAGCGGTTATCAAAATATTTTCTATTGCCCTCGGTATTTCGGTTACACCAACATTTGATATTACTGAGAATAAAAACAAATCTAAGGTAGAATCTATATTTAATTAATAAGGTAAACGCTTCAGTATCGAGTTCACATAGATACTGTATAACATGTGTTTGATATTGCTCCACTTGGACAGGTCTCAATTTCACCCTGCTGGCTATTTGGTCTTTTGTTTTGCTTTTCTCTATAGAAAAACGTAAATATCTAATTACTTTCTTGTGTTAATGTTACATTATTTATTCTACACGTGGCAACATTGAATTAGCTTAGGTTTAGGTATGTTATGTGGTACAGTTAGTAACAAAAAAAATGTCTGTTTTATTCGGTTGGGTGGTATATGTCACCGGAAAATGACAAACTCTGTAAGATTATAAGATATCTTCAGAGATTGTAAACTCTCGATATCAACTGAGCATTTTTGCACCTCTACGACGGAGACCCGTTGGGCGGGGCTGCTTTTTCTATTAGCAGGGTTTAAAGGAAGCTAACATGAATGGCACGACGGGAGCCTAAGCTCCCTGTGCTTTATGTTCCGCTACCTGGCTAGGCTAGAAAATCCTAGAAATTGCAAAGCTGTACACTGATTGGTCGCCAACATGTCATCAGTTTATATCAGTTTACAAGTCCTCGAAATGTATCGAAAGATTATAGACTATCAAAGGCGAATGGCAGGCTTGTATGGGAACTTCGTACAGCTAATAAATTTTCGTGTTTTGGGATACTTTTTGTTTTAATTGATAACTACTATGATAGGCAAACCCTTTTCAACTTTTTAGATTTTTAGAACTTGGGATATAAAAGTTATAAGCAGTTTTATTTTTAAGGTTATGTAGGTACTAGTGTTACAAATAAGTACTCAAAAACATTGTTTTGGTGATGAAATAAATGTTCTAGATTACTTGTCGCTACCTTTGTAGTGTTTTACTTACCATTAAATAGGTATATTGAGTCTAGAATCGTATCTGCTCAGTGAGATGCATTAGGAGATACCTACATAATATGTTCAGTAGCAGACTGCAACAGTTTGATAATGATGAAGTTCTGATGGGTGTCGAGTGTCGGTAATTAAAACAATACTTTGTTTTTGAAAGTATGTACATTTATTATATTGTACTTGACAAGCAAACGTTGCAATTAACACATTGCAAACTCGTCATTTTAATTAAAGCACTTATACACACACAGCACAGCTTAAAGCGTCCTTTCGCAAAACTACTATCAAGAGATAGAGAATGGAGGAGCAGATGCTCAACTCAACGTAAAAACAGCCAGATAATTCGCTAAATTGCTCAGATGCAGTCACAAACCACAATCCAAAACAACAGCAAAGAACTGAACTGAAATTGACAACAACAAAAAAAAAACAGATTTTCTTTTCCTGTCAATAATTAATTGCCATATGAACAAAACATTATTGATGACAAAAATCATATCTTTCATTAAATCGTCAACTATTATGATTTTATACAACAAAAATGCACTCTCAGACATAATATATAAGTGTTCAATTATATTTAATGCTATTTCTATTTGTAAATAATTAATTATCGTTTCGATATTTGTGTTATTTTACATATGGCAACCTAACAAAAAAAATAAGTGCGTTTAGTTTACCTTTTTTACGTTTATTTGTTCAAATCTTTTTATTGATATTACTCATGAATCCCAAGTTCTTAAAATGCTGTACCTACACGAAATAAGATGGTTTAATTGCCTTAATAAGTGGTACAAATTCTATAACAGAACAACAAAAAAAGTTTGTTGTACGAAATCTGCCGTTCACCTTTGTAAACAAATATTTTAAATAATCCCTCCTTCAATTCGTAGTACAGACATTATGTACCTTAAAAATAACAATAGAAAAAAATCTGAACAAGACAAATGACATAACGAATACCAAATAAAACAAACGCAGAGAGGTCTTACAAAACTGACACAAAACGAGGTATTAAATGTTCTTACAGATAAATAAAAAAGAAGTAGAGTTGTCTATGGAACACACTCCCGGTTCTCACGTCCCCGATATTTGTCGCCTGTCGCCTGGCGACGGCATTGTATGGAAAGGAGGCGACACCTGTGAAGGCTTATGAGGACGATGGTCCGCTTCCATTGTGCTTCGGCACCCAACATATAACTTCTTCTAACTCTTATTGTGAGACACACTTATCTGTTTCAAATTTTGTAAGTAGCTTCGAATTCAGTTGTTGGAAGAAGGAAATTAGATACCAGCTATTATGTTTGTGTATATAAACTTGTGTATCTTTACTTTTCTTGTAGCGAAAAGTTATTATGAAGAAGGTTAAACCCACGAAAAGTATTTGTTGCCACAATTTTATATCAAATCACCTGCAACATTCTAAACAGCAATTTGTAAGTACGACTGCGCTTTATTCTCAAGAATATTGCACTTCAGGCTTCTTACGATGATGATGAAGCATTGCTTACGCTGCTCTATTTCACAACTATAGTGCTTTCGTCGAGCGCTGCATTGTTATTTCTTAGCAAAGTGCTGAAATATTGCGGCGGCGCGTTCGGTAGCGGAACAATGGCGCTACGAAACTGATCTTTACCGCAACCACTTTAAGGAGACCGAGAAACTCTCGTTTAGGGTATAGTTTTTGGCCGAGTAGGTGGGGTCTTTCAAAAATAAACCTTAGTGTGTTGGGGATAAAAGTGGTTATGTGGTAGGGTGTAAAGTAGCCGCAGGTGCTGGCAATCCCGCAGCCACGGTTTGAATCACGCCTGTTGCACGGCGCCGCATATATCTTAGCTCACTCAGCGCGTCACACCTCGTTGCTCTTTTTATACACTTAGTACCTCATACAACGTTACTTTAAAAATATTACTTGGCGTGTACTCGTGTATCTTTGCTGTGACATGGACCCGAGCATGACGCAATATACACTGGCTATTTAAGGCTTTCTAGGAGATCTACTCACATGTTCAGGAGAAAACAATGACAAGGTTCGCCTGGATATGAAGCGTGACAGTCCATTAGGTTCTCATTGTCACACACTAGCGCACAATGAACGTCGATCAAAAGACTTGACGTTTTGTTTTCTTGTAACTCGACACTGATTCACTGAAGAAAAGATAAATAGCTAATGGTAGATTGATATAAATATAAGGGTAGAGGTTGCAAGGCTTTACAAAGGAGAAAATCTAATGCGACTTTAACGAGGTGACGTGTACGGAGAAAATGTTTATTGAAGAGACGACACATGGATGTAAACAGCGTGTAAGTGTAGCGTCATATATCTCGTACCTATAGAGCTCTTAGAAGCTTCTAAGGTGAAAGACAGCATCTCAAAGTAACTGCACTCAATTCGATTTGGCCGCGTCTTGTTTAAACATCTCGACGGGAAGCGCCAAACATATCAGTTACCGAGACTAGGCGCACCTCCGCGTCTTATTTGTGGCGCAAATACGAGGGTGGAAGGGTAAAGTAAAAAGTGGAGAAACGCGTCCCGAATAAACACAAGAGAAATAACGACATCAAACAATAATTGAAATCATAGGTCGCGGGGGTACCGACGCTCATGCGGGAGTTGCTTGCGTGCCGCCACACATACCGACGTAACTACATACACCTACTGTAAGTAGCTGCACGTGTCGAAGTCTTAATATTCCATCTGAAAATTCGTCTTAAAAGAAAAGCAGATTATTATTTTTATGTTGTAAAGCGCCGATAAACAAGTTAGCTTTTATAAACCGGTGTTAGGCTCACTAACGAATCCATCATAATCCTATTAACCAGCTGGTAAACAAGATTTTCCTTCACAATTAGTATCTGATCCATCAATTTCTTAACATAAAATCTTGAATTTAATCTTCTTTGTTATTAATAGTTTAAGCCAATAGAATATTTCTGAGAAGCAATTTATTTTTGTAAAACTTTTGCAGTCAAAACATCGTTAGGTGATAGGGAAGATTCGCGGGATATACACAACGTGGCTATTAATCTCGACAAATCGAATAAAAAGGTTAATAGAGGCTCACTGGGAGGGGGAGGAAAGATTGCCTCTGTCCTCAATGGGAGAGGCGAGCCCTCTGCAGCCGCGATACCATTATTAGTGAGTTAACTCAATTTGCGGCATATTGTTTGAGAGGAGCTTAATAACAGAGGCGAGAGGACCTGGGACATCGCCATGGCTACCCTTGATCCGCCGCTAACCATATCCGACATGAGGCTCGCGACATGTTACTAAGGGGAACTATGACCAGCCGTTTTGATGTTATATTCAAACACCAACATGTCAGTAAAATAGAACATTTAGAAGCAGAATTTGATGGCTTGAGTACAGTTTCTGAATCGAAGCATAAGTAAAATTAAACTTATTTATAAATAACATGGTTACGTATAATTATAGTATAATTTTGCGCCTCTCTCAAAATGTGTATAACTCAAACTAATAAGTCCGACGTAATTACATATGTAGTCGATATTCGCGGCCTTTTAACTGTCACTACGTAAATTTACTGAAAATTCAGCTGAGTAATAATATAATTACATTCCAAATTAATGCCCATTAAATAAACAAGTGGATCGCACCGAGCCTATTTTGAAAGCGATACTTACTTCCGTCTTCGGAAGTTGATACAAATGCCGTTGAGAACCGAAAATAATTTGTCCATTGAGGGTTATTTAACAGTTGTACGGTTGTTTATTTGCACCGCGGCGCTCCTACAAAAACTACCAAAGTATACCCGGTCACAAAATGAAAAGCACCTCAATACTAAACCCTATAGTAATGTCGTAAAGTTGATAATTACAATTCTACGTTCGGCAATTACGAGCTGAAGCCGATACAGTCGGAGTAAATTATTAAAACGAGCTGTCGAACAAGCGAAATTAATCGAAAGTATTCCGTTTGAATTTGAAACGAACTCGAAGGAGCACTCGCAGTTTATTAGTTAGTTCGGTCGGAATGACTGGGCTACTGGTACTACTGGGCTGACTTACTACAATGTAGCTCCTCAATAAAATCAACAGGTTCAAGTGACTTATAAAAAAATCTACTATAAACAACATTAGAAATGCTTATTATATATCTCGATTTACGGTTTACTGTCCCGGAAGTTCCAAGAAATCCGTTTTCAATATTAAAAAAGGAGCTACTATTATTCAAAATTGCTCATCCTTGACTATAAGCAGGGCGATCTTATAAATCGCATACACATCCTAGATTTCACACAAACGGTAATATTGAAAGCCGGTCGGAAATAAATCATCTGTAAAATCGGTATCGGGACGGTACTAAAGACCAATAAAGGCGAGGAAAACCGTGTCGACAAGTCATTTAGCAAGCGTTCGAGCATATCGTTGAATAGCATTAGCCGAACAATATTTTATGCAGTGCGTGGGGAGGCACGGGGCGCGGGGTGCATGCCGGGGACAGGCCGGCGGGGCGCCGGATGTCATGGAAAAATTGCTACTTCCGAGCCGGAGCCCGCACAAAAGGGCCCGTCTGCGATTTTATTATCAAGTGTACTGACCTCCACGGTGCTCTGTTACAAGCAGTCTATCAAAATATATGACAGTTGTTTTAGTGAATAGCACGCGTTGTTTCTTAGCTGAAGGATATTGTTTTCTCTGGAGTTTCTTGTAAGATCGTTTGTAAGGTACCTTTTTAAATCTGTAAAAGCATGTTGATTTTTTTTTATCATTAACGAGATTACAAGTTAAGTTGGTAGCAAAGACTTTTTCTTTTATTAACCGACTTCCAAAAAAGGGGTAGGTTCTCAATTCGGATGTTTGTTTTTTTTTATGTATGTTCGGGCATAACTCTGTGAAATAAAGACGGTTTAGCAAAATATTTTTTTTTATTCGAAAGGTGTTTATTCCAAAATAGTCCCATTTAAATTTCATATAGATCTGATGATGGGTTTCGGAGACAGACAACGGAACTCTTAAAAAAATGATAGCAAATCTTTAGGGATTGCTAAAATCGCTTGTTTGTTTATTGTTCACACCAATTTGATTGGTTCGTTTAGGTGGCGGTGGGGGTGGGGTACCTACCACTAAATAGTGAAAAATAAAAAATAAACTTTTTACAAAAACATACAACCAACTTCTACACAAAAACGTACTTTAATTTCAGAAATCGGTGATTTTGGTTGCTTTTTCGTTTTTTGAACATCATATTTTGGACTTTTTGCTTGTTTTTTACTTAAATGTGAAAGCTTCGCACACTATCAACTTGGTCTAATAAATGTCATCCAATCAAGTCTGCCATAATTTTCGTGGTAGCGCGCATATATCATAGCGACGCTGCTCAGCGCGATTGTTTACAAGTTGATACGTTTTCAATTGCAGACGGCTGTCAGTGTGCCAATTTCGCGGCATTCACAACAAATTACGTATTAAAGCGAGTGGAAGCGCAAACAAAACGGTCCGTGTTCGTGACGTGAATTGAGCGGGTAGAACGTGCACCGCGGGCAGGGTGCGGACACAGTGCGGCGGACAGCGGACAAGCGAGCTTACTTAGCGCCAATTCGAAAACAAGTGCAAAATTTTCAGATGATGACCAGTACCTTATGTTAAATAGACTATTGTCTGTGTACCCCGATAAAAATATTTCGACGAAATTAAGTCTAGCCGTAGTGTAGTCTTGTAGTAAGTGTAGCCTTAATTTCCAGCTCCCACGCAATACTAATTGGAAATTAAACTGTGAGAGCTTTTCTCAGGAAATCTGTTGAAATCAACCTTGCTCCGTTTTAAAACTAGAAGCTTGAAACAAATTATAAGCTTATTCATGCGATGAATTTCGTTTACTAGTAAAGACATACAGGTATAATAATGAATACCAACATTTAAACAAAGGTTATGTAAAGAAAATATTTCAACTGTATTTTTATCAACGTATCATTTTATATACAAGCAATTTTTACTATGTCGAAACACCAAAAATAATACTGAACTTCGAGAAAAATCGCTAAAACTTTCAGAAAAAAAGACAATCAGAATCCGCTGTTGCAAACCACAATGGTCGGACCCAAAGTGGTACACGTTTAATTAAATTACTTATGTGCCAGACACCGACCCGGCTGGCCTTAGGAACACGTGACAGTGTTTCAAGGGCCTCAAATATATGACACGGTCCAAATTGGACCAGCTATTATGGTTAATAATAGCTCTTCCAAACTTCATCAATTGTATCGGGTTTCTAAACGAGTTGTATTTGGAGCTATAGAATTTGTTTATTTATAGGAAATTACGGTATATTTAGGAATAGTTTTAGGAAAATATATTGCATAATCAGCCCTTTAATGTTCCCACTGCTGGGACACAGACCTCCTCTCTAGGAGAGGGAATTGGCCGTAATCCACCACGAGGGCCCAGTCACATGTCTTCGAATTTTTGGTTCTAGGGCATGCCGGTTTCCTCAAGATGTTTTCCTTAAGCAAAACGTTAAACCGAGAGCAGTGGTGATGAAATGAAATACACACTGGTTTGAACCCGCGACCAATAATTCGTAAGTCGGGGCAGGCCACCACTGCTTCTCTTAGCTAGCTTAGGAAAATATACTTGATTGGACAACCGAGTTAAACTATGCGGCAAGGTTTACAGGAAAATATGATTTACATAAATTTCCTGTATTCGGATTACTCCCTTCTAGATATAAAGAACATTTACACATCCAGACAAACTGGATAGAAATCATCTGTCTGTAAGAACAGTTTTTAACGTGATCTTAATCGTAAGCCTTAAAGCCATTGGGAGTGAAATGTATGTTACAGTGTGATCTGTCAAACAAGACATTCATTAACTTCCTGCAGTTCAAAATTCAGCTGACAACAGTTCAATATAACCAAAGACGAACAGTTGTAATAAGCAACACTAATTAGAAATAGACGCACTAAGTGAACAGATGATTAAGTCATTTTCATCTTTAGTAATTAATACCCACCTACACGTGCCATCAGAAATAATTCTTCAAGGAATGTTATTACTCGATTCATAAACAGCAACAATCATCTCAAGTTACACGCGTTGGAGATTAGAAGAAACAGAAAAAAATCGAGGACGACCGTCTATTTTCGCAATAAAGATATTTTTTACTTGCTAATTGGCTACGGCAAGGTAAACAAGTCCTCGATGAAAATGAAACTCAAAAAGATAAACAAGCTTATGAATGTTTACATCGTTATTTCCACAAAAATAGTTGCGATATACAGTATCAGAAGTTACTTGCAAATGTTTATGAAAGAAAATATATACTAGCTTCTGCGCGCGGATTTGACACAATTTATTTTGAGTTGTGGAAACGCACCGTAGTTATTTAAGTTGTCCATTTAAATCCCTGGGGAACCCTTTAGATATACCCATCATGGGTCCGGTAATTTTTAACATAAATTCTAGATTTAGAATTTATTTACCTAAGCGCACATTGTCATCAATACCAAATGTGTATGCAAAATTACAGCTCAATCGGAAGCGGATAACTGTTTTAATAAAAATTCTTTGCAATATAGTCACCTTTTTTTTCGATGGGAAATCATCAAATGACTTCTTCCGCTTTGGGCGGAACGGAAGGGAGTGACTCCTATTGGCTAAAATCCACCCGTGTTCCTCCTAGTACCCCTTGCGTTCCTGGACCGCGGTGACTCTTTCGAACAAATTCCGCAACCCTAGCAGACACTGACACTATGGATGGAGCCCCGTCAAAATGGTCACCCTGCCGGGATGAAATATGTCATCCAAGCCGTGGGTCTACCCGTATGGCAAGATTGCATACAAATCCATTCAGCCATTAAGGCGTGATTGATCATTTTGGTATTATATTAGTAGAAATATCATAAGATGCTTTTATCTATTGTGTTGTGTGTGTGTGGTGGAAAAGCGGAGGTGGGTATTAGACCCACGAGTATTTTACAAAGAAATCATACACCTCTCTTGAAATGCTCTGCGTATTGTTGGATTCCAAAGAAAAATAACGTTTTCTCAGAACACATACTTTCATTGTTCAGGGCTTAGGCTGCTTGAAAAATACGATCAAACAGTATAAAATTAGTAGAAAATTCAAAATGCTGAAACATTTGCTTAAGCATTTGAAGGTGAGTATTTTCGTGAACACCAATCAAAATTTGGTACTATAGTAAGGTTTTACACGTTAGCTCAAAATACTGAAGTCAGAAACTCTGTGTGTGTCTGTCGCAGTTCAGTCAGCACTAAATAGCCGGGTTTATTCTAGCAGACACATTTCCAGGTTCCGTTGCAAGCAGGCAGGCGGCTCGATATCGGAAAGAGACGTTGTTATCTAGAACACGAGCACTCGGCTTAATCCCTTTAATTAGCAAAGCAAGACGAAATGACACCCTCCATAGAACTACGACTGGCGTAGAACAGGTATTTAAACTTTTAGAGACAGGTTGTAATTTTCAAAGGGAAGAAGTTTTTGAATATGTTGTAATTTTTGGATGTATTTACACTGGATTCACGAGTTACTTTATCATTCCGACATATCAAGTGTGAAAATTCTCAATATATTTTTGAAGATACAAGTCACTTTTTATATAGAAATGACGCTAGTGATGTGTGTAAGGAAATAAAAGGCATCGAATGAAATTAACGGGACGCATTCAAAGCAGACAACCGGTCTAGTCGACGACAAAGCCGCGCAGACAGCCCGCAGCGCGCGAGACTCGTCGTGAATGCCTAATTACGACGCTGTGTAAATAACTTTTCTATTTGCCTCGGGTCGGGTCGCGTTCGGTAAAACATTAATCATGATTGAGCTAAGTGGCTTAATACGGGAGGGATAATGGCGAGCAATGATCGCCGGCAGGGGGTGGCGCCGAACGGGCGCGCTGTTGGACGTCCGCGGTGCGTCATGCGACGCCGCCCAGATGTACGCCGTCACATACGCTACGGCTGTGAGAGACACGTTACACTCACTCGCTATTGATAAATAAGAAAAAGACGTGAATTGCGGATCAAAGGACCAAAATGGCTGCAATATTGGTAGAAGGCACTATGCGCTGCTTGTATTGTTCTATCAGCCTAATAACCAAAGGCCAAAACTATCGGGTCCCGGCCTCTAAGTACAGAAATGAAGCCGCGATGGCTCCTAAGTGGAAAACACAAACATAGGGGTGGTACGCCGCGGGCGCCCCGCACTGTTATTGTTTGTACACCGAAACTAAAGCCAGCAGAGGAAGTCCTACACGCGAGCAAACGGGAAACTTTAAAAGAAACCATAAAGATAAATGAGAGCTGAAACAATTCCCACACATTTTGATATGAAGCATCAATTAGCGGCGCGTCTTGAGAAATCTGCTTTTAGTTTTACGTCGAAAAGGCTTAGTTTCAATATTAGGGTCTAATTAGTTTCAAGTATGAACGTTCTATCATATTCCGGAAAGTTCTTGAAGGATACTGAAGCTGAGTGTTTCCATGTTGCTTTTACATTTTGTAATCCGCGAAATAACAGCTATTTGGGGAATTCCATTTAAATTGTCATACGCTCTTGAAAAGACAGCTAATTGCAGTACCATCAGGTACAGTATGCGAATGTGAGGTAGAGTAGGGAGTTGCAATATCGATATCGGGTATCGACAAAAGTGGGCAGTATAGCGCACCGCAGGCGACGTCAGGGGGCGCGCGCTTCGCCCAGAGAGCTTTTCCTTGTCACCGGGCATAACACTAAACGATAATATTGCGATCGACTTCCGATCCTTAAACGGCAACAATTGTCGTATGTAACGTTAATGGAACCGCTGCTCCGGCGGCTTGAGAACCGCGCCCGTTTTATGCATATCGAGGTCTATCGAGATTTAACGCCGATAGCAAACCATTAGTGAGCGCACATGATGCAGGATTTTATACGAAGAGGTCATTTCGGTGTGTTATCTATAATGGGTGTCGGTGCCTTTTTAAAAGAATACACTAGCTGAAAAAAATCCTAGCACGTTGGTTTTGATTTCCGTAAGAAGTATATGTATTAACACTTCGATATTTTTCTTGCTTTCTGAGACCCACATGTTGCATCTAAGAGTTTAACTCGCCACAAATTTTATATGAAAACACCAATTGCCAAAAAAGTAATATCGATAGCTGAACGCTACGGAAACGAGCGCGTTGCAAGGATTCTTTCCAATTGCGCTTCGATAAGGATTCACCTTTTAGCGTAGCCGCGCCGACACAACAATATCAAACATTTCCCACTTGCCTTGCGGTGGCTTCTTTCGAACAAGCTCAAAATTTATAAGTGGGGGGTTACGGGGTGTTGCAGCGAGAAGATTCAACTTTCAAGTTCGATGAAGTTGATTTTCTGTGTATTTTAGACAGGCGGCTTGGGTCATAAAAGACTGCTGGGTGATGGAAAACAAAAATTTGGGCAACCAGTAGCCAGATAGACAAAACAATCGACTCATTCTTAAATAAACACCTACGATGAAAAATTAGACACAATCAGAAATAAATAAAGCACCTAAGCTATGACTTCTGTATGTATCCATGCGATTCGATAGTTTCTCCCATTTAGTTCTTATTTGAGATTAGTTAATTATGCCAGCGTCTTTGTGTTATGTACAATTGTAGAACCTGACCCCTCCCAGAATTAAAAAAAATAGAATAGAATACTCTTTATTATGTACACCACATAATTTACAGAAAATATAGATGATGTAAACATTACATAGGTGAAGAGGGCAAGACGAGGCGTAGTCATAAAAGACTGCTGGGTGATGGAAGACAAAAATTTGGGCAACCAATAGACAAAACAATCTGCTCATTCTTAAATGAACACCTACGACAATAACTTAGACACAATCAGAAATAAATAAAGCACCTAAGCTATGACTTCTGTATGTATCCATGCGATTCGATAGTTTCTCCCACTTGGTTCTTATTTGAGACTAGTTATGCCAGCGTCTTCGTTTTATGTACAATTTTACAACCTGACCCCTCCCAGAATTAAGATAATTAGAATAGAATAGAATACTCTTTATTATGTACCTACGCCATATAATTTACAGAAAATATAGATGATGAAAACGTTACATAGGTGTAGAGGATAATGCAGGGTACTGTCTGTAGGTCTCACCTCTTACGTTTAAAATGCCGCCCAACCCAAGTACCGCCTATTACCTCGAATCAACATTAACAAAACAGTCTATATCGAATGAATGATTGTAATATTCAAACTAAGAAACAAAGACACTGATGAATCAAGTTTATTCTTAATTTCGTACTTCAATGAATGAACACTACAGACCAGTAGCCAAAAAAGTAACAATTTTCTTTGGTTTTTAATGATGATAACATATCTTTCTTATATATAAAATTCTCGTGTCATAATGTTAGTTACCATACTCCTCCGAAACAACTTGACCGATTTTTATAAAATTTTATATGCATAATCAGTAGGTCTAAAATCAGCTACTACCTATTTTTTATACCCTATTTTTTTCTTTTTTTTTTTAAAGAACAAAGAACGTTTGCTGAGTCAGCTAGTAGTATTATTATAGAACACTGATTAATTCAACTTTGTATGTCACCGGAAAATTGCAGATTCCGTAAATAAGTCATAGAGTCAACGAAAATCGTTTTTTTCTATCGATAGATATTTAGTACTAAATGAGGATTGAGGATACTGAATGAGGAGCTCGTAGATTAATAATAACAGCCAAAGTTAACCAAAGCTTCGGCTTAAGATGGGTCACCATCTTATCATATCGCTCCTCCGTGCCTCAGAAAACATGTTAAGTGCTCGGTAAGGTCCCGGCTGTCATTTGTAGGTCTTTGGCAGTTGTAACGGATTGTCAGAAGTTAAAATCTGACATCAATCCGTTTTGACTAAAGCCAACCCCATAATAGTCGTAAACCTAAGAATATCCGACGGGGACTGTCATCACTATCTGCAAACTAGCTCATTGAATGGCAGCCCTGACGGATATTCTTAGGTTACATTAATTTTGTAAGTCGGGGGTTTTTATTAATTATTTAATTATTTTTCAATTATGTTTTTACCGTCGTGGGTTTTTACAAAATTTTCAATTTTGCCTTTTTATTAGAAGATTAGCAAACTTGTCAAAATCAACAATAGGGATGTTTCCTGAGTAAAAAATACATGGTTATGTTTAGTCCGTCATTTAGATTACAGAAAAATATTGGACACATATTTTTTGCTTTATCAAAACTATTCAAACTGACGAAGATAAAAAGCATCAAAGATCAGGAGTGGGGGCTTATGACGTCACGGCTCGATAAAAATTGTAGCGAGTAGTGATGTCACACGAGTTTTCAACGCACTGTATCTAAATCTATCAGATGGACTAATTAGATTTTTTTAGTTAACTACCCTATTATGAAATCAATGATAAACGCAGCAGACTGGAGTCCCTGATCATTTGTACAGCAGCAGTCGTTCCGTACTATCAGAAGCAAGAAAATCTGACACCGGGCTTGCCAAGAAGTACCGTGTTACCCAGGTACTGGGTTGTGGAGGAGCCGCTTCACGTAAAATACTGCTATTCAGCTGAATCCGGTTTAACTGAAAGCAGGCCTCAATATACGAGTAGTTGGGAAAAGTGATGAAACATAATATTTTGATTACAACTTTCATGAGTAATGGAAGTTAGGGCCAATTTTTCCAGGGCTTGAAAACGATACCAATTCACATTAAAAATAACGTTACGTAACGGTATTTTCATAGAGATACTTGCATATCGGTAAGATTTGGTAGCGTTACTTAGTAACATAACATTATAATAACGTTAAAAATTATAACGGTATTTTTGCTGTTATTGTAAAAATAGTGGTAACTAGTAACGGTATATTTTGGTTATTTTATGCGACGTTGCCGTTTTCTCCAAGGCCGCGCCGGCGCGGCACGGCGGCGGCGCGCGCCCCTCTGACGCGCTTGCCGGCGCTGTTGCCATTTCGTTTGTCGTCTTTTCAACTCTCACGGCAGTCGCACGCGCTTACAGATCACGCTCGCGAATTGTTACTTCAATTTAGATTAGCTACTACAGCTGATTTAGTTCTTATGTTTTGAGTCACGATTCCGAAAAGTTCAAGATGGGGCGTAAGAAAAGAAATGTCGTCTATAGATATTTTGAAATAAATGATGACAATACCTCAACTTCTTTAGTGCCAGAGTGTAGAAAAAAATTAAATGTTAGTTTAAAATACTTAATTTTTATCTCTTAGTAGCTCAATGCCGATTTTCTATATGATCGACTGCATGGCGATTATAAAAATAAGTACCTTCAATCTTGGTCTCTTATTCTTATAAAACGCCCCGCGCTAAACCTGTTCAAGGACAAAATGTTGTTACCATGCGGTCGACTGAACTATAAAAATATACCTAACGCAAGATTTCGTTTGAAGAATAAGATACCTATTTTTATATTTCTATCTTCATTTCAAACTAATTGTAATAATGTTATTTCACAGTCGACCACTTCAATTGGTGCGACTGTCGCCGTCGTCGGTCGGCTACCTACTAAGTATACCTACCTAAACTACATGTTAGGGCCACAACACATTTACACACATGACGACGTCCAGGCACGTCCAGGGTCGAACGCCGCTACGCAGTGGTTAAAAAACCGAATTAACCAAATTTTAGTAAGCAAATAATAATTTTTAAGTCAGCCTTTTGGATCGCTATGTGCATAATAGAAATAACTCAGTCCCGCGACCTCGCACCACTGCACTGGTACCACATACATGTGTTTTGGCCCTTAGAGTAGATTTGCGTGCGTCTCGCTCAATCAGTATCTACCCCGTGTGTACAATAAGTACACGTTACTTGTCTATGCATTTCAACTAAGTATAAGATGGCATTGGCACAATATTGTTGTGACGTTTAACAAAAAATACTTTGTGCAAATTAATTTTCAATAATGTTTATTATCGTTATTATCTTGTTAGTAATATTTTGATGTGATTATTGTTTATTTAAGAATGAAAATAAAAGAGAGATTATAAGAAAAACATGTGCCCTGACGTCGGACATCCAGGAAAAGGCTCTCTGGTGTATGCTGTTTGCCGACGACATTGTATTGGTTGCCGAGAGTGGCCTAGAGGTTCAGAGCAGATTGCAGGTGTGGTGGAGTGGAGTGTAGAGAGTGTTGGCCTAAAATTAAGCATCACAAAAACTGAATATTTGATTTGCAATTTCGGCGGTCTTTTCAGTCCTGTGCCCTTAACTCTCACCGGAACGCCCATACCGATCTGCTCCGACTTTCGGTATCGCGGGTCGCTTATCCAAGGGAATGGCGAAGTAGACCGAGATGTAACACATCGGATCAACTCAGAATGGATGAAATGGCGACAGGTTACTGGAACAACTTGTGTTGGATCAGAATTTGAAAAACACGGATGAAAAAAGATTGCATGTAGCAGAGTTGAGAATGATGAGGTGGATGTGTGGTGTGACGAGAATAGATAAAGTGAGAAATTAGTATATTAGAGGAAGTTCGAAAGTGGCGCCAGTGGCTGAAAAGTTGAAAGGAAATCGTTTGTCTTGGTATGGTCATGTGAAGAGAAGGGACGAAATGCATGTTACTAAAAGAGTTATTAGTTTAAATATGGATAGATGGAGAGGGAGAGGGAGGCCAAAGAAAAGATGGATGGATTTTGTGAAGAGTGATATGAAAGAAATTGGGGTTAGTGATAGCGTAAATGGTGACAGGACAGAATGGAAGAAAAAAATGTGTTGCGCACACCCCAAGGAACACGGGATAAGGCCAGGAAGATGATGATGACGCCACTTACCTATCTATATTTTACGTGTGCTTGCAGTTTGCATTTGGGTTAAGCATAGTGCTAGTGCAGGTGAACAGCCTGTTGTTTTTTTGTTGTGGTACTATCCTTTATTTATTTCGTGTTTAGATAATTCCAACCGTTCGTTGTGGGTTATTCAAATAAAAGTACAGAACATTTTTCTGTTTTGACTCAGTTATTATGAAATGAATGATTCCGTATATGGCACAAATAATGTGCACACAATTTCGCATCGAATGACCCCCCCCCAATCTATGAATTTAAAATTACAAGATCAGGGTCCAAGCTACCAGTGGTCAGGGCTCCCGAGCGAGGAACCTCCTAACGATACGCGCCGTGTCCAGGACTACTGATTTCTGGATCAAGCCCTTGATTCAGCTGCCCAACGAGAGCCTCTTGAGATGTTGATCGAGGCTCTTGGCAATTATGCCATTGGCCGTCACGATTATCGGCACAATGACTGCTGTGTCCACATCCCATATGTCGACAACCTCGCGAGCCAAGTCAAGATATTTCGATTGTTTATCTTTCTCAGCCTTCACGAGGTTCTCGTCATGCGGGACTGCTATATCAACAATCATTGCGCGACGCTCTAGTCGGTCTATCACCACTATGTCAGGCTTATTGGCAACAATAGTCCTGTCAGTGATGATATACCAATCCCAATACAATGTGCAATTGCCATTTTCGAGAACTTGTTCGGGCACATACCTATATTACGGTAGTTCCGATTCCACAAGATTGTATTTAAGGGCAAGTTGCTGATGGATAATCCTGGCTACAAGGTTGTGCCTGTGCAAATAGTCTCCGTTAGCCAGACTAGAACAACCGGAAATAATGTGGCGTATGGATTCCCCGGGCCGGTGACAAGCCCGACATATGTCAACCGTACCGTCCTTCACAATGTATTTCCGGTAGTTGTTCCTCATCATAACTTCGTCTGTAATCGCACAGATAAAACCTTCGGTTTCCCCAAAGAGGTCACCAAAACGCAGCCAGGCCACGGACGCTAGAAAGTCTACATCGGGCCCATGTAGGACCCGATAAAAGCGTCCGTGAAGCTCCTTGCTCTGCCATACCTCCCTGCGATCATCTGTTGTAAGTACTACAGGTTTGCGCCAGTTCTCGCTTGCCAAGGAGAGCGGGGTGAGGCCCTTGTCCACCACGACCACATCTCGCTGCATACCCACTTCGGCTTCTTAGAAGAATTCCCCTGAGACTGTATATCTCGCGTGCAGGGATAAACCCTGCATAAGGGCACGACCTCCACACTTCCGCGCAATATACAGCCTCATCACCGAAGATCGTGGGTGATGCTTCCGATTTGCGGTCAGCAGTGAACGGACCCTCCTGTCCAGGGCATCTAGTTCCGTCTGAGTCCATTTAAGTATGCCGAAAGAGTACATCAATACCAACCGTTGAAGGTGCGCACCTTGTTTCCGTCTGATAAAAGACTATTTAGTACTTGTTCAGGCGGCCAAAGAAGCGCTCCTTCAACGATTGTTTCACGTCAGCAGCATTGATGCCCAACGCTTCCGACATACCCAAATACTTGTAAGTGTCGGTTGAGCAAAGGGATCTAAGGTGTATGGAATCCGAGAGTTGGGTTCCCTCGGATTCCATAATTTCACCTCGCTTCACATGCATGACTGCACATTTTTCCACACCGAATTCCATCCTGGGCCTCAAGTCTGCTATTACAATAGTGTCAGAATGGTCAATGAGGTTGATTTTGACAAGTTTGGTAATCTAATAATATAAAAGCGTCACTATGACTTTCCAGTGGTCAACCCATGACACTCCATTGAAAGAAATAGCATAGAATGGTAATCTCGTACATAATTACAAATTAATGACAGATGTATGCGGTATTCTGCTAAAATTTTGACAAACCCTTTGATCAGTGACCTACCATTTTTTTTTTTGGATGGGAAATCATCAAATGACCCCTCCCGCCCTGGGTGGAGCGGTAGGGAGTGTCAGACTCTTACTGACTAAAACCCACCCGTGTTCCTCTTGTTCCCTTTGCGTTCCAGGGCCGCGGTAACTCTTTCGAACAAATTCCGCATCCCTAGCAGGCATATGGGGCCCCGTCCCTGGTGCTGACGGCTCCATGAGACGCGCGTGGAACACGACGCGTCGTCGACTCAGCCTGATATCGGACGACGAGTCACCCACGCTCACCGTCCACAGGCGATCAGTGACCTACCATTAGAACGTCGTTGTGTAGTCATTTCTTTTAATAGCTCGGTTATCAAATAGTATTACAACACCATTGACCGACCAATGATCGACACTTATGAATTTAGCAGATTACGAACTTTTAGCAAAATGACAATGGGATCGTGTTAGAATGATAAATTTATAAAAATAGCAGACTTGGGGCCCTGATGGCGCTACTGAAAGTTTCTGTTACCTTCAGTAACTTCATCAGTTGCAAGTTGTTGGGTGCAAAGAGTTTCAAATCATCCATGTAAAGGAGGTGCGATATGACCTGACCACCTCATCTAAACCGGTAGCCTTGGCCCGAACCCTCTAGCAATGTACTAAGAGGGTTGAGAGCCAGACAAAACCACAGTGGACTGAGACTGTCGCCCTGAGATATGTCGTGCTCGATCCTTATCGGTTCACTGTTCGCTTGGATCTGTCGACATCCTGGATAGTGAAGGACCGTCCTCCACTGCCCCACACACGACATTAGGAAGGCGTGTAGAGCTGCATTGACTTTATACAACTCCAGCACCTTCATGAGCCATGTATGTGGCACTGAGTCATAGGCCTTCGACAGATCCTTGCGGGAGGGACGAACCTGTTGGCTTATGGCCATGTCTATGAGGAGTAGCTCCTTAGTGCCGCGGGACCCCTTCCGACATCCATTCTGAGAGGAAGACATAATCGAGTTGCTCTCAATGTGTCCATTTATTTTCACTCTCAGGATGGATGTAAGAAGTTTATAGACCGTCGACAAACAAGTTATCGGTCTATAATTCTTGGGTTCCGCGGGACTACCTGTCTTATGAAGCAGGTGGGTAATGCCAGTTGTTAGAAATGAACCAGACTCTAAAGATGACTGGAAAAGCTGCTATACCACTTAAGCCAAAAGTTGTGCAGCCCGTCCGGTCCTGGAGATTTCCAGTTCGGTAACGGATGGACTGCTGTGGCTGACTGACTGATATCTGTTGGTGTTATGATGATTTTTTCCATTTGTGGTATAGCTTCACACACGCGCTCGACATCACGCATCCAGTCACCTTCGGTATGACGGACGGGCACTGACCATATGCTTCGCCAGAATTTAGTCGTGGCGATATCATCCGGGCGGCATACGTCCGTCACACTTTGTTCAGGTCGCTCCTAAGCTCTATACACCAGTGGCGAAGGGTGATATGTTGAGAGAGGTAAGCCGAAGCAAAAAAAAAAAACTTGAGTGGTGTAAAGGGACACCCGGACGGAACGAAGTTCTTGTCTTGTCTTGTCTTGAAAAATCATACTTACGCATCTAAATGTTGATTTAAAGTTTTAGGTAATTTCAGTCTCACTACATTCATCTGATCTCTCTGCAGTTATGTTTTGTACGATTGTATTTTATAATTTCTTTCTCTCACGATATTGCACTACATCTTTGTGCATTTGTCTTTTTTCTTGATGTTATAGTTTGTACCTAAAAGTAGTCGATGCTTTAGTATGAAATAAAGAATTATACATGTACTATCGCGGTCATTTAAGCCTGACCACTTTCGCACAAAAATCGCTTACACCCTGCGGATGCGCCGAGCCACGCCCCCTTAAAGTTTTGGCCTATTAGGATAGCAATAACGCAATTAGTCGCTACCTGCACTGCGCAGTGTAGTGACGTATCAAGTGTGTAGGTACTCGCTGTGAATTTTACGGATGATGTATTTTTATTTTATTAACTGTGCTGGAACATTTTGTGCATAATGTCTTACAGAAACCTCATACGAAAGGAACGAAATCAAATTATAATTTTTCATGGACAAGGTTTTAATATTAGTCAAATCGCTGAAGTAAATTATTCAATTATTTTAGTCTAGAAAGAACCAAATTTACCATAACAATTATGGTAAATTTGGTTCTTTATCAAATTTATAAAAAAAAAAACCTAAAGAGTATGGCAGGATAAACATGGGTGGAACAATATTTTTAACACTGTTCTACGCTATGTTATAGAGCATAGAAAGGGTAATTCACAAAAAAAAATAGTGCTAGTGTCTCTTAAAATACGTTAAATTTTTGTTTGAAATGCTTTAATTTGCGATATTTCGTTACATAAATCACTGTGAAGACTTATTTATCTTGCATAATACTTCTTTAGCGTATGTGACGTTTGCAAAAAGATAAAAAAATACGTTGTATGAGATCTTTTGTTTTTTCAAAATTCTATTAATTATTTTATTTGATAAACTAATACAAACAGAGGTCTGATAGCTTACGAGAATGTTTCTCTTAAGAAAGTGATTTCATGGTAATAAAATCTACATAACTTTTCCGAGGGGCATCTGACCCATGTTTATCCTGCCATACTAAAATAAAATTAAAATAAAAGAAATATAAACATAAATAAAATTTTACTAACGATGCAAAGTGCAAACTTTACAATGCAAATTTTATCTTGTGCAAGTAATTTAATAATACTCTTTAGCTTGTTTTAAAACAGTAAAGTATTATATAATAGAAATACATACATAGATTTGTAAAGCGATTGTAATGATTATGCCCGTGGTATGAACTTGTGACGCGTGAACTCGAATACTTTCTCGCTCTCACACGCACTATCTGTTTCAATTTCGATGTAGGTTTTATACAGGGTTATTTGAAAAAACACCAGCAACATTGTACTCATCATTATGAACAACTTTTACTATGCGACCAACCCTGAAATCGCGAATAAAAAAAAACAGCTGTTCCCTACATTTTGTTGAGTTACCGAACATAAATGTGAGGAACAGATTTTAGTGTTGGTCCCATAGTAAAAGTTGTTCATAATCATGAGTAAAATGAACTCTTACGAGGTTGTTGGTGTTTTTCAAAATAACCCTGTATGAACATTTTTTTTTATTTATTTATCATTTATACAAAAGAATACAGTATTATCTAAGTTAAAAAGCAACCAAAAACCACTAAGGTTTAAACTTGTGCTATCATGAATCTATCTCAATATCGAAAACTATACAGAATGAGTATTTTATAGGTCTTTATATAGGTAAAGGTATTCTTAAATAATACTTAAGTAATATTGATTAAGTTTACATTTGATATTTTAATTTGTAATATTTTCAATGCTTTCCACTGTGTATCGGTATAAAAAGTATTTTATTTATTCTTCTCTTCAGAATCTTAAACAAGCAACAGCAATATCTTTTATGAGATTATTTATTATTTGTAGAGAAACACAGTCAGACTCTGGATAAGACGCCATGAAGAAGAGGGTGTCTTGGAGAATAGACCGCGGGCAACATGTCCATATCTCATTACAGTAGCAAACCATCAATGTGTGGTGGGTGCGAATTGTGTGGGTGTTGATAGGTGTCCAAATTTGTAGTCCAAAAAACCTTATTTTTGGTCCACCTATCAACAAGAGAATTCGCACCCACCCGACAGATTCTTTTTCGTCTTTTTTTTTTTAATTCGTTCACGCCGATGAGACTGTTTGCTGAGGAATACGACGTGTCATTGCGTACAGTTCGTCGTGCTTTACATAGTGCGGGTCTCCATCATCGAAAAAAGTCCTTTAAAAGAGACTACTAAACTACTAAAGACTTTAAGAAGTCCTTGCATATTCTTAACGTGTGTTTTGGATCATTATCCTGTTGAGATATAAATCACGGACCAATTAAATGGGCTCCAGAAGGCACTGCATTATCCTCCAATGCAATCTTGAAATTTATGAAGGACGATTATTATGCTTCTGACCTCTTGCGAATATTCCTTAGTTTTACCCATTTTCTTAAAAAAATTAAACTCAGAAGGGAAAAAAAATATTGGTAGACTTTAAGTACTGAGCTTTGCAGAGTGTGTGTTCTGGTCAAAATCAGATAACTACCGTAAAAATATTTGTAGTAATTATTCTTACTTGAGTTTATTTCTCAATAACTAAATCCACACAAAATTGCGACTTCAAAGATAAACCTCGAAGCAATTCCAACAATAACACTATCATGGTTTTATGACCAGGAGTCGGCAAATAACAATAGTTGTTTACGATTGTACTGTAGATAAGTGTTTTGCGATGTTATACAAACAATTAAACCCAATAAATTATTTCTTTAAAATGTATTGCATGTAACTTACAAAAAAAATGCAGGTGTCAAATACTTTTGAGCGGTTCAATTTTTGTTATTGGTTTCAAATAAACAATACTTCCTAAAAATTAAAAAAGTTATTTTAGAAAAGAATGTCATAGGTATACAAAACATTTTTTGGTTTTTAACTTGATTTGTCTTTTTGACCTAGTCACCCTTTGTTTGGGTATAAGTACTAATTATATTATAACCTTGTTCTAACGGTAAACTTAAATTAATGCTTTTTGTATTTCGCGTAATTGTTTATTTTCAGAGTTTTTATTTATAATGCCATTTCAAATGTTTTGTTAAATAACTATACCACCGACATTATTATATCGTAATTTAGGTAAGAATGTCATCAATAGAATAGCTGCTGTTTCTAAAGAAAAACTGTTACTTAGAATAATAAGTTACACACACAAGCAAAGGACATTTTTATTTGAGTTGATTTTATTGCCAACTTCTTCTTGAATTGTTTGTTTTACCTCTTTAATGTATCCAAATTCGATACCTAATATTTTATGAATATCTCTGTTTATTTTATTTATTCCCCTTGCCCTTTCCATTTTAGATAAAGTGATTAGAGATATTACCCGATTTTTTTTAGGATATCATAACATGTCTATAATAAAGTAAAATTTCAGCAAATATAATTTTTTCTTTTTGAATTTGTTGGAATTTTTAATTTACAATTACCAACCAAGGCTTATTCAACTAACAATGTAATTGCATAAGCTAATTTCAGGTAAGACTTTTTTCTAATAATACCAGTTTGCTATAACAATACACTACGTTCGGTGTGCGTCGCCCGCGCCAGTCTTTCTTTCATTCGTCTATTCAAGATCAAGAGGGCGGGGCTAGTAAGCGCTTTTATTTTTAAGTGCTAGCAAAAATGAGCTTAAAGGTGGTCAGGCAAAAGTGTCCGCGATAGTACATACACATATATATATATAACAAACATAACTGTTTAACACACCCATCCAAATCGTGACCTCACTAACAGCTGCTTAACTCAACCCATACTTTTCGCAACTTTGTCAACAGTTGCTTAAAACACCCATCCAAATCGTGACCTCGCTAACAGCTGCTTAACTCCACCCATCCTTTTCGCAACCTTGCTAACAGTTGCTTAACACACCCATTCAAATCGTGACCTCACTAACAGCTGTTTAACCCCACCCATCCAAATCGTAACCTCATTCACAGCTGCTTAACCCCTCCGATCCAAATCATAACCTCAATAACAGCTACTTAACCCCACCCATCCAAATCGCGACCTGACCAATAGTTGCTTAACACACCCATCCAAATCGTAATATCATTCACAGCTGCTTAACCCCTCCGATCCAAATCACAACCTCAATAACAGCTACTTAACCCCACCCATCCAAATCGCGACCTCACCAATAGTTGCTTAACACACCCATCCAAGTCGTTACCTCACTAACAGTTGCTTAACCCCCCATCCAAATCGTGACCTCACTCACAGCTGCTTAACCCCACCCATCCAAAACCGCGACCTCACTATTAGTTGCTTAACTCCACCCATCCTTTTCGCAACCTTGCCAACAATTGCTTAACACACACATCCAAATCGTGACCTCACTAACAGCTGCTTACCCCTTCCATCCAAATCGTGACACAAAAAATGTCGTTACAACTTCGTTCCAAAAAAAAAACATTATATGCTTACTTCCATCTCGCTCACGCGCACGCATTTTGTATTACTGTCTCTTAGCATAACTCGGCGGATACCGGCTTACATGGACTTCAAAAGAGACCTTGACCTCTGAATTTGTTTCGGTGTTTCTTCTCAGGGTAGTCAGCTAGGAAACACCGGACTCATTTAGTTTTTATAACGGCCAAAACAGATTGACGTGTAAAAGTGTTTTTACAACCTACTTACAAAATAAAAATCATTCATCAGTTATCCTTTAATATTTTTCCATGGTTTTAATTGCATCGCCAATCGATTTACTACGCAGTAGTTAGGTAAAAGGTACTCCTTGTTTTTGTTGATTAAAAAAAAAACAGTTAAATAAAATGACAGTTGACAGTTTAAAACACGTTAGTGCACATTGAAAAGTTTTTATATTACAATTTCAATTAGGAGCAAAAATTGAGAATCGCCGACTTATTTCTTTCATCTGCCTAGCCTTTTCCCAACTACATTGGGGTCGGCTCCCAGTCAAGCCGGATTCAGCTGAATACCAGTATTTTACGTGAAGCGGCTGCCTACCAGACCTCCACAACCCATTAACTGGGGAACACGGTACTTCCGCGCACTTATTTCTTTGTAAAATAAATATTCGGGCAAAACCGAATGGTTTATAATTCATAATTACCCGAGTAGACTAATTCCAATAAAAACAAAAAAAAAACTTGAGCTAGAGTGTCCTAATCTTACTCAACAGTACACTTAAACGAAAATCTATCGAATTAAAAAACAACCAGTTGAATACTGTACATGATTCTTTCTTATAGATCGTCGGGTAAATCCAATAAAACAAAAAAGCGCGTGAAATATCACTCGCTCACAAAAATGTTGTTAACAGACCAACACACGCTCAAAGCGTCTTGACCAGTTGAAACGCGGGGTTGGATTCGAATGTTGTTAGAGCAAAAAATTATGCTGAGATTTCTAGATATTTGATATTATTGGAATATCCCGATTTTCGGAGTTAGCCGAATGCACCTTACCTGTTTTTGTTTCATTATTTTAATGTACATTTAGTGATACCTATTCCGAAACTCGAAACAATTATCCGAAAAATCAAAGTCGCTTTTGTCTCTGGTACTATAACAAATGCTGTCTACCTATTCGGACTTCGGACCCGTCAAACAAATGGTGCTTTTAAATTTTCATCGCATACGATACCCTATTCACAATATGATTAGACATTGAAATAAATCTTTTGCTGTCCGTTCAACCGATTTTGACTTCCATTACGTTGGTGGCATGACAAATGGCAGCTGCAGTAAATAGTTGGTATTATAATCATGCTTGATGATTTTGCTTTTAATGCCATCTTTATGCTTACGGAATAGAAATACAAATCGGTTGAACGGACTTTTAAAAAGTTTTGTTTAAATGTCTAATCTTATTTGTAAATGAAAAAAAGCACAGCTCCTTTGGGTGCATTAGTGACCAATTTACAATTACACTTGCTAGTATGGTGGCCATCACTCTGTTGTTAGTATCTAACTGCTCTGAAGCGTTACGTACCGAACATGTAGGTACTATGGCAACTAAAAGCGGTCAGTAGGTATGCGGCGATAGAGACATCCCCGATCGGAGCGGGCGGGGGAGTGTTGCTACTCAGCAGCGATCGCACGCGCCGTACTTACGCGGCTCGTTATCGAAAATAGTTATTCGCAATTTAAACAAAAGCCATATTATGCATTTGTTGAAACTTTTGTGTGGTAGCAGAGTTTATTATTACGAATATACAAGTGCAAACTTTATAAACTTAAATTCAATATGTCGCTAATCATAAAGAAAAAATACAATTACTCGTGCAGCCATATACTTAGTTGTTAGAACTTTTGTTGTAAGGTATAACTAATCTCTTTAAGTAAGTATATAAGAATTGATTTGAAAAACTTAAAAAAATTTTTGAATGAGTCATTTTTAGATTTCTATTGTTCCATAGTACCTATCTGTTAGCATTTTCACTAATGTATCCTTTAGATAGTACTTACAAAGAACCCGTATACTGTTTTAATTTAAATTTTCTAATATTTGTATAACACGAAATAATAAGAAATACCTACTTAATACCTATTGCATCACTCTAAACTGTTAGCATTTTTGTAAATAGCAATGAATTTACGAAACTTATCCGCTCAGCGAAAATTAAAAACTTTTGAATTATCGAAGGGCATAGACTTCTGGCTACTGGACTAAAACTGTAATTCTCCTTGTAGAGAAAAATTCTCATTTCTCCCATCATCACCAACACAGTTATTAAATATAACACTCTGAACAGGTCTTCTCGGAGGTGTATGCATTCTGTAACCGTTTTAGGTATTTTTTGGTCTCACATTTACTTTCTGTAACCATTCCAGCTTCTTCCTTGTTCTCACATTTATCTTCTTGCTTAATTATTTTCTGCATTGTCCGTATTTTAGTTTTATCGTTGATGTCTAACATTTTTTTGCGATTGGACGAGAGCGACGGTAACAAAACTAACTCATAACGATAAAATGTGCCAGATGTAACGTTATGATAGTAACGTTACCAGTATTTCAAGCCCTGATTGAACGAGAGCGACGGTAACAAAACTAACTCATAACGATAAAAATTACGATAGCGAAGATTTTACCGTTACGTATTTTTAACGATAAAATGTGCCAAAAATACCGGTAAATATAGTAACGTTATTTATTAGATAACGATATCTGCCTGTAACGATACCATATGTTTAACGGTATTTCAAGCCCTGAATTTTTCTATTCGAGTTTCTTGTTCCCTTTTCAAGAGGCTAGCAACTGGATTTATTTTGGCTGGAAAAAACAGCCAAAATACAAAAAAAACCTTGAATATTCTTGTATTTAAAACAACTATTAGATTATATACTATTAGCATAACAATAAATTACTGTATAAAACAATCAATCAATAGCCGCTACTAGTTAAACATGTTATTTTCAAATATCATGCTCAATATGAATTGGTAAAATAAAAGCACTCGGAGAAACAAATTTTAAAAAAAATTCCATTTTTTGGACAAGCCCGCCACGCTATTCCCAACACTAAAACTCCTGAAAGCCAGAATCAACAGTAGCGTCCACCAGAAAATTTGAAGAGTCGTGGATTCCTCACCGAAATTAATCATCATAAAAAGAAAAGCGAAAATGTCCACTTTCCTACTTATAAAATTAAATAAATAAAAAACCGTTTTGTGAGATTAACAGTCTTCCAAATCTCACAGTGTAGGGACAACAAGAGCTAGTTATCAAAAAACTCTGTTGAAAAATAGATGTAATCCTCCTATCTAAAAATAAAACAAAATCATCTTGGAAAACCTAAATCTTATACGAGTATGTACGATTAACTTAAGACAAACAGGTGACAAGAAAAATTACTCCAATATATTTCCAAAGGTGACTTTCCACTGACAAAAACACCTTATTATGTTATTAATTAGCGAAACATCATTATTGTCGGAGGATGTGGAAGTTCGCTCGGCAGTACACGCGAGCAATAAGTTCGTAATAATTGGCAGCTTACAGGAAACTATAGTTCACAGTTCATTGATACGAGCATCCCCATCCACGACAGTATTGTTAACGCAATTAATTTCGTATTTCTGCATTGCTGTTCCAAATGTCCGTTTCCTGCCTGAGATGAAAAATAGGAATTAGTTTTTAGAAATATGGTAAGAAAATATGTTTGATGTAATATGTTCTTGCTGTGTTAATTTTAACCGACTTCCAAAAAAGGAGGATGTTCTCAATTCTTTTGTACGTATATTTTTTATGTATACCGATATTTCCGCCAATTATAGACGGATTAAAAAAAAAATGTTGGATAGTGTTCACTTCTGAGGTGGTCCCATTTTCACCAGGTCAGGATCTGATGATGGGATCCAGAAGAAATCGAGGGCAACCACCGAAAATTGTATGCTCGTGTGGTGCTTTTGTTACATAATAATTATGTCTTACTCAGGTATATGCTTCAGGGTGTCAACATCTGATGCTGCTGTGCTGATGATGAAGCTACAGAACTCCTTAACGGTTAGAAGTTGGGAGACAGTACTGCAATTGGTCGATGGAAACTATTTAGTAGTATGTAGGGCTAACGTGTTGCTTGTAAGGTATGCTTGAATCAACATCTGATGCTGCTATGCTGATGGTGAAGCTACAAAACTCCTTAACGGTTAGGAGTTAGTAGTGGTGACTAGTGCGTTTATTATTTTTATCATTAATTATCTTAAAGCATTACTATTTAATGAAGGTCTGAAGTTGCTCTGATGATGAAGCCGAAAGACAGTCGAGAGAGCTCCTAAACGACTTACAGCAATTACCCAGTGTTTGGACTTAATTCATTTCTATTGATGGGAGCTTTGCACCCATATGGATTATAAGTACCATTACAGTCTGATGATTCATCATCCCTCAACTGAAATTCCCTCAACTGTCTATGGTCTGGAGACCATCATCATCATCATCTTAACGATTTACAGCAGTTCCCTATTGTTGGGCTTACTTTTTAACCGACTTCCAAAAAGGAGGAGGTTCTCAATTCGACAGTATACTTTTTTTTGTGTGGTATATCATAACTTTGTACCTACTGGATGACCCGATTTTGATGATTCTTTTTGTATTCAAAAGCTGGTGCTTGTCGTTTGGTCTCATTTTGGAGATCTGAGGAATAGTATTTGAGTTATCCCTAATAATGCGTGGCTTAGTCTACATTGATGGTGTTCTTATTCTATCTTGTAGATGTAATAAGAAAAAATTAAATTGTATACGATGGTGTAGAAGAGCATCTTAGTATTTCAAGGTGAAGGATCTGATAAAGAACAGACATGATAGGAAACGGAACTCTTCAATAAATTAGAGAAAATCTTTCGGGATTGCTGAAATCGCATGTTTCTTTATTGTTTACACCAATTTATACCATATACTGTGATGGGTACGTTTTAGATAGAGGGGGTGGGGGGATTACCACTAAAAAGTGAAATATAAAAACACTTTTTGCAAAAAAAAAACAACCAACTTCGAAACAAAAAAAAACACCAAAGTATGAAATAACTTTAATTTCGGAAGTCGGTGTTCAAAAACGAAGGTATAACCAAAAACACCGATTTCCGATATTATAAATACTTTTGTTTTTTTGTTTAGATCGTCGGTTGCTTTTTTTTTTTGTTAAACGTGTAATAACAGAAGTCACGTCTAAAATACCACAAAACTGCTTCTTAGGAAGCAAAGAAGTGCATGTTCAAATATCGCTCTCCGACATGCAAAAATACTATGTAATGCATTTGGGCTTTACGGAATTTCAATTTGAGTATATTAAATTCAACTCGAGTAGATTTCATATGAAAAATGTATTACGGCTGACTGCACCATCATAACTCGACAATGTAGAGGACGTACATAATACGAAGAGAATTCGCCGAACGAAATTAATATTAACACGGCAGCATCGAATTCAATATCTCGTTCAATATATCAGAAAATACTCAGCATTTCACAGATTTCCTGAAATCATTTTAGTGCTTTAAAAATGGAAAAGCATCACGCATTTAATGGCATAAAAATCTTCGTAACTCAACAGTAAACAGCATCCGAAAACGAAACCAAACAAAATTCGCTTCAGATGGTAGAGCGGGACTGTGGGGTTCGGGGCGAAGCACGGAGGGGGGGCTCCGTGGTGTTGCCGGCTCACAATGCTGATTGAAAGCAAATAATGAAATCATAGGGAATGGAACCCCGGCCGCACCCGCAAATACTGTGAAAAATTGCACTCGGCTCTCACAACAATGTATGCATTAAATACAATACGAAAACCTGGTCAAATACCGACCGAGTTCGTAAAAGCATCATCGATAATATCTTTTTTTGTTTGGTTTAAATATTATCAGTTCATAAGGAGCTTTTTCTGTGTAGGTACCCAGTATTTTTTGTTTTCATTTGTGAAACGCTTCGATGAGTAATTTGCAAACATATCTGTGGACCTAACTTCTCTTAGCTTTTTCTGGAGGCTCCGAAAATTTTCTCTGAACGCGTGGGTGGACTTAGACATCCAAAGAATTCAGGTTTTCAAATCTGGTACTTTGTACATCGTATCCTATTGAGATACTTCAAAAGAACGTAACAAAAAATAATAATAATGAGAACATTTACGTAGGCAGAACGTTTCTAAAAACATCTTAAGACCCTATTAATGATAATAAAATATATATTTTATAAGCACACGCAACCTCAGATGTTAACACTTGTTATCTTTCAAAATACAATATGTTTTGTGTTCGTAATGATTTGCACGTGTAAAAGATTATGGAATATTTTCATACGTGGAATATTTCCACAGACCTATTATTGTCAAAATATACACAACACAATATACTATTGAAATGCTTTAGCTTCAGAGCATTTCGCGTAATTGGCATATTGAAAATGAAATATTTTCGCAATTCCTGAATGTGGGATTGAATATCAGCGTTGTACAAAAATATTCACTGAACCAGCCACTAATTAACATAAATATTTGCGACGAATTTAAAATGAAAAATGCCAATAATATGCTTAATTTAATGGCTATCCGACTATGTACAGTTTCATCTCTAATTAGCACCAATCTATTGTCAATTTTATATATTGGTACTGAAATTTTTAATGCAGCATTGTAAACGTACAAGGGAATAAAAAAACTCGAAGCTAACTGCAACATTGAATCTTTAGTCAAACAAGACAAGAGCGGCCACCCTCAATATTTACACTATAATTCACAAAAAGCTACACAAAAAGGTGTGTTCTTCCAATTTTCAAATACGCTAGACTTAGTATCGTGGCAAAGCGATGGCCGATCATAAAGAAGGCGGTCAAACACTGGCGACAAACAGAGGAGCGTCTGGCCGCGCCTTAGTTCAAACACCACTTGACCGATCATCTTTACCGCGACCATATTTTACCAAGAAAACGATATATTGCCATGTTTCATATCGATGTTTTGTTGGTACATTTAATTGAAATATGTTTACGAATTTCGGATGGTGTTTTCGGTCGGTCGAAATCTGACTAATTTGCTTATTTTTAACCGACTTCAAAAAGGAAGAGGTTCTCAATTCAGTCGTATTTTTTTAATGTTTTTTTACCTCATAACTCCGTCATTTATGAAGAAATATTTTTTTTTGTAAAACTTTCATCATCGGTTCAGTAGTTAGGTTTTAAAATGATTAAATGATTTTTATTTTGTAATTAAGTTGTAAAAAACACTTTTACACGTCAATCTTTTTTGGCCGTTATAAAAACTAGATAAGGCCGGTGTTTCCTAGCTGACTTTTTAAATCAAAATAGCTAGAAAAAATATGTCAACTAAACTAAAATGCGAATTTTGCTTTTCTGCGACTTTACGATGGTGTTTACGACGTTCTAGTGTTTTTGTTTGGATGTTGGTTTTTTTAGCATTAAAGTTTCAATTTATGATAATCGTTCTGAAATAGGCTTCCCACTAGAACTATCAATGGCCTAGCTTAAATGAAATTCGCGTTCCGAAACGTGAAATACGATCCGTCCGATTTTGGAATTAATCATCTCTCTCTCTTCATTTTTTTTTTTTTCACCAATATACTGTAAAAGCACTACGTACAGCAAAAAGGAGATAATGCATATTTTCAACGGCAGACAATTCAGTCCATGTTTGTGCCGCATTGTTTAGTCGTCTATCGATGGCGACAATTATGAAAATTACATGTCAGCGATGTCAGTGCGCCGCGTCGCCGAGACATGCGCTTGATGCTAATGATATACAAATGAAGCGAGACAGACTGCCTCCGCACTTCATCAAAATATAACCTACCCTTTCTGTTGAAAATGTGCATGTTTGTTTATGAGTCTAGAACTAATTTTAGGGACTAAATAACATTGAGTTTTGAAGATGACAAGACTGAGGCGATTTGGAATTTAAAAACGCAGAAAAATATATAAATTTATCTAAGTGTACACTGTAGACTTCGATAAATTTATAGGTACGGCCGTTTTTAAAGCAAATGGGACAGCAGCGGAGTGCACTCATAATGTTGCCAATATAAAAATATCGCTGTCCTTTTTTCGTAATTGCCAGATTGCACTCTTACACTCAGCCCCATATTGTCCAACGTAGTTTTTATCATAGAAGACAATATTTAGTTCCTAACAGAAGCTCACTTAATATAAAACCTGGAATTTTAATGCTTCTTGTTTCAGATCCAACTTGAACAAAACCATGACAAAAACTCTTTTGACTCATTTTTTTCTGAATTTCCAATTCAATTTGTTAACCAAACATAAAATTCAGCAAGGGACCCCAGTCATTTCACTTAACAACTGTGTCGCATCCCACTAATAGTGAAGTCCGTTGCGTATTAACCATAATGAGATTTTAATTGAGGCGTCTCGGTGATCTGTCCTCAGATACCGTTAACTTCATTAGGATGACCGCCGATCAACTTACGTAATGTAATTGTGATGTTAAACTATACATCACAAACATATTATGTTTATACGGCTCTTACAAGTTTAATGTAATGAGAAGGTATGGATGGATAGGTTTTGAGTGCCAAATTGAAAACAAATACTAAACTTTTGAAAACAAGCTGGTCCTTCAAGCTGTATAACTGAAAAACGCTGTAACACTAAGTATCGCCATGTATTAGAGGCAATATAAAGTTACATGTTTGCTTACATAGTTTAATACTAATTCCCAAAACCTAAAATTGGCATGAATGCCACCAAATTATGTATTCGTAAATGCTTGCTTGATTAACCAGCTTGTTGACTTACAAACACTTTGTACGAAAATTATCAGCTAAATTAGAACATCCATTCCTAGTTCAAGTAGAAATTAACATGATAGAGGTGAATGTTGGTTCTAATTAAGTTATAACTGGGTTATGCGACTCATGGCGCTGACATGTCATGCCACGTTATAAGGAGACTAACTTTAGCTGGAGAACAGCGTGGGCAGTGGAGGGTTCTAATTTACAGACTGAAGTATTTGATTAATCCAGTCGTGCCTTCTAACTAATACAGGCGTTTGGACAGTTTCGAGCAGAACTACGTATGTAGACATCTTTAAACAACAAACGAGAAAACCAACTACTCAACTTTTTGGAAAAAGGTAAAGTAACATTTCAGCGATAATTTACAACATACAGGTGGACTTATATATATACTACATACATGCAATTTGTATGACTTGCAATAACTATTTTGATGTTATTCCTCTTACTACAAGGCAAAGAGCTTTTCGTGAAAATAACGTCTTTTTCATTATGGCTTTCTTTTTCGCTCCCTAACTTTTTTATTTTATTACACGATGCTATATTTATAACGGTGCTCTATTATTTCACAAAAACTGCTTCGCACTATATTCGTGACAATTTCGAGGGAACCATCAGTGTTCAAGTTGTCATCTATGTGGAGATGCAAATGAGCGGGCGGCGTCAAGCGTGGCGCCGCACTGTGTTACTATTGATGCAAAATAACTAGATAAAAAAACACGATTTCCAGTAAAATTGTTAAGAAAATGGGCGCCTACGAAATTTAGCTTTAATCCAATTCCAATAATTACGTGTTTTTTTTTTAAGATCTAGGCTTGTCAAATTAAATTAATACAGCTTTCTTTTTTGTCTAGCACATAGAGATTATTTTTTATTGATGACTTGATTTTTTTTTTATAATTTCGAGGGGACTTACGGTAGCTAACAAGATTCCTAGGAAACAATTCAATACGATTTACGTATTGACTTGTTTTCAAATTTCACAAAACCTGTTTCTAAATAATTAAGGGGAAAACCAACAAAATATCGAGTAAATATATGAAACACAACGCTACCAGTGCTGCGCTAAAAGTTCTAGAAACACTTATGCTGTACCTACTTAATCAAATCTCATGTTAAGGTTAATGTTGGTTCTCATGATAGTCATAAGGAAAGCAGATAACTGACCAATGAAGTTTACTAATTAAAATAATTGACTACGCTTTTAGAAACGTTGAGTTAAATTCCATTTATTGCGTGAGATTTTCAGAATTTACGATGGTTTGATATCATTACACATCTGCCACCAAGTCCTTATCATTGCAGGTACAAACACTGCAATAATAAGTATTAATTTTTAAACTGTTTCAAAACAATCTTGTACTATCTTCAAAAATCCTACACTATCTTCAAAAAGAGTCTGCAAGTCCAAATAAAAGAAAATTCGGGGTCTATGAATATCCCAAAGCAAAGGAAAATATGGTGAAGAGGCCTGAGTGATTTATAAACACAGTTTCTCACATTTAAATATTAGTAGGTTTTTGGCCAGACAGCTAGTTCACATGAGACCACTGTGCACAGCCCAGGGCGCCAAACTGACGGCCGCGACTAATCGCCGCCACGACATACGCCGATCGTACTCATTTGTGATTTAATTGTGGATTATTTTGAGGGAAATCTCCGAATTTTGAAAACGTGATACATTAGTTAATTTGTTAAATTCAAATAAGGCAGTAACTCGGCTCCTGAAGTAGCTGTAACGAGTAACTGCGAATCAAAAAATTTAACTAACGTAACATTCGAATATGAAAATACAAGAACGAAAAATAGTTCCTCGTCCCATAAAAGAATAACGTGATTCATAAATAAAAGTTTCTTACTACCCTAACTAATGTTATAAATGCCAATGTGAGTATTTTAAGATTTTAAGGCTTTTTTTCTGGCTTCACTAGTAATGTGAATGGCATTTGTTATGACTACATCACGACCAAATTCTTCAAAAACGCACAACCTTTTAAGAAACCACAACCGAAAAGAAATAACGTCGCCGGACGTTAAGCTGCCCTAAGACCAGTAAATGTTTTCCGGCCGTTTACAAGGATCTATTAGGGACAGTTTGGAGTGTTTTCGGCATACGTTCCCTGTTCGTTGGGGCGTAATTAATGCTAGGTGCCAGCCGTCATGACGCATTCAGCTCACGGCTGAGCGGGTCCGACCCACGACCCTGTGCGACTGACGACAACGGCCTAGTGTTAGTGTCACAGCAAAGCCGAAAAATTGCTGACAAACCGCGTTTAGATGGAACAAGGGTGTGTAATGGAAGATTAGTGAGTTTCATAATTTAAAGGAGAGAAATTATACAAGATGAATTTTAATTAATTGGAAATCTTTCAGTAAACAACATTATTCCTGCACATGAACCATTTTTAGTACGAGTTGATCTCATGAAACAAGGTTTTCATATACTTTAATTTTATAATATATTTCTAATTATTAATTTTAATATCATATTTAGTAAAATTTAATCATATTTAGTAACTTCAATAAACATTCTGAAAATGATCCAATAAATTATGTAAATCCGTAAATCTGCAGTATATGTTTAACTTGTGTAAGTTAAACGAATTTAACCGTAGTTTTTACCAATAAAATAATTAGTCTCGTCTATTTTCGATTGGATTTATCGTCCTACAGGCACTACTTGGATTTTAATCAATTACGAATCGCACTTGAGTGGAAAATCTAGAAAGAAACCCTTATAAGATCTTAATTAGGACGTTCAGACTTGTATTGAAATGATATCTTATCATACCAGGCGCCGCCACGGGACCACTTACAACACTCAGCAGTCGTTTCTTCGAATAGTCTTTCAATTCCATTTGAAGGAGCACCTACAATGCTTAATTTACTTGTCGTTTCTTATTAATACTCTTTTTAAGACTATCTGTAGGTTTTATGGAAATGATTGCTCTGATTGATATACTTAACCGCCCACTGCAATACCTTATCTGCCTTTGAAAGGTTCAATTTTTAATTTGAAAAGAACGATGTAAGAATAATTCTATGCATTGGTTTGCAGCTCGATTCAGGCATAGACTAAATGAGAAATGAATATACATTCTTTCGTGGCTATTACCATATTAAAATGTCAAGAAAATAATATTACGAGTGTTTCTTTTGGTTCTGAGCTCGTTTTAACGCGCCTCAAGATTAAGCTCAACAAAATTTCCCTCAATAAAAATATCGACAACAGCAATAATATAAAAATTGTCATCACCGCTCACATTTTTCCAGCGAACACTTCCAATTAACACGATTGTCTCGTAGTGTCGCATAACGTGTGGTGGACATAAAACTACAACAGGCAGTGGCGAGGCGGAACGTTAAACCGCAGCAAACTTGAGACAAGCAGGTTTATTGCCGCAGCAGACACGCTGCGTTTATTGCGTGTTGCTGACTATGACATTTATTTGGTACCTGCTCTAGGTAGCCTGTTGAGCGTTTAAAAGATTTAGAGAAATACTTGATTCACATGGATTCATAATCAAGGAGCGGAAGGGAATGTCAGACTTTTACTGGCTAAAACCCATCCGTGTTCCTCCAAATGCTCTTTGCGTTCCAGGGTCGCGGTGGCTCTTTCAAACAAAGTCTGCAACCGTTTTGATGGTGATATTTTTACAGAATAGGTTCACTGAATTTGTTTAGACTGGAAGCCGACCCCGAGACCGGCAACCCTGGGTAAAGGGCAGATTATTGATTTGTCTCACATGAATTCAAATATTCAATACTTATATAATGAAAGTCCAAGTCTGTATGTTTGTTTAACACCACGCCTCAATGGCTGTACGGGTTTAGATGAATTTAGAACAAAAGCAAAGCCATGGTCTAGGTTAGTACATAATCCTGTAGAATAATTTTAGACTTTCTTGTCGGCGCAGACGCTGGCGCATGCTAGTTTTATGCTAAGCCCAAACAAAACCTGGTCTTTTGATACGCAGATCCTAAGTTATAAACCACACAGCTTTTATAATATCAAAGTTTGACATTCGCAGAATACCCCTTAACTTGTAGTATAACTAAGTAACTTAATTTCAAATCAAAACCGATTCAAACCTCCTCATACTTTGATCTTTGATCTTAAATTATAAGGCACTCTGTCATTACGTCATGCTGCACACAAAACGCATCAAAGCTTTGACGTTTCCTACGAGATTATTAACGCGTTATTTTCGTCGCCCTCATAATAAATGCGACCATATTACGTCGCCGTTCGTATAAGAAAACTGACCTCGGCCGAGTGAATAAACCTCTGATCGAAAGCGCGGGGGCGCGTCGGTCCCGGGGCATAAATCAGACTCCCCTCGCGATAACGTTGGAGCCTTCAATTTGGCACATCCTTAAAATGACACACGAGAAGCACAGCCCTAACGACGCGTCAACTCTCACACCACGCTTGTAAATAAAATCGCACACATATTACCGCATTATATGTCATTGGCCCAGTGATAACGAGCGATGCTTTCAACTGGTGGCATTTGAGGTCGTGAGTTTGATACCCAAACGGGAGAAGAATGCTTTCTGTATTACATTTTCAATTGAATTGTAAGGTTTCTGTTAAAAAGCTCTCATTAGAAAAATTACTTTTTTGCCACCGTCACGCCCTTTACAAATATATTTTTATGCCAACCATGTTTTTAGATACCAGTATTAGGGAAGTCGGAAGCGCTACATAATCACATCCCAATCTTAAATCAGCTAATATAGTCCACTACTACCACATTATGGTTATAAACCCACATTTTAACCCTGCCACTGCAGACGTTACAATTATACCATCCACTACTCACTTCACCCTAACACTGAATTTTTCCGCTTATTCACGAAATGTTCGAAAAGAAACGTCACAAAAACCAATAACCGTTTGTATATTTGTAGGTGTACAAATAAAGGGTTATCGATCTCACAAGGGCACCGGGTAGTTATAAATGGGAACAAGGGGTGCACTCAATGTCAGAAGTCAAATTCGTAATTGAATGCAAGGACTGTCGTATCTCCCAGTTTAATAAATGTGTGTAATTTTTTGTCTACTTTAAGATTGTTTTAGATGTTTTTATTAATGAGTTTATACAAAAATCGATGTGGGTAGGTACTAGCTGTGTGTCTGATGGTACTTCTCACCGAAAGAATAAATCATTACATATAAATTTTCTCGTGCTCTCTACAACTTAGTTGAAGGATTAATTTTCAAAAATTTCCCTTAGGTTTATGCTTCTATATCCGAGAGGCTCAGGCTGTCCTTTGTACAGACAGAGACAATTAATAAATATATTTACAACTGGGGTATAACCCCGAAATTGATACACAAATAACGTGGACGGATATTTTTTCATTCCACCGGGACTTAAAGCTAGACTTTCCCAGGTATTTCCTATTTTATTGGCACCGTATATTCGTCAATTTTAGTGTCGTTTCCACACATAGATGCGGAGAGGTTGCTCGTATCGCAGCGAAAGCAATCAAGGCGGCGTCGTAGACAAACTGTCGGGGCGGGCCTTAATTGGCGGTCGCGGAGATTTATGCGGAGAACCGATCGTCACACGGTCGCCGATTTCGCCCGACCGCAGGGTTCCGGAGACCCCGGCTCCGGAGCCTCGGAACACGACCGCGTCCACGACAAGTCGAGGGTTAACCCTTGGCAAACACTGGCCGCGCACTTATTAACACATTACATTTGGACTGACATGGTACTGGTTTGCGAACCGTAATTGTTACACTAATTAGATGAGTGCTGTAATGTTGGTGATCTGATCTCATCTTATGGCGTATCATATTGCGGTTTTGAGACCCGCTTTCTGAGTTAATATTCACATCGTCTACTTATAGTTATGACAGTCTGAAATCGCCAACAAGCAGTTAAATGATCAATGCTTGTCTTATGATTGAAATGACCTTTTTCTTTTCTGCAGTGCAATAATTACAAGTCAAACTCATATATTTTCACAAAGCAATTAATACACAGCTCTTTAAAATTAAATCGAGTTTTTCATTCTTATAACTGAAATGGAGAATTTCACAACAGAAAATAATATTAAAACAATGCATGCCTTCAAAATATGCATGTCGGTGGAAACTCGTCAGAATTTAATTGTTAATTAAAATATCCGTTGGATAATTTAATTACGTATTGCTATTAACATTCCTGTTAAAACTCTTGCTTTGCCTTGTTTCGATATTCAGCTTGTTTCATTTTCAGTTCGCTTGAAAAGTGGTGAATAAACTTACATACATATGTTAACCTTTGGGTTGCAAAAATGCCCATGATGCTGTTTGGTATTACGTAATTTAGTCAAGAATATAACATTATAATATTATTTGCTATTTAAATTATTATCTTTGATATAGCTTTTCTTTTTCGTTATGTTAACATCGCATTTGTTGAAGGTAGACAGAAGCCCAAATTTCTGATAACCAGTATTTCTGTAAGTAGCAGAGTAGAAATACTGGTTATTTAAAATACTGATTCAGCTGCATAAGGTTAGAGTGGAAGTCGAAGCCGGCCCCGATCTAGTTGGTTAAAAGCTGGGCAGATAAATGCTGGTTTCCGATTCCGAGCTATGGGTAGCTCGCCTTCCAATAGCAACCAGGCCCGAGTCGACGGCGCGTCGTGTTCCACGCGCGCCTCAAAGAGCCGTCAGCAACGAAGGCGGTGCCCCATAGGGTCAGTGCCGGCTAGGGCTGCGGAATTTGTTCGAAAGAGTCACAAGGCACACGAAGGATCACATATGGGTTTTAGTCAATAAGAGTCTGACACTCCCTTCCGCTCCGCCCAGAGCGGAAGAAGTCATATGAAAAAAAAAACGCAATTTAAGAACATGTGAAAAATCCTTCGTGAGTGGCAAAATATGGCGATTTTTCGGCTACAGACAAATATTCACCATTTAATATATAAACCAGACAATTGTCACTAAAGTAATATTGATGACATTTTGAATGGATTGTAAGCTTAGAGTTTAAATGAGTCTTTGACGTAATTTTGAGTATTAACGTAAACAAACACAGAGTAATAGTGTTTGTTTAAAGCGAATATGACAGCATGTTAAAAATTACGTACTTTAAAAATTGCATTTCCTTTATTACATGAAATAAACCCTTCCGCCATAGATGGGTGCTCAGATCCAGGTAGCAAGCGGAAAATTGCATTTTTTTAATATTTTTATTACATCACATTTAATATGATGAGATACAGAGGAGAGCACTTTATAAAGTAAAGCATATATAGTATAAAGTAAAGCGAACACAGGAAATTAATTTGACAAAGAACCTGCTTGTTACAGTAAATGTATCTTATTTGCTCTGTACTCAAAGGTTTACGCTTTTTATTTTGTTTTAAAGCAGCGTATATTAAAATGAATTTGTTGTTCAATAGCCCCTGGCCGCCTAGCTCAGAGACTTTTTACGAAGTTTTGTATGTGAAAATAAGACCTCAACGTAATATCATGTTCTGTCATTATACTATGTAAATAAAAGCTCGGAGGAAAACAGACTTGTACAGTGTCGTGAAGTACACGTATCGATAGTTCTGGAGATATATGTGGCAGTTAGATGAAGCAAGAGGTTTCTCCAGACGACAGTCGGTTGTTTTTGCGGGGTGCCCGAGGACGCGGGGCCGGTACTAGTGGCCCTCTCCGAGGGGGGAGCGGTGCCGTTTTCAATTTGCTTTATTTGCGCTTGTTTTAATAGCGCTCACTCCTTATTGCTCGCGCGGACGGCCAGCCAAATTGCTTCGTGCCCGGACGCCTTTTGATTAAGGAGAAACACGCGCGACAGAAGTAGGCGTAAAAACAAAGTGACCGAACAAATAGAAATGTGCTGTACTACACTAGAAGTCTGGTAGACGAAAATATTCCTATTACTGAATTCTCACAAGACTTCTGGAATAACCGTCATCTACCTTCTCTGAGAACACCCCAAGTGTACATTTTATTAAAAATAATGATAATAAGCCCTTCCAAAAAGCACAAAGCAAACACGAAATACCCACCATTAAACCCTCATGAATGCGACTCAAAAGACCATTGCCACATAAAATCAGGAAATATTCTTGAATGTCAAACATCCGCTTGTTAAACATCAATCGTATAATAAGTAAATAAACACATCAAAAGTATCTAGGGATCAACATATATTTTTGCAATAACTTTCCTCCTGATTGATATTAATTAAAATTTTCTTTAAGGATTCATCAAATAAAGTGTTTTCGTTTGTCACAGTAACGATAAACCAAGTCACCTTTGCATTAATAAAGAAATTTGCCATTTTCCTAATAAAGGGATTTTTGACATTTGAACCACTAACATTAAAGTTCGAAAAAAAGACTGAAATAACAGTTTTCTTTAAAATTTTATTGGGTAACTTAAACAATTAATAATCCGTGTTTCTACCGCGAACACTAACAACACAAGAACATCGGTTTGGCATACTCAAAATGAGTTCATCCAAATCACGCTGTGGAATGGCCGCCCATGTTCGTTGCAACAACAAAAAAAGGTCTTCTTGCGACTGGATACCCTCCATATTCGGCAGAGCTCTTCTCTGTAGCATATCCCATGCATGCTCAATCGGGTTCAAGTCTGGCGACTGAGCAGGCCAGGGCAGGACATTGATGTTAGCTGCGGCGAGAGTCTGTCTTACAACTCTTGCGGTGTGCGGTCGTGCATTATCATGCATTAACTGAAATAAGGGACCGATTTGCACTTGTAGAGGAACGATGACGTCTGATACAATCGTCTCAGCATAAATTTGAGCGTTGAGGTTGCCTCTGATCCAAATCAACTCAGTTCTTCCGCCGATCCAAATACCCGCCCATACTATGATGGTTCCACCACTATAAGGATGGACTTCCTGGCAGGATTTTAATCGCTGTTGGCGTCCAGGGGTTCTCCAGTGTCGTATACGTCTTGTATCCGGTCTCATACCAAAACGAGACTCATCAGAAAAGCACACGAAACGCCATTGTTCTTCTGCCCAATTTCTGTGTTCAAGAGCCCATTGATATCGAATCCTACGATTGTGCATTGCTATAGGTGGTACCCGTAGCGGTCTTCGGGAATGAAGGTTCACTTCATGCAAGCGGTTTCTGACTGTTTGGTCGCTAATTAAGTTCCCTGAAGAGTGATGAAGCCTCACGGCTAACATCATGGCGGTTATTGTTGGAGCTCTTCGAGTTAAGATTTGAATGTATCGGTCTTGTCTCCGTGTGGTGCAGCGATACCGTCCTCCATGGCGCTCAGCCAAGGTAAGCGAAGAGCTCTGCCGAATATGGAGGGTATCCAGTCGCAAGAAGACCTTTTTTTGTTGTTGCAACGAACATGGGCGGCCATTCCACAGCGTGATTTGGATGAACTCATTTTGAGTATGCCAAACCGATGTTCTTGTGTTGTTAGTGTTCGCGGTAGAAACACGGATTATTAATTGTTTAAGTTACCCAATAAAATTTTAAAGAAAACTGTTATTTCAGTCTTTTTTTCGAACTTTAATGTTAGTGGTTCAAATGTCAAAAATCCCTTTATTAGGAAAATGGCAAATTTCTTTATTAATGCAAAGGTGACTTGGTTTATCGTTACTGTGACAAACGAAAACACTTTATTTGATGAATCCTTAAAGAAAATTTTAATTAATATCAATCAGGAGAAAAGTTATTGCAAAAATATATGTTGATCCCTAGATACTTTTGATGTGTTTACTTAGACGCGTAACACGCGTCGACAGCAATATGTCGATATTTACACGAACACACAAATGCCACAAAATAATGAGCCCAGTACAAACACGAAGGATATATAAACAAACAATTACATTATTCATATATTTCTTTTTCTATATTAGGAAAAGGAAGTTAAGTATCGATGTTCAGTTGAGTGTACGGTTTAGGGCACGTGCAATTTTGCGTAACTGGTTTTCAAAACGAGTACCGACTTAAAGTTAGATTTTATTTTCACAAGTATTTTGGGGGAGACGTTTGCCCAGCAGGAGGTAGGACTTGATTTCTATAGAGCTTAGGATATACCATAAGCTCTGCGGCTATACGGAGTAATTGGCAACAAAAAACCAAATCATGATCATGTAAGGTTAATCACGTATTTAATCACATATTACCAAAGATTCAATCAGATTTAATCACATATTACCAAAAAATGTATGCCTAGAAAATGTCAGTGTAGTTCCAATATAAAATGTGTATGGCTTTTATAGACGGCATAACGCAAACTAGGAAAATTCTGTTAATTGCAGTACCTACATAATTAACGAAAAATTATAGTAAATCAACTTTAACCAACCCGGTTTTTGGAATATGTCAATTTATAGAACACATTTATTAAATGTCCACAAAAATGTGAAATGTAGCCACTCATTGGACGCAATAACAGTGCATTCATTTAATTATCTCGCCATCAGACGCGTAACCATGTTTTATTCAATATTTCAAGTTTTATTTTTGCCTTCATTTTTCATTTTGTACAGTGTATTATTACAGGCCCAGTATAATAAATATTTATTAGACTTACTGGTATAAATCTCTAACCTTATCCAGGACCTTGGTATAACTAGGGCCTTTAATGTATCAAAATATATCCCTGCTCAACACCTAATACAAAGGCAGGATTCATTTCAATATTGTCCAAAAACCAAATATTAATTTGGTTCTTCAATCGCAGCTGTTTTTATATACATAATTACCCAAATACACTGAGATACTCCATCTTTGACGGCCAAATATCTCCTTACAAATAAAAAGAAAAAAGAAAAGTAACATGCCTACTATGATGACAAAACTGTGTGAATGACAGAAAAATGGTACTATCCTTTTTCTCATGATAGCAATGTCACATCATGGTAGGGGGGCCAGAACAAACTATTTGGTCCTAAGGGTCGCACTTACCTGAGCCAATGTCTCTTAGCGATGGCAGTATGGCAGCAGATTGCGTCGTACTGGTCCGCGATCCAGACTATTAGGATGATGTAGAACGCAGTCGTCGTGTCGTTGAAGAACTCCGACATTATCGCCTCCATACCTGCAAAGAGGGGAATTGGTATTGTATCACTCAAGTAATGATATTGAAGGACCAGCAAGGGAGTTTGTACGGTAAAGAAACAATAGTTTAAGCAGAAGAACGATACACTTGATTTAAAAAAAAAACACAAATGAAAGGAGTGACTTCTATGACTTTTAAAACTGGTTCATAGTACAAAAAAAAAACGCTAATAAATTTCTATTTACAAGAGACATACGAGTGTGGTTACACTTGTTTAAGCGACCGCTACAACTTTAACATCGCACTCTAAATCAAAGGTATCACCTTCAAAAGGCAGTTAATAAACCATCTCAACCACAGTGCAAGTACATCGCTGTCGGTCGAGGTGGCGATGCCGCGTCGCGTTAAATATCGCGGGTCATGTGTGAGCGCGACACCGGAGACCCTTACTCCAGTGTCGAGACTAATTAGGTGTCGACAATTACTCGCTAACGACCGAAATCCGAGGAGAAGCCAGCAGTCAGGAGCTTATTAAACGACTGCATGCAGCTACGCCCCGAACGATTCATTCCTGTGTCTTCAGACGAAGACGCCGTGTATCGAGTTTATAAGCTCCTTTGCATGTGTGCTGAAATACGCTTGATGCAGTTTCGTGTGTTATTATGATAAGGTTGTGTGGAAAGCATTGATTTCGATCTGGTTCGAGGAGGTGGTAAATAAGAACGTTGAAGACGTCTGACGTTAGCATCTAATATTGGTCTCCAGAATATGAAGACGGCAATAGTGCAACTCTAACACCAGATTGTAAGTAACTTAGAATTTCATAATGATGAGACTAATGTTCAGGTAACCTGCGAGTAGTCTTTAAGTTAGGAAAGCATGTTTGTGTATATTTGAAAAGGTTAAGTATGGAGTTTCTTGTCCGTTCTTCTCAATAAGAATCTACTTTTTGCGAATGGACAATTAAGAGTTTCTATTATATTTTATTTTCAAACTGATTTGACGTTCAAAAATAAATGCATTGACTTTGTGCTAGTAGTCACTCGGGCCTGCTGTTCAATGAACTATTTATATTATTGTACGTTTCAAGGTAACCATTCATAGTACCTACACTGGGCAAAAAATCAGTATGAATAGTTTCAGCAAACATTATTTAAAATGGTGGAAACATAAAAACCTAAACGAACATAAAACTCATTCCTCAAATAATTGAAAGCTGCACACAGATCTAACGGTAGCAGACACAATACGGTCGAAACAAGGGTACATAGGAAACAGGAGTGTAGTGAGGATTATAACTCAATACAGCCCCGACAACTGTCCGGCGCCGTGGCCGGGCTTGGGCTTGCCTTATTTGCATTTTGATGAGCCTCGACACTGATACAATAAACACGCCGGGTGCGATCGGAAGTCCGGACGGTTGGCGACTGCCCGACACTCGACCCGGACCGGCGACGTTTAGCCGTATCATTCATAACCATGTTCGGTCAATTAACTACGGCTTTGAATTATATACTTGCCGGGTCGACGCTAAAAACTTTGTGATGTCGGTAGTGAATTTTTGTGTGCAGTAATTTGGATTTGTGGAGATTTATCTTTGAAAGCATGCTGACCTGATGACCGGGAAGCGGTGGTACACTAAAATTCAAGTAAAAAGTACCGAGTACAAACTACGCAATATTTCCGATAGATCTTAGTGTATTATAAAACTGTAAATAATATCTCTTGGTTTTAAAAACCTAAACTACCTACATCTACATTTCGTTTGAACGCCCAAGGAAATAAACGACCATTTTAAAGAGCTCCAACTTGAAAAGAACACAGAAAAGCTCGGACAAAAATTAATGCACGCAAGAAAAAAAAGTTATTAAAACGATAAAAATTCATTAGCAGAGCGAAGTGGAGGTTGACTGATACTTATGAAAAGTCACCGGGAGTTACCTATTCAGCGGAGCATGCGGCGTAATCCTCAGCGAGACGAGTAAACAAATTACTGGGACCGGGTCCGACCTACCACGACGTGCCTTCGCCAGTCCGCTATTAATTTTAATTCCGGCGCTAGCGAAGATCGCCCAAGATGAGCGTGGGGCACGCGCGACAGACGTCGGCTAGAATCACTGTTACATTATCGAAATACAGATCAAACATGATGTTTCTGAAACAATAACTAAATAAGTATTCAGCTATGTAAAAATAAATTGATATTAAATACATTTTCCTACATAGCCCGGCAAGAGTTTTTTCAATTGCAGTTACAATGAAACCGTACCGTTTTTGGCAATATGAAGAGAAAAACCAATTGAAATGCTTCAATACTGCAAAAAATCAGTGGAAATCGATACGTAACAAAAGCGTATATAAAATCCATAAAAATACAGTCCTTTAAAAAAATGTCGGCTACAATTTAAACAGACTTCAGTGTCCGACAGGCATCGATACGTTTGCGTGGGCTTGTGTCATTGACAGGGCCTGGACTGCAGGCGGTCGCGTCACCCTCGTCAAGCCTGCCGCCGAGAGGTACACGTCTGTGCGACGTATCAGGATACCCGGTCGCGTCTGATAGACGTATTTATGATTATTTTACTTACATTTCCGATTCTTTGCGGAATTATACTGATGTCTGTAAACAGATATCGATGTCTGCAAATGCAAAAAAATGAAAAAGAATGGTATTATATCGAGCCAGCGACATAAAAAAGAAGAAGAATGCTAAAAGAGTTCAGGGTAAGGCATCCGTAGAACGTAATACATATATATCTAGCTTATCTTAGGTATTCATAAATAGATAACTTACAAAGCAATTTCAAGAAAACCCCAAGCAATCATAACTGGAGCAAAATTGAGCTAAACTTTCGTTTAGTTAACATCTTCAAGAAGTCTCTTTCAAAAACAAAGTAATAAAAGTTATGGATGTCTAAGGTAAAATGGAATCTTGTAAGTTGGAGTGCAATTTAGAAGCTAGTGTATAAACCGGGGAATGTAGGAATGCACACAAATTGTTACTTCTTACTTCCCGGGGTTTAATCAAGGGGGACACCCGCCGCGTCTGCCGCCGTGCCGTCCGCGCTTGCTTCAACTTGGGGCAAATTGAGAATAATGGATCCACTATGCCGGTTTAGGGATCTCTGAACAAAAATTTGTTACATCTGATTGTTCTTTTTGCAAGGTGTTGGTAGAGCACCAGTTGCAAGTTAAAATCCACGTGTAAAGCAACTTTACTCATTTTCGGCTTCATAAAATCCATTCGTCGGATAAGGATAACGGATTTTATATAAAGGCTCATATATCAAGTGTGCCTACCCGCGGTGCTTATGTTTCGGCTAAGCCGTGCATTGGAGATCCGTCTTTACGATCTCGTTAGTGCCGGTAATCGCGACGTTGCACGATCCGGATTACGTCTGTGCATTATTAGTGTTTTTATTGATTCACTCGGCTGCCGTCGTAAACTGAGATTATTATTCGCGACGTAGCCCGCGCCCCGCGCCCCGCCCCGCGACGCCCTCCAGCCAAGTTGTTTTGTTACTTAATCGCGACGATAACAACATTTAACGACGGCTAGGTGACTGGCGAAATTCCGCTTCGATGTTTAGTGCTCATTCTATTTTCATTAACCATTTACCCACTTAATGATCCAGATCCTAAGGGAGTGATTCAATGACTTGGACCCATAAAATTAAACCTTAGCGTGACCTGTACACTGTAATTAATCGTTTTTACAAGAAATGCTTTACTACCTGTGGAAACTGAGACGGCGTTAGTTGGGGATTAGTCCAATTTAAGTTTCTGAAGAAGAATGCATAAGTTTCTGGAACTCGGCCATTTTGTCAATATAGCGGCGAAATTAAATAAAAGTTTCAATTTACGACGTGGAATTTAACAAAACTATTTATATATAATATTTGCGTAACATTTACAAATTATATTTCTAGGAAAGCGCACCCAATAATAGGGATGTTTCCTGAGTAAAAAATATATGATTATGTTTAGTCCGTCAGTTAGATTATAGAAAAATATTGGACACGTATTTTTTCCTTTATGAAATCTATAAAAACTAACGAAGATACAAAGCATCAAAGATCAGGAGTGGGGGCTTGTGACGTCACGGCTCGCTAAAAATTGTAGCGAGTAGTGACGTCACACGAGTTTTCAACGCACTGTATCGTCTTCATTTTTTGTTTACGTGAAAAAAGAAAAAATACGTGTCCAATATTTTTTGGAAATCTATCCGACGGACTAATTAGATTTTTTTAGTCAACAACCCTATTTCCCCGGGAACCGCAATTCTAGCCGGAAAATACCTCTACAAACGAGAATTCAATCTATCAACGAGTCAGCGAACTATCGTACTTTCCAAGACCTGTACAAACATGGAGCCCTGACAACAGGAACAACCCAATTTAATCAAATTAAGGGAGCAAACGGTCAACACTTTCAATTATTATAATAAATTTAATAATGTATCGCTTAATTACTCCGTGGAAAGTGGGTTATTGGAGAACCTGTGCCGTAACAGCTTTTATGGACTGAATATGTGTTACCGCAGATTCTATAGTAGTATATTGTATTTTAAAATTCCTCACCCTACATACAGATAGCTTTATGATTGGACCTGGAATTAAGAACCTTTATGTACAAACTGGTCCTTTCACCCTAACTATCGCTAGAAGATTGACTTTCTCGTATAATGCAAATTGTCGATGATGAGTAGGTACTTTTAGTTTATAAAACGTTATGTAAACAAGGAAACTATTTTAAAATGGGGTAACTAAAACAAATTCAGTCTGTAACGTTAAGTATGATTAACTAATATAAATCAATCTTCCAAACTAACCAAAACAGGGCCTTTATTCAAGTAAGATAAGGTAGATTTCGAGATCAGTAAAATATGTAGTTCAAACCAATATTGGAATACCAATATTTTATTTTTTTCTAAGGAATCCTCTTAACTATTGTTGGAATAAGTCTAGACAAATGATTGTATCATCAACCACTTATGACGTTAAACTTATGTTTAACTGTACCTATGTGTTGACTATAACTTGTTTTTTTTTTTCAGCCTTTTACAATAGAGAGCATTCCTAATCTAAAGTTTTCTATTTCCATCAAAAATATGGCGGTGGATAAAATCTTCATAAAAGTTACTTCAAATTACGCAAGTCCTAGGCTACACCGAGGGCCGAGGGAGAACATTATTACACGGTAGAATCGGCTCACCGCACGACGCCATCGCCAGCGACTCAACGCCAATTTGTATCGAACGCGATGCATGTTAATAAAGCCTATTGTAGTCCCGTGCCCGAGTCAGATTAGTCCCCGACTGCAACAACCTAATATAGAGCCTTTATCCCCTAACCTAATATGAATAATGCACTATGGAAAGATTTGTTCATTCAATATATTGGTCTCTATTAAATGTCGGATGGTGCTACTGAACATTTATAATGTGAAACATATTCATGCTAATTCGTAAAAAAATTACAATATAATTAGTTTAAACAGTGGTTAGCAGATTCTAAATTAAAATTCTGTATAGAACTTTGGAATCAAAGAATCTGTGATCAGTATTGAAACCCGCATTACTTGTAAAAAAAACATTACCAGCTTAATTTGTGAAAAAAAAACTTTTCAACTACTGTTATGTTTGGTTTAGAAAATGATTTGTAGATACGTTATTAAAATTTTGTATTAGGAATGTGAATTTAAAATCTGATATTTAGTATTTAGGCTAGCCATAACATTCGTTTAAAACCTAGGCCATAAGCATAAGCCTGACGTTGCTTTTTTGCCATATATGGATACTGTGAGTAAATAAGTCCTTAGTTGTACTTACTTATTATTATATCTTTAACTAGCAGCGCCTCGCGGTTTCACCCGCGTAGTTCCCGTTCCCGTGGGAATATGGGGATAAAATATAGCCTTCCTCGATAAATGGGCTATCTAACACTGAAAGATTTTTTCAAATCGGACCAGTAGTTCCTGAGATTAGCGCGTTCAAACAAACAAACAAACTCTTCAGCTTTATAATATTAGTATAGATTTGGGCCCTTATACTAAGGCTTGAATTTTAAATCCCCTTGACACTAAAATACCAAAAAGTAACAAACATATTTCAAAGATGAATTTATGTTTTACTAAGTAAGTGGGTATTATTAGCGATTGTGCCAGCTGAGAGGAACCCCCGGCAGTCGAGTGGAAGAGCCGATCATTAGACTCGTTGAAGAGGTTAATTTCGATAATCCGCTTTCCCACTCGCCTGAAATCTGCTGGCTGGCTCCCTCCAACATTGAGCAGATTATTGTTATGCGTGCACGCTACTCGCGGTTCTCGATGCGATTCTCTGTTTACGCTGTGAGATATATCATCGCCTTTCTGTTTGCCTTGAATAATTTCATGTAGCTTAAATATAAACTAGTACGATGTTATTCTTAGTTTAAATCTAAGTTATGGTGGTTTCAGATTTAAAAAGAAGGATGCTTCTATTAAGTACATATAGATCAAAATATCTCATTAATTTAAATAAATCTTCGCATGCCAGTTGCAAGACATTATTTATTTGCATACTGTAGTCGTGGTAAAGAAAATAACTGCCATCGTGCCCCACAATGTAATCAAACTTGCATGCGACTTGCTAGCAGCTGGAAACGTGTTTTCGACTTGCATCTTAAAGCAATGACAGTTGAAAACTTGGCACTTTTATGCTAATGAAAACCAAAATCGTTCTCACTGATTTAGCAACGAGTTTTGCGTGACTAGACCAAATGAATAATAGCAACAAAAGGTAATACATAATTAAGCCTATCAAAACGAGCTGTCAATACTGAAACATCCGTACAATAGTAGTTCGAAATCCATTTGCGAGTCAGTTACGTATTTGGATGTGCCTCGTTTAATTAAGGCGTAACATTTTAGGTGAGGTAAAAGTGGATCAGTGGTGTGCATGATGGCACGGGTTAGTGGGCTGGCGAGCTAGCCAACGACGGACATGCCCCGCGGTCGAATCAACATTTGCCGACGGATCGAATTACCCCACCGCCGCGTCACCGTAACGTAATTGATTCAGCGTCCAACGGGCGCCGCCACGCCTTTTTGTCTCACAGTCAGGAAAAATGCAAAATCCGCCACTAATTCAATATCCTCACACTTTGCCAACGTTTTAAGCAGTGGAGCGATTTTTTCCAAAAAAATGTAAAAGGATTTTTCCGAGGTTACACCGGTTACTGGTTAGCGATATGCATCGGCGGCTACAGAGACTAACCACTTTATGGATAGTGGATTACGCCGCCAGTAATCTTATAAACCGTAGACTTTAAAGTATTTTTTTAAATATTTTCATGCGGTCGGTGGAGGAATATTTTTAAAATCTCGCAGCGGTCGTGTAGTTTAAAAGTGGATTAATTAATTGAATACTTTACGAGCAAGTGGTTCCTGGGGACGTAACTTCTTTATGGAGGATGAAATTACTGCACGAGTAATCTCATCATTTTAAGTAGAGCAAAGTTTTAAATGATGCAAAATTTTAAATAAAATAAGACCCGATAATGTTTGACCAGAATATTTAGCTATTTGGGGACTCAGTAATTTCATCCCTCAGATTTTTCATGCCGAGAAAGAAATAAACGGGCTTTACACGACCACTGATCGGCATGCAATATATCATATGAACTAGCACTTCGCTCGCGACTGAGTCTGCGTAGCAGGTACTCCACGAACTTCAACTACCCCTTTCCCCTTTACTTTTGGAAAATTAATCACAAACATTTTTAATAAACCATTTTTCTGCTAAGACCATAGGACTAGCGCAGCTGTTGGACCCTTTACACCGATTGGCCCACTTTTAGATTGTTTAAGCCAATTTACAAATAAATTGAAGTATTGTGTAGTACTTGTAAGTGGCAGTATTATGCCACCTTAAAAACTATCACCTCTTTAGGAATCCTTATCAGCTTTATCAAAACCAGTAATGCTGAGTTATAAGTTAATTGCTCCAAGCATTAAGGTTCTCCCATACAAACTTTTACAACCCCTTAACCCCCATCGGGGGGTAATTTTGCATAATTATTAATGACATTATTTATTTGAGGCAATATTCATAACTAGAATTTAATTATTTTTAATTAGGAAGAAGATTCTACCTTACAAACTTTAAAACCCCCTAAATTTTCTTTTAGGGGTAGTTCTGAAATATTATTGATGCCAACCTTTATAATTCATTTAGGTCATTATTCGTTGGCCCAAGGAATAAATTTAAAAAAAAAGATTTTACTTACAAACTTCCACCGCCTATTTCACCCCTTTGCACCGGGGTGAGTTTCCTAAAATCCTTTCTTTGCCTACTTTTACTAACTATACTACCTCCCTGCCAATTTTCATCTTTTAAGTCAAGTGGTTTTCGATATTCCGTGATGAGAAAGTGATCTTTCGCTTTTTAACTGACTTCCAAAAAAGGAGGAGGTTTTCAATTCTACTGTATTTTTTGTGTGTTTATTTCATAACTTTGTACTGGGTGTCCCGATTTTGATGATTCTTTTTGTATTCGAAAGCTGGTGCTTGTCTTGTGGCCCCATTTATTTATAACTATCTACTATATAAAAATAAGTCGGGTTTTCCTTCCTGACGCTATAACTCCAGAACGCACAAACCGATTTCCACAGTTTTGCATTCGTTGGAAAGGTCTCGGACTCCGTGAGGTCTATAGGAAAGAAAATTCAGGAAAAAACAACAGAAAAGCGGGAAAATCTTTTTTCATTTTTTTATATATGGCAAAACAACGTTTGCTGAGTCAGGTAGTTAGGTATATTTTAACTTTAAATTCGGAAGTCAGTGTTCAAAATACAAAGAAACAACCAAAAACACCGAGTTCCGAAATTAAAGTTTTTTTTTTTTTTGTTTAGAAGTCGGATGTTTTTTGTAAAAAGTTTTATACATTTAGTTCAGATAGATAGAAGAAAAATGAAGCCCGTCCTTATTTGTCGAAATAAATTCAAAATAACATTTTAAAATATCTCTCAACCAAACATACCTAAGTATCAACATCAAAATTCAATCGTCCGATGACTACCATTCCATCACACGACACAGCTCTAAAGAAGCCTGAAATATCTCGAGCATTTTTCCGTGAATACGTCCGTGTATCAGTCATATAACGGAGGACGGGGTCCATTCCAAAGCGAGTGCAATTCGACTTCGTGCAATTGAACACCATGCGACTTGGAAACTGATACAACGAATGCACTCGAATACGGAGAAAGAGGCCATACTCGAGAACCGTACGTATGATAAGTTATTTTGTATTTCTGTGGAAGAATTTTTCCCGTTTACCACCCAAACGGGAAAAATTCTTCCATCGAAATAGAAGTAACTTTTAATGATTTTAGATTTGAAAATATGTTAAAATAGATCGTAATCGTTTCGTCGTAGAAATTTAATGAGATATTTCTAGACACAAAAACCTTTTACTAAGAATGTGTATTGGAAAAGATATACATTTATGTATGTATATAGAGAAATACAAAACAAACGAAGTCAATATTGCGTGCTACCGCGTACATAATGCATATTGCATTTCATAAACTAATCCAATGACAATACAACAATAGTAATAACGTGAAAGCCGACATATTGATGTCACAATAATAAAGTTCGTATTAGCTTCATAAAAGAATCACAGCATTGTAGTGTATGCATTGCGAAATGAAAATCAACCAGGTGGAATCGCCTGGGAGACTCGGGCAAGCAATATTGCGGGATTCGATTTAAAACTACGATAGGTATCAGCGCAGGCAACCTATGAAACTACTCGATACTCTGGTGAAAAACTAAATACATATGAGCAATATTTATTTCCACACATGACCGATTCAACATTGTAGGTAGCCAATATCTGGGTCGATTTAAGTTATTTTCTTTATGAAATGAGATGGAAAACCCCAATTTATAACATAGTTGTCTCGTCATCTATTTGTCCTTGTGAAAGGGCAAAAGAACTTGAAAGAAGTCCTAAACTGAAATTATGTGACATGAATATATTTGTAGTTGATAGGTATATCTGTCGGTGATCTTAGCATGAATGCGGCGCTGTATAATCAAAAGTTGCACGGCCGAGGCGGGCTCCCTGCAGCTTCCGGTACACGCCGGATGTTATTAATTTACACAAACTGACTTAATTCATCAATACAGGCAACCCACTTACCTAGGCTTTGAACCGTAAATAGGACGCTTCAGTGCAGCTCCGTTATGGCAGCCAATATTAAACCGTCCACCGACAATATACAGCGACGCAACAGAATTTCGTGGAAAATTTTATCTTTATTTTGTGTACTAACTATAATTCTGTTTTCGGTTTTTATTTACAATGGAAAGCAGTCCGTATACAGTGGGCAGCAACTATTTTGTTCTATTACGCAATCCGAAATTCAGATTTTGTTTTTGTTCCAGTCAGCGGTCGTAGCTTGAAATGAATTTTGATTTTGGCTTGTTTGTTTCTATGGTTGATAATGAAGTTGGGCAGTGAGTGGGGCGGGGCTGCGGCGTGCAGTCGCATATGCGTCGATATCCGTGTTTTGTTTGACTTTTACCCGTCCGCCGAACCGGCCGCGCCCGGCAGTCGATCACGAAACTAATTATACCTCGAGGCGAACACGGCTTCGCGTCCGTTCTTCGCAAACTTCGAGATGAATCACTAAACTCATGTGTGGGCCGTTGTGCGGTGAGAGCGTCGCAAACACTGAAAGGTTTTTCACTAAACTTGAGGAAATACAAAAGTAGCAGTAAGCGCTGTAGCGGGGTAATATGATGATAATATCAAAATTCTGTATTTCACACCCCGGTTTGACTTCCTGATCCTACTTTAAAGTTCAAATAAGCTCGGCTACCTTCTACCGAGCACTCCTTATCTTTACAGCCAATTAGGTCCACGCGAGCGTCAAATAGCGGAAGTAAATCTGTTGATTTTCGTTACCATTTTCTTCGCCTTTTTCAAGAGGCGGGATGTTCAGCGGCTCATCTGTATACTTGCTCGGGGGAACGAATGCTCTATCTAATTAACTTTATCATAAAGCGTGGGTTATTGCCTTGTCGGCCGTCCGAAGGTTTAATCGAAAACTCGCTACAGTGGGTACTACAACGTGGGATCTTTCGTTTAGGGATTAGTGTTACAGCCATGTTCGATGTTTCAAGGCACTCGCTGAAGTAATATTGCAGTTGTTATCTATTACATGTCAAGAACGAGGAATTTGAAGTTGGGGTTTATAACGAAAAATTTAAAACTCATAATATGTAAAAAATAAACGTTCCTTTAAACCTAATCCAACATAGTCTTTAACGTCACACCGAAACATAACCCATGAAATCATCTTAAACCCGAAAACGTCGATACAATAATATGTCATCATAATCATATACCATAAGCACGTATAGGGCGGAGTGGGGCAAAGTGGCAGTTTTCACGAGATTACGTCGGATTTCGTCGGGGTAATTCACTTGGCAGATTGGTGCGGCTCGCACGCTCTCGTACGGGATCGTCCGGCTCGGTTTACGTCCCGTGTCCGGTTACAAGCACTCCGTACGATACGGCTGTTCCATCATCGATTTCGACACCGTCGATAACCGCATGGGGGACACCTATGTATTTCTATCGTGGCATTTTGTTATCACGGGAACACAAATGATCGAATGACTTAGGTTGTCTTGTTGTGAAGTGGTGGAGTTGTGTATGGGCTGGTTTCTGAATTGAGTAGGTATGTAAAATAGGCTTTGACATGTTCTTAACACAAACTAAGAACGCGTCAAAGCTTACTTTAATGCCAATGCTTGGTTTTACGGCTAAAGTGGTTTGACAAATTCTCAACGTCAATTAAATAAATAGAAGAGGTTAAAAAATAAATAGTAGGTAAGCACCAGTACTATACCAAATGTTTATACTAAAATTCGGCGCACTAGACAGTTTTCTGCAGATTGAGGTTTGAAAAAGCTAAAAAGACTGGATTAGTTCGAAGTATGGACTTTTGACACACGTGAAACCGAATTGGATAAAAAGATCGCAAATAATGGCCAAACCAGTAAATAAATGTACATTATATTCCCACATTTTCAACCAGGTTACTTCACAGTTGACACATATTGTTGTATTTTAACAAAGCTTTGTTTTCATTACATGACAAAATGCGTTTTTTTTTTTTTTTTTTTGAATGGACTACTCGCAGTTCAGCACATTAAGGCTGGTTACTGCTCAACCGGGCAATCCCGTGGTTGCCTTAGATTCTAAGGCCCCCAGCCGGGGCTTAAAACTACTTAAAACTAAATGGCCGCTCGCTAAGGGCATCCCCTGTGGGACACGGGCCTCGGCTTAGCGGGGTCATTGAGGGGGGGCAGCAAGGGACAGGCTGGGTCTGGTTGATATTATTTAGGGGATTTAACGCTAATGGCTCAGCAGCGCGGGCTGGCTCGTTAGGCAAAAGTCGGGGAGGGTTTTGACGGGGGCGTCGCGATGGACCTCGTCGGCGAGGTCGGAATACGGAACGCGTTCTGGGTTTGTTTTTCCTAAGAGTGCTGGTTTCCCTACTACTCTCTTGGGTCAGGGTGATGGGGTCATCGGGCTCGACAAGGGTGTGCCGCGGACGGCGGATCTTGCTGATCTGGGAGGGGGTGTATCGGGTGGCCGACGCGATAAGGGGGTTTTGGTGCTTTTCAGCGGACTCTATGAAACGCTTGGAAATACGTTTCATGAATTGTTTGATGGTGGGGATACGGAGGTCGACATGGAGACGCTCATTTCTAACGTACCACGGGGCTCCCGTAGCCTTTCGGAGAAAACGGTTTTGGATGACCTGCAACCTATGGATTTGGCGGGGCTTAGCGTGTGCGAAGGCTACACACGCGTAAGTCATTATTGGACGTATGCACGTGGTGAAAATGCGTAGTTTGCCTTTCAGGGATAACTTGCTGCGTGCGTTCAGCATGTAATGAAGCCTACTGAGAGCGAATGCGGCACGATTGCGCACCGTCTTAATGTGCTCTCTGAAGGTAAGCTTTCGATCGAGGATCACGCCTAGATATTTAGCTTTCTCAACCCAGGGGATCGGCTTGCCAAATAACGTGATCGGACTGGGACGGGGGGGGAAGAGACGAGTCTTGGGCTTGTAAAACAAGATCGCCTGACTCTTCTCTGGGTTGACTTCCACTCTCCATTTCCGGAACCAAGCGCCTAGTGCGTTTGCGGATCTCTGGAGGTGACCGGCTATTGCCTTCTCGCTATTGCCGGAGCAATATATCGCCGTGTCGTCAGCGAACAGAGCTAGCTGTGTCTTAGAGCTAGTGGGAATATCGCTAGTAAATAGCGAGAACACTAGGGGGGAGAGAACACCGCCTTGGGGTACTCCGGCGCGAATGGGATGTGGGGACGAAAGTGCACCTTCGATTCGGTACTGAAAGGTGCGGTTCGACAGATAATCTCGTAAGATGAGCACGAGGCGATCCGGCACACCGAGCTGGTATAGCTTGTATATCAGCCCGTTGTGCCAGACCTTGTCGAAAGCTTTCGCTATATCGAAGAACAGGGCTCCCGTAACGAGACCGCGCTGGTATTTGGCGCTGATATGTTCAACGATACGGTAGACCTGTTGGACGCAAGAGTGGTTTGATCTAAAACCAAACTGCTCATTGGGGAGGAGGCTCTTGGCTTCGACAAAATCCTTGAGACGCTTATGAATAAGCCTCTCGTAGATTTTACCTAGGACTTTGAGCAGACTGATGGGACGATAGCTGGACGGGGAGGACTTGGGTTTTCCAGGTTTGGGGATACCGATGACGGTAGCCTCTTTCCACGTCTGTGGGAACATGTTGTTGGACAGAGCGCCATTGAAGATGGCGGTCATTAACATGATCAGAGTAGCCGGGAAGAGACGAACCACTTTGTTGGTGATTCCATCGGAGCCCGGGGCTTTTCTGGGTTTGAGACGGCCGATGATCTCCTTCACCTCATCAGGTGTGACGGGGGGGAGGGGATCATCGGGGTCCTCTACTGGTGGGAGGGAGGCTCTACGTTCGACTTCGGCATTCACCATATCGAGATGAGCCTTGTCTACTGGTTGGGAGCTGGGGGAGCATTGGGATTCTAGACTGTCGGCCAGGCATTCGGCTTTGTCCTCGTCATCGAAGGCGACGGTGTTGTCGGGACGCGTGAGCGGAGGCATCGAGGCAACCTCAGAGGCGCGTAGTTTCCTCTGAAGTTCCCAGAATGCCTGATGGGTAGGTTCGAGGTCGCCCAGCAACTTATCCCAGCGACTTTCACGCAGTTCAGCGATGCTGTTACTTACTTTACGCTGTAAGTAGCGCATGTGAACCTTGTTGGCTTCGCAGGGAAAGGCGCTGTAGGCACGGACAGCCGCGTTCTTTTCAGTCACGAGCTCACGTACCTCGTCCGGGAGTTTCCAGTGGTGATCACTCACCACCGGAGACTCCTTAGAACATTCGTTCAGGACAGATTGCACGTGATCCGTGAGTGAATTGATCGCGGCTGTCGTGTCTGCGACAGACTCGATTAGGTCGGGGATCTGGTCGAGATGGGGTGACGTGGTAGCCTTCAGCTTTTCGCTTACTTGGCGCCAGTCAGTGGTCATTCGGGTGGGAGGAGGCTGGGTAGGGTCCATCGGCCCTGATCTAGGAGCAAGCTCCAGGATCACGGGTCTATGGTCCGAGTTTAACTCGTCATGCGTCTCCACAGAATGTAACCGAAGGTTGACATTTTTGAGGAGGGCGATGTCAAGTACATCGGGGGAGTGGGAAGGTGAGTGCGGGTAGTGGGTGGGATGCATTGGAGCGATGACATCGAAATTCAGGACGCTGCACAGTTCGAACACTACCTTGCCTCTCGGGTTGGTCGTGTGACTGTTCCAGGAAGGATGTTTGGCGTTGAGATCCCCCGCCAGTATGACGGAGTCGCTCAGGCCAAGAAGTTTAGTCAGGTCATCTTTCATAGCGGGAGTGTCCACGGAGTTGTTGGGTGGGACATAGGCTGAGATGATCGTGACGGGTTGGTGTCCTGTCATACCTAGCCGACAGACTGACACCTCAAACTTTTCAAGGGAGGGAGGATCCATAGGAATGCAGTATAGGGACGATTTATAGTAAATAAGGGTACCTCCTAAGTGGCAGCGGGTCCTATCATTGCGAACCATGCGATAGTTGGCAATTTTGGGGTCCCGATGGGTAGGCTTTAGGAAGGTCTCTTGTATTAATAAGATGTCTAGGTGATGGTCGCGGAGGAATAAGGCGATCTCATCACGTTGGGCTCTAAGGCCATTGGCATTGAAAAACCCTATCCGGAGGGCTGTCGGTTTGAACCTACACGTTACTCGGGACTTATCCATTATGGGTGGGTAAGGGTTGTGTAGATTTGGACGTGGTGAACTACGTCACCGAACTCACGGAAAACTGCTGAGTGGTCACCTCTGCAGTTTTGAAGCGCCTCGGCCATGGCTAGGGCGCGGGGGGAGTAAAAAGCTTGGTATGTGACCAAAATGATGTTTTTGGACACATCACCAGCTGGAATAGTGGCGGCTTGCGCTGAGGCAGGGGCAGGGGCTGGGGCTGTGGCCCGGGTTGCCTCTGTCAAGGGGGGGCGTGGGAGCGCTACGTCCATGAGGGCCGGGATGGTTTTGGTGGGCTGGGTGGTAGGGGTGGCCTTAGGGGCCTCTGTGGTTTTGGGGGCAGGAGCGCTGGTCCTCAAGGCCGGAAAGTGGGCCTGGTGATTGAGAGCGCTCCATGGGCTGGGGCGTTGTGGACTGAGGGCTGTGGTAGTTTTTCCTACCAGTTGAGGACATTCCCTCTGCTGGCGATCGCTTGCGCGCTTGGCTAGCTTGGGGGCGGTGGGTTTGGGCGCTTTTGGGCAGCCACGGTAGTTGGCCGTGTGGCCAGACTTGCCGCATAAGACGCAGCTGGGCGGCTCAGCGCATTGGGACGGGTCTTTGGGGCGGGTGCAGTCTGAAGTGCCGTGGTCACCCAGGCATTTCACACATCGTGCCTTCGCAAAGCAATTCCGCTGGGAGTGGCCGTACAATTGGCAGTTGTGACACTGGCCAATGATACCACTCCTGCGGGGCTTTTCGATGGATAGGCCCGAGAGGCCACAGATGTGGGAAATGTTAAATATGGGGTGATGACCGTCTGTCGGATCGCAGACGACCAGAATCATATTGTAAGATTCCCCGCCTCGGCGGTGCATTCGGTGCACCTCAGCTACGGGGATACTCTGCGACTGAAGGTCGCTGAGAATTTCAGCCGTGGGGATTTCGCGTGGGACGTTTTTGACCACCACGCGTGTCTGACGGTCCTCGGGGAGAGTAAATGAGTGGAAGGGGATTTTCCTGCCCGAGAGGAGTTTGTGCAGCTCTCGGTAGTCCTTCGCGGACGGGACAGTGACTTTGATGCCCAGCTGAACAGCTCGGGCATTAGTATAATTAATTTGCCTGGCCTTGCAGGCAGTGGACACCTCAGTCCATTTGGCCTTGTCGTGAATGAACACGGGTGGCGGAGGTTGGACCTTTGGGGCTGAGGTTTTGGGGACTGAGGCCTCGGCCGCCATCGGGCTGGCGGATCGGCTTGCCTGCTGGGAGGACCCAGCTGCCGAGGAGGGGCGGGATTGGGGGGCTGAAGACGGGGGGGAGGGGTGGGTGGGGGCGGCCTTTTTAAGGGCCTGCTCAGAGGGTGGGGACTTTTTCTTCTTCCTCTTCCCTCCGGCTACGACCTGAAAGTCGTCTTCAGAGGAAGAGGAATCAGATGGCTCAGAGGGCGCGGCAATGTCCATTTCCTCTGGGGAGGATGCACGGGATTCAGTGGGGCTCTGGTTCCCGGTAGCGGATTGGGTGGTGGCGGCGCCGACTGTTGTTTGGAGGACAACAGCCGGTTTCGCGGAAGTCGTGGGGGCTGGGGCAGGGTTTTTGGTGCTGGGTACCTGTTTGGGTACCCAGTTCTTAGATGCCTGCTTTTCAGTAGGCGGCGGGGAGAGAGGGCTCTCAGGGACCTGACATTCTTGCTGTATGCGGGCAAGTTCGCTGCCAAATTTGGCAACCAGGACCTGATCCCTGCAGAGCGCCTCTGCTATCAGATTGCCATATTTGGCAGTGAGTTCGGGGTCCTTCAGTACTGTCTCCTTGACGAACGCTAGTATGCTAGGTTCCGTCATGGTGGAAGTACGGGGGGGGGGTCAGGGGGGGGGATCCTAGTTCCTACTGAGCATCAAGGAGAAGCGTGGTTGCAACTCCCTGTGCGTCCTACTGCCTAACTCCCCGGGTGGGATATCCCGGGGATGTGTACCCTCCCTGTCGGGTGTAGACAGGGAGGTGAGTGCCTATTTTTGTGTGCCCTAAGCTTGTAAACCCACTGCCGATCTTATTGTGCAGTGGGGCCCTAGGGTCAGAAGACCGGTCCGGTGTGAAGGGGTTGAGACACCCAACCACACCGGGTGATTGCTGGAAGAGAGCGGGGTTAGACAGATGGCAGCGACTAGGGAAGCCCCCAAGGCCGCGTACCAAAGCCCTTCCGATTTGACTTAGCCCTGAAGGGGCTTGGGCCGGTGTATCGGGTCAACACCCCTTGGCTTCGTTGGCACCGTGAGGTATCCCACCAAGGACCACGAAACTGTGGATTTTCCCTGAAGGGGCACTACGTTTCACGACCTCCAAAACAGAAACAAGAAGTCGTCCACTGCCTTGAAAAAGGCGGCTTCGGATCAAAGTTGTAGTCGGCGACTACTGGTGACGTCACGACTGGAGCGTGACGAAACGAACACACACGACACTGAGCACGATAACGGGAGAGCAGCGGGGAGCGGCACGTCCGTCGCGGGCAGGCGTCGGGAGCGGAATGACAAAATGCGTATCAAATGAACTGATTTTATTTAATGAGGCACATATCATGGGTATGTGACGGTCCAACAAATATTGTGCCGTAATTAAATATTATTTCAACGTGCGCCTCTTTGTTGAAATTAAATAAGTTCTGTTTCAATATCACTTGTGTAATTACATGAATATATGGAGTGGAAATATGTTGATGGTGTGAATTATATTCGCAACAGAATTTTCGGTGCACAAAGGGTGTATGTGCGAAAAATTCGGTTATTTCATTCCATCAGTTGAAGGAACGTAGTGGAGGTACCAACAGAGTAATTCACTTAGTAAGATTAAGCCCGACGCTATCGAGGTTTACACCTCGGAACGTGAGTCCACTAAGCATTACCAAGACTGTAATGTGTTGTGCGAAGCTTTGTTTTTTATATACATTTTCTGAAAACACTCGGGTTACATCAGCTCTAAGGCGTTGATTCAATTTAGAAAAACATTCATGTGTATGCTCTAGATAACCGGCACACACAAAAATCACACGGTTGAATAAAGAAAATAGTTTTAAATTTTATTTTAGTAGTAAGCATCAATGCTTTACTAGTAGGTATGGAACATACTTGTTTGCAGACTAAAGTATCTGCTTCAGAAAAATCACTCTAATTTATGAATAGTTGACTAAAAAGTTTGAATTTATTCATTCAACTTTTTAAGGTATTGAATATAATAGTGAACTAACCAAATAAACTGTTACGATTTTGCTAAGCATTTGCTACGGACGGTACGACTTAGTCCGAACTCCGTACTAAATTAATGTCAAAGGCAAGTCATAAAAATGACTATGAGTTTAGCGGGAATGAAAAATCTCAATAACAAATCGATTGTTAACAATAATTAGAATTTATACCAAACCAACCAATTCGTTTATAAAATTCCAACATTTTCACGGTCTTATTCTACGACAGCATTCTGTGCCTAGAGGTACAAATATTTAAGTTAAGCACAAACTAATCTCTTAAATTGTTCCCGAGTAAAAATAAAGTTTTCTCAATTAAATGCAAAGGAAAGAACGTACGGGCAAAGTTTCAGCTTTCATCTGAGATAAAACTGAGCGTCTGGTCGAGATCCTATCGAGTGTGGATTAATAATAAAAGAGATAAGCACTGCCTCCTATTTCAGTTCATATCGAAGTTATTATCGAGTCTGGTAGGTGAGCGGCAATTTTCGATGGATTTCCTGCAAATCAAATGTGGCACTGATGTGATTATGGCAATGCCCGCTGGGACTGCTCCGGGGCGTGATTTTAGCACGAGTTCCGAAAGTTGCTAATATAGCTGGACTAATCGTGATATTAGGACCAGTACAACTTAATTTTAAACCTGGTACATTTGCACGAAACTGACTTTTTTGGAAAGGTTGCAATGTTCGGGGTTGATAATAACGAATATGGGGTCAAAACCAAAATCCAAGATGGCACCGAAAAAAGTAGGTAGGTATGCAAAAACTTTTTACAAAAAAATACAACCGACTTTTCCACAAAAAATCAAAAAGTACAAAATAACTTTAATACATCCGAATTGAGAAACTCCTCCTTTTTTAGAAGTCGGTTAAAAATGTTCGTCATGGTTCTCCTTTTAGGTACCTATATGGGATCAAACGGAAATCAAAAATTATTTGGTAAAATTTCATCAACGTTTTCGCGCCTGTATCCTGTTACTCTATATTCAAAGTGGGTAGGCAGATAGTTACAGTTAATATACAACATCATCAACAAGATGCAATAAGTTAGATTACTCATGTGTGATGAGTAATCTAAGTTATTGCATCGCGAAGACCTATCAATTATAGTAATTCGGTTCAGCGAGTACCGCTCAAGATTTTACACTTTACAGTCGGCAATCGAGATAGTTTTCAGCTTGTTATGCAACAAGAATGAAGGAGGAGCAGTGAACTAGGTTGATTATTATTACCTTTGAATATTGAAGTTTAAAATCAACAATCTATGATATAAAACTGTCCCGGTAGGTATTAAGTGGCAATCGGACAAAACACAGTCGAAACTACTAATCGTAGAAAGCTGAAATTTGGCATGTAGTTTCCTGGGAGAGAATTTCTCGATATTCCTACGGGAACGGGAAAAAACTGGACACACGCGTCCGAAGTCGCGGCCAGAAGCATGTCTGATTCAACCAAATTTTGTTTTGTTCTTATTTTTGGGTCGTTTATTAACATAAACATGTACTAACGAAACATATTTCGGAATATTATTCAGCTGAATGTAACTAACTATTTTGTTCGTAAAATATTTGAATAACATTTTATAGAACCCATAAGTTAAAGGTATTTCATATTAGAACATTTCGAAGTTGATTTAAAACAATATTTAAATAAAAGTAAAACTACGTCCCATTTCCCTAGAAAAAACACTTTCCCAAGAAACAACAAGCTGCTTAACACAAATAAACAATAAATTCCATTATCGTGAACAAGTTGGAAACTTGATTGCACTAAGTCCATAAGGAAATAATAAAAGTATCAGTGGCACTCGTTGCCGGTCGAAGTATCGGCTCGCAACGATAGAAGAATCAAACAAACGGGGCGAAACTTCTTAAAACTCCAACTGGCGAGTTGTTTCCACCAGACACTAACTCTTATTACAAACTCTGGGCCTTACGCCCACCTCGTCTCGCCTGCCGATAGACAACTTATAACTAGGGAACATATCGTATTACAAATTACTTAAGATATGAAAACGTTGTCGGTAATGTCGTCAAGGAAAGTTTTTCGCCACACTAATTAGCAGCTAAGTTGCAATTTTCACTATGGCACGCGTCGCTGATATGTTACCAATTTGTACTAATAGTTTAATATTATTTCGTCAAATATTAACCGCACGCTGAAATAATTTCGGGGAAGTTGTAAATGTTTGCTTGATTTTTGATAATCGATAGATTTAATGCAGAAAGATAGGGCAGAATCAAATGGAATAATGGGTAAAATTAAACAGGGAGTGAAATTCTACAGCATGTTAACGAGGTAGCTAGTTAACAATTTATGGTTTACAACAGTGAAGTTTAACCATACAAAAACATTCAAGAACTGAAATTAGGCAGAAAATTCTAGCTGAGCACGCGGAACTTTTATTGACACACAGGTCCGAAGAAAAAGATCAGTGAAACAATCAACGCAGCAGGTTTTAAATGTAATAAAAAAGCACTCCGGCTAATTTTCCAGTTCTGTTGAACAAACAAACCGGACTGAATCCGCCATAAAGACAGTGCTCCGGGCCAAATGAGGCTCTGCGCGGTACAACGAGACAAATTATTGAGATAATCACATCGCCAGCAATTGCGGTAAGAAATAACATTTCTCAGAACCAGCGTTTATTACAACAAAAAGCCACTGTAAAAATATTAGCTGTCAAGAGATGAACAGGGTTTATCCGTCATTCGCTTCTTTGAAATTCTATTTTGATTATGACATATTTATGGATGAAATTTAAATTGGAATTATTGTTACAGAATGGAAATTGTGGAGGAGAGTTTGTGTTTGTAAGTACTAGGCCATCATGTTATGACAAATTGCTGTCAACGACGTGGATACGACGTGGAACTGTGATATCGAGACCTTCCGGAATGCATCTCTGTCCAAGCAGGCGTTTTGATAGATGAACTAGCGTCCGTCGTGCGGCCAGCCTCATATAAATCTGGGTCTGTTGCTTCGACCATGTCATACATGGCTACGTCAAAGGATCCTTTGTCATGCAACATGAATCTTCTGAATATCTAAACGTACGGTGAAATTGGAGACAATTTTCCTTCATCGAATTGATATTTCGTTACACCAACAATCGATTACAGGTTTCACGTCTGCCTTTGCATGAGCCAATTTCGCCGGGTATCGGGCAGCCGAAAAACTCGGGAAAGCTTAATAATAAAACTGCACTCTATACGATGTGATGACAGTAAATTGAATGAGTCGGGCGCGGCGTAGTGTGTTTGCGGCGCTCATCAATCATCCCCGTATGGATTTCATTTTAATGCGACGTCATCGGCGTCTCGTATGGCCGCCCCGTCATGCTACCCGAGCTCACAGTCTATTGTTTTACGCGACCGACACCCAAAGCCTAACTGAATATTTAGTCGTATAATTAGCTGCGACGTTTCTAAACAAAACCCTTGTGTAGTAATGTATTTATGAAACACTGGCAACGCCCCGCGGTTTTACCCGCGTTGTTCCCGTTCCCTTGGGAATATGGGGATAAAATATAGCCTATGTAACTCAGGGTGCATATAGCTTTCTAATGGTAAAAGAATTTTTGAAATCGGTCCCGTAGTTTTTGCGTTTATTCGTTAGATATAAAAATACAAATCTTTCCTCTTTATAATATTATAGTATAGAAAGGTAATTTTGAAGACACAAATATCGTAGAAAGTTGAAGGTCCTCATGCATCTGCCGCATTTCATTAGTATCCTCTACTGCACAGGACATGAGTGAGGCGATGGGGAGGCAAGCAAATTTCCGGCTATTGTATTTACGGATACGGCAAATTAAATCCCCATTTGTAGGAGCAGGACACCTAAGGGGGGAGTAATCCAATACCGTGGTCGCCTCCATTGTCGTCCGGCCTGCGCTAGTAACGGGCTTAAGAGCTTCGGCACGAATCGAAAATCTACGAACATTTTGCAAATTAATAACCGGTCTCACCGATACTCGACAATATTTCATACGGAGCGGGGTTTTAAACGATAGGCAACGCTCGATAGCTTACCAGGTTACCAGGAGTTTGACGTGTAACAATATTCATTTAGATAAAATTGCGTACAGAAATAAATGCTCCCGATTTATTCGCTGAATTCAAAGGCTTATTTAGTAGAACCAAGCCTATAGAAGCTCAACGATATTCGTGGAACACACAGGGAGGCCAAAAAAGCTAAAAATGAAAACAACAAACAAATTCAGTGAGCGGCTCTGTACCGGTAACCGTGTGGTGCAACGTACAAACAACGGTGATTCATGCTTCGCGCCGGTGCTCTGGGATTACTGCTCCGAAGCGGATTATAATTCGTCACGCGCGTTCCACAATCCTTATTATGCAATACAGCCGAAATCATTCACCAATCGAATATAACCTGAAATGAAAATAGTCCATGCCCTGATTTTTGCTTCGCATTTATTGAATCATAAATGCTAATAGCACTTCCATCGCAATATCACATATGGACTGAAAAACATTTGTACATCAAAAAGTTTTGTATAAACTCTAGCAACCAATATAATAACCAGATGGGAGTGCGAAAGGCGCACTCCATTTGATTGGGCATTGTTTTGGACGGCCGGGCGTTAATACCATGTGCAGTGGATGTGATGCGAATCCAATTTTCGGACGCGCGACCTGAGAGGCGTCTATCCGCTGCTATCCATTAGTATTCAGCGTGCGCGTCGGGACGTGCTCGCGGAAAACGTGATGCGATGCGCGAGCAAACAAAAACACGAGCGCAGCTGAAATAGGCTCGCCCGCGCCGCCTCACCTTTGCCAAACGTTATTGTTTTCGGCGTTCGGTGAATTCATTGACGAGATTTTTATTTCACTTTTTCAGAAGCTTCAACAACGGTAATGTGAGCACAAAAAATAAACGCAAAAGTAGCAAGCCACGGTTATCGGACAGACAAAGTCTAAGAAGTACACAATCTGAGGCGGGTGTAATTGAAAAGTCTGCTCGTCGCGGACAAGAGTGATGTAGATAATAGAGCTTATTTAAATATGCCGAACATCTCGGCGGCTGCCGAGAACGGATTGAAAATAATCTCTTAGGTAGTCATTTTTCAAAGTTCACGAGTGGCGACCCGGAGAGGAGCGGCGCACGATAGCATCGTCGGGGACAGATTGAAATTTAAAATGCGTAAGCCTCCCGAAATGACTACTAAAAGGAACCTCAAAGGGAGGAGGAACGGAAAAGATGACATATTTTTATGGAGTTTCATTAGTTGAAGACTTATTATCGAATCTACTTTGTGAGATATACCCGAAGAGCCCAGATACGCGATCCGTATTCTGTGCTACTGCAGTGCGGAAGTAAACACACACAAGCAACATTTTGCATTGACAAAATCATAGATCCGTATTGAACGGAACTTGGGTTTACATAATATGTTATACAAACTGACTGTTTTTGCTCCAAAAATACGATATTTCCTGAAAAAAATATTTTCAGTCCATCAATTACATTACATACGTATACAAAAATGTATTGTCAATACAGTGCATTGAAATTAGACATTTTTCCAGCAAGTGATGCCACCCTAGTCAAGTCCTAAGCTTTAATGCATTGTAACTCAATGTTTTTTTTTTTGTTGTTTCGAAGAGGCAAAAAATATTTGTATGTCCCATTCTTTTTTTAATCGTTGGACGGAACAAATGATTTTTTTTTCTATCCAGGAATATGTTATATTCTCAGGAGAGAATAACAACCTACATTCCTGGTTCTCGGTACACTGTCGCAGTGCCTATGCAGTGGAATTGGAAAGTTGTCTGAATCCATACGACATGGGCGACTCGGCGGGCGATATTAATCAGACGATATGCAATGCAGGGCTCACGTGTCCAACTTCAAGATTAGAAATTCTGTAGGAGCTCGTAACAAATAATTGAGTCAGACGTGCATAGTGGTATTCTCGTGGCTTGCACTGAAGTATGAGGTACTTTTGGACATGTTTCTAGTTTTTAGGTTTGAAATTGGATTGCAGAAGCTAATATAAGAGAAGTAAGTATTTAGGTTGTTACCCTCGTTTCCGTTTTATTCATATACCTACTGAAGGTAAAGAAAAACAGTTTTGTAAAAAACATTTGCTTCTTAATTTTGCGAAAATAATACTATAATCAATTGTAAGGCCTAACTACTATAATTAATTGCAAAAACATTGCATCAATGCCAGTTAGCTACATACATACGTACATACCTACTAAGTAATCCAAGTTTACTTTTAGCACGAGTAAAGACTTGCGAGTTTGAACGTAACCAGCACTACAATATGAATTATACTTCAGAACTAAAATACCTTGGTTTATTTAAATATCCTGCATAAACTGAAATCTGTGCTAGTAAAATGTTGGCAATATCAGGTTCATTTTTATGTCAGTTCAACTTGCCTGTCAAAAACAGAGCATACTTTTTAGCGAGCGTTTTGTTTTTGTTTCATTTTTCTAAAGCAATCTTCAGTGTAGTTTGTTATATTTTAAATGGCATATTTTTACAATCTTTTTTACCTATAATTTTATAGGAATCATCTATACTAGTATAATTAAACTGAAGGGTTTGTTGGAACGCACATATTTCTGGAACTATCAGTGGGATTAGGAAAATTATTTTGGTATTGTATGAAGCAGGCTATAGGTACGTGAACTGGAAAAACGAGATATACGCGTACAAAGTCGCGGGTAAAGCTAATATTAATATAATAAAAAGGAAAACAATGTAGATACGACAAGATGTTTGAATATTTGTTAACTAATCACTTCCAAAACAGCAGAACAGATTTGTTTAGAATTTGGAACACAGATATACTATAGCCAGCATTCATCCATGGTATTAGACCAGCCGGTCTATTCTGTAAATATCTCACCGTGCAAACACAAACAAACAAACTCAAACTGTTGCGGGGAACTTAAAATTAAAATTATCATTGCACCTTTTTTTCTGGATGGGAAATCATCAAATGACTTCTCCCGCTCTGAGCGGAGCGGAAGGGAGTCTCAGACTTTTACTGACTAAAACCCACCCGTGATCCTTCTGCACTTTGCGTTCGAGGGCCGCGGTAACTCTTTCGAACAAATTCCGCAACCCTAGCAGGCCCTGACCCTATGGGGCCCCGCAGGGGCGTGCAGTGGTTCTAGAGTAAGGGTAGGCCAGACATAATGTCCAAAAAAAAGCGAGAAACTTATAATTTTAAAAACTCACCAAATTCAAATCACGATATTCTGACGATACAAACTACTCTTTCTAGAAGTATTGAACGAAATGCACAGAAAACAAAATAATTTGTGTGTAGGTACACAACCACATAGCCAGTTAGGTATATGTTTCGTAACTCTGAGGATTGAAATGACGAGTACGAGATGAATTATTTTTGAGTTAATTCTCGTAACTCGGGTATACATCTACCTTTAGAAACAACTTGAATCTTATCATTATACGATAGCTGTGAAAACTTACTGTTTTTAATCTCTAACAAACACACATTGTCAGCACTTCACAATTTAGGACCATTTTTAAGTATGTAAACAAATAACTAAACTTTAATATTTACACTATGACTCCAAACGAATTACTTAGAAATCAATGCACTATGACACTCAACAACAAAATATTCGAACGATTATTGCTTGTCACATGAAACAATACCTATGGCTTCTCTTTTTCTTGCAAAAATATCATTTAAAAAGACAATCAATACACTTCCAAAAAACATTGTCCTATCGTAATATTTAAGAATGACATGTTGATGACATGTGCCATCATAACCCGGCAAAATTGACAACTGTATCAACAGAGTTGCCAATTTTATTATTTTAATTCCCCTTAAACCAAATTCTCAAATTAAGTTTGAGAAAATTTGGGGAGAAAAGTTAAATTCTTGCGGTTTTTAATTATATTTAGAGGGTTATTAATTACAATTTAACATTTATTTTGTACATTTTATACTTTTGATAATACTAACCAGTTTTTTTAAACTATATCTATAAGTTATTAAGGAAATTATTATTCTCAAATTGGCAACCCTGTTAAGCGATTTCCATTCATAAAATTTTACTACTTGTCCTTGAATTGTGTGGTGAACCAATCAGGACCCGTGTAGTGGGCTCCAGCGAGCCTACGAAACGCCCATAATTTATACATGTGTGTGTAAATTATGGGCGTACATACACAAGAACATTTGCACACATGCATAAATTTATCAATTGAAATAAGGCTCTCCGTATTGTGGCCTATGTGATCCGTTTCGTAGGAACAGCGTAGTTTGAAATACGTCACACGCACGGGCGAGAAGTTGCTATAAGCATTATACTAGGCGTTATGAGTTATTAAATATTTTTGTTTTATTTTATTGCATAGTTACAATAAATACATTTGTTTTATTTATCCGTTGCTATGGTAGGGTAGGCTTAGCCTAATTGCCTATATGGAGCGCACGCCCCTGGGGCCCCGTCTACTTTGCAGAGAGCTCTTTGCGCGTGATACACGACGCGCCGTCGACCCGGGCCTGGTTGCTATCGGACGTCGAGCCACCCATAGCTCGCCATCCGCAAGCCCTCACCTACGGTGGCCGGGAATCGCCCTGCGTTTTCCGATGCCCGGGGCGTCTTGTTCTGTTGCGGCGGCTGGGGCGTGAGGTTGCTCTTTCCCGCACGCGTTCTGCCTCCTCCTTCGCTAGCATTACTGCTTCGCAGGAGATGACGGCCTCATGCTTTCTCGCTCCGGACCATGGATTGAACCAGAGCCGGACGCGAGAGGTCGCCTCGGCCAATCGCCTCGACGAGGACACGGCATTGCTCCCCCCAAGCAGAGCAGAGCTCTACCATATGCTCCATCGTGTCCTCCGGGCGAATTATTATTGTACGTTGATTCGAGTAGAGAGCTCTCTTAAAGTTTACTCAAACAAATTTTTCACAATGAGATAAAAACTAGGTTTAGATAAATAATATGCTTGTTTATATTCTTAGACATATTTCACCGCCAATTTCCCTTCCTATTTTTATCAATAAAAAAATTCTTTGCGCACTTTGTAAATGCAATTAAAATCCCTGCCAATTCTTTACATCGGGAGTTGTTTTCAGTTCCTGTTATTTTATTTATGCATCTTCATCTTCAACTTTTCTCAAAGGAAATTGCATTTACGAAAGAATAATAAAAGATGTTGCGGAGTGAATAATTAGAGATCATTTGAATCTATCACCACTTTAGAAATTATTCACAGTAATAAAGTTGATACAGCTGCTTTTAAGTTGATTTTCATGAGGACCTAAAAAAAGTCTGGGGCGTATTGTATTTGATCTTTGTGTTGTGTGACACAAATTTTTTGGTTCCAAAAAGTGATCATTATCTCGAATCATCATCATCCGCCTAGCCTTTTCCCAACTATATTGGGGTCGGCTTCCAATCAACTCTGATCCAGCTAAATACAGTATTTTATAATTATCTCAAATACTGAATTCAAATTAACATCAATATATTTGAATCGGTGATATCCATGTACCAATTATTAATGTAAAGGAAAAACCGAAATCCGTCCTCATTATTCTCATGCCGTTATCTCAACTTACTACCCAACGCGACATGTCTTCCGTTTCCCAAACTTCTATTGAAGTAAAATGCGTGCCCCAATAGTCACTCGGATCTTAGATAATAATGTATTTTTTTAAATAGTTCATCCGTACTTACTTTGGCATTCCTCTACTCTTTTTGCAACAGGCATTTAGACTATTTTTTCTTCTCCCGTATAACATACATGTGTCATTGTGTAATCATTTAAGACTTCGGTTTGCGCTCTTAGGTACATTTTTATTCATAAAATGTAAAAAAAAATGCATAATCAGCCTTTTAACGTTCCCAGTGCTGGGACTCAGGCCTCCTCTCTAGAGAGAGGGAATGGGCCGTAATCCACCACGCGAGCCCAGTGCGGGTTGGTGAAAACAAAATGCGGTGCTGTGAAAAGCCTCATCAAATTTTTTCAACATGTGGGTCATTCTAGGCCGCTTTGATGATCAAATATGCAAAAACATAAGTGCCACTTCTTGTTTTTTTTTCGCACCTGTTTCATAAGACTGCACTGTTACTTCCTAAGTCCGTACACAACTACAGAACGACTGCTGATGAAGAGAAAAAATTAACTTCAAAATCACTTTAGAAGCTACGAAACAACCATTCTAAAAAAGAAAGGACCATTTTTGACTGGATTTCTTTCTATACAAGTGTGAAAGTTTCGTGTTAATTGAGTAAAGTAGTTTTTGAGTGGAAAGTAAGAGATGAAACTTGGTCTTAATAGGATTAAATAGACTAAGGTTTATATCGAGGTGCAACCGACTAAATGGCTATTACGTAGATGATAGGTGATTAATGAATAAACTGTCGGGAATGTTACAACTACTTCAGCTTTTGGATTCCGGTTGATTCGTAGGATATATGAGAAAATTCTCTGCTACATTAATTCCAAAATAAAATAAACGAGTTGGGGAATGAGAGAGCACGGTAACATGATCGTCATTTCTTCTTCTTTCTTCTTTGAACTCTCCTGTTCCCATTAGTTTGGGTCTCCTTACAATTCTGCTAATATTAATAAATATGGAAAATGTATGCTACCTCAAGAGATATGGAGATATGGTATCTTCCAGATTCCTCAAGTTTACTTAATTTAAAGGAAATGTCCCCCGACTGCAATCAAAAGATTATTATCTATCTTTTTTTTAATTTTTTAGTTCACTTTTTGACATGGCGTGTTTTTGATGATACACTCGTATCTAACTTTCTATCTCAAAAACTACTGAACCGATTTCAATGAAATTTCATTGTTCCCTAAGTTAGATTATACCTATTCCAATTATTAAGATATTTTGCGATTTGAACTATAGTTTTAAAAATTTTGCAATTCTTACAATATTACATACATACTGGTTGACTTCATGACCTCCTTTTTGATGTCGGTTTAACATCGACGACGATGTTATGGGCGAATAAGGTACCAGAGGTTCTAAACATCAGAGGGTCATGGCCATTCCGATGGCCCAGAAATACCGCACGGTCTCCGGTGAGGCGGCGAGCCTCCTTGCTGGATTGCTGCCGTGGGATCTGGAGGCGAGAGCCCTCGCGCACATTTACGCGTTGCATATGGAGGCGCTACGCCGAGGTGAAACCTCGGCTACCGCGGCAAATTGCTGCGCAGCGGGTGGAGCTCCGGCTGTATCTCTCGGAGGTATGGACACAGCAACTGTTGCAACCCAGCACTGGGCACGCCACCATTACGGCGGATAGAGGGGGGGGGGGCCTCTTTCCGCCTGACACAGGTGCTCAACTGACACGACTGTTTCGGGAGGTAGCGGTTTCGAATTCAGTGGGAGGACACGTCCGGGTGTCAACAATGTGGATCGTCTGGAGGACACGGTGGAGCATACGGTGGAGGTCTGCCCTGCTTGGGCGGAGCAACGCCGTGTCCTCGTCGAGGCGATCAGGGGCGGCGACCTCTCGCGTCCGGGCCTGGTTCAATCCATGGTCCGGAGCGAGGAGGCATGGGAAGCGGTCACCTCTTTTTACAAAGCAGTAATGCTAGCGAAGGAGGAAGCAGACCGCGTGCGGGAGAGGAAAACCTCACGCCTCAGCCACCGCAATAGAAGAAGACGCTTCAGGCGTCGAGAAACGCAGGGCGATTCCCAGCCACCATTGGCACGGGTCTGCTGATGGCGAGCTATGGGTGGCTTGCCGTCCGATAGCCAACCAAGCCTGAGCCAAGGGTCGATTTTCACGAGCGTCTCAAAGAGCTGTCAGCAAAGAAGACGAGGCCCCATAGGTTCAGTGCCTGCTAGGGTTGCGGAATTTGTTCGAAAGGATCACCGCAGCCCTGGAACGCAAAGGGTACTAGAAGGATCACGGTTGGGTTTTAGTCAGTAAGAGTCTGACAGGCCCTTCCACTCCACCCAGAATGGAAGAAATAATTTGATTATTTCCCATCCAGAAAAAAAGGGCTATAGACATAATGTTATTCTATCGGTCACAATGGTTGTCAAAATGAAAAAATATTACGTGGTCAATCCCACGTCGCATTTTTGTAGCGCATGCCATACATTATAATTTTTCAACAATCCATGCAAACAGAATATCGCCTTGTGAGTCCAGCCTTATATGAAAACTGAAGATGCTTTCAATACTCAACTTTCGCAAAACCAGTTCATCTACTAATTTATTTTAATTTGGGAAGCATAAAACATAGCTAACAAAGTACATAATAAGTCGAATCAATCGTTCGTTAGCAACAAGTTCTCGAGCTTTTAGCTTTGTTTTTGTTATTGTTTACCAAGTCCGTACAAGAATCCTTTGCTTGTTTATTATTAAATAAAATTCGGCCCTGGAACTGCCTACAAGAGCAAATCGAATAATTACGGTTAACGAGCTCCTGGCATCGGCTCCGCAATCCTGAATATTGTAAATCATTCCAAGGGAGTATACAACTAGGATGAAAAGTACCCTATCCTATCTGCCAAGTTCTATCCAAACCCCTTCAGCCGTTAAGATGTGAAAAGGTAACAGACTGACAGCTAGTTACTTTCATCATAATATTATAACTAGCTTCTGCCAGCGGATGAGCCTATGTCCTTCTCCAAGGTCTAATCTATCTCTGTACCTTATTCAAACGTTAAGACTTCTTCGTTACTTCCCCCTTTACGATATTAGTATGGATTTGGACTTAATGACGTTTCCAGCTGAAGTTTAGATTTGAGCCTTAATTGCAACACGCTGTTGCTTATTGTGTGCGGTGGTGTTCGTGGTGATCTTAGATCAAATATATTGTAGTCTCGACGGACATCTTGAGATATCTCCTTTCATTCCATAAGCTAAAGTGACAACCCCCTACCGAAACTCTAGAGGAATGTAGTTAGGTTGATTTTGGACTATACTAAAGCTAATAGTCTAGCTTTTCTCCTGAACACCACGGGACCAGGACTCCTCGACCACCAGTCAATGTCGGAGATGCTGTCGGCACACAAAGCATTCGCTTCTAAGATTATGCATGCACTGAGCCATTCCGACTACAGCAAACTAACTGAAATTGCCTCCTTACCCTACCAAACTGAATCGAATTCTATAAAATCTAACCGCAAACACTACCATTCGACTATTCAAGTCTTACCCGTTTCTCCGAGCCCCATATCGGGATATCCGCCATCCAAACGTACGATCATGTAGAAGTGGGTCAAAAGTATCTCCATTATGGGTGAAGCACAAGCGTTACGTGGTGGTGGGCGGTTGAGGCGTCTGGCAGGCGCAACAGGCGCCCCGCCCCCGCCCGCCGCGCGCAACAGATGCCCCGACTTACTTGTTGAATCGACCGACCTACTAACGTGCCAAGACACTCGGCACACCAAATTCTCGTACATAAGGAAAAAGGAAAAATGGTACGGTCTACAAAAGGTAGGACGTAGTAGGGGCAACTGCATCGCAGTGTGGGGCCAACGCTCTCCTACGTAGTGCGTTATGACACTACGACGCAGTGCCTACATGACATCTGTTATCGATAACATCATAAGATAGGAAATGGACAAAGGGCCCAAATTCAAATCGCTTTGGTCCTGATACACAACTTCACCATTGACATCACTCATCACTTTGATTACCTCACATGTAGTAATTCAAAGCTTCGGAACTACAACAACTCATTAAAACCTCGTACTAGTCAAAAGAACATAGCCTCCTCATATATTCTGCTAACATAGGATCTTCGCCTTCTACCATTACGACTAATTAGGAAATAAAAGTGTAAAAAGAAAATATATTTAGGCTAGTCGAAAGCGCACATTAGGCCAGTGTCATCGATCTGTCAAAAGTATATTCAATATTCTGCCAGATACGCAGAAGTAGCATTTCAATATTATCGTTCAAACGAAAACATTTCTACATTTCCATCACCACCCAAGCGACCTATCACGTAATAATGAATGCAATCATGACACCTTCTAACAAGGAATGCGATCCTAGTACTTCTCAAAAAGATAGTTCTGCACCTTTACAAAGCTATGAACATCAAAGAGCCGAGCTTTGCCGCGAACGTGTGCATTTCAAGTGACATTGCTCGAGCTGCTTATATGCTAAGTACCACCTTACTATAATAACATGTTTGCTGCTTACAGGGTGTTGCGAAAATCAACGAAGGTGCTGCCTGAAATACGCTAAAGCTTTAAGTACGTTAGCGCATTTTACATAGGTAATTAGTTGTTAACAATGCTATAGTAACTAATGGTGGCAGGTGCCTCCGCTATGAAACATATTTTTACAGTTTTAGGTAAAATATTGAAAACTAAAAAGAAAAGTAATCAATAGTTTATTTGGGACTCCCAAAGGACAAACAACAAAAAGAAATAAAGTTATTAAAAACTAACAATATGAAAAGTGAGGCAAAACAGGCTGTACTGTCTCAGCGTGTGCTACGGTATTAAAAATAAAAATAACGCAGTACTGGTTTTCCATAAGGTCTCAGACTAAATAAATAAAAATTTAATAGAATGGCGACAATAACAGCGTGTACATTGGGTATCCACGACTACTACGAGTATTTCTTAAATTTTTTAAACCTCGATTAAATTGTATGTCATAAATTACAATTTACCTAGATATCAAGAAATGAGAGCTAGAGATACCGCATGGTAAATTTGCGGGGCACGTCGAACACATTATTGTTAACTGAGTGTAACGTTTAGGTCACCAATTTACAGGTTGTGCCTAAACCAAACCTAGTCAAGGACTTTATTAGTTTTATTATCCTTCTATGATAATTATGTCAAACTACTGTGTAAGTTATAAAACTGAATTCGAAACATCTCAACCACAAATTGATTCCTCGGTACCGATTATGTCATCTTCAATGTTCGTGACACCCTGTACAAGCATATGCTGTCTGTTTGCACGGCACACTTAGTCGCAAGCACCAAAGTTCCCCAGAGCCTCTACGATGCCGCAACTATTAATTTGTTGGCTCGAAGAGCACCTTAAGTTATTCGCGTGATACGTGTGGCACTAATTTGCCCCAACATAGTAATGCAAAGTCTCACCGTATATGCGCATAATGTATTACGAAAACATTGAAGACATTTTACAATTGACTAACAAGGTGTTGTCAAGGAGCTTTGCATTTATAAAGCTGAGGGAAAACGTGGCCTTTGATTGACTCCTAATGATGGAAAAACCTCAAACGGTTCGATTTCTCAAAGGCAGCTTTAACAAGAAACGACACAATTGGGTATTTGGCTACTATAAAAATATACATCAATGATCACTTATTTATTTGTATGATACATTTTTGCACAATAAATAAAAATTGGCGGAAAGTTACACGTAAATTATTCTTCTATCCTTGTCACGCAAAACGTCGTTTGTACTGGATGGCGCTGTTTGTGGTTTGTATTAGATGAGATACTTTTGCGAGTGACTTCACTCGCAATAAGTGCTGTGTCCGTTTATCAGTCATTTTAAAACGCCTACAACTCCGTAATTTTTAACTTTTACTGCGTCTAGTATTGTCTATAGGTTTGGGAAAAATATAAAACCCAGTCAAATACCCTATTGTGACGGATAACAGAAACACAAAACGGTGTTCTTTCAAACAGTGCTACGAGCATGCTGTTAGACAGGTACAACAACTTTCTCTCCTGTACCTTTCTCCTCACTGGATAATATTAATTTTCCTTATTGTTTTAGTTTTAGGCACAAAATAATGAAGCACTTACCAACGAGCGCCAAAATAACCGTGAGGAGCGGTGCAGCCGGGAAAGATACTGTCACGTTGAACTCTAGCATCTGCAGTAAGTCCACTAAAACAAAATGATTTACCATTATTAAACAACATTGCTGAAATCCAACTGGTTTTTTAATCTTTTTTAGAAGAAGAATTTATATGTTAGGTTAGTAATCACGAAAATAAAAAGCTAGATTAAGTCATTCGTTTTTGGTTAGTTTTCATTTATAGTACAGTCATTTTAGCATAAAAAATGGGCCAACCTCGGAATAAAAGATAATAAGCTTGAAACTCGTATACCTATAACTACATTTTGGCGTCCTAAATGTTGGGTCTGCGTCTAAAGTTATTGAAGTTCAAAAGTCACAAAAATTGGCTCCAATGATTTTAACACTTATGACCAACATCGTAGAGCCTACAATTTGCAACAATACTTGTTCCCAACAAGACGGCGAAATTCTTAGGGTGAATTACTACACCTTATGAGTATGCATTGATCGTAACTGAAGCAAAGTACCTTGTAGAGTACCTTGCGATACTCATTTCTTTACAGCAGTGGGTAAAATTATGAAATAAAGGAGACGGTTCATGGTCCCTCGAAATTTCGGGTGCTTTTCATTTGAGCCTATCCCAGACATGCTGAGTATGCATTGATCGTAACTGAAGCAAAGTACCTTATGAGTATGCATTGATCGTAACTGAAGCAAAGTACCTTATAGAGTACCTTGCGATACTCATTTCTTTACGGCAGTGGGTAAAATGATGAAATAAAGGAGACGGTTCATGGTCCCTCGAAATTTCGGGTGCGCTTCATTTGTGCCTATCCCAGACATGCTGAGAAGTTGTAATTATACATTAAATGCCAGTTTTATGAACATTTTAACTATTAATAAATTACCAGTAAGTAATTAATTCATTTCCAAATATTTCTGATTTTTTAATAAGTTTAAGGGCGCATATTCCAAACAGCATTTCATACAAATTTTCAAGTCGTTATTTTCCGAAATGACTGAACCGATTTTAGTGAAACTTCAGACATATAAGCAGGTTACATAGGTCTAAAAAGTTAGTTAAACACATTTTCGAAATGTCTTATTTTAAAAAAGATAACTGGAAATTTATGTTTGTATGGAACATTTAAAATGGGTCTAATTTAACTGTAACACTATTTATCGAAAATGTTTTCAATTAACTTTTTAGACCTATGTATTCTGCTTACGTGTGTAAAGTTTCATTAAAATCGGTTTAGTCATTTCGGAAAATAACGACTTGAAAATTTGTATGAAATGCCGTTCGGAATATGCGCCCTTAAATGTTTATTTGGGCCTTACATGTGCTTTTATTCCGTCAGTTCATTATTATTTTTTAAATATTTTGTAATAAGATCTTAATTCATGGTTAAGATCTTAATTACAACATATATTAGCACTTTGACATTATTAAGAATTTTCGGAGATTTATTTTGACAGTATGATTTATATTTTCGACATTATGATTGATATATTCGATTTAACTATTAATATGGACATTATAAATAATGCATTTTTGATTAATCTAAACTAGTCTATTGACATTTCAATTGTAAATTCATAAACTTAACACAAAATTCTTATAATGTACCTACATATGTAGTTCTGATCTGCATGTGACTACCTATCTTATTATTTAATATTTCTACACCAGCAATGGTGTAGAAATATGGACATATGGATATATGTGAAACTGTACCATAGAGTGAGAAAAAATATCGGATTGAAATCAGGAGTACGAGTTGGCCGCTCCATCGCGATAATTCCAACGTCTTCCATGTAGTCCCCAACGGTTCTAGTAACATGCAGTCTGGTGTTGTCCTGCATTAAGAAAGAACCTTCTTCCATAAGCCACGCAAGCGGCCTCACATGTTCTTCGACGTATCGTAGTAACGCATATAATGTCAGTTTTTGTGTCCAACATGATGCCACCCCAAAACATACAAGATCCACCTCCAAAAGCCACACTTTCAGTTATGCAGCATTGTGAAAATCGCTGATAACCTTCTGTAGTCCTTAGAGCGTCCATCATGACCATTTAGTCATTCTGCGCTCGTCAGAGAATAAGAGTATGTGTAGTTTATTTTTACATAGAAAATTCGTGGGAACATGTGCTACAAAACATACATTACTTATGTAAATCAATCAATATTTGCAAAGAAAATGTTCAGTATTGAGACTCCTACATTGTAAAAGCTCTGCGGGTATCTGCGCGGGCGCAGGTGGCAGTCGTGCGTTAGCATTGTGTGTGTAGAAAGTAGTTATAGTGACATATCTATAATGTTGGACATATGGTATCACAACCATTTTTGTTTATAGATATTGATGAGATCTCTAAAATCGCGCGAAGGTATTTCACTCACGTATTTTACTTACACACTTAAATCACGTATTTTCAAGGAAAACGATAAATTCAGCCTGTTACTACGCTGATACTGCTATCTCTTAAAAAATGGAGGAAAAAACATAGCCAGCTCAATAGCGCGACTTAGGGAGGTGTAATTTCTTTGTATGAAATTGGGTATCTGTACTTATAGTATTTTAATTATCTGTTGCAGAGCTAAACTATGACAACGACTTCGAATCGACTAGCTACGGAACCCTTTTACTGCACTCAGTCCCAAAGATTTCCGTAGTTTGAATGTGAGTTGTAACTTTTTAATTGTTTCTTTCATTAAAGGTTTTCGTAGTTATGTTTATTTAAGGAATGCGCTATACTTACCTACACATGCACGAAAACAGATGTGCAAAACTACACGCATGAATCTTCACATTAAGGTTTGGGTTATATTATAATACTAGCTGCAGCCCCCAGCTTCGCCCGCGTGAATGTCGGAAATTATCCCAAGGGAACATAATCCCGGGATAAAAAGTATCCTATGTTACTTCTAGTACCTCCCAGAATATGTGTACAAAGTTTCATGATGATTCGTCAAGGAGTTTTTGCGTAAAGAGTAACAAACATCCACGATTCCGCATTTATAATATTAGTATAGATGTCACATGGTAAAGTTGAAAAAACTTATTTACTTATGTTAATTTTCTTATTGTCTTCCAAAAGAGGTCCCATACTTACATACATAATTTCATCAGTACGGTTCAGTAGATTCGAATCAAATTGGCTGTGACAACAATGTCAATGTCACAGAGAAGGATCCGTTTTTCAAACACGCTGGGAACCCTAAAACAGCTTTACAAGGCTGAGCGCTGCGCGGTCTCCGTTATCTCAAAAACAGTTGAGCGCATGAAAAATGTTCGGAACATGGTTACAAATTTTATGCCCTACAATTTTGATCTTAAATGTTAACATAATTGGAGCAATAGAAACCAAGATAATTGGGAAAATCGCGTGACCATTTTTTTGACCTTTGTTTGACACAACATTTAGAATGCTAAAATAAAGGTGTGTGCGTGTGAGTTTCTAGCTCATTCAATCATTCTGAGGTGCAATCCTAATTGAGTGGATTATTTGAACTGTTTTACTGTCTTAACGGATTCAGTGTCTAAACATGGATTCGTCGAAGAGAAATTCTCAGCAACATGCAAGAGCAAGTCGTTTTTCCAGAATTAAGTTACAGTTTAGAAAAAAAAATTAAGTATTATTATTATTTTTTTACAAAATAACCAGGATATATATTATTATTTAAGCAAAAAATTTCATAAAACATTAGCTCGGATGGAGTTTCGAGAAGCCAATTATTCCTATTTTCCATTTCGAAACTATCCGTAAACATTTCACATAATACTTCAACAGCGGATTACATCCTATTTAATTTTCGAGGAAATACACTGAAAGGCTTTTGTTTTCCAGGCTTTACCGTTTGCATTTTCCATTTAATTCCAGGTATTGCCTTTCATTAATTTTCGGTACTGGGGTATGATAAAATGGTACGCTGCAAAATATGGATTTTAATAAATAAAAAGTTCTGTTGGCACTCATCAATGTTTACGGCTTTTAACATGGACTGTCAAGCAAAATACTGTATATTTAAGCTACGAATTTTATTATGCCCCAAACAGTTCTCTGAGGATGCGTTTCAGTAACTTCCTGTATCGATATTTCATAAAATAACGGCTAATATTAAATATTTTACAGTAAAAATTATGAATAAGTGTTATAGTGCACATTTAAAACAAGCATAAGAGAGCGCGGCGTGCCATAAGCCGCGCTTAGCGCCCCCCAGAGGCGTGCGCGCGCGACGCCGCCGCACGTTAACGCGATCAAACGGCTGCTATATGAATTTTTCATGCGCCACGAGAAGTAATGGTGTCGCTCGAGACGTCGGATCATTCTTTACGAGCCGACAACGGAAACCTTTAAAAATATACGATTTATCTATTGCTGTATCGTACATACCTATTGCGCCACCACATACCAGACACTGCACTCAGACTTTTCAAAATCGGATCCAAAGTTAACAGTTTTCAAAAATGTGCGCTAAATAGATTAACCGCTTCTGAAAAGTGCCGGTAAAAATCCACATCAGGGTTGAGTTCAAAGTGAACCACCGTATCACGGTTTGGGGAGAGTAGATCCGTAATAAGATAAAGGTTTTATCGTCTTTTCGTTAGCATAGTTCTCGTGTGCTCTCAGTTTGTCTGAGCTTTGTGGACGGTTGTTTGCTTAAGGTGGGATAATCCCGGTACAGTTTCCGTATCGAATACATACGCCTTTTTCCCCTCCGTCACATCTTTTGATGTTGTCTAGATGAATAAAGGGTTTGATACGTAGATCTGAGCTGAGTAGATACGTTAAGACCAGTAAAGGTACCTTATTATAAAAAGATTATTATGACTTTTGTTCCAATTGTCAAAGTTAATCTGCATGCCAAGGCTGTCTCCAAACATTGACTTTTACTACTCAAATATAAAATTCGACAAAACAAGTAATCAGGTTAAAGAAAATTCTTTGTACAGAAGACACTTTTTGATATTCACAATAAAAAAAAAAACTAAATTGCAACGTCATCGTTCATCATTCATCATGTGAAATTAATTTCGCCGTCGCTTCCCCCGTTCCCGTTTCGTTGCGTACTTTCTACGATTTACTGCGCGAATTCATATTACCGTAAAGTATTGGTAGCAAAGGAGGACGACGATATTAAATATTGTGCAATATGCGATCGTGGAGTTATATTTCAAATTCCATTTAGGAAATAAATTTTGATGTTTAAACTGAAACGTTTTCTGATACTTAGGGGCAATTAATTTGCGTATATTCTGCGAACGAGTACAGCAGAGCAATCTCTCTTGACGAGGAGGATTGGTGGAGGTCGGGCGGAGATACTTGACGCTCGGAACAATGGAGCGAGCAGGTAATTGGCATTAAACCGTGCTTGAAACGGTTGTTAGTGCAAGCCGGAGCGGCGAAAGGGCGGCGCCTCTCCGATACCGCTTGCCCTAATTAGGTAGAAATACGAGAAATAAGAGGAAAAATGATATTGTCCCAGAGCTATCGTTAACGCGAAGCGCCTTACTTATCGTGACAAGTCACTACCTATCCCAAAGCTTTTTAATATACGATACTAATACTTAAATCTTTGTGTTGCATCCATCACTCATTAAAACTAGACGTTACATCATCTGACTAGCCTTTTCCCAACTATATTGGGGTTGGCTCCCAGTCAAACCGGATTCAGCTGAATACCAGTATTTTACGTGAAGCGGCTGCCTACCAGACCTTCACAACCCATTAACTGGGGAACACGGTACTTCTTGGCAAGATTGGTAACGACTGCCAACGATCTCCAAATGACAGCCGGGACCAACGGCTTTACGTACTTTCCGAGGTATGGAGGAGTCTCATTATGTTAAGATGGTCACCCATCCACAGACCAACTTCGTCAAGGATTGCTTAACCTTGAAGATCGATTTCAGACACGAGCTCCTCTAAACGTTACATTACAGCAAAATTTAAATGTAAAATAAATTTAGTTGAATAGTGAAACAAACATGAGATTCAAACAAAACAAAATGAATTACTGCGTGGCGAGAACCGGGCGGAGAAAATAAGTCAGATTTGATTGACGTCGGCACATCATTATTATCTGCTTATTTTCCTTTGCGCCCCGATACCTTCTAATACCTTATTGCTATGGAAAATTACGTTCTATTTGAGAGCTAAATAATTGGCCAAATTACATCGCAAATCGGCTTATAGAAAGAAAAATTTGCAAATTAGATACTTAAAGGATTTTCAAACCTACGCTACTGCCTTGACGTCGAACATTTTATTTTTTTGCGTTCCATGTTGGCAAGTTGAAACACGCTTTGTACGTGATACGTTCTTTGTGTCATTACGTATATTGGTCTAAAAATGCTTCATTGTGCAAAATAAGAAAAAGTAGAACACAATACAGGTATTATCATAAATGTCTCCTTTTGCGTCATGCTTCTGCCAAGAATATGTGAAAATCGTCCAACAGAAATAGTACAGAATCAAACAGTGAATCCTTCAAAGGAAACAAGACCCACACACTAACATGAATCACAACGGTCTTTTTCATAGAAATAACCGACAATAGATTATTTTCAATGTAACGATGCCAATTAGTGGCGTTTTCAGGGAAATTCTATTTTTGCTATAAGTAGTCTCACGCGTCAGAGATTATTTTATTTTCACAATTTTCTTATAGCATCAATCTATACAATACACGATGAAGTACAAGCATTACTAAGGAATCTCAATCAAAAGTTCTAGAAACAAGAGTTTGTACATTTTCTGATTAATTGATGTAATAACTTGTCTAGCATTAAACCTGCTTGTATTAATTTTGTCAGCTAAATTCAACATGTGCCTAGTTCCACGTGTAAGGATTCATAAAGCATTATCGTGTAACCTTGGGAAATAACTACCACTAACTCCGATAGCTAATGTTACAGTTGTTTATTTATTTGCGGTTTATGAGTTTGACAACTGTAGGACATAATGTAAAGACTAGGGCTTTCATCCCGGGACTCTCGGTCTCGAAAATTTCGAGAGTTTCGACGATTTTTTGGCATTTTTGAGACTCGAGACTAACATTTTCGGTCACGGGAATAACGAGACTTTTGAGACTTGAGTCACATAAAAACATTATATACAGTATATTAAATAACAGAGGGCGTTCCCTTAAACTCGTTAATCTATATCATTAATAGATTAAAATAAAAATATCGGCATAGAAAAATAAGCATAAAATAATCCGAATTTAGAAAAATAATTAATTCACAATTAATTCGAAATATCCTGTTTAAAATCAAATTAGTAGCGCGGAATAATGCTCGTAGTAGCAATGCACAAACTTTTTTTCGGTAAACAGGTTTGAGCATTGCGTGATGTGTTTCTTTAACGTATCATTTTAAGATTTTTAGTGAATATTTTAATATTTAAATAATATATATAAACTTTTTATTTTCCAATGGTAATATTTTTTATATGGATGGATATATGGATGCTATACTATTGCGGGTTAACGGGAACGCCCTCTGTTAGTTAACATAATGTTTATATCTTTTATATATTTATACATCCACATCCACAACTGACAAATCTGACAATTTTGCGGCGATTGTGATGGTCACAAATTTAAGTACAGAAGAACAGCTGGAATGTGAGCTAAATAATGTGTTAAACGCCCAAGAAGACAAAGGACAGAATATAACTTCCATATCTATCCATGACTTGCAAACCACCTTGTACGTAGAAAAAGCTCTCTTTGAAAATGAGGGCGACAGAGGGAAATACCTAAATTATTGCTACAATTATTTAATATATTATTATATTCCCCCCACTAGCGTAGAAGCAGAGAGAGTTTTTTCTAACGCGGGTTACTTTTGTAACAATATTAGGTCCTCTCTGTCTGAAACAACATTGAACACCCTTTGTTTTTACGTGCCCACTACAAAACTGAAAAAAAAAAACTGTAATGATTTTTATTTGCAATTGTATAATAAAATATTTGATTAAAATATCTTATTTTAACTTTCTAATTACATAGCCTAAAAGTAAGAAACCTAGTTTTGAAATAGTCTCGAAAGTCTCGTTTTCCCCGGGAATTTCGAGACCACACATAGTCTCGTTTTTTTATTCCCGGGACTCAGTAATGCATCGAGACTGAAAGCCCTAGTAAAGACCAGGTTGCGTCTCAAAAGACCAAAAATACTTTGGAAAATGTGTGTCCTGCCTTTTTTTTAAATAACAAGTAAAACAGAAACCGCTTTAAAAACAATGAATTTTCAATGTGAAGCGAACCTATTTAATTTTCCATGGAGTTGAAAAATACTCGTATAAGCTTCATAAGTAGTGATCAACTGCCAGAAATCGGAAAACCCTTGCTGAGATTCTAGGAAATCAATATTTTTGTCAAATAAAATTGTCGCTTTTTTTCGATACATTCAATTTTTAGTTGACCTACACCATTAAACCAAATGCAATAGCTTCTTGACAGCTAAATAGGTAAAAGATTCTAGGACATGACAGTTATACTTAAAATATTAGTTTTACTTATAAACTTTACGCAATGAATAACCAAGAAATGAAGTCAAGTAAATATTATATTAAATATACATTGCTGCACATTTGTTGAGATTGCGTCTCGAAGGTAGCAATAGTAAGTTTATCGCCAAAGGAGCAAGTGAAGCAATTTGCTGTGTGAAGCGGAGCGAGCAGAGCAAGCGAAGCCATGCAAACGAGCACGTCTCGAAAACACCAATTGCAAATTACCGGTTGCACTTGGTAAAGTTTCGTTTAAATTATACATAAAATGAATGACTTATTACTATGTAATATATACTTACTACACTTCGCCCACAACTTCGTCCGCTCGTATATTGTACCTACTCTCCTCTATGAAACGCAAAACCCTCTCTGAAGGATTGTTTTGGAAAACCTAAATAACCATTTTACGGCCGTCGGTCCTTTATATAACCCCAATGGGAGGTGGTTTTAAGAAACTGATTACGTGCTTTTTCGTTTTTTGAACACCGACTTCCGAAATTAAAGTTATTTTTACTTTTTGTTATTTTTTGTGTAGAATTCGGTTGTATTTTTTTGAAAAAGTTTTTTTTTTATTTTTCAGTTTTTGGTAGTACAACCCCTCCACCTAAACGTACCAATCACATTGGTGTAATCAATAAACGAACATGCGATTTCAGCAATCCCGAAAGATTTGCTATCGTTTATTGAAGAGTTCTGTTTCCTATCATCTCTGTTCTTCATCAGATCTTCACCAAACTAGAAAGAGACCACGTTGAAATACTAAGATGCTCTTCCAAACCATCGTAAACCATTTTATTTTTTCATTTTACATCGGCAAGGGGGAATGAGAACATCATCAACGTAGACTAAGCCACGCATTATTAGGGATAACTCAAATACTAGTAGTCAGATCTCAATCAAATTTAGATTCGTATTTATTGTTTAGTTGGAATACTCATTTGGATGCATTTCTGACTATAGTCATTGTACCATCACTCTCTCTCATACTCATTTGGATGCATTTCTGACTATAGTCATTGTACCATCACTCTCTCTCATACTCATTTGGATGCATTTCTGACTATAGTCATTGTACCATCACTCTCTCTCATACTCATTTGGATGCATTTCTGACTATAGTCATTGTACCATCACTCTCTCTCATACTCATTTGGATGCATTTCTGACTATAGTCATTGTACCATCACTCTCTCTCATACTCATTTGGATGCATTTCTGACTATAGTCATTGTACCATCACTCTCTCTCATACTCATTTGGATGCATTTCTGACTAGTCATTGTGCCTAGTTCCATTGTACTGCCCGCTTTTTGGAACCCTGTAAAGATATGTGACCAAGCCATTTGAACCGCGTTGTGAATCCGCTTACACGGCTGAAGAATCAAACCAAATTCGCTGTATTTCTTTAAACTCAAAAAGAATTAACATGTTAAAACAACCCCAATTTGCTACGAACACAAATAACCTCAATTTCCCAAAATACTCTTAAAACCCCACACGGCACTCCTTCAGTCTCATCTCCATTTAATTATAAATTATTAAAACATGCTCGTGATTACGTTCTCTTACGGTTTTGTTCGCATTGAAAATATAGTATATTTTCAATGCGAACAAAACCAGTTTTGTTAATTAAAATCAGACTAAATAACGTTTTGTTGTATAATTCTAAAATACGGTTGTTTTTCCTACCATCCATTAGCGACGAGGAACATCAAGAAAATGTTGGAGCTTTCGAGAATTACAAACATCTCAAATACCTGAAAATGACGAATAAAAGATTGATAAAAATTTCCCGGGAGTTTTTTTTATAGAACACTTAATTATCACGGCGGGATCGTCGACTTAATTCCGATATTTAATTATGCAAATGATCAACCCCTTTTTTCCAGGACAGTCTTATCCCTGAGTATTAATTGAGGTGAGTCAATCAGAGTGCAGAAACCTGTTTCGTTTTGTTATTTTTAGATTAAATTTGTAGTTGGGATTAGATAACAAGCGTTGAGTCACCACAAAACAGCATCACATTCGATTGCATATACAACTTTCAGTAACGTATTTCATGGCTTAAAACTGCCATGACAATCGCAATCCCAATAATGAGCAACTTCATTAAACGAGGTACCGTCAACAATTACATTAGGTTCGGCAAACGGCGGTCGCCACAGCATACCGCATGGTGCGGTTCTTTTGTATGCCCGGAATATTGGCATCGAGATATGTCGTGTCAATTGCGACTAATTATAATAATATCGGTGCCTAGGTGCCTAGTGAGGCGAGTGCCGCGTGTGGTATTAGCGTGAATTTAATAGCAATCCTTTTCGGACGCTATCATTATGATGGATGGCAAACAGTTGATGTACAGTTAGACCGCAACGATTATTATGGATGATTTGTTTTGTTATTTGGGCAAGCGTTTTGGGATATTCCTTTCTATATTATTAATGTACTAGCTGTGCCCGCGACTTCGTTCGCGTGGATGTCGGAAAAAATGTGCTTCTAGCACATTTTTCGGCATTTGGATCGGAAGATGTGGTACATCAACTCTTCCGTTTCAAATGCCGACCACCCCAAGGTTCTTCTGTTACCACGAATCAAAACACACAATTCAATTCATTTCCGGTTTTTTTTTTCCATTAGAAATATGTTAAACAGCTTAACTTCGAGAAAAATTGGCTAGTTCGTCATCGAAAATCGTTTTATTAATCAATATTTAGTACTGAATGAGAAATGAGAATACTGAATGAGCAGCTCGTAGCTTCACACACGGCCAGACGGGAGATCGAGGATGGACGGGTGACCATCTTAAAATACCGAGACACCTTCGTGCTTCGGAAAACATGATAGTCGTTGGTCCCGGCTGGTATTTGTAGGTCTTTGGCAGTCATTACGGATTGTCAGAAGGCAGAAAACACCAGTCTTGCCAAGAAATAAGTACCATGTTTCCAGTTACTGGTTTATATACAAAAGGCAGCCACTCACGTAAACACTGGTATTCAGTTGATTCCCGTTTGCCAGAAAGTCGACCCCAACATTACTTTGCTTTGTGCTCAGTTTCCTTCGCCTCTACCTTGTGGACAAAAGAACTGCTAATACAATTAACGTAAAAAAAGTTTTTCTATAGAACCGTGCATAGGCAAACATGAGCGAAGTCATTCTTTGGCCCATCCATTCCTACGACCAGTAGTTTCTGCTGTGCGTTGTCTGTCAGACAGTCAGTAATGGAAGATTTTTTTTATCATATCGATGATGATAATAAACTGGATATGGTGTGTCTACCTGTAATCTATACTTGAACTAGAAAGACCGAGCGGTACATTCTACTAAGCTAAATTTTATTCTTTCTTTCTTTCTAACCTCTAACCGTAAAACTATGGTGGAATGAGCCTGTAGTGAACTTCATTCATCTTGCTTGCATGCATTGACAGCTCCAACCTTAAGTTCACTTTTCCTAATTTTTGACGTTGAAATTGTGACAAACTAGCACGAGAGATCAGTACAAGTGTGCTCATTTGCTAACCGTAAAACAAGAAACCAAATTCATGCTATGCTGATGGCTGATGATATACCCATAACAAACTATTTCTACAACAAAATACTGCAAAAAATATTTCTACAACTAGCATCTTCGACATTCATTTATTTAACGTTTATGTCGTGTAGCTTCCACTTGAAAAGCTTTAAGGGCAATCGAATGAAAACAATCTAGACGTATTGTTGTACAATTCCAAGATATCGAGCGAAACGAACCGAGAATATGGAATAAAAATACGTTGAAAACTAATTCAATACGACCACAAAACAAAGCGATGACAGCCATACAGAAGGCTCTGAAACGGAAAGGCTAATGAGAATCAGTAATATTAATTACTTAGGTATCTTGTATTCCCATTTCAGTTTTAATTAGAAATATTACTTGGTATAATGCAAAGCTTTTTAGCATCCCTTTCATAAAAAAGATCTACTGAGAGAGATCTCTGCTCCATTAAATATGTTACGTCTAGATTTTTAAATTGCGATATCATTATTCGATACCACACAAATTAAAACGGAATCGCATTACAGCGATCCTAGTATGATTGCGAAAAAAATATTCAAAACTATTGTTTCCAAAAAATGGTATCGAAATATAAATTTGATTGAACACAAAATAATCGAATAGGTATGGTCGGAGTACGCGCAAACAGAAACCCGATGCCAACCGAATATGCACAAATATGTAATTTATTAAATGCAGGGAAATAGAGTCGGTACCAGGAATTACCGATAAACCGATACTATGGTAAGTATCCTTTGACAGATTTCAACTGGTACACAACACATATTCAAATCGAAAATTATTTGAAATTGTGTTTATCAAATAGGTACGGTGTTACAGTATGTGGACACATTAGGTATATAAATACCAGTGTGTGCCCCGTGATTAAAAAATGCTCAATCAGTAATATTAAGCGCTACAAATCTTATCAATACATAAAAAAGCTACGAGTTTTCTTTCTGCTTTTCACAAGAAAATTCTTAAGAAGTTAGGAAACTACCTTAAGCACTGTATTAAAAAAATCGCATCTACAAAAAAAAAACAATTAAACCGACTAAACTACCGTAATTTATTTAATTAATAACGAAAACGGGAAAAATAAAAGTGTTAACTTAAAATTTGTGAGGTTGTGTTGGAGTAGCTGTCATACATACACTGATGAAACTAAGCACAAATTTTTAGAAGCTGGTTTTGGCTAACATTTATAGAAAAAATGTGCAATACGGGTCGAATTGATAGCCTCATTTTTTTAAGTCGGTTATAAACCTCTTTCTAGAATATCCTTTCAGAAACACCAAGAATTGTAAAAATATATTTCAATACGGTAACCCCATCCGAAGGCTTCCAACACAGGATAGAATACGCTCGTGACGTTGCACAGAGTGTAATCCTCTAAGCGTCCAAGCGTCCATGTGTGGCGGGATCGTACACAACAGATCTGCGACCTAAAAATATCTTTTTATTCATCCGATAAGCTGCTTGAAGAGTCGTCCACACAGTTTGTGCTGTGTTAAAACCTTTTTTGTTGTATCTTAAACTCTTTGATTCTTTTTGGCCATTTTGTGGCGAGTCTATTGTAAAAATACGGTTTCAATAGTGTTGAATATATTTAAAAATACTTATAGTTGATTAAAATACTTATAGATTATTACATAGGTATTAATCATGTATATTTTTTGTAAAATTTGTCAATTAGTGTCGGACTTCAATTTTATCATCATCATAATCATAATTATAATATAATATAAAACTACAAGAATGCGAAAATTTTAAAAAGGTTTAAAAATAAAAATATACCTTCGATATCAGAAATTTTAAAATTCCACAATATTTTCCATCATAAGATAATCCCTACAAAAAATAAAAGCAAAGATGAGCAAACATCTTCGTATTTCATAAAACGAAGAAAACTCTTTACATCGATAAAATAAACGGCACTTTTTAAAAGATTTTATAAAAGAGGAACTAAAAACAACGTCAAAGCGATGTTCGCAGTACATCTCTAGCGGTACACAGGGATGAGTCGCCATAGATACCAACTGGATCCCATTGAACAGATTTACCCTTATCTGATATTGTGAGTTGAATAGTTTATTCTACAAACTCGAACTAAGAGCTCCTTTAGATATAAATCTTATTTTACTGTTGGGGTTCTATACAAAAATGTTAAAAGGTCCCCTTTTAGGTAGTACGCGGATGTCTCGTTTGTCGCGTCTAAATGCATTTCCCGAGACCAAAAATTGTGATATTTTTTACAAAAGAATGATTTTAAGAATATGTCTATAAATCAGGTACCATAATCGTTTAGTTACGCTTGATGGGACGTAAATAATGATATCGCTATTCTTAATGATAATAATTAGTTGATCTACCAACTATCTAATCGTTTCTAACAACACACAAGTTAGATACATATATCAGCACAAAATAAAATAAATGTCCTAATAAAAGCGAACATTAATAGAAATCGTTGTAGCAGAAGTCCCGGATATCATTAACGAGCGACACGCGTAATTACTAGGTATACCTAATTATCACAGCGAAGTACCTCTCAATATTTATTTTCTCCCACGGCTCGCTTGTTTTTCACCAATAGATACAGGGTGTCCCAGACGTGCGTGGCCATTTTAAGGGTGATGTTGGGTAGCTGGTATGCATTAAGGTAGCAATAGCAAAACAACTAAAAAGCTCCAAACTTATCACTTTCGAGCAATCTGTTGCAGTTTATCGCATCAAATCTATGTATGTATATATGTAACTAAACTAAATGCCTCCAACTGTAACTAACTGCTTGAAACGTCATTTTTTGGGAGATATGTGGTAGTTTTTTTTAGTTTTTGGGAAAATTTTACTTTTTTTTGTTTTGCTAAATCCTAAATGTGTATCAGCTACCCTACATCAACCTTAAATATGACCAGGCACTTCTGGAACACCCTGTATACAAATGAAGAAACGTAATCCGAGTTTATCTGAAATCCTCCACGATGAATTTAATAACAAACAAAAGCAACGCTTGGAGAAAATTGTGATTTTTCATTTCCAAGGAAAAGAGATTTAAAAAGATTTTAAAACAATCATCATATTGAAACACTACGGCAAGTGGCGGTGCGAGCAAATACGCAAAGAAACAAATTATCTCTATCTGGCTAATTGTCGACAGATCAAAGAGGAGAGCGGGGAGGATTGGCTAGGTAAATCCGAGTCGGTATTTTTTTACAGAGGAGGGGTGGGTCGCGGCCGCGGGCGCTATTCGCATTTATTGTTATTACAAAGACTTCGCCTAAGCCGGCACACGACTCGAGAATTTTTCACTGAAATCATCCTCTCAACATCTAATTGCCGCGTCTATTTTACGAGACGGCATGATGTCTCGCAAAATAGACGCGTCATAAGGATCTTTTAGTAATAAAAAGTACGTAAAGAAAACCGCATCTGACTCTAACTTGTGTTAGCTCAAAGGACGTAAAAAATAAAGCAAATATTATTAATTAAGGCTTACCAATAAATACGAAGATCTGATGGTGTGCGTAGCGCAGCAGCATGGATATAGATACCGTCTGCAAAAAGAAATAAAATGTTGTAATTTCTCAGAAATCAGTTCTCTTGCTCTTTGAGATATTGAGAGGAAATGATGCATAGGATTTATTAACTTATGAAGTGTAGACATTTTAGTTAACTCCATTCGATATGATAAATAACATGTATGTTTACATCCTCTGTGTTTTATTTTACTGAGAACCCTTTACTTGCCGTTTATTTAACTGTCAAACACACTTTTTACGACGTGCTTTTTGCCATTACATGCTACACTTTGTATTCCTTTATCACTTCAAGCTGATACTCCTTAGTAACCAAGCTTTACTGTGGGAACAGTTCGTAAATGTTCCCAGAGAGGCCCAACAAAGTACCGTGTCCAGGCCTCAAAATGAACACTGTTAATAAAAGGTAACATAAAATTGAAAATTCCTGTAGCTTTTAATCGTATACAATGTTACTGCATGAGGGTACATTTAGGAGGAGGGCAAAACCCACTGTTACTTAAATGGATTCAATCTGCACTAAGCGTTTCGTTAATGAAATTCAATCGCGGCGAGGCGGTGCGGGGAGCAAATGATGTGGCGAAAAGATTGATAGCGGCCTGTGGGACCCGACCAGTGATACCTTTACGTACCTACATGTTGTAGTTCGGTCAGCGAGCTCACTCTTACCGTTTGGATCGTTAAAAACTAGTGTCGAGTTTGTATTTCGATGCTCCTTTTGCTTTTCATTGAAAATTCTCCGTTTCAGTTCAGACCCTCTTTAATTAATACTTTTGCTTCTCTTTTAATCTAAAGCATGAAGTTGATTACGTCCAAAAGATCAACGTAAAACGCCACAGCAAAGCGTAAGAAATTTAGATTTTCGCCGGCTACGTGACGGATCCCCCTTAACCACAATGCCTTTTAATATTAACTATGGTAGACGATCGATGTGAGCCGCTCTTTACTTTACGGTGCCGTAAAAGCTAACAGCTCGGTGAGGATTACGTGCGGCCCATTGCGTTGTGGCGGCCGCACGGTCCAGCGCGTCACAGTGCAGCCAGGGCCCGGGGGCCTGGACCTAGACCAAAATAGTTCGGGACTCCTCGATTACCGTCCGGTTGTAAAAATGCAATTACAAGGTTGTATAACCTCGGTCTTTGCTTATTTAGGAGCTCGATGTGTAAGCTTCGTATTTTATAAGATTTTATTTCATTTAGTGAACTTAACTGAAATAAAATGTTATATTTTGTTGATAACTGACCTGCTTCGATGCGATTTCGGGAAAATGTGACGTGTAAAAAATATACAGTATGTTAAATAACAGAGGGCGTTCCCTTAAACTCGTTAATCTATATCATAAATAGATTAAAATGAAAATATCAGCATAGAAAAATAAGCATAAAATAATCCGAATAAAAAAAAATATTAATTGACAATAAATTCGAAACATCCTGCTTAAAATCAAAATAGTAGCGCGGAATAGTACTCGTAGTAGCAATGCCCAAACCGGCAAGTACGCGTGTACAGAGTGTTTCTTTAACGTATCAATTTAACATTTTTTGTGAATATTTTAATATAAAAAAAAACATTTTGTTTTCGAATAGTATTATTTTTTATCATATATGGATGCTATACTATTGCGGGTTAACGGGGACTCCCTCTGCTAGTTAACCTACTGTATATTTAATGGGTAAACATCATGCGTACAGTCAACGACAATATTCGATGAGCAAGTACATAGTGCCAAAAGTCGTCAACCCCTAAAACATCAATAGCCGCTGAATATCGTTCAGAACTTTTTGTTTTCATGTCCGATCACCGAAATTTATAACCTGTAGGACTCGAACCTTTAGATACTTATCGAATATTCGTCGCTGAATGTACCGCAAAATGAATTTGACCAACAAGCTCGTAAAGCGTAGAGCAACACTGCAATTTACGAAAACCGTAAAATATTTTGAGTTTCACGGACGTTTGCTATAATGCTGATTAATGCTCCGGTTTCTGTTATATTATAGGTCCCAACAGTGATCGATCAAACGCGAGTTCCGACAAACGCCTCATTGTTCCTCAAGTTCGGGGTCGGATTGTTACGATTCGGATTTACCTTGATGAAGCACTAGTAACGATACAAGTTTACTACGAATTGAAACGCAGATACCATAGGTAGGTATCCAATAGTTCCGTATCCACAATAATATTGGAATAATTTGGGTTTGAAAACATGAAATTATGTATTATAAGAAAATCTTTACTGAACTTTGTGTGTGTACTTAAAAATGTATATAGGTTTAATAAAGGAAACGGCAGTATTTTGTTGGATGCCATGTTTTCTACTGACGTTTTAAAAAGAGTAGATACATTACATAAAACTTTTTACAAAAAAATAAAACCGACTTCTAAACAAAAAAACCAAAAAGTATAAAATAACTTTAATTTCGGAACTCGGTGTTTTTGGTTGCTTTTTTGTTGTTGAACACACCGACTTCCGAAATTAAAGTTATTTTATACTTTTTGGTTATTTGTTTAGAAGTCGGTTTTATTTTTTTGTAAAAAGTTTTTTATTTTTCACTTTTTAGTGACTTAACAAACATAAACAAACATGCGATTTCAGCTATCCCGACAGATTTGCTATCATTTATTGAAATTCACAAAAAAACTGCTTGTTCGATTTCGATAAAATTTTCATGGGACCATTTGGGAAGCATATGCTTTCCAACAAAAAAAAATTTTTCAAATCGGTTGGCAAGCGACGGAGTTACGCGAACAAACATTAAAAAAAAATACAAACATCCGAATTGAGAACCTCCTCCTTTTTTAGAAGTCGGTTAAAAATCACGAATTGTCAACAAACAACCAACAAAATCAACAACATAATTTAAAAGTATTTAACTATTGATGTAATAGGTACATATTTTATGATTTCATGGATTTCAATATTTTTAACTATTTTTAAACATTTGTATTTATATTTTATGCATTTTTATAATTTTATGAAAGTTACTATGTTTGATGATTGTTATAGTGTGTATTTTTTATTATTTTATTTATTTAAAAAGTTAGTAGGTAGTTGTTTAAGAACTTTTCTTATTAAAAAAATAATCTTTAATCTTTCTTTATTAAAAATCGTTTTACACAATATAGTTACATATTAATAGCCACAAGTAATCTTAATTAAATAATTATGGTAGTATCCAACAAATAACTATGTGTGTAACTAAATTATCAATATTTCAGGACATATAGAAAATTTATTGTAAACCTACAATTATGTATAATTTTAGCGACTTTCCTGAGCTAGGTTTATAAAACCTGTGTTTCAGGTCATCACTTAACAAGACTAATCATTAAGGGGGTGCATGAATACAATAATTATAGAATAACAACTTTACGAATTAAACCTTACTATCATACTAGAAATTCCAATAGATTTTCTGTGTCTGTGTATGTGTAATTGAGTCTTAATAGATACTCTGATATCAATGTATTACATTTAATATAATTTATGCTATATATATCTAACAATTTGTTTAGCTTATCCCTACTAATATATAAATGTGAATGTAAGTTTGTTTGTTACGCTTTCACGCGAAAACTACTCAACCGATTTCAAAAATTCTTACACCACTAGAAAGCTACATTCACCCTGAGTAACATAGGCTATAACATATTTTATAACCGTATTCCCACGGGAACGGGAACTACGCGAGTGAAACCGCGTGGCGCTACTTTGTATATAAAAGGTCCTAAAAATACGTAAAATCTATGAGCAAATGCATGTCTTGTCTGTGGTTTTATGCAAAGCAAATCTTTCCTCCTCCTGATTGAAGATACTGGGTCAAAAGGAAGCTCAGAGTGCTAATAAAGTATGATGTGCATTATAAATAGTTGACGTACTGCTAGTATTTTGCATGTTGTGTGTAACTCGTGTGTGGGAAATCTAAAAGTCGGAAGTTTGCTAAACCCAAATTGATTATAGGAAACCAATGTGTTAGTTTCAAGATAATCTATTAATCTGCTATTTATATTTTATTCTAAAATTTTTGAGAGTCCTGTTGGTACTGAAATGGGTCTATAATTGTTAACACAGTTCTTATCTTCCGCTTTGAACACTGGCGTAACTACTGCTGTTTTAAGCAGTTTGGGGAATATGTTAGATAAACATGACTGGAAAATATCTATGAGTTAATGGAGGTGGAATAGTGTTTAAACCTTTTCAGTATATTATTAGAAATGCTATCCCGTACTACAGCGCAGTTATCCTTTAAGTCTGTTATTATTCTTAAAATTTCATTAGCGTCAGTGTCTAATAAAAAAGTACACTTTTAATATTATGGATGCCCGCTGTCTGAAAAAAAGAATGAATAAAATCAGGAAACGGTACTAAATCCTAGGCTTGGTACACTGTACTGTGACTTTGCGTCACAGTTCAGACGTTTATTTCCAATTCGCCTGCTGTATTCAATCGACGTCACTGACGGATTAAACGCAACAACGCAATAGGCAAATAGAGTTACTAAAATCTTTTCAACGTTCGAAGCCATAGCGAGTCAGCGACAGACATTAATAGATATCTCGCATGCAGCAGTCGAGAATTTCCAATCCATTTTACCGGATATATGTTAGGCAATACGTGGAACGTTTGACAATTGATTAATGCAATTTCTCCGACTACTGACACCGACCATGGAATTAGTTCCTGAAACGTATATTCCATGTAACATGTCATACACGTGCCGATGTTACAGAGCACATGATACACACACAATAGTAATAATACAGGGGTCATGCAATTCGAGTTTCCAGGAATATTAATTTGAAATTCAAACCTAGTTCTCAGTATTCCAGTGTGCTACGTCGACAATACTATTGAGATCTAAGAAATAACAAGCACCTACAAGAATACCCCAACATAAGTCGTCAAAAGAATATTTTCAGATATCTTGCGAAATCAAAGCTTCTTAACGATATTTTACCACGAAAATATTAAAACCCTTGTGACTAACAAGAACTGCGAAAAGAAATTACAGAAAAACATTCAGACTCTTGTGAAATCAACGCCTTTCAAATCTTTTCCAAGTATGTAAGAAATTGACGCAAAAAGAAGCAGTACAAAACTTTTTTAACACAGGCCAGTTAAGAAAATAAATTTTACAAACCTGTTGAGAAATGAAGGGTTTATTTCTCTAATTCGAACAATAGAAAACGTGATGGTTACGAACGGCAACGTGACAGGCTGAAAAAACGCGATTTCATGGTGTGTTTAAAGTAACAAGTACTCGCAAATCTGAAAATCCATCTTCTCGTTTTCTAAATGTATTTAGGGTCGACGCAACATGTCTATACTAATCTTACGTAGTACTTAGTCATATACACTACCGCTGAAAAGTATTTAGGCCACAAGTGAAAAGTATTTAGGTTTAACAAAATGCAGGCATTTTGTGAAACCCAAACCCTTTAAGAATATACATGACCCTAAAACTAAAACCAGTTTTATTGTATTTTTAAAGAATAGCTTAAATTATATTTAGGTACTAAATAATTTGAGGCGATCGGCGGCGGCGACCTCTCGCGTCCGGCCCTGGTTCAAGCCATGGTCCGGAGTGAGGAGGCATGGGAAGCGGTCGCCTCCTTCTGCGAAGCAGTAATGCTAGCGAAGGAGGAGGCGGAACGCGTGCGAGAGGGAAACCTCTCGCTCCAGCCGCCGCAACAGAAGAAGACGCCCCGGGCGTCGGGAAACGCAGGGCGATTCCCGGCCACCGTAGGCGGGCCTGCGGATGGCGAGCTATTGGTGGCTCGCCATCCGATAGCAACCAGGCCCGAGTCGACGGCGCGTCGTGCTCCACGCGCGCCACAAAGAGCCGTCCGTAAAGAAGACGGGGCCCCATAGGGTCAGTGCCTGCTAGGGTTGCGGAATTTGTTCGAAAGAGTCACCGCAGCCCTGGTACGCAAAGGGCACAAAAAGGAACACGGGTGGGTTTTAGTCAGTAAGAGTCTGACACTCTCTTCCGCTCCGCCCAGAGCGGGAGAAGTCATTTGAAGATTTCCCATTCAAAAAAAAAAAGGTACTAAATAATTTAAAGAATTTCGTAAGTTTGAATTAAGAAACAATTTCATTTATTATTTTAATAAATTAAATTGTTTCAAAATTCCTTTTTCTAGGTGGTCGAATACCTATGCATGTATTTTTGCGCGGTATTGTACTTAGTCATCATCGCAATAGTGTTGATCTTTCTAGCCATATCCTAAATACAATCCATCCATCGTTCTTTTGGTCTTCCCCTTCTCGGATATCGAAACTTAACAACCTTAAACACCAAATAATTAACCTCATTTCACATTAAATAAATAGGATCAGAACTCGAAATATTTTTCCTTCGTTGTAAAACCAAAGAACGATTCAGAAGTAGTTTTTTATTCGTTTTAGTGCAATAGCATCCTCTGCTCGATTAGATTGCATAAGTTGTGAAAGTAATGTGAGGAAAATGGATTACTATGGCTTGTCTTGCGGTTTTGTTACCAACTACTGAAAACTGCTATCGCATTATTTTTGCAGTTGAATTTTACAAAGTACTGGTATTTTAGCATTTACATTTTGCTGTAGTAAATACATAGGATCAATTTACAGAAATCGATGAATGCTCTAATTTTATTTTATTTGTTATTGAGAACTATTCCTGTATTACACATTAGTTTTGCAATTGAATTCATAACCACTGAAGAAGTTTATCCTAACTAATATTATAAATCCGAATTTTACAACCCCCCGTTACCAACCCTGTTGAAATTATTATTTTCACAGGGAAATAATAATTGTTATTAAAAAAATACTAAAAAGACACCGCGAGTTGCTTGCAACTCGCGCCCCCAAGCGAAATACTAGTTTGAGTATATAATCCAACAAACAGATTTTAAAAATTCTATCAACACTATAACCTATGCTGATAATGTCGGTGCATTATCAACATAGATTATATTTTATCCCCGTATTCCCACGGGAACGGGAACTAAAGTTAATAGGGATGTTTTCTGAATAAAAAAATGATTATATTTAGTCCGTCAGTTAGATTATCGAAAAATTTGACATGTATTTTTTTTCTATAAAATTTATGAAGATATAAAGCACCAAAGATCAGGTGTGGACAGGAGGTGGGGGCTTGTGACTCCAAGTCTTGGTAAAAATTGTAGCCAATAGTGACGTCACACAAGCATTCAACGCACTGTCGTCTTCTTCGTTTTTTATTAGGTTGGGGAAAAAGTCTTGTCGCATTATAGTATGTATGAATTTGTAATAACATACCTTTGGTCATACTATTTGTATCTGTGAGAGTAGTACAAAGAACAATGGCAGAATAATAGTTGACAAAAATTTTAGCGTCTAGTAATGTCTGTTACATAAAATGATTTTAGGTATTTTTCTATGATTTTTCAAATAAAAATGTATTTTAATTAAAGCCACAGAAAAAAACATACATTTTTGGGAATATCAAATGACTAAAATGATTTTACACTATTCAAGTGAGTGTTGTCATTTACTAAATTCAAACTATTTTGGTATATACTTATAAGAAACACATAATGGATAAAAACTATTTTATAGGAAGTTAGTATTACTAATACCTACACCATCAGTAATAATAAAAAATAAAAGTGATATGGTCGAAAATAAGTTCCTTAAATAGAACTTCCTGCAATTATTCAATATCTTAATCGCAATACTATAGTAACAATTCCATTTATTGTTATGGCAACACTGACTCGAATTGCGGGCTGTCAGCTGTCACTGATGCTGTGCTTTTCGTGTTGGTTGAACTTGGTTGTGTTTGTGTTGTTTTTGACATTTTGCTATTTTCTTATTCTATTTGACTTGAATTGATTACGGACTGATTTTTGGTATGTGTGACTTGTGCGTGCCTGTATACCTGGCCGAACCCGTATACTAGAAGAATAATATTGTAGCTGTTTAGTTGGTCGGCGGCTCGGCGCACTTTGGGGTGTTGCGCCCATGTTATGACTGTGGTGTGGTTTTGGGGTGGGCCAGACATCAACATATTACCTATCGCAGCGCTAGCAGAATTTATAAATTCTATAATTATAAGAAAAGATGATGAGGAGGAATAAAAATGTAAAAAATGTAGAATTGTTTTATTTTTTTATTCATTGCATTCCAAAAGGGTTCTAAAGGCTACAGTGAGCACTAACAACTATAACATCAACAGGTGGACCATAGGTATGCCTGTCTGCCACGTTAGTGGTATAAAAAACAAGTACCTATAATTAATGCTGCATACATATCGGCAGGTCACGCCTTTTCCCTGTAGAAGTAGGCAGAGAATACATCCTTCTGCATTTTCCACATTCATCAATCTATATGGCAATCATTGACTGTTACAGAAACCTTACAGGCGTAGGTACTCTTGATCAATAAAAATAGTTTCCCCAGCGGTGTACCTATATACTACTATTATATGAATATATAATAGAGAAACAATAATCTTAAAAATAGTATATGGGTTAATGTACCCACATAGTTAATCTTTTTGCTAAGAATATAGTAAAGTAACAACAAACAACCACAGGACGCATGTTTCTCCAAGTGACATAAGACATAACCTAAAAAAGTTCAAAGTTAAATATCTTTTTTTTTGAAGCCCCCCCAGGACAAAATTCTTTGACAAAGTTACTCAGGGACTCACGCTCGACATTTTAAGATATTTTTGACATATAGACGCGACCATTTCTTCTCAACTAATTTTATGTATGGAAGTCTGCCATTGTTCTTTGGCTTAAGCGTTTTCAATCCGGAAATTTTGATGTCAAAGATGCACGTCGCTCTAGTTGCCCTATTACGGATAAATGCATTATACCAAAGCCTGTATTTATGACTGAGCGGAATGTCGGAGAGTGGAAAAAAAACACTCCATCCTCTAGCGAATCACGTCAGCATAGCGCGAGGGGTCACCCGAGGAGAAGCACACTTGCAGCCATTGATAACACGTAAAAAGTGCCGAATCTCATCCTAATCTGCTGACTCGTATTGCCGTGCCTGTGGGGCTTTCATCTGGAGGAGAGCATGTCGATACGGATTTCACCAGGCAGTGATCAAGACGTTCCCAGCGGAGCTGATAGTGCCGAGACCGATTCTGAATGATTGTCCAAATCAGTTGTGAGCAGAAGGTCCACTAGCTGGGTTAAATCTAGCGTTAAAGCAAACTTGCGCCAGTGTCTCTTTGATCAGTTTTCTGCTATGGGAACAACCAGTCTGTGGTTCATGTTGCTTGGCTACGTCAGTCGACTCCATGAAGAAATTAAACCGCGCTGTTGTCTCCTGGTCAACACTGTACAATTGGTAGACGCCAATGTAGAGAGATTTCTCCACGCCAGTGTCCACAAGTAGCTATATGGCAGAAAAGATTTCCCAAAGCGACAGAGATGGCGACAGCAAATGTCATCGTGGACACACAGACCAGCTTGCTTCTTGAACCTGGGTAGTTAAGGTATGCCACGTCACACAGGGTTGTTAGCTTCGTCTCCATTAAGGAAAAACAGTGCGGATTTGAAGGTTGCCGTCAATTTTCTTGGGATCCCATCATAAGATCCTGGCTAGGTGACAATAGGACCAAATTAGAAGTATACTCTACAGAAAAAAAAAATCGGGCCACAGTTGTTGCAGAAATCGGTGAACATACACAAAATAGATATATGTATATGTATGTCACCGTATGATCGAACATTCTGTAAGATTATAAAATATCGTGAGGTATTGTTAACTCTCGATAAATTTACCATGTTATCTTTTTTCTTTTACCTTGTTATACCATCTATGTAATACACATGGAATGCAATAAAGTATTGAGTAAGTAAGTAAAATTGTCAACTGAACATTTGGCAAACTTTTTACGCATCAAAATTTGATACTCTGTAATCTCTCGAAGTCATTCCGAGAAATTGTAGAATAGCAAGTAAGGAAACATCAAGTATTACAATTTCAACATTCTATCCGACGACGGAACCCTTTTTTGTCGTTTTTTGGGTTTTTATATTAAAGTTTAAAAAAAAAATGTTGTACTGTTGTTCTTTTCAGATATAGAACATCACCCTGAAATATGACCACGGTTTTCCGAAACACGCTCTACACAAAATTATATAAACTAACGTATTCAAACAGCTTCTTCAAATTTCTGAGAGACTGACCAACACATTGACAATTCAAAAGTGCCTGAAAATAGTATCGTTACCACAAATGCTTTAAGCTTCGACTTCACATCAAATCCCGGCAGAGCATTACGAATAACGACACAAGCGTCCAACACTTGTAAACAATTCCAGCGCATCAAAATTTAGATGCAACCAAAACTTCCGACATCACCTGAGTTTCAAAACACAGAAATGGCTATTCGCGTAAGGAGTTTCATGAAACAAACATAGAGCAGGTTACGGTCGGGCGTCAGAATTTGGAACCGTAATAAAATTGGAAAGCGCCATAAAAGAGCAGTAACTGTATGTTGGAGAGAGTCTGATTTTAGTGGGGTAGGGACCGCGCCTCGCGATAGCCTATTAATTGATCTGTAATGTCTTCTTGGAATGCAACACGCTCTTGGGACATGGTTCTGGATTAAAAGATAAGAAGAAACGAGAAGTGCAATAAGGGAGAGTTTTTTTTTGTCACAATAAGTCAAAGTTCAGTTCACTTGTACATTTTTAGGGTTCGTGGTTTAAGAGATGATCGACTTTAGATCCGTTAAACATTTTGATATTAAGTGTTCTAGACATATGCATGTTTTTACTGAAATATTCATAACGGTTATGAATATTTCACTCAAAATAAGCATAAGCCGAGACGTTTTGAGACAGTTTTAGTTCTACACGTCAAATAAAATGTGTTATGCGCTCGTGGTACACGAGCCAATTTGTCACACTTTGACAAAGAAACAAATATTGTCAATCAACTGAGGACCGATAATTCTGATCTAATATGGCAAAAATGTTCATTAGTTATACCGTGAATTAACAAACAAAAAATAAGTAAAAGCGCCCTCTGAATCTTCGAACTCGAACTGCCATAATAATTGTGACTTAACATGAATCTCAATAACTTCAGCTATTCGACACTAGGGGATCAGACGAACACATCGAGGAACACTCACAGAAGCCTTTCAACTAAGTGGAGACGACTCGGCACGACTCGTCACTACTCGGCGCTAGATGGCGCTTAACGTTTGTACGGTGTGTGGCAATGTAAAATTAAATGAGCGGTTTTCACTTAACTTCTTTAAGCGCCATCTACCTTTGAACTACGAGGTTGACAGCTTATACTGTATAGTGGCGGGAGTTACTGTAGCTGGAAAGCAAGCTAGACTGAACACAACTGTGGAGTGTGCACTATAATCTTCCAAGTGAAAACTACATAACCTAAATACATTGAATTCAATATTTCTTTTAAATAACAATGTATGGGGAAATATACTTTTACTTGTCACAAATGTAAGGAACTGTCACTGCTGTCATACATAACTGTCTGTGTACTGTACTAATGTCAACATTCCATTTTGCCTTTCTCTTTTTTCTTTCTTTCTTCACGAAAAAACCAGAGGGCCAATTCTCGTATTTTATGTAGCAACAGTTCGCATTTGCATGGCACAGTCGTACACTGCCAAAAAAGAAACTAATGCCCCTACATTTTGACAGTTATAAATCTTTTAAAAATCCTTGTTTGTTGTCCACACTTTATTCCATAACCCATTTGACAGAATAGTCGACATTAGCACCATTGAGAATAGGGATGTTTCCTGAGGAATAAACATATGATTCTATTTATTCCTTCAGTTAGATTATAAATTATCGAAAAATATTGTAAACGTATTTTTTGCTTTATCAAATCTATGAAAATTGACGAAGATAAAAAGCTTCGAAGACCATGAGTGGCGGGTGACGTCATGGCGTGGTAAAAATCGTAGGACGAAGTAACGTCACACGAGTTTTCAACGCACTGTCTTGTCTTCGTTTTTTGTTTACGTGAAGAAAGAAAAAATACGTACCTATCCAATATTTTTCGGAAATCTATCTGACAGACTAATTAGGTTTTTTTAGTCAACTACCCTATTACGACAAATGAAATGTCTTTGTCATCGTTCGTATTGAGAAAAATAAAGTCAAGAATGCCAAGCAAATATTGTCAGAACAAATATAATGTTTTATTTAATCATGACCCGAGTGCGCAACATCACAGACAAGGTTATGTATTGTTTAATTAACTGTCATATGTTGTTCTAATGTCGATTATTACAAACACTTTATTTTGTTGGCTCAATGATTATATCTGAACTAAATCCCATTAGTCACCCCTAATGGGGTTTTATTAGACAACCCCAAAGCCTTTTAATATCCCAGTGGCATCTAACCCCAAAAACCCAGTTACTGCTAAAAAAACCCTTGGTTTTAGTTAGGTACTGTCAGGGTTTTGAGGTTTAGAATACCCGTAACGTCTTTCACCATCAAACGGCTATCTGCAATATGCCAGGAGATATTAGACGCGCTGCGGTCCGGTATGGCTCATTGGCTTTTTCCTATAGTGCTGTCGGTTTTTTTGTGCTAGAAGTAGATAAAGCTGTACTTACGAAGACCAGCATAATGAAGAAGGCAGCGATGTAGGAGCTGCGCGCCGTGAGCATGGACACGAAGCGGTAGTGCTCGCCCGTGATTACGTTTCTGCAAAAATACATTGGGATTGCCCGATTTGTATGACTTGACATCCATAATTCATAATTCATTTATTCACATTTAAATAGAGTAATTACATTAGATGGTTTTTATGTTACATTATTGATTCTTATTTTCTATTTAGCCTGCTTAAGGCATGTGAATTTTGTTTAGATATAGAATATCAATAATCATTTAAATTTAATGTCTTAAAAATTCATTATGTACAATAACAGCAGGAGTTTTGCTACAGTTAGGCCAGTCATTTAAAACATCCTAGGTCGCAATAAATAGCATCGATCATCTGATTTTTTGGGACGTTGTTGGGAGAGATGTTCAACTTCGAAAGATGTGTGCTAACTTCGTGCTGTTCGGAAACCTTTCTAAATTTTCGGTCAGTTTTCAGATTTTGGCTTATAATTTCTAAATTCGACGAAATTTGCTCCAGATCAAGGGCAATCGTAGCTCTACAGACTTTATATGTATTGAGGTACATTTATCCCAAAAAATCGAAATTTTTAGACTACAGTAAAAATTGGAGCCGTAACTCACTGGAAAATGGTTCTTACCCTGTTAAATGAAATCAAGTTCAACTAATAAAAACGTATACATTGATTAATCTTAAATATTTTCGTAGTATTCAAGTTTAGAGGGTAGTTAAGGGAAATAATTAACATAACGTGATGCACGGACCGCAGCTGACTTCTGCGACAGACATACACGACACAATGTGAATTAGAATTTGTAATAATCAATTATAATGATAATCCAACTATGGGAAGATACCCCAGTGGTGAATAGCCATAACATATTTAAACATATATACCGTTGGAAAGTGCTTTTCTAGAAGAACTTATGCTGGTTACTTGACTTTTGCTAATTTTCAATATGTTCGAAGTTTGGTGACAGTTAAGATTTTGAAGTGTAGATACAGTCATCATTAGAAAGAGGTTTTAAGAAGACCCTTTACTACTAACACAACTATTCCCAATTACGTTAAGTCTGTTAAGTGTAAATGTTTTTTTCGTCGCACACAGCAGCTATAAGCTTCACCAATAAATGGCATTTGCTAATTATTGAATTAATCACCTAAATAGGCTACCTAAAATATGACATTAAAATATTTTTTTAAGGAAGGAACATTCAATTAACAAACAAACTTTAGCAAGCATTGCTTATATTTTTATATAGACCAGTCAAAATGTCATTGATCGTAGAAAATTCCAATGTACTGATTATTTTGGGATGTTCTCTGGATGCAGTAATGTACATGGGCTATAATATCGTGTTCATACGTCATCAAACGGGGAGTAAGTTTAAATACGTTTACGTTTTACTAAGATTTATTGATAATTACTCAACGGAAACGGTTTTATGAGATACGCGCAGGGCCCCGCGGTTACACCCGCGTAGTTCCCGTTCCTGTGGGAATACGGGGATAAAATATTACTAAGGGTGAATGTAGCTTTCTAGTGGTGAAAGAATTTTTGAAATCGTTCCATAAGTTTTTTAGTTTATTCGTTACATACAAATCTTTCCTCTTTATAATATTAGTATAGACTTATACGCCATCGTGTAGATATTGAAGTGTTCTCAGATGTGTTATGCTAAAAAATACGGTGATGCAGCGATATTACCTCCCCCGATCGTAACACTACTATACAATTTCGAACTTTTTGGAGAAAATTACCTGTTTGAAATGCGTCAACCCCTCTTAAATCTACGGAGCTACCCACAAGTTGTAGCAAATTTTGACTACTTTAAAAGTTCGTTTACGAGAATTAAGCCTAAATTTTAGAATAAGTATAACGAAAATTAAGAAGTTTTCCGAGCACCACGAGAATCCATCATCCTTTAAACTTGACCTCTAACTCTGCAAGATTCAATAACGAAAATTAAGAAGTTTTCCGAGCACCACGAGAATCCATCATCCTTTAAACTTGACCTCTAACTCTGCAAGATTCAAAGTTAAAACCCTGCAGAGAGAAATAAGAGCTTCATGTTCGAGGTTAGGTTACGTCTGAAGTGGCCACTTCACGAAGTGACCAATCATTATGTGAAATGACCGACCACTTCATGAAATGGCCAATTTTACGACATAGATACGACATAAATATACTACAGAAATAGACATTATACTCAAGAACTAAGAGATGCTGTTCCTCGGTTACGAATGCTGATAAACACGATTATAAATTTTCTAACTGCTTGTACAGTCGCAGGACGGATCTTGAGCGTTCTTTGAAAGAGAGGAGACTGGTTTGCGCATTGTGACTAAGTAATAAACGTAAGTAGTCAGCAGTAGGTCAAAGACCATGATCCGGGTCACGTAATGATCACTATTTTACCGCTACAAATAATATTAAACAAAGTATTTACCTTAAATATCCCTTATTATCTTCCTGTTCCGCCAAGGACTTGATAGATGCCATAAGCAGGTCATCATATCCCAGAAATTCGTCAAGCACGAACCGCGAGAAGGGGTCGCCGAAGCAGGCGTCATTTTGGGGGTCCAAAGTTACGATCTTGACAGGGATCTTCAATCGTAGGCGAGCGCTCGGCGACAGACGGAGGAAACCGTACTCCAATGAATATTCGAGTATGTAGTCTTCATCTGAAGTTGGATAACAAGCATATTAGTGACTATTATGAAAATAGACTTTATTACATCAGAACAAGATGTACATTACTGTGAATACACTTTCACCAATATCTGTCATCTGAACAAGTCAAACCCTTTTCCCTATTTATGTTGGGATCGGCAGTCTCACTCACCGGATGCAACGCCAGAAAAGTATTTTACATGGAGCGACTGCCTAAATGACTTCCACCGCCCCGATACCCCTTTGACAAGACTAGTGTCAGTTTTCTAGGCATCTGACTACGCGTAAAGATTATCAAAGATCTACAAATCGTCGGTGATACTGCAATACCTCGTAACTAGCTTTTTCCATAAGGCTTAATGTTCACTGATACTAGCCTGTGCCCGCGACTTTGTTCGCGTGATTGTCGGATAAAAAAGGTGAAATATTTTTATGCAATTCGAACCAGTAGTTCCTGAGATTAGCGCGTTTTACTGAACAAACAAAGTCTTCAATATGAGTATAGATTTCACTCTAAATTAGGCTTTATCGGAAAAGGTAGTTATGCGGTATTGCAGTATCATCGGCGAAATGACAGCCTGTTTTATTCGATTGATTGATCGACTTTCAGGCTGTATAAGACAGCATGATCCATCAACGGTTCACTTTCCATTTCGTTCATTCATATTTCAGCAACAGTATGTCATACGAGTGGCATTAAAATAAGCTTATTAGTTTTTACGTCAGCTGAAGCCCTTGCAATGCTTCCTTGCTTAAATCTCCAAATGAATCTTTTATTTTATTGAAACACGCTCAAGATTATGTCAGTGGTAAAGGTGCACCTTGGTGTATTTTGAAACCGACTTCGGAAAGAGATGCATACGTGGCTGAGCAAAATATTTAATGTAAATTATACGTACCTTTTGAAGAATCGTTTGAAGATGACTCATCCAGAGATTCCTGAAAAGGAGAAATGTAACCATTTAATATTTTTTATTTTTCCTGTTGCAATTTTACTGCCCTATCAAAAGTAGTCCAAGTACAAATACAGTAAGCAACTTTATGGCGACTGTGAAGTACGCTACTCGCTTAGCTGTATCCCCACCTGACACTCGTTGTCACAAGAATTTTGCACATGACTCGCCTCGTTTTCAGAGCAACCATAAGGTTTGCAACGGACTATAAATATGAATTTACTGGTATTGACAATAACAACACAATATCAGTATCTACTTTAGTGTTTTTGTTTATTTTAACATTGTAAACACATACGACAGTAAAACAAGAGTAGGAATGCGTTTATTGACTGAATATAATTCGGCGAGACTGAAATAAGGTTGTCATGACAAAGTTATGATCCCAAAAAAAAATTGTTTGTCTTCGATTTTGTCTGTAATTAGAAACGCTGACTCTTGATGACATCCTTGCTTTTACATTTTAAAGATAAGGTAGGTTCTTTATATTTTGCACGCAAAATGCCTTTTTTCATGAATGGGAAATCATAAAAAGAGTCCTCCCGCTCTGGACGTACAGAACCCAGCACATGTTCCAACCACCCGTGTTCCTTCAAATGCCCTTTGCGTTCCAGGGCGGCTGTGCTACGGAAAAACAAAGCAACTAAAATATTTTTAAAAATCAGTTTTTTTACATATATGGAAAATTTTGCCTATAACGGACACTTTTACATTCACAGAATCATTGATAAGGCATTTTTCGATGATTCTGTGAATGTAGCAGTGTCCGTTATAGGCAAAATTTTCCAAATATGTAAAAAAAAACTGATTTTAAAAAATATGTTAGTTGCTTTGTTTTGCGGTAGCACAGCCGAGGGCCGCGGTAACTTTTCGAACAATCCCACAACCTTGGCAGATAAATATAATACCTCATATGGATTTCAAAGTTCATAATTACTACACTGTGCACAGGTTATGATAATTGTTAGCTTTCGTGCAACGCGATTTGCTCATTATTTACACGCATCGTGGTTTGAATACTAATAGTATACTTACTAAAATTAAACGTTTATCTAATTGATAGGAAACCTTTATTATCGGTTTAAAGCCTCTACCTACAGAATAATTGAAGATATTTATCTGATTAGTAAAATGTACTGGTTACAACAGGTTTATCATACATTTTTAGTGGAGCAGTGCACTTGAAACTCAAGGCATTTGCCAGCGTATCTTAAGCGTAGTAGGAACTTGGACCTAATACTTCACTAATTTAATAGGCAATCAAATAAAATGTGTTCTTTGGAAGTAAAAGTGGTGTTCTGGAAATTTCAGGCCTTCAGTTGGCACCACTAGGGCAACGATGAGGTTTGGAAGGCAAACCTCATCGTTTTGGGCAACATCTGGCCTTTGATATTATTATGCACTGACAATAGGGTAGTTGACTAAAGACGTCTAATTAGTCCGTCAGATAGATTTTCAAAAAGTACTGGTCACGTATTTTTTCTTTTATCACGTAAACAAAAAACGAAGACGATACAGTGCGTTGAAAACTCGTGTGATGCCACTACGTGCTACAAATTTTACCACGACGTGACGTCACAAGCCCCCACTCTCTATGTGTATATCTTAGTCATTTTTTATTTAAAGAAAATATTATGCTTATATTTTTTGTTTCGATCTGCCTTACTATTTTGGGGTCCAGTCTAACCAGATGCAGTACAGTTTACATAGGGCATCCCCGTGGATGAGGACCGTTCCTTGGTTAGCTACTGTTAACGTTTAACGTCGAAAATAAACCCGAGCAAATTTTATTATTAAGGCACAGGTTCCTCCAAGTAAATCTATGTATGAATTTCAAATCAAAAACAAATCATACTCACATCCACCAATTTGGAATCTCTATCAATATCCTCAACAAGTCCCATTATTCCTTCCCAAATCGATGAAGAAGGTTCTACATCTTCTCCGGACACTATGGTAGCATTGAGATCCGTCTCCTCATCCGTGCCTATAGTGCTACCTTCTCCCTCAGGCTTCACATATGCAGTCTCTATGACTTTATCCGTTGAAGGAGCTTCGGCCTCATCATGTACTCTGGTGATGTTTCCGTAGTCTGTGCCATCGCGAATATAATCATCATCGTCTATGTCGTCATTTGTTGAAGACTCGATGTTGATGAACCTTGAAATGAGGGGAGCCAGATATTAAATTGGGTTAAATTGAGCAAAATTAGTTGAAATATGTCAGCATCCTAAAGTCTTGGATATTACTGTGTCATGTTTCGATTTAAACCAATCTAACGAACCTGTTCAGGCCTACATCATATTGCAACAAATTTTGCAGCCAATAAACTGTGTAAAAAAGAGCCATGACAGGACACAGTAATTTGAACCTGATAAATTAACATTTAAAAGTCTGGATTTTTGTAAACCAAACAAACCTCCATTGTTAATTATTATACATGTGAAATTCTGTACAAACATTAGTCAAATCTTCAATGTTAAAAGGATTTAGAAGAGACATGATCTCTGGTATTGTACGCCTGGATTAGGATAGAGAATAACTTATTATCATGGTATTAGATTCTCGTAGGCTTGAGCCGCTGGCAAATGCCAGTGGAAATAAATAGTACCTTACTTGAGAACAAATCTACCGTGATTTAAAACTGGTATTTTGAACTTACATTACCAAACGACTTATAGATGATATTTGAAACCGGTTCTGAAGTGCATAAAAAATATGCAAGTCAAATTTATATAAGATGCAAATAATTCATGTGTAAACAAACACACATGAATTAAAGTGTATTGAGCAAGATGACATTGTCAGAATATTGACATTGCCTCACTAGTTGCTACATACTATGGCATCAAGATTTGAATCAGTATACTCAAAAATGCTGCAGAGAATGGCCTGCAAGATTTATGTACCATAAAAAGATGTGTAATTATAAAATGAACAACTTTAAAGTTATAATAATTCATTAGAAATCAGCAGATAGAACTAAGCCATTGAACTCATCTTAAGGAGATAAGTTCAATGACTGTACAAATTATAGGTATGATAGTTATTACTTTTAACATCTGCTTGCATATTAGTTTCTCCCATGACCACTGAACCACTGATTAGCTTAGGTTTTTTTCTTATTTTTATCTTATACCACTTTGTTGTGTTCAACACTATTTACATACAGTAACCTTAAAACACTGATTTGGAGCAATAAAATCAAAGAATTACATCAAACAAACTAATAACAAACAGCAAAATAACAAATCAAAATTTACTTCGCAACATTGAAGTTTTAATTAACATATACTCTGCATTAATTACAGCTTTAATAGAAAAACATAAATAAATAATGAAAAGGTACTGTTCAATGGCTTTGAAATTGTAAGTGATACAAAAACAGAATAGAGTCATAAAAACCAGTTCAGGAAAGTGTGTCAAAATGAATTGTAATAATTAAAAAAAATACCTATGAACTACGAATTTCCATTGAGTGGGTTATGGTGTTTTACTATAATTATTTCAACATGAACAGTAATTAACAGAAATTGTGAAACTGCTTGAACTTAGATACTATGTATTTCCAAGCTAAACATGTATTCCATAACTTTGTAGTCAAACCTCAGTTATGTACTGATGTAATGTAATTTTGTCATGTTATAAAAACAGTATTATGATAAAAAAAAATACATAATTTACTTTGGTGCAATCAGAAATATTTTAATCTAATGTAACATTAATAGAAATAAATAAATGAGAATTTGAATATTAAGTACTTCCTACAAGAAAGCATTGAAAGTATAGTTTCAGACCTTGTTTTTTGTTTTAAACCTTCAATTATCTACAAAGATTACATAACCATTCAATGTAAAGAAAATGCTTGTCATTGTCTAGTATGCAATAGTATAATAAATTGTAACAATTTTAAATAATATCTTACCCTTCAGTGGCTAACATCCCTAGCATCGAATTGAGCTCTTCCTTATCTTTTTTCAGTTTCCTCTCCTTGGCATAGCTCTGTTCAATAGTATAGTCCTGTGATGGGTTCCTCAGAATCTCAACCCTCAGAATGCCATCCCTAGGCCATGAGTCCTTCACATGGTTCAAGCATGTTGTAGGTGTTCTTGAAAATGCAATGTGGATATATGCAAGGACAAAAAACGCAACTAGCGCTTTCAACAGCACAAGGAACTCAAAGAATCTTCGCACTGGCCTCGGAAATGTCCGAGCATAAGCCAATGCAAATTTAAAAAACAATGCATGAAATAACCTCTCTCTCATATTAAAGAGAGGATTTTGATTATTATTCCTATTCCTATTCATTGTTGGGTTTATTATGGGACCTCCAGGCAACAAGTTGTTGTCCACATTGACTCCAGGTGGTAAGTTATTCATAATCTGTGGTCCACCAGCACTCATATCTTTGTTATTGTTTGTCTGTTTCACCCAATTTTTCCAACAATTTCTTATTGCAACGACATTCTAAGTATCTGCAAGTGAAAGTTTTAAATAAAATTATGAACGAGTATTTAACCTTTAGGAAAATGTCAAAGTTAGAGGACACAGAGACAAATGATGCCAAATAAACTAACTGTTTCGATGAATACAGACATCCAATTAGTAGTAAATGGGGCAGTAGTTGCATGCATTATAAATTCAGCTCTGGACTCACTGGACGACAGAATAATAACGACATATGGATTAAGAAACCCCGATATAAATAAACATTGAAACGACAAAACGAAAAAAAAACAATTGCAATATGGGCGATTGGTAATAAATAACAAGCATTTTAGATGAAGGGAATGAGTTTAGTGTCCAATAATTTTAGGCCAAAGAGTAAAAGTAAGTGGGTAACATGTTAGCATACATACCCCTGACCCTAAGTCAATATCGGTATAATCACTTGTTGATCCGTATTTTAATATATTTTGAGTAATTTTCACCATTAATTGCTATTTATATTATATTTAAACTCGCAATTCACTTTCTATTTGTTAATTACGAGATAAATAAAAAGGAAAACTGTCAAAACCTTGACATAACAACTTGTCACTTGACGTAATGTAGAAAGCGTTCGTTCAAGTCGTTGATTGGTGCGTTCATTTTGTCTATTTATTTATGGTTCGTACAGATAATGTATGAACAAAAGTCTCATCGTTGGAATCGATAAGATTAAGTACTTTGGATTCGTATCTTCACAGGCTCTATCAATCTACAACTAAAATCAAAATAAATTGGGCTTAAACTTAATAAAATCAGATTGAACAATTATATTCCAACTAAATTGCTTCAGTGTATTTAACTGCACTGCATCATTAAGTTTACACTGTAGCCGCTAGATGGCACTGCGCTTTGGTTTCAGACAATATTTCTTAATCCTACAGCCAAGTGCGAGTCAGATTATCACACGAAAAGTTCGTACCATAAACTGAAAAAAACACGTTTCTTCTACACTTGTATAGGGTCCTTTCATTTTTAAGTAAATTTAATTTTTATTAAGTATTTGTTGTCGTACCGGCAATAGAAAGACACCTGGGGCTATTAAGGTTCTTTTGATATAGCTCGCTGACAGACAGACAGACGGATGGACAGCGAAGGCTTAGTAATAGGATTCCGATGGTTACCTTTCGGGAAAAGTACTCTGTGCTTTCGGGTACGGAAACCTAAAAAACGTGGTACTGATAAACACTCTTTATTTCAACGATTTCAAGATATAGTTTACCGGTTTTACCTTGTTTAATGAAGTTTCTTCAAGGAAAGCGCCTTGGTCCAAAGTATACTCAGAACCTAAGTTGATTAATTCGAGACTCAAAAATGTGGGTGCTGATACTCAAGGCACTTGTTGTCTATCATTCAAACTACTTACATTGGGTAGAAGCAAAGTGAACTTGACAGATCACTTTGTAGATGGCTCTATCTAGACTTTTTCAACCATGTTGAGGTCGGTTTCTGGTGTCATCCATTTACCTACCGTAAATGGATGAAGCTGAAAACCCACTGCTTTATTTTCCATGAGGTCTTCATATATAAAATGTTCATACATTCTACATAATACCTACTTGTCTTGTTACATACATCGAAACTGGATACAGATACCTACTTACAAGGAAACGGCAAGGGTGTGAGATCTACAAATCGAACGGAGGTTCGTTTGATGACCCCTTACCTTTGCCATCTCCTTGTTAGTTAATCTGTATATTGGAGCTTGAGTCTGTCTATATCTATCTGACCTCAAAAACCCAGTTATTGGGTACCTATCGATATCCTTTGGTAAGATAGGTTGTCCAACTTTCAGGGCTTCTAACTACCGGTAACGACCTAGATAGCTCTATAAATGTCAGCCAAGACAACTAATAACAAAAATGTATCTAACAACGAGACTAACGGCTGCTGCGGTAGGTACTTTCTGGCACTCCATGGTTGGTAACGGACGATCACCCATCTAATAACCATTTGACATGCGTAGCTCCTACAAAAACAAATTCCATCTATTCGATATTTTAGCCACTTCTCCAGTTACCCCACTCCCGCTTTTGGTCTCAAAACTGTTGTGCTCGGCACTCTCTTTTATCCAGAAAAGTACATGTACACACAGGCTACACATCATAAATGTCTCGGGATCAAGTAGGTACCTACGTGTTACAGTCTTGCCGTAATTGAGTAGGTATTATTATTTCAACTTTTTTGGATCATTATAAATTGATTATTTGTAGTGAATTTCACTATTTGATTAAAGAATTTAACTTCAATTTTATTAAAAATAGAAAATCAACTGTCAATCAAAGTTCATATAAAAGTGTGTAATAGCGTTTTTATAAAACTACTAGCTGCTGCCCGCGACTTCGTCCCCGTGGAATCCCCGATTTTAAAACATTCTTTGTCGCTGCTCCGCTCCTATTGGCTTAAGCGTGATGATATATAGCCTAAAGCCTGCCTCGATAATTGGTCTATTCAACCCAAAAAGAATTTTTCAATTCGAACCAGTAGTTCCTGAGATTAGCGCGTTCAAACAAACAAACAAACAAACAAACTCTTCAGCTTTATAATATTAGTATAGATTAGGTACCATTTCTGCATCGGAACTGAAAACAAATGCATCGTTATGAAGCAACGACATCGTTTGACACGAGAAAAAATGCTGAGAGCCGTCGGAATGTTGCAAGATGGTTGGCAGGCAACGTACTGTGGCTATCGCTTTTGGCACTACACAGAACATCATAAGCCACCTCCGGACACGCTATCATAGGGCCCGTTAACAATGAGCTCGCGAACACAGAAATTGCGAGGAAGAAGACTAGCATTGTGTTTGCTTTTCCAATGAATTTCGTTTCGGTATGAGGCCTCGAGTTTGGAGGACCTGTAGACGTCAAAAACGATTAAATGTTGTCAGGAAATTCATTCATATGCAGGGCCGGTATTTGGATCAATGGAAGAACCGGTATCACTTGGATCAGGGGCAACCCCAATACGTCCGTCGCCCCCCATTCATCCGGACACGAGGTGGCGGCGCGTGGTGTTCCCGTGCGCCTCTTTGACATCGCGGAGGGAGTTCAAACACCTCACTCCCTCCGCAGACACGAGGTGGCCCACAGGGGAGGGCTGGCACCAGCCGGGGATTACGGAAGTTGCATACGTTCCTGCAATCCCCGGCGTAAGTGAGAGATGGAACACCGGGGTATTTTAGTCAGTAAGAGTCTGATAGAGCCCTCCACCCGCCCCAGGGTGGAGGAACTCCAGGAGGATTTCCCCCGTAGCTCTGCGGAGTGTTGATGCGGTGCATACCCCACAATAACTTTTTGACTTTTTAGAAAGAACGTGGTTGGCCCTTTCTCAAAGTGATTCCGATGAACAACTGATTCCAAATCGCTGTGATTGTGTGATTCGTGTCAATGGTGGAAATACAGATTATTATTTTATTTTTTATCTTAACAATAATTATTCATCTTTAGGTTCCCCACGATTTGCGAAAACTTCAATTTTTATTCATTTTTATAATATTTACAAAATCCCTTTACTTTACTTTAATATTCACAAAACAACACTTATCCCTTTGAAAAGTGTTGTTACCATAGAAATACTTAAAGATGTACCTACTTGATCCCTAGACACTTTTGATGAATGTATTTTTTTGGCATTCTGATGTAAAACACGGGAATTTCGTTTGGCTGTCATTTTTATCAGGTATTCCCCTAACTTCGTGTTGAAGTTAATTTTGATGGTTTTTATTTGTTTTAATATAATTATGAGTTTGACTTCAAAATTGTAATTTATTTATTACCTACATCAAAAGACAAAACGATCAACAATACAAAATATTAAACATAAGAAGTGAATTGTTTTGGATGATACGATAAATATATGAAATAAATGGTAAGAGAAAGGCAAGGGAATGGTAAAAAGAAGGGGATTTTTAAGAAGAAGAAGAAGAAGATAACCATGTTAGTTGTTTTTCTTGTCCACACCTGTGTTCAGAGTCCTACAAAGGCAGGGTACAGCGTAAAATATAACAACTGTGAATTTAAGTACCTAATGTGGCTGTGCCGATATTGACGAAGAAAGTTATGTAAGTACATATATTATCGTTTGTAAAAAAACTTAATCTCAGATCCGCTATGCCTCCTCATGCGGGCAGAACGAATACTTACCAAAAACCAAAAACAAGACAAGTATTAGAAATCATTCAGTATCTTGTCGTTACTGTGATTTGATTTAAGTCTGATTAACATCAATAAAGCTAGGTATCTATAGTTTCTTTTATACGATTGTTGACATTGAGTGTGGCGTTATGCCTTCCTTTCCTCTATGCATAGGCAAATAAGCACGGCGTCCCGTCATCGGTCTACATTATACATGCCAAATTGTTCCACCGATCTTATGGTAAGACCACGGTCACTCTTCTCAAGAAAGAAGATCTCTACTCTACCTACCATTACGATCTTTTTCTCGTGCCATTCTGTAACATGAAGCTACTGTGCTGTAGAAACCATTCATTCAAAGGAAAACTTCATGCTAATTGACACTCTAATAATCTACAATATTATCTAAAGACTATAGGAGCAAAATGCAAAGTACGAATGAATACGTTCACATAAAGAAGCAGCAATAATTTAACGGATCATTTGCAGCACAAAGCATGGGGTTTACAACTCTAGCGACATGCAGAGAGCCTATGAAAGGACCAACTGTGACTTGGGAACAAAACCCATGGAATTATAACAAAAACCTACCATTACATCTACAGAGAGTGTGATTGACGTTTAAATTGTGCACGAGACTTGTAAAAGGATTTTTTCATAATAAACGTCATCTATTCAAAGATTTAATAAGGAAAGACTGAATGATAGATGCAAGAAAAAATCTATTGAAATGTCGATCTGAGGAACCTTTTACCTGAGCACGTCACGTGTGTGTGAAACGGGATTAATGGGCTGAACATAATGCTTTACAACGTAATTCTGCGCCTGCTGAATATGGCTCACATATTTATCGTAGGTATGGGTACCTATGACTTGACTTGATTGAGATTTTTTTAGGAAAAGCTTTCTAAAATAAGGCTTTGGTAAATATGTCACCGGCAAATTGGAAACGCCGTAAGATTGTAAAATATCGCTTAAAATTGTAAACTGTTTTTTTTTAAATAACATACGGATATATTGGAAGCAATCGGATTTGGATGAAATTTATTGTTAAACGACTATGTCATACTATATCGAGAAATTGTAATCTAATATAGATCTTTAATCTTACGGAGATTGCAATTTTCCGATGACATAAATAATATAATAGATAGGTTGAATATACTTTATTCACTTTATTGTAAGAACACCAAAAATAGTTACACAACTCTTTTTCCAATTTCTACTAAGGTATACTTAGTAGAAATTGGATTAACGAACGTTTCGTTGACCTAACCTGAAAGCCGAAAACTTAACCCATTATATAAAAATGAACCGAGTCAGATAAAGGAACAGAGATAACGAGACGTAAACTTACACTACGGTCCGCTCACGTTATAAATATTCAAAAAGCGGTCCGGCCCGGTCTCGGCTTAGAAAAAATTGACGTCTCAATTATCGAAGCCTCGGCTACGTTGGGAGTGGGACGCTATACCTCTTAATGTATATTATTCTCACGACTTTTATTTCCTGTTGGCGGCTCACTATAATACTTAAGATTGCACTGTGCGTCGGTTTGAAATCATCTCGAGGATCGTGGACATAAATTATTTTGTCTTTTTTTTTTCGGCAGTTCATTTGAGCAGTTGTTATTAGAGTTAAAAACTAGATGTATGAACCTGGGGACAGTGGTATAGTTCCTAATACTTTTGTCTGCAGCAAAACAAAGCATGAGTTGATTTTGATTTAAATCTAGAATTAGGTAAGTATATAAAGCTAGAACGTACTTTTCCTTGTAGTGAAAAATTGCCAAAAGTCCGTTAACTTTTGGCAATTCTTCAGTAGCTTTCGAAAAGATCATCCATGACCTTGATGTCAACACTATAGGTATAAAGATGTGTACCTATTTGTCAAGCGCTTGACGAGTTTGAACGAACTTTTCCTTGTCGACGGTCTTTCGAGATCTTTCGAGAAGATCACCCTTAACCCCATTACAAGTATTAGATAATATTTGTCAATATCTAAATCAACCTACCTTCAATAAATTTTTCCTGTCAGCCGAATGTCGGCTTGAAGGTGCTCTCACCGACTTAATCATATTTCTTTGAATTATTATTACACACTCGTTATTGGAACTGTCATCGTCGTTAATATTAACGACTTGCTTTACGGCTCATTTGGATTTTTTATCGTATACATTTTCTCAAACAGGTAGGTACATAGAATTTTCATTAAATTTTGGAGAAGAACATCTCCACGTCATGTTCTTTAGCAAACGCTCGAAGCGCGGTGCAGACATTAGGGACCTGAGTAGCTACCGTAAAGTCTTCTTTCGAAAGTCGATCAGGACAAAAATGGTCAGACTCAACATCTTCTTGACAAAAAAGCCACAGCAATACCGTTTCTATCAAAGGGAATGTTGAAGAAACGTGTCACTTTCAACATCTTAATGCAGTCAGTATGTAGGGAGGGAATTATGTGTGTCCAAAAACGTACTTAAGTTAATAAACGCAGTGGTGCGACCGTGCGAACATTATCAGAACAACTTATTTTAAAAGGAAAACCACGAGCGAAACGTACAAACTGCATACATAAATATGCAGTTGTGCGACTTTTTACACCAAGAAACAAACCCAATTTACCGGGTGCCTTATACAGCCAGTTACGGCAATATGACACGGAACATTTTTTTTATTTTTACACCGCTTCTCCGAAAGATTTTATCACCTTATGAATATTTTCTTGGTTCGAAAATCGTATGCACCATAAATTATTGTGTTAGATTAGGTAAATGTTAAGAACACAATTTAATTGGACGAAGCGAGACGGACGATCTCAAACGAATGCTGGTAAGGTCGTAAACATGACTGATTTACTAAGTTTACGACTGGTGTTGGAGTATGCAGCCTTAGGGATGAGACTATGAAACTTCGGGTGAATGCTTCTAAGCCGTAAATTGCAGTGGTAAGCGTAGTAAAAGTTAGAGTAAGTCATTGGCAGCTAAGGGGCCCAAGCCCGGCCCAAAAGCCTTACCTTGTACCTAGTCTACTGCATAAGTCAACAAGGACTTACGAAAAATAATCCATTATGCATTAAACAATATAAACTGTTATGTGCTTATTTTAGTGTTTACTTTGCTAAAACCTCACGTAGCGGTGCCTAACCCCCCCAATTTACAGTCCTGGATCCAGCCCTGGACTAGGTATATGAGCTGGTAATGAGTTGTGTTGATTAACCAGAGCCGGTCGTAAAAGTCGTCGATGAAAAATACTATCTACTTTTGTAGTAAACTGGCTTGTGCTTTTAAGGGGAGGCATTATTATCATAGACTTAAAACTGATCACTTCCATGATGAGCTTGCTGAACGCAAGCTAATCCTACTTCAAAATAGATTCTTACTTTGCATTTGTTACGAGGATATACATAATATTACTATTTTGCATGACATCAGATTAACTTAGCTAGGATGACACCGGAAGCCGTGTTTTTACTTTTTACAACCCCGCATGCTTCGAGTTTTCTTCAAAGTATTTACGCAATATTGTTTTGTATAGAAGCGCACCAACAGCACAGTCACTTACAATCCAAATAATATAATATCTAAAATTGGAATTGAATTTATGATTGATTTTATGAATATTAGAGACTCGCAGCGCTGATAACGTGACGGCTGACAGGACGGAGAAGGAGAAGTAACATGGGATAAGGGCAGGAAGATGATGAGAGACTCGCAGTGCTTCACGGTTTTACTCGCATAGTTCCCGTTCCCGTGGGAATATGAATATAAAATATCGCCTATGTCACCCTGGGATAGTGTAGATTCCCAACTGTTTTTGTTTCGGCGGCAGCCAATGATATACCTACTTGTCCATGAGATCCCTATCTCAAGTACTTTTTGACCAAAATTATAAGATTATGCTTAGATGATTTGGTCACGTTGAGAGGGAAGCCCTAGGAATATACCTTATATTGGCGATCTTCAGAAAGGTCAGGTAACATACCTGCAAAGTTGCATACGTGTTCACAGAGTTTAGAGAAAATTACATATATATCATTAGCCGAGAGTTGGGTTAGCTCAATGTTAGTTTTGCACCTTCTCTACAAAAAGAGGTTAGCAACAACGATGATTGGAAAGTCAAAAATGGATGAGATTGCCACTATGGAAATGACACGTTATCAATCCGAAACATTTTGCCATTTCAACAGTCGCTAATGCTAATAATAAAGAATGGCACATAGTCTAGAGGCTTAGTTAGGTTTGATTAATCCAGATTTTTCCATGCAAGTAATATTTCTTGTCATTTTAAGCTTCATCTAGCTTAAAATGACAAGAAATATTGGACGTGTAAAAGTGTTATGTTTAACCTACTTACAAAATAAATATCATTTATCATAGCAAATCGATGATCCGTGATTTTAGAATCAATAATGAAAATTACCAGCACTGAACGAAAAAAAAGAAATAATTAGATGCCACAACAGCAACTTAGCAACATTGAGGCTCAAACTGACATAACAATGTTCCAACTTATATGCTTCTTCTTAGAATGCATAACATTGTAAACTCCCGCCGGTTCACTAACCTGACGTGGATGTTCATCTCAATTAAGAAGTAACATTGTTCGCGGATGACAATGAGCTTGGTCGTACAATGGGCGTCTGCGCAACGCCTACTCGTTCCAAATGCTTGCTTGACTAATAAACCAAACAAAATATGTATTAACCTTTGTGGATGGGAAGCAGCTGTGTTCGTAAATTCTTTTTTTGTTCGAATTTAAAGCTATAATTAAGTCACAGAACAAGTAGAGATATTAAGGCAGGAGGTATGTGGCATTGCTTATTATTCTGTAGATATCAAAATAGTACTAGCTTTTTCTGAAGGCTTTTCTCCGACTATCATCTGGCAAGAACCTTTAGAACCTCCAATTTTTAGAGTTTCGTACCTCAATCGGCAAAAACGGAACCCTTATTACATCACTTCGCTGTCCATCTTTGTGTCCGTCGGTCAAGACCCTTTTTCTCAGGAACGCATGAAGAAATCAAGCTGAAATTAATACCATAGTCAGGTCCGCTACCCCTTGGAGTGGTGGAAAAATCACGCCGTTGATGCTGCGATGCTGCTGCCTTGTGAGCGTCAAAACATGCGCCATAAAGCGGTATGTTTTCACGCTCACAAGGAAATCAAAATCTCTGTATAGGTTTCACGTTGACATAGAATAATGATTTTTTCAAGATGATAGTTCTTACAGTGCAAGTAAATGAAAAAGTTCTGAAAATTGGTAATAGTTTTTGCTCATTAGCATTTGAGGTAAACGACGCCCACTGAAACCCGTTCTAGACAATTTTGAAGAAAAAAACCTTGTTTATCTACTTAGGTCTTTTGCTACTTGTAAATACACAATTACTTGTTATTAGCTTAGAGCTCTCTTGTAATTGAAGGTCGATTTTACAATAACCATCTTAAAAGTTCAACGGCGCCCGCGCCGCAGGTGGAGCAAAGAAAAACAAAAAGTTTCTTACACTCATGTTTCTATTCCCGATACTGGCCGATGATAAGCCATACTCCATGATTAATCACCTTACCATCGCTCGGTTATGGCCACTCAAAAAAAGCAATTTGTTCTTTATTTTAGGATTGGCTTCGATTCTGGTCATAGCTTTTTTGCCCTATCAATTTATTGGTTGACGTGTTCCGTGTTCTTTTTTTAAATTGTCACAAATTTATCTAATGATTTTATATTCGATATGTTGTTTTTTATTTGAGTATTTGATGCCGGTATTTTCTAGGAAAGGCTACTATGCTAATACGATTTATTTGAATCTTGAAGTGCATAAAAAGTTAATAAACTCGTCAGTTGCCGGCGATATGTTAAGTAAGTTGGAATAAAAACCGGCCAAGTGCGAAGCGGATTTGTACACGAAAAATTGTTTAATTATTTTTTTATTATATTTTGTTATTATAGCGGCAATAAAAAAATCTACGCTTTCGGAGTTTCTTATTTACGGGCATTCGGTCGCACGAGCTTAGTGGGCTTAGTAATAGGGTTCTGTTGGTTACCCTACCTAGGTTACCCTTCGGGTAGATACGGAACCTTGAAAATAGCCCATGTTCTTTCTATCCACTTTACGAAAGTAAAATAAAGGTTTTACACTAAAAATAAACACATTTATTATATACAAGTTATTTCCGGCTCACGCGCAAGGTGAATAAGATAATCTGCCAGTTTCAACAGTACCAACATTACTTTACTGTTTGACTCCCACTTCACAAATATTTATCCAGTACCGTGTAAACTAAACTTATACCTTTACAAAAATAACTTTACCACCTATAGAGACATCAAAGTACTCTTAAAATAGTAAACATAGTGTTCAAAATCAAATGGCAGGTTCGATAGTAGGTATGTGTAAAAAGGCATCCTTGCTTATCCAGGTTGACAGCTCCCGTTTTGGGAGCATTTCTTTGTTTTTCTCAGTAAGTCGCTAATCTGTATTTATTTTTTATGTTAGTTATGTTGACGTTAGTACTTATTTGACTAATCATAATGACATGATCGCTCTGTTTACTTGCTACTGTTGGAACTACTATATTTCGGGTAACCTTGCCTTTAGTATTTTTATTTTATCTTGGCGATTCTGGCACGCATTTTTTTTTTCATCAGCACGTTTTTCAGCTTCTTTTTTGGATATGAATATTTTTATTGTCAACATGAACTTTAGAATGGTGGTATTCTGTGAAAAACTCATCGTAAGACCTTAGGTGAAGTGAACAGAAAATTATTTGTCTATCTATCCAATCAATGCGGAAAGACAGATCAATTCAATAAGCTCACACACTCCGCCGAAGCTTTCACGCTTTTGAAATGTTTACAAAACAAACACATGCAGCAGTCTGCAGTTTAACTTGACAATCGTTCAGAAGCAAACCCTCACTATTAACATTTCCAGTTCAACGTTTTCATCCTCATTAATATTCAAGATAATCATCCTCTTTAATAAAGGACAATTTATTCGTACCAATTACAAATGCAAGTCACAATCTCAAAATAATCTCTGGGCTCTGGGTATCTAATAAAAACCTACAACATACACATAAACTTTCTTCCTCAAGATGAAGACGAAGAAATAAACATATATATTTGTAACTGCAGGAACTCGACACAAATAAATAAAACCTCCACCAAAAAAAAAACTTACAAACCTTATGGTGGGTTCACACGGTAGGTACCTACATAAACTTCTATGGAGTCTTGTCTGGGAACAAAGCCGTGCAGATAAATGACGGAGTTTACGCATAGCAGACTAACAGAGTTTGCGTATTTATCAGAGCCAGAAAATCTTATTGATAAATAAATGAATTGTAAAAAGTAATTAATTAATAAAAATATTTACTATTGGAAAATAAATATTCTGTCGACGTGTTTTCGTAAAAACTTATTCAGACGTCATAGCCTATACTGATAATATGCACATACAAAAGTCAGTATCATGTGGACCCACCATTACTAAAGCTGTCCTATAGTCACAAAAGAAAAAGAGAGATAGATAGGGGTTGGTGGGAGTGCGAGAGAGATGGGTGGAGTGGGACCACGTGACACCTGCCGACCGCCAAATGAAGATATCGCAGCTGGATGCGAGACGATCACGGGCAGGTATCGGCAACATTTTAAACAACACCATAGAACTTTTAACGAAATTCACAGACACGTCGAAAGAGTAAAGTATTTTATTTTAAAAGCGATTTTAAAGCGGCTTGGCCTGGACGAGATTGTAGGGCATGAAGTCGAATTAAGTGTTATATGTATCGGGGAAAAACTGAAGCTGTCCTAAAATTATTTTAACTTTTTAACTTATTTTTCGTTACATAGAGGAAATGGGTGTTTTCGCCAAATGTCTAAAAGTCTACAAAATCCATCGATTATTCTTAAATATCGACCCAAGATTGTCCATCTGCGCCTGAGCAACACGAAGACGTATATAGCTACCACGGCACTAAAGCCGCGATGTTACCGGGACTTATAAAACGAATACAATACATGCAGGATATTACTTCAAATACGTTTGCCTTCATCGAAGAAACTTTGTCGCTCCACGTCGTAAACTAGACGGATTTAATGGTGTTTGAGAAAGTTCGAAGATCTCGTATTTCAAAATTAAAAAATAATAACCGACTTAGTGCGAGCCGGACTCTCATTCGAAGGGTTCAGTACTATAGCCAGAAATTATATACCCAGTAGTAGTATATACACAGAAAAAAACATGTTTCTTGTATGCGAGTCCAATTATTATATAATTTTACTTAATATTTTATAACAATATTCTTATTTTTTTATAATCATGTTGTTATAGCGGAAATACAAAAACACACTATCTTCTCTTCTCTTCTCTTCTTGAGACAGACGGACGAACGGACAGCGGAGGCTTAGTAATAGGATTCCGTTGTTTACCCTCTGGGTACGGAAACCTAATAACGTATCACACGAATGTAGTCTTCGAAGGGATAAGCATTGGTGCATCTATGGAGAAACCCACATTTCACTAGCTTTTGTTTTAAAATATAAAAAAAAATATTTGCTAGAATATGGTATACTTAAAGCTTGGTAAAAATATATCCTGCCATAACCTATTAAGAGAAGAAGTCCAAAAAGGCAAGCTTTAAAAAAACATCATCAGTGTCGGTTGCAAATTCACCTTCAATCGACATATTGCACAACAACAAATACATTCACTCAAATTGCAAACATACAGAACCCTATACAGCTATACAGAATGGTAAATCTCTATGAAAAATAATAAAGAAACTTTAGTTTACATAGCCATCATTTGTGTCTGTGTTCTTATTTGGCAGGATGGAGTTTATGTAAGTACATACAAAGTATTTACAAGATATTGCCAAGAAATCATCATCATTTGCTTAGCCGTTTCCCAACTATATCGGGGTCGGCTTCCAGTCAAAACGGATTCAGCTGAATACCAGTATTTTACGTGGAGCGGTTGCCTACCGACTTCCACAACCGATTAACCGGAAAACACGGTAGTACCTACTTGCCAAGACTGGGGACAGAGTTACTTGATATTGTCAAAAAATATTAATTCACTTAACTTCATGTAGTAAGAGTGTAGTTATGGGTACCTATACTCCACTCACAATAAGATTAGACATTTAAACAAAACTGTTTGCAGTCCGTTCAACCGATTTTTACTTCTATTCCGTAAACTTTAGGATGGCATTAAAAGCAAAAACGTGATTATAATACCAACTGTTTAATGCAGCTGCCTAAAACGCAATAGAAATCAAAATCAGTTGAACGGACTGTAAAAAATATTTATTTTAATGTCTAATCTTATTGCGAATGGGGTATAGGTGGACTCAATGCAGCAAAATATTATCAGGGTTAAATAAAAAGACTAGGCACACCATAACTACAACTGTGGTTTCCTTTCCACCAAATGTTACGGAATAAATGTGACTCATACAAATTAATAAGTTCTTTATTACATTCGCTAGAAAAGAACACAAGGCATTTAGGTACCACCAAGCTTTCGTTACTCAATATTTATAGAAAATTATAAGCCGGATTAATTGTTGGTAAGCTTAAAAGTTTACGCGATCAAAAGTGGTTCGCTATATAAACTACCCAGTGATGAGGCATTTGACATTTACTGCTAATGAAGTTTCTCAATCAGTAAGTAAAGGTACGTAATTCTATGTTTTAATGGAAGCCATCAACTAACAGTAAGCACTGCGTTTTTGAGTTTTCTACCAAGGAGATTGTAATGTAGATACATAAAAAGAAAGTGGAAGGAAGAGAGTTTTAATAGTTTTCTGTTGGCTATTCCTTAATTTTCGAGTTCTGAAATTCAACCTGGAAATAAGAAACCTTTTTATGGTGCGATGGAGCACGATTACCTAGAAGTAACCTATCCACTCCTAGCTTTAAGACCTAGTCCTAGCTATCACGAAACACATCCTCCTTAATAATACGCATAATGAAAGTATTGCCAAAGGATGTGTTTTGGCTATTATAAATTGCCAAAACACATCCTTCTAATACATATTACATATATGTAATAAAATAAATAAATAAAATAAAATAAAATATATCAATGTGAACTTTTGTGCGTTGATAAAAAGTAGCCAAATTGTTATTCGAGGATATGAAGAACACGTGTACTAAATTTTCACCAAATCCCCTCATCCGTTTTTATGTGATTGAGTCATAAACTTACAAACTTTCGTATTTATAATATTAGTAGGTTTTTTGAAATCTAAACATAGGCGAAATAAACTAAATACATAAATGCGTTGTGATTACATCACTCCAACTAATAAACTACTATAAACAATTTTTTTTTAAATAAAGTATAATCGTTACGAACATTTTATTTATGTTTGTGTCTATCCATTGTACTGTTCTATATAAAAGACATCAACGACTTCATATCTGTACTTATAGACGCTGCACTTAATACAACGCATTTTATTATTTGCACTTCATTTATTTATTTTTATTATACTAAAGAAAGCTTAAGTTCCAAGAACTGCAGCCACTTCTTAGTGTGGCAAAACAGAAAAGGGTTGCCATGTTGTAAAATACGTCCTACCCATTCACCGGTATAAAATGATTAAGCTATCAAGTTATATTGGACTCGGTAGTGAAACTTATTATAGTGTATCTTTTATTGGTAGCTTATGCCTGTAAAAACTAAACTTCAACTTTATGATTAAGGATGTAGAGTTTAAAATTCAGCACGGTTAGAAATTTAACATGTTATAATTAAAGAAAGCTACTTTAAAATTGTCATTTTACGAGTACCATTAATGTTGTTTTGCTTTAATTTAATACTTCAACAATTAATGAGAATAGCTGTTAAGGAAGTTTGTAAAAATAAAAACAACATTATTTTACACTTTCGAGACGTGTTCGTTCAGTTTTAGTATTTGTCGTGTATCACCAGATAATCTTAATAAATTCAGTGTCATTTGAATCATGATAATTATTTTTTCCTGATGATGCCTTGTGTAATACTTTCAACGAAACAACACATGAAACGAATATAAACTTGGTATTTTTTATAATTATTTGGTTACAAACCGTGTGCCCAACGGAATTCCTCATCGGAAAAATTACAACATTTAATCCCGAATTAAAATCCCTTTAAAGGAAAAATACTGCCATCCTAGAAACTCTTGTGCAATACTGTGTACTTCTAAGCCCAGGGATTAAAATTCAGACTGGATTTTGCTGATATTGAAAAACTTTATACCTACTACTTTAGTCGCCTTACTGTGCCCACTCTTTATTTGAAACATTTTTTCTCATTCACTTTGAGTTAAACTTCGGACTCTTTTTTTCCTCAGTAATTGCAAGTCCAAGAACTGGTCTCCGTGTTTTCTCGTTAACTCTAATGAAGTTGTTACGTGGGACATCTAGCTACTTTACGAGTACTATAATTTATATCATGGCAAGTATCTTGTAGCATAGTTTTTACTAACTTGCTTCTAAGAAACTTAAAAACCAACCCGCATTGTGCCCATTCCCTCTCCTAGAGAGGAGGCCGGTGTCCCAGCAGTGGGGACATTAAAAGGCTGATTATGCTTATGCTTTTAAGAAACGATACAATAATATTTTAATTCAGGATTCGAGATTCATACTACATTTTGGTACAAAATACATGAATAATCATGATACTCTACTGTACAAATTCCATTGCAACTCACGCTTTTTTAACTCCTTTTTAATCTAATGATCACTGAAACAGTGACTTCACTACATAGTATAAAACAAAGTCGCTTCCCGCTGTCTGTCCCTATGTATGCTTAAATCTTTAAAACTACGCAACGGATTTTGATGCGGTTTTTTTAATAGATAGATTGATTGAAGAGGAAGGTTTATACATATGTATAATACATGCATATTATAGTAGAGGAAACATAACCTAAAGTATATTTTTATATATGACTGATACGTTAAATATGTCGATAATTTTCGAAATACAAATGGGGAAGCTGCGTACAAAAGTGTCAAAAACTATAATTTTCATATCTGTGCCTTCTCTCGATTACACAAAACCGCTAAACCTTAACACAAACTGTATTAACATGTTTAAAGCATCTGGTGCAATCAAGGCGTTCGCCAGAATGTCAAGGCAGCATATACACCGATACTTATTATTAACCTTTCCTGAGATATTTAATGCTATTAAAACATCTTACTTACTCCCACAACAACAGCTTAATTTAAAGCCAATCTTACCAACTTAATGGATAAAAATATATCTTCAGTCGTGTCTTTTTTCCACTTTATTTTTTCTCTCGCCGTGTTTACATAGATAAGAGGGCGATATAGAACTGGTATGTGCTCGTTAGCGCCTATGAAGTTGTTACACGACACCTGGGGACTACTACATCACCTAGGTATTTAACTAAAACCTGACTAGGTGGAATACTCGTATAATGGGCCGCTCTGGTCTAACACAAGAGTTAGAGAGAGAGAGAATTTTTACGCAGTATATTATGTTGAATTTAAGAGAGATTACTTAACAGTTTGTGGAATAACAACCTTATTAATAAAAACAATCAAACAAATAATGCCAATGAAAAATGTTATAATTTTATAATAATTCTCAATACAACATTTTAATGGCGACTCTAAATTTAGAATCTGACCTAGTAGATACTTAAATTCTCGCGTCAAGCACTATCCAAATGTGACGTGGTCCATCCCATGCTTTTTAGCATTTCAACAATCGCCATCACTGATAGAACTACTGTTTGTCTAGATGTAATTTTAATTTCCAAAAGTACTTTTGATACAGTGGTATAAATGCAAATGCGGGAAATAAGGGAGCTCTAAATACCAAAGACCACAGTTCATAAACTACTAAACCAAAGCATTAATTACACGAACACGTTAATGAGCAAACTGGACTCTTTTCGTATGTTTTTTTCCATGGCTCTCACGTTCCACGAAGGCAACACTCGCAATGGCAGCAACTTGTGTTGTTCCACACATATCCGAGCCGTACCCGAGACGTGGCCGAGCCGTGGTCCGTCCGGAGGTCAATCAAATATCGGTGCTACAAAATCGGTACTAAACTGACGTTTGTGTCCGGGCCGTGCCTCAGATGTGTCAGACCACGTTCTGTCCCGGCCTCGTCCCCAGCCTGGCTATATGTGTGGATGAACCCGAAAGCGGCAACACTAGTTCTGGCGCAGGCGGCAACTTTAGAACGTGAACGGCCTGTACGCGTCGTTCGCGCCAATGAAGTTGTTATACTCGCTGGCTCGCGCCTGCTTTTTAGGGTTTCGTGACCGAAGGATAACCAACGAGATCCTTACCCTGCGCTTTCTGTCCGCCTGTTAGCGCGCCGTATCTCAAGAACCATGAAAGGTAGACAGTGAATCTTTTTACAGAGTGCGTAATTCTATTGCCGGTACAACACAAATAATAAGAATTAAATTGAACCAAAAATCAAAGGGAGCTCCCATACAACAAATATGTCTTTTCGGTCGGTGATGGTACGGAACTCTTCGTGTGAGAGTCTGACTCTCACTTGCCCGTTTTTTTTTTCTACACCCTGTTTTTGTGACCAACGATCAGGTAAGAAAGCATTAACGTGTTTAAATTTTATAGATATATAGTTATTGCTGACATGGAACTGCAATGTTGACATGTGACCTTGTTGATGTTATGTGAAAAAAATGGAAGAAAATTTTCCTACACAAAGTTTTATGTCCTTACAACTTAATAAATTAGATCATAACCAAAGTTTTAAATGCGTTTTCTAACTCGTTTTGATGTGCTGTCGATGTTTCTATCAAACAAATAGGTAGGTACAACTAACTACTAGGTAAGCTTGTACCCGAAATAACCTGAGATCTGGCCGCTTATTTACTGCCCAGCTACGTAAATTAGCCTTTCAGAAACAAGACTCGTATTGTCTACTAAATCAAAATCAATGAACAAAGCTCCGGCTACATACGAAAAACTGAACCGCAATTACTTTTTTTTGTCAGTAACTACTGAGCTTCAAGATATTGGAACATGCTATTGCTCTCGTAATATTATGATCCTTAATGTCTTCTGCAACAGTTTTATAGCCTTCGGGCTTCGCCCTCCTTATAATAACTTCGCAGAATATTTGCAACCAAGTCTTATTTCCAATCAGACGCATGCAGGTAGATATTACCTACCTGTATTTACAGGGAGGAGATAAAAACTGGGTCTTTCAAAACACTGGTAGCTTTACAAAAACAATATTTTAAGTTATTAAGCTAACTTTAATGAAACTAAGCATAATTGGCAAAAATTCGCAACGATTTATTCAGTTTTTTTTATAATGGCAATGTGATAATCATTTATTCAATAGTTGTCTGCCACTATAATTTGCATAGATTGAAATAGACAAGCAGATTTATTTCGTGTCCTTACAATTTATGGTTAAGACAAGCAATAAAACATTCTTGCAGAATTATCATTAACATACCGAAACACGCTAAAGACAATAGACAACCTCGTTGACACATGGAAAGCAAATACCCGTCAAGGGTACTCTTCTTATAAGGCATACAAACATAAAAGGAGAAGCTTTTTGCAGACCACAATACAAACATACATAATTAGGGCCTAGATTTAGACACTCAATTTACATTAACCACGCAGTATGTGAAAAGTGTGGTTAAGTGTTTAGCGTCTTCCATTTGAATAATCCATCACCATTGCTCTCAAAACGGTAAGAGAAAACATCATATTTTTTATTTGTCAGTCATTATTGTGTGATAGCTGGGCAAAAGTTCTCTTCTTTTTCTTCCACTTTCTAAACCAAATGCTGGCCAAGTTGGTCAGCAAACAAGAATAGATCGTCACACCGCCTTTGCTGCAGAAAAGTAAAATCTACCAATCACGGACTGGGCCATCGTGACCTATTACAGCCTCAGTTATATGCTGTTTATACACAGTACGTAGATGCATACATGCATATGTATGTACACATACTTGACTTCTCAGTAAAAACACAGAAAATAACAATAGGCAGGTGCAAAACATTTTTATCAACAACTTACATTCTTAAGCAGACACTGCGAAATACTACAGTGTAAATCGAGTGCCAATTTACTATAGTGTTTTAGAAATGTGGCGGCGGCGGGCCGGCCTCACGTCGGCGATAGCATAATTTTTGTTTTGTGGCGTCATGAACTGCATGTTATTCGTCAGTCGTAACCTCTTAAGTGCGAGGTGTTGTACCAATTTGTTGCTGTATGAATGGTAACTAGCCCAGAATTACGATCTCTCAGCATTCTAACGGTACTTTCATGCAATGACATTGTAAGTAATTATTTTCTAGCTCTTCATTTACACCACCTTCCTGTCCTTGTCCCATGTTATTGGGGTTAACGCAACACGTGCTTGTCTAATTTGTTAATTTTCTATCTAATTTTTACTTGAAAATGTGCCTTGCAACTTATTCCCAAAATCAACAGCAGCAAAAGCTCTCAAAATTCCATTTTCCAGCGAGCCTATCATCCCAATTCGATAAAGCAGTAATCTTCATGTAAGCAGTAAATCTGTAACAGAACCAGAAGCTGTCCTATCATTCAAATATAAAGTCCACTTCACATTTTGCTTAAAAAAACCTTGACAAACAGTTTAATTCGAAGCAATAAGGCTTAGCACGCACTGCGATTAAACGCCCGCGTTTAACCGCAGGTCTAAAACCGCAAAAAAATGTAACACATAGCTTTCTATACAAGCGCACGCTTTAGTGACTTTTTTCAGTGACTGATTTTAAAAACGCAACTTGTTACGTTTTTACCGCGGTTTGAAAACGCGCGGTTTTTTTGTGTCCCATAGTAACAGTACTGTGGCGCACGCACAGCGGTTAATCGCATTCGGTTTTTATTCAGTCTCGACTGTGCGAGTACGGAGGATAGACGTTTTTGCAGAGGTTAAGTCATGTCGTCCGACTCAGAAACATCGAATGTAGACTACGACATTTTTTTTTACGAAAATTTATCAAAAGTGCCAATCGACATTCTGTAGTAATTAAAAAACTTATCGGGATGTTGACGCACGTCGTTGTACATTTTGCAAAAGTATCCTTTCAAATGTCTTTGATCAGTTAGTGGATGTACCCAGTACCTATAGCAGCGTCGTTGTTTACGTTTTCTATTTTTTAATTTCAATATCAAAGCTACAACACATGCTGCTCGCCAGAAATCCATGATGTAATGAAATAAATTTAAGCAAAACGCTAGCCGCAGTGCGTGTTGATGCGCGTTTTTGCGTTTTCAGCTATTCCTAAACCGCGCGCGTTTAATCGCAGTGCGTGCTAAGCCTAACACCATATACGGCCTGCTACATAACACAATCGTGATTCGTTCGCGACAAAAAGCTATCAAAGTAACCAATAATCTACATATCATTATAAGTATCAGTTCGAGGAAGAACATCCGGCACACGTGTACATTGTTACCCACCTACCAGAGATGCCATTTAGCGGAGGTGAACGGAGCATTTTTTACTTAAACGAGATTGTATTGTAAGAATTGTACACGCATATTACTTTGTCCTGTCGTTTTGTGGTGTGGGACACACTAATCAAACGGCTCTGTACAAGCTCACGGCAAATCATGAGTTTTGTAGCCAATCCAAAGGTTTGTCAAAAGGCATTACGAGACCATACCACACAATTATGTGAACCAGGCTTTCTGCTCTTTTCTTTATAATATTGAAACTTCGAATAATGTCACCACTTTCTGATTCACATCGAAGTTTCAATTAATCGAACATCTACCAGCCAACTAATTCAACCTAGATGTTCGTAACGTTCAGAGGAATTTCCTGCCGGAATATTTGCTTCCTGGTGTAACAAAGTTACTTCTAGGCAAGTGTGCTCCGTCGTCGACCAAATCATCGCTTACCATAAAATTATGCTTAAAATAAATTATATATTTTAAGGTACCTTCGCTGAGAAGACACTCATTATAACTCTCTGTATCAGCATCCACGGCTTTGATAGAATTTTCGGTAATTGCGGAAGTTCCGCAGTTAGAGAAGCAAAGGCGAAGCTCCGCTACAACCCTACTACGTTCTGCCCACCCAAACTATGAAACGTAAATAAAACGTAAGTAACCCCAGAAGATACCTCTGCCTATTTTGTTAATATCTCACCATGAACGATTTCGTGAAGCGTACCTGAACTATCATTCCATCATAGTTTTAACGACTCACCGTTTTTATAGAATCAACCGACTGTACATATTGACTTTGAAAGTAGAAGACCTCAGACGCAGGCAAAGAATAACCACAGCCACATTTTGGTTGTGCGCATTATAAATGCGTTCATCCGGCACACGTGTGCCAGTAGGTACCTACCTATGTAATGTCCACCCACACCATCCCCCTTTAGGACAGGCGCCTCAACTTAAACACGGACGATTTAAAACCAATTGTATTTTAATTAGCCACCAAGAGAATGTAGGCCTCATCCTTTTGGAACAATAAACGGTATAATTTTGTATAGTAACTCCGTTTGTGGAATAGGAAGACCTTAATAAGGTGTGATGACCCCGTTTCTCAACAGTGCGATGGACAGAGAATTTTGTTGTTTTTCGACGAAATGATTCCTCTGGTGTGATTGATACACACTGCCGAAAGACTTGAAAGGCAATAGTACTTCAAAAAAAGAAGGAGGTTCTAAGTTCGCGTGTTTATTTTATATTTGTAGAGATATTTTTGCCAATTGTCAACCGATTTGGACGATTCTTAATTTGATTGAAAGAGTTTTTTTTTCCGGACTGTTTCTATTTCAATTTGATGAAGATCTGGTGAAGAATATCCGAGATTGGCTGCGGAACTGTGAGTGGAAAAAGTCTTTTGATGATCCCCCATCCATAAAAACGGGTACGTATGCAGATTTGTACGAGTCAGCCTAGTACACTCTTACCTCACCAATTGAGTTAAATTTCCATATATACACATTGGATATTGAACTTCAAACATAAACCAGTGACCTCTACAAATTAAAATCAATAAAATCTAGTAAAGCGAGATATTTAACCATGAGTTAGTCTGGACTTGGATTCCAAAGGCACACTTAAATTTGCCGTTAAGGAGTTACATTAACTCCTTAACGGCAAATTTCCTCTATTTTACGTTAAGGAGTTACACTGTGTGCTCATTATGGGCCCATAGCTAAATTGATATTAAATATCAATTTAGCTATGGGCTCACCACTAAAAAGTGAAAAATAAAAACTATTTACTTACAAAAAAAATACAAACGACTTCCAAATCAAAATACTACAATTTGGCAGGTCTTTCAGATTGTTTATTGGAAGGTCTTAGTTGCAACTTGCAAGTTTCTATAAAGGTACTGCTTATTTTCACTGTACTGCTCTGCTACGGTGTTACTGCTTTCTTCGTTGATTGGGTTAATTTCATAAAGTAATTTGACTATAATTATGCACCATTATTACCTTAACATTATGAAATATATATGTCACCGGAAAATTACAGAATTCGTAGGATTGTAATAAATCTTGTAAGTATATCTCGAAATTATCGACCGCTTGACAGGAACTCAGCAGCACCGAGCTTACTTAGTCAACAAACCTAACAATACGCAATAAACAGCCAACCTAAGTAAACTGTACACATAACAATGTTAAAAACAAAACACGAACATAATAATATTTTGTTGAATAAGTCATACGCGAAAAGTTTTCAAGCCGAGCTGAGAGGAAGCGTAAAAAAGGCATGCCGCGAGCGAAGGCAGGAAGAAAATGATATACATTATGGTTGGGGGCAAGCGGCTCTCCCCGCAAACCGCTGCGCCCGCGCCGCGCCCTGCTCGACGAGTTAATCAGCCATCCGACTGAGGCGCTCAAAGTTTTTGGTGTTTGCGTTCTATTATTTTATTTCTTAGATTTTTATTTATCCTGAATTTTAAAATAACACACGACCCAAATTCTGATGAGCAATGCCCAGTAACAAGTTATGTGTGTGTCAAAGAGTGAATGTCAACTGTACTAAGCCGAAGCTGTATATTTCTTGTTTCCTATCCATATACTATCCTATCCAATAATTCAAAATATTACTTAATAAGGAAACTTGACTATTTGAGAGTGTTGACAGTACTTTTAACAATGAACCCTTTGGTATATCATTTCCCTGTAAAAGACTGTTATTGGTATTACAGTTTTACTACAGTGTTAACACAACTCCTACATAACTGATCAGGGACTTCTTTTTACTTTATCTTCTGATGTTTGTCTGATTTGAAGTTTCGGCATTTCGGTGTATCGACGTTCGAAGTTTCGTGTATGTAAAAAAAATCAGGACTTTCAGTGATATTACGGAATTTGTTCGTAAGAGTCACCGCGGCCCTAAGCACGCAAAGGGCATTAGGAGAAACACGGAAACTCTCTTTCGTTCGGCCCAGAGCATCATTTGCTGATTTCCCATCCATAAAAAAGGACATTCACAGTTTGAGGTCCAGTGTAGAATAATGGAACATAATGACTCTATCGGCGGCGGCGAGGCGGCGAGGCGGCCAGCGCTCGCGGTCCGGCCGAGGCCTTTTTCTACTATCAATGAGTAAAGTGCTTATTCTCAGAATAATGTGTGCCTTTGAACGATATTCAGACTTCTGAATAGCGTGCACGCAACGCGTAGGCATTTGAATCAAGAACTTTGGAAACATACACTTTATAGGAATACATACATAGCGATGTTTTGAACCAAAACTTTTGAGACAATGAACTCATCAAACATAACACCAATAAGAAACTTCTTAACACATTACTAAAATTACCAATAAAGATACCCAACACTCATTATAAGAACATTCAAGCAATTACCCAAACGTCAAATACAATAATGCGAAGCAATCAAACACGTAACCGAACGACAGATCAAAGAACTGAACTTTAATGAAGCCTTCATAGGCGCGCGCGCAAGCGGCTACACAAAGACATGCAACGCTTTGATGTCGCCGACGCGCCGCGGCGACAGCAGAGGCGATGATGCCTTTATAAAAACCCTATGATTTATTCCAAGTTTAGGATCGTTTGGTCGTTTGACGAGTCTATCAACGACACTATCTGCGCTTGCGCAACCCAGGACTATAAATTATTGTAGGTAATAACCTTACGACGGCAATCGCGATTTATGACGGCAGCTCGTTTGACCACGCCAATGGGCCGAGGTGTAAAATTCAACGTTTTATCAATAAAATTTAAATGAGAGCAGCAGATACCATGTTTTTTTCAAGAACTATATGCTCATTTTAAAGTTCTGAGAAAAAATATAAATACATAGCAGCAAATAAAAAATGTCATAAAGCTTAATGTATTCTGAAACTGGTCTAAATCAGTTATAGCAAAAGTTTTCCAAGTACGTCCTAGTTAAATTCACAACTTCTAATGCTCCATTACCAGCATCTTATGCTGTTCCTTACACAACACACTTGGTATGCTGCTTTATTCTGAAAGTGTAAACTGAATTAATGTCGAAAGCCGTGTCTTACATATTCCGTAATAGTGTCCGTGCATAATATTTTCATTGGCATGCGAAACCACGTATTCGCATTTTTGCTTTAACAACGGCCTGTTGGAAATCACCAACAATTTATTAGTTTAAATTTAAGTTCACATATCCGATAATAGAATGAAACAAAATTTTAAAGAAAAGGAAATAGAATTGCGGATCCGAAAATAGAACCAGGAAGTTGCAGAATTTGTTCGAAAGAGTCATCGCGTACTCTACGGTTCTAGTAGACTCTTAGTGACATAAACCTACCCGTTTTCCTACGCGGGTGGGTTTTGGTCAGTAAGAGTCTGAAACTCCCTTCCGCTGCAGCTAGAGCAGAAGTAATTTGATGATTTCGCATCCAGAAAAAAAAGGTGAACCAGGAAACTATAAGGATGGTACTCGTATAACGATCGACGAGTCCGCCTTTGTATCCGTTTTTACTAGTGTATAAAGTTTTAATAAATAAATAATGAAACCTGAGACAGAGAAATAAATCTTTAAAGCGGCTCGCACCGTCAGGAAGTTCCCATCTCTGGAGTCTGGACCCCAATCAGGGTCCTGAACCCGTCACCGACGGCCTATGATGATAAAATTAAAATGAGCAGCGCTTTTGTTTCATTTAAAAGAAGGAATATTGTAAACTCCACTCTTATAAACTCCATCGATATTTTTAAGAAGTCTATTCCTAACCCCACTTCTCCAAGCATTCGACAGAGTAATCTTGAATCCAAATTATCAGCATTCATTTCCAAAGAACATATTATGTACTGTGTCCACTAAAATCAACGACCATACAAAATACTTATACATATTCAGAATATAAAATACGGACCTTCCTTCCTCCTGCCACGCTAAGTCTGCATCATTGTTTATTTTCTATTGTTATTAGTGGTTCTCGGAAGGGTGAACACGAGCAATCATAACAAACCTCCAGTGGCCCCTTATCTGCAATAATAGAGACGCGACTCCGTTTGTTTGTAAACTATCATCCTAACAAATTGGACCATATTGTCCATATTGCTTCGTTCTGTTGAGGTAAGGAAGAAACGTAATTGAGTTTTCAAGTAATGTAATTACAAAGTATGTATATTAAGTTTGCCTTAGAGTTAACAATTAAGTTGGCCTTATTTGGCCTGGTTGGAGGGTTTAATTAAACTAACAACTCTCTCTCTCTCTCTCTAAACAAACTTGTGGGACAACTCACGAGAGGGTACCTACTCACAATTTTATTCATGAGTAAGTATTAATTTTTACAATTTAGATTGGCCAACCTACGATCTATATATTTGAGAAGCGTTGGAATCGGGCAGAATAAAGACTCCAAAAAGACTTTTTGATATAATGATATTACAAAACTAATTAATTTTAAGGGATGAATCATAAAATCTTGGTACTAAAAACTAAGCTAGAACAACCATCGCCTTCATAAACATACTATAGTCTATTTTGTAACCTAAACAAAACTTAAAAAAAAAAACAATTGGAAGGAATAGGTACCTGCTTTTCAATTCGCAAAAAAAATAAAGATAAACTTGAAAGCTCTCTCCGTTAAGTACCCTGTAATTACGAAGATTTTAGAAGAACTTCTATTGTAAATGAAAAAGCGCCAAGACATAGAGACGGTCAGCTACTAAATACAATAAATTCTTTAAAGATTAGACTGTAATCTTTAAAAACGCCGGCGACCGATGTTGAAATAAGCAGGAAACGCACAATACTAATAAGCAGGCATTAGTGACAATAAAGAACATAACCGTCTTTTAGCCGACGCAGTTGGGTAATAAGTAACGCCGGTAGCGGATTGAGGTCGGGACTCTTAAGAACTTATTCGAAATTTATTATTCGAAGATTATAGCCATGAAGATGACATAAACGAAGATAATTTTAAAGTTTTTATGACCGCTTGGATTCTGGAAATATTATTTTCTTTGTAGAAACCGTTTTGTGTTTGTGTTCTTTTCTTGGTCTTTATTTTGTAGCATGTTTGAAACATCTGCTTTATTTACGTTGGCTACAAGTAAACTGACCGTTGGAACCAGCCTTTGCGAATGAAACTGGATGGCCCCTGGTATATTGAAGCTTTTTGATACGTGCTGCTTGAGGACTGCCGGTACCTGTCATTATCTTTTTTATTAGTAATCTGTTGAAGTTTTTTGTTACTACGTGTATTCTACTGAGTAGGTATCTATACACTTAAAGAGATATAAAGCTTCTGGTAGCTTTGCTTGCCGATGGTTTCCGTAATCTTCTTTTTCGCTCTTTTCCGCTTTATGAGGGTTCAGATCTCCCATTTTGTGGTTCCTGGGCAATCTTTCCTGGTTCGGGGAGTTCCTCTTCTGATATGAGTTTCGTCATGGTGGTCCACCACATATCAGAAGGTCGTCCTCTACCTCTCTTCTGTTTAGGCAGTTGACAGTGGCGTAACTATAGGATTGCAGGGCTGGCAAAATGCCACGGGCCCCGGAATCGAAATGGAGCGGACCCGGAGATGAGCGCCCCCAAGACCCGGCGGAATTTCTCGGAATGAATTCGAGAGATTATAGACTATCAAATTTTGATGCGTAAAAAAGTGTTTATTTGAAACACTTTTTACGCATCAAAAGCTCAGCGGACAATTACCGAGAGTTTACAATCTCTTGACATATTTTATAATCTTACCGAGGTTGGCATTTTCCGGTGACATGTATAAACCTATGCTCTTGAAAATAAAACTGGGAAGTCCCCATCAAAAGAATTTGCCACGGGCCCCCGATGGTATAGTTACGCCACTGTCAGTTGACATGCTTTTTTCACTATAGGTATGATCCAATAACTACGTCAAGAAACACCCTGCAGGAATCATCTTAAGTCAATCTACGACAACCGACGAATGCGATACCAAACAAGTAGGTACTACCTACTTAAGAACAACTTTCAATAGTGATATGCTAATACTACACAATCTACCACGATAATGACGCAAGCCACAACTTAACTCAATCTATTATTCAGGTTTTTCGATTACACAGCCCTAGTTCTCGTGAAACACGACATCCATATCTCAGATAGGGCCACCACTCCATCATGGCCCCGTTATAACATAACCAAGTAAAGACAACTCGTGATTCTACTTTAACTACTTCTGATACCTTGCCTAACGGTTGTACAACATTTACACGGTGAACTTAGAATGTTAAATGATTTGAATGTTTCAAGTTTGCCGTTTAAGAGGCAGCGGTAATATTGCTCTTTTGGAAGAATTGTGTGCTATTTGGTCATCATTAATGTGGCCTGTTATTTTTTTTGTTAATTGAAATATCTCACTTCATCGTGAGTTGCCTTACTTATTCATGTGTGTATCTGTGTGTGCCAAATAACATGATTTTCTTTCCTTATATAACCATTCCTTGAATGTTGATTTACCTACTTGTAAAACCAGCTTTAAATATGTCTTGGCCCTTTATTCGAAGTCATTTCCTCAACCCGACACAATCAAACTGGCAGTCATATCTTGTGATCTATCGACATTAATATGCATTATTAGAAGACTTTTTCGTTGTCATGGGGACTGAGTGTAATGAGTAAAGGAACTTTTCTCCAAATGAACAAAACAATTCCAATCGACCGATCTAATTTCAGCATACTGCAGAAGTGCTACTTTGTTACGCAGCAACTAATCACTCCGTTTTCCGCTACAAACAAACCACTGAGACACTTCGCTTGCAGACCATTCAATAAGCAAGACCCTTAGCAATAACTGTTGTGTCAGTTTTGAACTTTTGAGTGGTAAAAGGCCCACCATTCCCGTTTAAAGTAACGGTAAGGCACATAGTGAAATATAATGTTAGGTAAGAAGTCTGAACCGCTGTTTATTGCGTTACAAAACGTTGAATAGGTACTGTTAACTACGAGAACTGTAATTGAGAAATTCACTCCGAAGTAAATGGCTACAGGCAATAACAATTTTAAGTGGGAACATATTCATTTCAGATTATTCAAATGGTGTAGTAAAGTCGTCAATGAGCCCTGAGACTTTGAACGCTCATTTTGTAATAAACGTTGCGTGTTGTCTGGGTTATCATTTAATATCTTTCTTCCTACGTTTCAGTCACGGCATCACTGAGTCGCAGGAGACAGGCAGGCAGGTTGACTATTCACTTATCTTTTTCATATTCAGAGCGTATGAAGAGATGTACTTAAGCCAGCCCCTCAGACCTATCATCAAACAAATCCCTGTTGAAACGAAAACGTGTTTACGAAAATGGAAATTAATTTAGAACATGGTGTCTTTGTGCTTGGATACAACCACGAGCCAAAAGTTCGGATGCCAAACATACTCGTACTTCTATATTGTTTCAGGAGTGGACTTTGGAGTTGAACTCGTAAGACGCCTCTCTAGCCGCAGGCAAACTGCGAGCTTCTCTTAGACACAACTATAACTACTAATTTTCGGGAATAACATACTCTTTACACTTACCGAATGTAATGTGAATGACATTGCCGCCACACACGCAGCTACAAATCGTGGCGCAAGCGCAACAATGACGGAACTATTCGACTTGAGCATAATTACTGGCATCATCAGCGATCATTATGTGGTCAGCCGGTAATGTTTGGTGACTGAAGGACCACCCACTTCATATCAATCACCTAGAGAAAATAGCGCTGGCCTAGTTTTTTCAATAAATATTTATTTTAAATGTGAAATGAGGGTAAATATAACACCTGCTGAAGATTGATTTATCAGTGATAAACCAAGTTATAATTTCATGTTTTTAGCTAACATTTTAATAACTGTCTTCATGAGGGTATATTGAGAAATGTAATCTTTGGCGGAAGCAGACGTGATGTTCCATTAGGTTATGGTGCGTTCTGTAAACTGAAGAGCAAGCCTAACTGACTTGACCATGGTATTAGCATATTTTTTCAGCACAAAATTATCTATTTTCGTACAGGACATTCTAACACTAGACAAGATTAGTGTATGTCTGCCAACGTGTGAGATAGATTAATTAACGACATTGTGCGTTGCAAAACGAATCTATGAATAACCTATTCCGACTATGAGTAATACGCAAATTAATAACAGAGCAACTAAAAATAAATGTTTCAATTATTATCGTTTAACCTCGAACTCTATGGTTGTATTCAGCTGAATCCGGTTTGACTGGAAGGCGATCCCAATACAGTTGGGAAAAAGGGTAGATAGTTGATGATCCTCGAACTGTATGGACGAAATTTTCACGATTAAATCTATCTTATTTCCGTTCGGTTCTTTTTTTCTTTGCGTATGAAAGGTTCTCTAGGAAAATGGTGTTTAAGAAAGAACCGGCACATCATAACATCACTAGCTATTGACGTTTTATAAGTGCACTTGCATGCATATTTGAAATAAAATATTTTTAGTCTTTAATTTTATCTTCTATGTACTTGCTCTACTCTATATTCTCTATGATTTTTATTTGGTAAGTGAGTTTTATAATAACCATTCATAAAATTTCCAAATTACGCCAGCCCTAATAAGAACTCTTAAAATAATTATATACTAAGGTAAAACCGGCAAACTAAATGTCCGTAGATACCCTAACTGCTTATGTTTAAAATAAGACGATTCGTTTAAAATTCATGTACCTACATACAACTCACAATTCGCAAGACACGACATAAAAATTCAAAGCACATATATTACCAATCAGCTTTTGTATATTTTGCGCATTTAGAACGAAGGAAACAGAATAGATTATACAGACGGCTCCAACAATACTTGCGGAACCTGAGTCTTATGAAAATAGATGCTAATTCCTTTGTTACACTAATTGTAAAGTAAGCAATGTGCGTAAAAACGGCGGGAAGTTTCAAAACGTTCTTCAGAAACGTGCTAAAGAATATATTTACTTGTAAAGTGTATGACAGGCATAAATGACTACAACGTAACTGGTGTTGTAGATTTTCATAACTTGACATTTACACGTTCTTAATTCAAAATACTAAATTCGGAAACTCACCCTATGTCACTGGTTCCAGTGTATAAACTAAACATAGCTAGGTATTATCTGTTCCTTTAACTTGCATCGTTCGTACCTATGTGTCCGATTTCCGATTGGACATTAGTACCTAATCCATTTTGCAAACACTTCTTCTGCTCTTCTAGGTCATATATTATTATGATGTTACTTCACTGCTCTTATTAGAGCAGGCCTTTATACTTCCTACGAAGTTCCTATAATACACTCCGTCACAATTACACATTTCAAACTCATGGCTACTACTTCTTGACGCAACATTGTCGCAGAGACGTCACATCATAAAAGCTGGTATTGCAATAATGCCATAACGTACCTACTACCAACATTCCCATGGACCATAGCAGGAAGCTGTAAGCCATGGAACCTGTAGAGTGGATCTGCGATCGAGGAAACGACAAAATAATTGAGATTACAAGATAAACACGCCAAAACTCGTTTTAACACAGGTACCTTCTATAGTTTTTTTTTGACAGAGCACGTAAATTAGGCGCAAAAAATTCTAAGTGATAAGTTGATTACCTATTCAAGTGTATGTATTTTTTGAGAGATTGAAAAATTATGTGGTTTGACATAATATTACACTTAAAATGGTTAATCTTTGTGAATATGGTTCATTTGATAATCAAGTTGGTAGTTTTATATACCTAGGTACTTAAGTGGTTATCATTTTGTAAATATTTGAAAAATAACATACAATAACCTAAATTTAAGCTAGATGACGCTGGTGTTTCATATTTAAGCACACCAAAACCAACTCAGAGGTCAGAGTTTATTTTAAAGTTACTAGTTCTAAAGTTTACAGCGACTTATGTATCTAACATACATGCTTTAAAAAATATATAAAGGGTAATTCGGTATACCATATATAATATGTACACGGGAAAAGGTACAAGCGTGATTTAACGTTTCCTCCAGAAAATTGAGCCAAGTAGGTAAGTAAGTAGATACTATGCCGTTTACATCATATTCCAACTTAACTGCACTTAACCTAAGCTCCCAAACTGAACACTCAAGTCGATTAAGCTTATCCCTAATACTTTTTCATTTAAAGTTATGAACATCTAAACATGTAAACGTCGTGTCGTGCATTGCACAACAGACGCAGATTAGAGGCGGGAGCTTCGTGCGGCGCGGGCTAGCGCGGTGGTCCCCGGTACCGACGACTTCATTGCACCACATCTTAATCTCGCTGATGATTCAGTGCCTCCTAAAAACTTTGATAGACGTAGAACACTGTTATTAAACCTATAGAGAAATCAAGTTTTTGTAACATCGTAGAGTAAATTGCAGATAAGTTACGACTCTTTTGAGGATCGATTTTAATTCGCCAGGTTTTATGGCTCCTCGCAACTTTGATGACTCAATTTTCTGAGTGCGATCTGCTTGAGCGAGATGAGGTTTTTTTTTATAAGTCTTTTGATAATATTATGATCACGCCAATAAAGCTAAAGTTTACGAAAAGTAATTGAGAATTACCTTATCGGTACCTTTTGTAATTTTTTCACCAGTAATTGCTTGACCATGCAGAAATCATTACAGAAAATTATATAGCCATTAATTATGATGACCAAAAATAGTTTCCTGATTAAGTTGTCGTTGGAAATGTATAAAATGAAGCTACGGTATTCTTAAAGCGTAGATAAGTTAAGAAATGCCGTGACCGACAGATCCACGGAGCCAATTTAGGAATTCCAGCTGGCTATCTAATCATTATTTTTCATAGAACACGCACAATTTCGATTGGTTTTTTGTCTCCCGTGTTTCTTTCCACACAAATGGTCATCTTTACTTGAAGTCGTAATAATTAGGGTTACGTAAGTCGTACGTGGAAGGCTCGCTACATATAATTGGGACCACCCGCGGAGCCCTGGGGCCGCGCTGCCGGCTCGGGGGGTAAAACAATGCATTATGCGAATTTAGAGCGCGCTCTGATTAGATAATATCGTCATAACCAATAAGTGCTTCTTTTGAACTGCAATTGAGTAATTTTCTGTGCTGAGAGACTTGCAGCTGCATTGGGTTGTGTAGCAAGCAAATTGTTTCAGCAATTCTTGTTTATTTATACATCAGAATCTTTGCCAATGCAACATGTGCTGTCATTTCCAGTTAAAACGCTAAGAGCCGATTTCTAAATTGATTATGTGGAGTTAGGAACGTGCTGAACCCTCCTCTAGTGCCAAATGTTGTCAACATCAAATTTTGCATTTATAGGGATACCTCCGATTTCTGAGTTAAACGTATATCAAAAAAGTTATTTTTCTGCTTTTAAAGTCAGCCTCCCACGTAATGTCCGTATAGTAATGAAACGCATATTGATTTGTTCCTTATGATTTGTTGTTTACAGTGACTGTAATATAATGTTCTTTCTGAAGGAAAAAATACACCACGTTGAAAAGTTAATTCCACAGCACAACATTTGCAGCAGTCTCGGGCACCGTTTTCGTTTAAATCTGGCATTACAGTTTACACCACACGTTTCTGAGTTCAATGTTTTCCCTAAAAATGTCATATTCACTTGCTTAACCCTTTAAAGAAAATCGAAATATCTAAAAAATCCAAGTAATTCTAAACAAACGGCTGGCATTATTTTGATAACTGACATGTCCGTCTATTAGCTTTAGATAGGGTTGGGCTTGAATGGTTTCTTAAGTCGATACCTATTGTTTAAATCAATTATTATCAATTCTATGGTAAAAATATTAATGATTGGAATGTCCAATTCATATCAAAAAAGGTGTTTCAAAAGCAGGTTTACAGAGCATCATATGTATAGGATTTGTAGGTAATGGTACTCACCGTATCATGTCCTGTCTCTAAGCTGTGAGTAGACTTTTCCGGAGCAAGTGGAGAAATCACTCAATTCAGCGAAATATTATAAAATAATAAAAAATAACACACTGTGATTTGCATACATCTCTATTAAATAATTTATTTTTCTTTTCATACAATTTCATGCATATAGTTTTCTGACGTTGACGATCATACGAGTAACTGGAAGTGAACAACAATAAATGTATCAAAATATTAATGGATATTTCGTGAACCTCGGTAACAATTTTATTATTAACCAAATCTACCAATGAAAATGATTAAATATCTATAACATAATTTGAACAATAGCCATTCAAAAACAGTAGGCCCATAAACGATTAGATCATCTGGTATTAACTAAATTGCGGTATTATTAGAAGATTGAGGTAAGACCCAGTTGGCTCAAGATTGAACCGTACCGAACATGGCACCTACTTACGTTATGTTGGTCGGGCTATTTTTCCGCTTCACACCACATAAGTACTTCTAATTATATTTTTTCAAACACATTTCTTACACGTGAAGTATAGAAAAAGTCCAGTGACCACACTGACCACAAAACCGCGGGTTATTCGGCCGGCGCGCGGCGGCGCGCGGCGGCGGCGATGCGCCGCGCTTTACTTTGGCATGATAATCGAGTCGAAACTCTAATCCACAACACACAAAAAATGATTTTAATTTTGACTTCGGTTGCTAACGGAAAAATTATTCTGGATTTACAAAGCCGATGTATATAGGTTGCTAAACATACCCTTTTTTCGAGGCCCCTCTTCCTTGCTGACAGCTCTTTGAGGCGCGCATGGAACACGAAACGCGTTCGAATTGGTCCTGGACAGTCCTGGTTGCTATCGGACGACAAGCCACCCATAGCTCGCCGACCACAGTCTCGTGCTAAATATACCCTCTATTTCTGAATTTGGCATTTGAAGTTGAGTATGTCTCTAATTTAGCCTGAAACTTGTAAAAACATGATTTTAAAGAATGTTAAAGAAGTTCTTAAATCAAAATACTCAATTAAAAACCTACCGGCCGGTTTAATTCAACTTATTTCTAAACAACATTCGCATTTGTATGTCAATCTGAAACTGTCAAATTACGACTGAGATGCGAATTACGAAATACGTTATTTAAAAATTAGTAGAAATGGCAGTCTAGGTATTCTACGTTAGTCGATGTATTCAAGTCATAACAATACACTGTCGATGACGAAATTTCGAACTGTCATTGCATCGATGTATGTGGTGTTTTTTACAAGCTTCGCAGTAACGTAGTTTCGAGCAATATTATTCGTACTGATAAAATCTAACAAACGACCAGTTTCGAACTGACATACCTAACACACCCACCTTCATCCGTATCATCATTACAACTGAAAGACGTCCACTGCTGGACATAGGCATCCCTAAACGTGTCCACCACATCGACCAATCCTTTGGTAGCTTTCGAAGTTACTAGCCATCGCATCGCCGAAAACCACTCGGGTATTTTTCTGAAAATCAAACCAATTATTGTATACCTCCGTTAAGGCTCATTGAGTTTCACCCACTGGGTGCGCCACAAGTTCGTAGGCGTACGACTAAATAATTTATCCCTACAATGAATTTTTAATTACGTTACCACAATGATGATGACAACATGCCGTGTAGGAGTCGACCACCCAAAACTTGCATCGTAGGTGTATTAAAAGGCGAAAGTTAAAAACAGAATAATGCTCACAGCTTTACGAAACATTACTATAAAAAATATGGATTTCGCGTGGGCTAGACATAGAACAAACTGCTAGTACTAACTACCAGACATGAATTTACCTCTAGGTATTGTAATACACCTCTTTTATGTCAAACTAATAAATAAATAAATATTTTTTTATTATTTTTAAAACATACATATTACAATCAATGTGAAGCCCTGACTCCAGAGCTAGGTATGTAATACCTGTATTTCAGGAGTCAGGAGAAACTGCTTCAAAGATCTGCGGCAAAGTTTCACACGCTCCTCAAATCAACGGACGTAGCTCTTAGTCCAGTAGCCAGAAGTCTATGCCCTTCGATAATTCTAAAGTTTTTAATTTTCGCTGAGTGGATAAGTTTCGTAAATTCATTGCTATTTACAAAAATGCTAACAGTTTAGAGTGATGCAATAGGTATTAAGTAGGTATTTCTTATTATTTCGTGTTATACAAATATTAGAAAATTTAAATTAAAACAGTATACGGGTTCTTTGTAAGTACTATCTAAAGGATATATTAGTGAAAATGCTAACAGATAGGTACTATGGAACAATAGAAATCCAAAAATGTCCCGTAACTCATTCAAAAAAATATTTAAGTTTTTCAAATCATTTCTTATATACTTAAAGAGATTAGTTATACCTTACAACAAAAGTTCTAACAACTAAGTATATGGCTGCACGAGTAATTGTATTTTTTCTTTATGATAAGCGACATATTGAATTTAAGTTTATAAATTTGCACTTGTATATTCGTAATAATAAACTCTGCTACCACACAAAAGTTTCAACAAATGCATACTATGGCTTTTGTTTAAATTGCGAATAACTATTTTCGATAACGAGCCGCGTAAGTAGGTACGGCGCGTGCGATCGCTGCTGAGTAGCAACAACTCGCCCGCCCGCTCCGATCGGGGATGTCTCTATCGCCGCATACTGACCGCTTTTAATTGCCAAAGTACCTACATGTTCGGTACGTAACGCTTCAGAGCAGTAGATACTAACAACAGAGTGATGGCCACCATACTAGCAAGTGTAATTGTAAATTAGTCACTAATGCAACCAAAGGAGCTGTGCTTTTTTCATTTACAAATAAGATTAGACATTTAAAGCAAAATCGTGATTATAATACCAATTATTTACTGCAGCTGCCATTTGTCATGCCACCAACGTAATAGAAGTCAAAATCGGTTGAACGGACTGTAAAAAAGATTTATTTCAATGTCTAATCTTATTGTGAATAGGGTATCGTGTGCGATATTTCACGCGCTTTTTTGTTTTATTGGATTTAACCGACGATTTATAAGAAGAATTATGTACATTATTCAACTGGTTGTTTTTTAATTCGATAGATTTTCGTTTAAGTGTACTGTTGAGTAAGATTAGGACACTCTAGCTCAAGTTTTTTTTTTTTTGTTTTTATTGGAATTAGTCTACTCGGGTAATTCTGAATTATAAACCATTCGGTTTTGCCCAAATATTTATTTTACAAAGAAATAAGTCGGCAGTTCTCAATTTTTGCTCCCAATTGAAATTGTAAAAAAAAAACTTTTCATTGTGCACTAACGTGTTTTAAACTGTAAATTGTAATTTTATTTAACTGTTTTTTTTTAATCAACAAAAACAAGGAGTACGTTTGACCTAACTATTGCAACAAAAACAAGGAGTACGTTTGACCTAACTATTGCGTAGTAAATCGATTGGCGATGCAATTAAAACAATGGAAAAATGTTGGTTTGGCTTTTCAAGAATAAAAGTGGTAGGGTAAGTGCTCCAGTGAATGAACACACCCCAGTGAATGAACAAAATGAAGTTATTTAAAAAAAATAAGAAACTGAGATATTTCTACCCAACGCAGTATTTTTTTTTCGCACTTTCAACTCTATATTCTATTAGAATCACAACATTCGTTTCTTATGTTACTGTTTATTTAAAAATGGCAAGCATTTAAAGTTTGCAGTATCAGTGTAACGTGATTTTGTTCGAGCAAGAATTAAGGCCTAGGGTAAGACACGAAATGTTTGTTATCATAATGTAGCCGTAATTTAAATATACTCTGCAAGTTATTTATTTATTCAAATAGTGCATAGTTTTAATATATGTCTGAAATCAATTTTATTGACATTCTGGCCGGTTTAACGTAAATTATTAGATGTCCCAGCATTGGAAGCGAAAAACGTTTAAAATCCAGTGAATGAACGGCCGTTCATTCACTGGACAAAAGCAAATTTTACATTTTTATTGAAATATGTACCTTATTTTTATGCTATAATATTCATGTTTTGGGAGTCGTTTCAACAATAGATTTATAATCTTTAGGCCAGTATTGGGACAGGTGTGTTCATTTACTGGTTCACAAAATCCAATGAATGAACTAATATTTTTAGTCATGTTCAAATATTAGTTTTCGTCACGAAAATGTAACCAGTAAATGAACACATCATAATTCAGTTAGAAATCGCATTAAGATTTAAAATTTTCTTTTTATGTAGTATTACCATTTAGATCACAATGGATTCCGTCAAAAAGAAATACAAAAGATTTCGATATTCTCAAGAAACTTTGCAAAAAGCCGTTTAAAGAGTAACGACGTCCATTCTTAATGGAGAACTTACTATTAATAAAGCAAGTAATGTTTTTAAGATACCAAAATTCACTCTACATAATAAAGTAACTAATAAGGTGCCCTTGCTAAGAAAAATGGGCCCTTCATCCGAACTTACAGTGGCTGAGGAAGCTGTTTAACGCTGTCCTGTTTGAAGGGAGAACTCCAGATGCATGGAATAGAAGTGTGGTCGTCTTGTTCTTCAAAAAGGGAAACAAGACCCTGTTGAAGAACTATCGACCCATATCCCTTCTAAGCCACGTCTATAAGCTGTTTTCAAGAGTGATCACGAACCATCTTGCGCGAAGACTCGACGAATTCCAACCACCGGAACGGGCTGGGTTTCGGAGCGGATACGGCACTATAGACCATATCCACACAGTGCGGCAGATTATAAACCGAAGAGTATAATCAGCCCCTGAATCTAACATATGTGGACTATGAAAATGCCTTTCACTCGGTTGAAATCTCTCTCTCTCTCTGTAGTCTGTTCTGGAGTCCCTGCAGCGCTGCCAAGTAGACTGGCGATCCATCCAAGTGATGAGATGTCTCTACGAGGCCGCAACCATGTCCGTTCAAGTACAGAATCAGCAAACAAGTCCCATACCGTTGCATCGAGGAGTGAAACAAGGGGATGTTATTTCCCAAAACCTATTCACTAATGCAGTGGAGGATACGTTCAAGACGCTGAACTGGAAAGAACGTGGCATTAACATCAATGGCGAATACATCTCTCACGCGATTTGCAGACGATATCGTCATCATGGCAGAAACGCTGCAAGACCTACAAAATACATGCTGAATGACCTGGCTGACTCTTCTGTACGCATCGGCCTACGGATAAACTTGGATAAAACCAAGGTCATGTTCAACGAACATGTTCTACCGGAACCGATTTCGATTCACGGTGCCGTTCTCGAAGTTGTTCAAAAATAGGTGTACCTCGGGCAAACATTGCAGTTAGCTAGAAACAACTTTGAGGGCGAGGTAAATAGAAGAATTCAGCTGGGCAGCATTTGGGAAGCTACTTCGAGTCTTTACATCGTCGATCCCACAATGCCTAAAGACGGAAGTCTTCAATGAATGTGTCCTACCCTACATGGCATACGGAGCCGAAACGTGGACACTGACGGCTCGTACGGTCCAGAAGCTCAAAGTCGCTCAACGGGCTATGGAAAGGGCTATGCTCGGTGTGTCTCTGAGGGATCGCATCAGGAATGAGGTGATCCATCAGAGAAGCAAGGTCATCGATATAGCCCACCGGATTAGTAAGCTGAAGTGGCAATGGTCGTAGAACCGACAATCGTTGGGGTAAACGAGTTCTATAGTGGAGACCGCGTCTCAGCAAACGTAGTTTAAGGACGGCTGGCAGAAACTGGATGCGAGAAGCCGAAAATAGATCTAAGTGGCGTGCAATAGGAAAGGCCTATGTCCGGCAGTGGACTGCAACAGGCTGTTGATGATGATATAATGCTACATTTAGAGACGTAGAATAAAAAATAACAACGCTAAATATTAAAAAAAAAAACTGAGATATTGACAAATTAACACTCATAATTTGTCAATATCTCCGTTTTTTTTTAAATTATTTAGTGTTGTTATTTTTTATTTTGTGATTCTACTACGTTAATTGCTTAATATAATAATAAGGTTGGTTAAAGTTTGCTGAAATATTCAGCAAACTTTAACCAACCTTGTTGTAATGTTATTTAAATAATTAGATACGCATAATTGTTATATTTATATAATTAATAAGTATAAATATATACTTAAAGTATATATATTAGATTTCGATACATATGAGGTATATATATGAGACATTTGATATTGAATATATTTTATATTTTCTTTCAACCAAAAGATGTGTCTGTTAGACCTATAAAGTTATAAAATTATTGAGTAAGGATGTAGATACACGATTTTTTTTATTTCTATAACAGATTCAGAGGCTAAGAATTTATGTTTATTTATTTAGTTGATTTTTTAACTATACATCTAATAATAACAAAAATTCTTTAAATTACCAAAATGAAAATCTATTATGTTCATTCACTGGTTTTATTTCGTTCATTTACTAGAAAATGTCGTTCATTCACTGGTGTTTTAGGGTATTTTTCAATGTATTGCTCAATATCTAAGAATGTATCCAGCTAATATTATAACTCTAACTTTAAAAATATAGTTTAGTATATTTACATTACTAAAATATAGATTTGGACCGTATGCATTAGAGATAACATAGTGTAATAATTTTTTGAAGTTCAAAGATTGCTTAAGTGTTCATTCACTGGAGCACTTACCCTATATTACTAAAATAAACTTCTTTGAATCTACAGGCATCATTTTTGTATTTAAGTGTTATTGATAAAACACGATATTTACAAAAAATACACATTAATGAAATGATTTCGCGTCTCATTCAATAATTTACCATATTCACAACATAAGTACCTATTATAGCTACTTGTTATAGTGATAGAGGAACAGACAGAAAGTAGAGATTCCGTTACAACATTTTTTTCTGGAACAAGTAGTTGTCCCGGGTTTTAGGTCATCCCTTAAGTAGGTACAAAAATAATTATATCAAAGCAATAAAATAATTGGATTCAATAAGTAGCGTGCATTCGGGTGGTTACGAAAGGATTTGTGATCCGTTCGGAGGCATGTTTATATTTTAACCAACACTCATAATTGAACTAATACTGCAAATTTATGTCGCTTTCTTTACTTGAATATACTACTTGAAGTTCTATTGCAAAGACTTTCATGAATTTCCTTGATAATTTTAGATAAAAATGTTTAAAAATCTTAATAATTTTACTTTGTTCACGTCAAATTCTGAAGCATTGTTGATAATTCTGAATGACAGTTGAAAGTGGGTATATTTCGTTTGAGCATAAAAAAAAATATTTCTTTTTACTTTTATTTCTTCAAACATTGTTCAGTTTTACCCTAAAAATAAATATTTCTCGAATTTGACCTCTCAGTAGCTTACATAATTATGTGATATTTGTTTTTCGGAATTACCCTACAAGTTGTCTAAGGTAGCCATACTTTAAAAGTAAACATTCAAGTCAAAAGTAAATGAAAATGAAAATATAAAAACCAATGTCAAATTGTATAAATATCAACAAAAAACAGACAAAAGAGAGAAATAAAAACATTAAAACATTGGGCGGTGTACAAAACTAAAGCAGCTCAATCCCAAGCCTACTTGTCCACAAGATAATCTTTAACTGTATAAAAAGCACAGCGGCACAAAGGCACAGCTTACGTTTTACAAATAATTGGAATTTATTTCTGCTAAGTTCTTGAATGAGGCTAGGAAGTTTATTATAAAAATGTATACATTGGCATCGAAACGAACCACTTATTTTTTGAACCTGGTTTTAGGATCAACATAATGGTGGTTGTTGTACTTATGCTATGGATATCACTGTATTTTTTTTTTTAAATTTTGTTTGGCTTTCCAAGAAAATCAGTGCTATTTTACTAAAATTGCTATATAATAAAACTAAGTTCTTATTGGAATCTACAGGCGTCATTTTTGTATCTGAGTGTTATTGATAAAACATGATATTTTACAAAAAAAAAAAAAACTTAGCGAAAGCAAATATTTATTCAAAGCGAAATATCATATAAAGTATTATCTTTCATTATATACATCTTATAAATGTACCAATGCTGCATTTACTTTTAAAAGTATGGCTACCTGAGACAATTTGTAGGGTAATTCCGAAAAACAAATATCACATAATTATGTAAGCTACTGAGAGGTCAAATTCGAGAAATATTTATTTTTAGGGTAAAACTGAACAATGTTTGAAGAAATAAAAGTAAAAAGAAATATTTTTTTTTATGCTCAAACGAAATATACCCACTTTCAACTGTCATTCAGAATTATCAACAATGCTTCAGAATTTGACGTGAACAAAGTAAAATTATTAAGATTTTTAAACATTTTTATCTAAAATTATCAAGGAAATTCATGAAAGTCTTTGCAATAGAACTTCAAGTAGTATATTCAAGTAAAGAAAGCGACATAAATTTGCAGTATTAGTTCAATTATGAGTGTTGGTTAAAATATAAACATGCCTCCGAACGGATCACAAATCCTTTCGTAACCACCCGAATGCACGCTACTTATTGAATCCAATTATTTTATTGCTTTGATATAATTATTTTTGTACCTACTTAAGGGATGACCTAAAACCCGGGACAACTACTTGTTCCAGAAAAAAATGTTGTAACGGAATCTCTACTTTCTGTCTGTTCCTCTATCACTATAACAAGTAGCTATAATAGGTACTTATGTTGTGAATATGGTAAATTATTGAATGAGACGCGAAATCATTTCATTAATGTGTATTTTTTGTAAATATCGTGTTTTATCAATAACACTTAAATACAAAAATGACGCCTGTAGATTCAAAGAAGTTTATTTTAGTAATATACCACTTTTATTCTTGAAAAGCCAAACCAACATTTTTCCATTGTTTTAATTGCATCGCCAATCGATTTACTACGCAATAGTTAGGTCAAACGTACTCCTTGTTTTTGTTGCAATAGTTAGGTCAAACGTACTCCTTGTTTTTGTTGATTAAAAAAAAACAGTTAAATAAAATTACAATTTACAGTTTAAAACACGTTAGTGCACAATGAAAAGTTTTTTTTTTACAATTTCAATTGGGAGCAAAAATTGAGAACTGCCGACTTATTTCTTTGTAAAATAAATATTTGGGCAAAACCGAATGGTTTATAATTCAGAATTACCCGAGTAGACTAATTCCAATAAAAACAAAAAAAAAAAAACTTGAGCTAGAGTGTCCTAATCTTACTCAACAGTACACTTAAACGAAAATCTATCGAATTAAAAAACAACCAGTTGAATAATGTACATAATTCTTCTTATAAATCGTCGGTTAAATCCAATAAAACAAAAAAGCGCGTGAAATATCGCACACGATACCCTATTCACAATAAGATTAGACATTGAAATAAATCTTTTTTACAGTCCGTTCAACCGATTTTGACTTCTATTACGTTGGTGGCATGACAAATGGCAGCTGCAGTAAATAATTGGTATTATAATCACGATTTTGCTTTAAATGTCTAATCTTATTTGTAAATGAAAAAAGCACAGCTCCTTTGGTTGCATTAGTGACTAATTTACAATTACACTTGCTAGTATGGTGGCCATCACTCTGTTGTTAGTATCTACTGCTCTGAAGCGTTACGTACCGAACATGTAGGTACTTTGGCAATTAAAAGCGGTCAGTATGCGGCGATAGAGACATCCCCGATCGGAGCGGGCGGGCGAGTTGTTGCTACTCAGCAGCGATCGCACGCGCCGTACCTACTTACGCGGCTCGTTATCGAAAATAGTTATTCGCAATTTAAACAAAAGCCATAGTATGCATTTGTTGAAACTTTTGTGTGGTAGCAGAGTTTATTATTACGAATATACAAGTGCAAATTTATAAACTTAAATTCAATATGTCGCTTATCATAAAGAAAAAATACAATTACTCGTGCAGCCATATACTTAGTTGTTAGAACTTTTGTTGTAAGGTATAACTAATCTCTTTAAGTATATAAGAAATGATTTGAAAAACTTAAATATTTTTTTGAATGAGTTACGGGACATTTTTGGATTTCTATTGTTCCATAGTACCTATCTGTTAGCATTTTCACTAATATATCCTTTAGATAGTACTTACAAAGAACCCGTATACTGTTTTAATTTAAATTTTCTAATATTTGTATAACACGAAATAATAAGAAATACCTACTTAATACCTATTGCATCACTCTAAACTGTTAGCATTTTTGTAAATAGCAATGAATTTACGAAACTTATCCACTCAGCGAAAATTAAAAACTTTAGAATTATCGAAGGTTTTATGTGAAAAATATTGTATCCCTACTGGACTATCTCAGCTCTCAGGATATACGCTCTACCGTCGAGTGCTAATCCTCGAGCACCTCTCGACGGTGCCTGAGTTAAGTGGCTCCGTGGCTCCGTGGCTTTATGTCTCCCTGGTTCTTTGATCCGAGTGGCGGTACGTGATATTTCGGCGAGAACAGATTCGCAACCCATGGGAACGGATGTGCTGAGTTGCATAACACTGCTGGGGGTATAGTTGCAAAAAATGTTTCCGGTACTTTTCGGGAATTCGGTGCTTGAAGTGTAATCTGGGTACTTTTAACAACACTTGTGTAATGCTTCAGGGACTATGGAGAAGGTAATTTACCAGCAGCGGCAAATAATGACAGCAAAGGCGATCCGTCTACGATAAGATCACTCAATCTACATGCACATTAGTAACCTCTGAAATTGATTTTAAAAATAACTTAATACCTCAGTACCTACCTATTTTATAATATTAGCTTTCTAGTCAATTAGAACTTGTAGTATGAGTAGGTACTTCTAACGTTAAATGAGTAAGAGCAAAAAATTACGGATATTGTAATTAGTGGTCACAGGCACCCTAATTCTGACCTAACCTCACTTTGGACCTTACATACCTTGAGCTAACCTAAATCAGAGATATTGTAACTCTTGGCCTTTCTTAACTTCAGGAAATCTACATGGACTGTCCATACAAACTATTAATGCTCGGCGACTGACCCTCATACATATATACCTACATATGTGTCCACTATACTAGTGTAAAAGCAAAAGTTAGAGCGCACGGAATGCATTTCTGTAACGGTTATAAAATGACAGCGTTTGATACAAATTCTGGTTCATTTACACCTATTCAGGTGAATAGGTAAGAATTTTCTTTGAGTAAGTGCTTAACATAGAAATATAAAATACAGGAGAAGTGGCAAGGGGGCGTGTCGGCGTCCACGCGACATGGTCTGGGCGACCATGTCTTACGCAATGGTCGAATCCGCAAACTAGTGCGCTTCCGACCGTGAGCGTGATAAGATATAAGAATGCCGTGTTGTTTAGCTTTGACATAAGGTATGGGGAACATGTTGCCGCGTATAGAAATGGCCATTCGGACAAATCGAATTTCGCGAAACATTTAATTGATACCGGCCATTCATTGCGCGACAACAATAGTTTTAATATACTACATGTTTGTGATAAGGGTTTCCGGCTGTGTGTTTTGGAACAATTAGAGATTTTGAAACATAGTAATAATAATAATTTTGCACTGTTGAATGACCAGACGAATTTGGTTTCTTCCCCTTTACTGCGTATGTTTGTGGGTAGTTGTACACAAATAACCAACGGTGGCAGTGTATAAAAGGGGGGTGCCTTGTACTAATTTCTCATCAATCAGACCCAGCCTGTCCCTTGCTGCCCCTCCTCAATGACCCCGCTAAGCCGAGGCCCGTGTCCCACAGGGGATGCCCTTAGCGAGCGGCCATTTAGTTTTAAGTAGTTTTAAGCCCCGGCTGGGGGCCTTAGAATCTAAGGCAACCACGGGATTGCCCGGTTGAGCAGTAACCAGCCTTAATGTGCTGAACTGCGAGTAGTCCATTCAAAAAAAAAAAAAAAAAAAAAAAAAAACTAATTTCTCAGTCGCAACTCAACGGTCAGCGAGTCAACACGTCCCCTGAGGATGCCTCGTGGAGAGGCGAAACACGTGTCGGTAATGGTGTTGGGTTTTGCATTGCCTTCCTGCATGTGCTTAAAATCCTTGCATTTGCCCAGTAATCTTGCATGTGCATAATATAGCGGGCGGGAGGGAGGTGCATACCTGCAACCCACTAATATTCGCGGAAATTAAAACTAGATATATTGTTTTCATTTTCAAATTTAGTGTTTTCTTGTAAAAACCGAAGCCTAAACCAAAACTTTGTTAATTATGGAATCACTTACCATAGCAAAATACAAGTATTTATGTTATACATGGGCAGCATGGTGCGTGTAATAAATGCCAGAATCGATAACTTTCCGATTTAGTCAATCACTAGCGTATATGTAAAATAAATTGCTTTTGCACAGCACAACGATACCCACCTTGTTTTTGTGTGAGTAAGTTGCACGGTACGTACTGTAAATATACGCTGTGTTTATTATGATAAGGTTTATAATTGATTGTGTAGTACAGTCCGATTTCAGAAATGCGGGTGTGTGCGCGACTGCGTATCTATTGCTTTTACTGAACTGCATTCGTAGTAGTTGCCGGGTGGTAGGGCAAAACAGGAGACACAGGTTCCGATACATTTTCGGCTACAGGGCATATCTCCTTGTTTATTATATCTATGGTGCTTAAATTGTGAATAATCCAACAACGATAGTCAAAGCCTGATCCGCCTTCCATTTATAGTTTCTTCCCGAAACATTTTTTTAAATCTCAGTTAATTCCTTAAATCTCTTTTACATAAGCATAAACACGCATGGGGTATTCCCAGAAGCTTTTGTTATGGAATTTATTGTTCACTAGATTTGCCCGCGGCTTTATACGCATGGTAGGTACTTTTAATCTAAGGAATCTAGTATTTCTAATTAGTAAAATGTAGCCTATATTTTAACCTCGGCATCTAGCAGAGGTGAAAACTGCGTTCAAATGCATGCAGTAATTTTTGCGTGATGCGCGTAAATAAATACAGACAAAAAGACAGATAAACATTCTAGCCAAGTACTTGTATAGTCATATCTAATTCATTACATACCCATCCACGCTCATACGAAAATCTACAACCTTTATAATTGCATAAAATTATGGCCTTACTAAAGGATGCTCGGCGTGCTCGGGTTATAATGAAATGAGTACCTAGCTAGATATCTCCAGCGGCAACGTCTTCAGTTCCGTCTTTTTCTATTTTCATTGATCTGTTTTCTGATTGATTGATTCTTCTTGTTAGTGATTTTCTTGCCTATAGTTATTCAACCATTCGTAACACAAAGCTTTTGATCAACACAACAAAGTAATATTTATTTTAATACTCCATTTTTTGCATGCACTGCATGAATCTGCAGTCATTATTTATGTGATTCCAATGTTCTTATTAAACAGTATGTTTGGGTGTTGTAATAAAATAAAGTTTAGAAAACAGAAAATTTATTGCAATTTTGTAAAATAAATACAATTAAAATCCTTAAAATAATTGTACAAAACGAAACAAAATACAACAATCCTTACGAACTAAGCTTCTAATTAATTCAATAAATTATTCGTTTTATTCTAAAATACTTTGTACGAATTTTCATAGTTATAAAACAATGTGATGACCTAAAACTAAACATAAATCTAAAGCTATTTACAATTCTTGTACTAGTCTAATAATCTCACTTTGGTAAACTGTGGTTAATGAGTTTCTTCTCTTACAGTTAAACCTACATTATTATTAAATTTATCAACTTATTCTAAGGAAAAACTGGAAAAACGTATTGAAATGAACTCTATTCAAAAACATTTAAAAACACTCGAAGATTTTTTGCATGTAGTATTCAAAACAGTTGAATCAATTTAGAATATAAATTTAACCAATAGAACGTTTGAAAAACAGAGTTCTTGAACTTGAACACTCAATACATACATAACACACATATACAAAGTCACACTCACTTACATTATATTATATCAATAACAAACTAATGAACACATACAAAAATATGTTTAATTTATTGAGGTATAATCTATACTGAATTTATTGAAGTATACCAACGTATTTATGAGGAAGTCTACAATAATATCAACATGAAGACAATAGAGATGGTTCCGAAAAAAGATAACAGAAAATGTTGAAACTGAATAATATGTGAGTGTAGTGTCTAAGAAGTTAACTTCAAAGACCTTAGCTACTTACTACTAATACTTTGTCAACCAATGAAACCAAAGAATTTAACAATATCAAGGCGAATGGTTACACTCAAATCACAAACGTAAAGAAATTAAATTGGCAAGTCATGCGTCGCAAACTCACAATACCATGTAACACAAATTACTTGAAATAACAGAACAAATCGATCTAATGAGACGTGTAAACGTTTACACAAATAATTTTACAAACATAGTGTGTAAACGGAGGTACAAAGTCAAAATCAATGCCACTTGGTATTCCGCACATTGCTGTTGCATTATACATGGGGACATGATTCGGGCGACGAGACATTAGTTCGCAGTCGTCTGCGAGATGCATACAAAGTGTTCCATGACACTTGTATGAGAAGATATATGGCTGTACGTCGGCACCTTCAGACTACCCGCGCAAAACTACTTTTAAAGCCTCTTCTATGCAAACTGCGCACTCGATGGTCGATATACAGCTGTCGCAGGCGCATCTTATTAAGATTTGTATCTTGCAGTAAGAACGGTATGGGAAAAATTCTTATGCATGGGATTTTAATACTTATCGGCTTTGAGAAATTGTGTTACACACTTCATCGGCTTATGATAATTTGCAAAGAGACCTTGAGAATTTGTATGAAGACCTGCAAAGGTGCTCCAAACTGAGCACTATCCAACTGACGAATATTCCTATAAAAGTCAAAGAGGGTATAGTAATCTTCTGAGCCGTTTCAATATTTTATTAGAATCAAATAATTTTGCAGTGCCAAAATAGAGGAACAACGTCTAGAAATTGTAGCGCCTCTGGTGATGCAAGTCATTCGATGGATATTTCTGACAGTATAATGAACAGAGAGCGACAAATTAAAGAATTTGTTCTACATTTATAAGTAGTGTCCTTAAAGGATTGCTTTCTATAATTGGGTGAATGAAAAAATAAACGACTATTATGAAAAAATACTCCAAACGATACAAAATTCTCGATCAACACACCTATTATTCTGCAGATTTTCCTCTCAAAGCATAATAAAACTATTTCATTCACGTTGCTCTGATTTGATCTCGTAGTGCCAGTTCTCTGAGCCTTGAGACCGGTTCCCTCTTCATTACTGACACACGTACCGAGAAACGGACGTACCAACAATACGCACATTACTGCCACTATATCACGAGCTCCAACTACGCTCTTAACATTTTAAATGAGATACTTCGAAAAAAATCAATGGTTTCGTGGGAATTGGTCGAGGAAAAAATGAGCTGGAATGTGGTTAAATTTTCATAAATTGTACCATTTGTACCAAACAAAGAAAAAAAGAATTAAAAAAAAATCACTTGGTCTCGTTCTCTATTAACCCAGCCCACGATACACTCAATCATACTGACATTACACTACTAATTGCTGACAAATCTGAACATACAAAAGGACACACATTTATCTCTCAAAAGCAACAAATCAACTAAAAAATAAAACACTTTCGAACGGATGTCAAAGAAAAGTATCAAAAACGTTCTGAAAAAAACCTGGCATCCCATGCCGCATATTTGTAAATCGTGAACCGACGCCCTACATCACTGGGAACGATTAGTGCCGCCCACCGGATTTAGCTACGACTATGTCATTAGATCAGCCACTTCCCTAATCCATGCAACATCTCATACACAGCTCAGCTAACACTCTGTCCTGTACAGGTTGGGTGATACAGAACGAGACGCAAGACTTTCTCTTTGACGTAAATATGTGAGGATGATGGTGTTACCGGAACAGTCGTTAGATCAATCGGCGTGGCGCTACATGGGGAACAGACCAGCATTTGTCACCGGACCACCGGCGCCGCCGTATTTATAGCGACGCCTGCGCAACCCGTGGGCGGCGACACATCCACGACACATATTGAAGACAATAGTTAAAATATAAACAACGATCTACATAATTACCCTTGATTCCCTCACGATAGCCTTAAGTTAACTAATACTGTTTTTACATTATGTACACTGTATTGTACTTCAATTTAAGTCTTACTTAGTCGAAATTATTTCTATATAGAAACACTATAGAATCCTTCACACGAATAGTCTCTTCTATGGCAGTGTCCTTATGATAAGGTTCTTTATACACTTGAAACTATTAGAAGTAAACTTCTATCACGTAACGAAGCTGTAACTGGACACACATATCAGCGCTATAAGTCCGGAGATTCGGACAAAGTTCGCGGCACTGGCTTGCGGCACTTCCTCTATGAAGAGTTTCTTATGTTTGTCCCCATGCCTGTCATGGTTCTTCGTATGATTTTTCATTTTATGGTAGCATAGCCTCGCGAGATTGTTCTGCATTCTTGGGCAGTCGTAATCATTGCCGTCGCATTGACAGGCAGTTAGGGCGGCCGCTTTCTCCTGCTTTCTTAGGATTTCTATGGAGTTGAGGCACTTGTTGGAGCACTTTCGACCTCGGAACATGGACCGGCAGAGTCGGAGGTAGTACTGCAGGGCGGTGGCGCACTGAGCGTCGGCAAGGCAGATGAGTTGTGACAGGCTACATGAGGAGGTGGCGTTGGCAGCGCCCTTCAGCACTTGGGGTCTACAAATGTCGATGCGTTGTTTCGCCTCCAAGCAGTACTCGTCTTCACATTCACACTGAAACAAGAAAGAAAAAGTTTAGTTTTATGATTATTGACTAGATATTGTTTTAATAGCTCCTAACATAGCTTGAACGCAATTGAATATGCCTAGGCTATTTCTTATTAGGTATATAAGTTATCTATCTGCCTGTGTCTTAGATAGTAACTTAAAAAAAATACAAAGAAGAAAGAATGTTTCTCATGAAACATCACATATATAGAAGAGTAACATAATATCGAGTTTCTTATCAAATGTTTCAACCTACATACCCACACGCAACGCTCTTCATTCAGAACTGCATTCAAACACGTTATGTTAAAGAAAATCTATTAATAATTCAATGTAATAAAGTTTTAGGGAAACTCGTAAATCCTCGCGGTCCATGGCGCATAATAATAACGTTGTAGAACGTAAAATACATTTTACGACACCAAACATTCCGGAATCTATCTACTATCAAAACATGGCGTGATTTGTGAAATTTATAACAAACTAGCAGCGCCCTGCGGTTCCACCCGTGTAATCCCCGTTCCCATGGGAATATAGGGATAAAAATAGCCTGTGTTACTCGCTGATAATATAGCTATCAATTAGTGAAAAAATGGTTCAAATTGGTCTCGTAGTTTCGGAGCTTATTCGGTACAAACAAACACAAAAATCTTTCCTGATTTTAATATTAATTTTAGTATAAACATGGTATGACACGGTGCTGCTAGGTTGCTCAGTGTGAGGCTTAGCATATAATACCAAACATTCTTTGAGACTGGTGGTTAAACCCCTGAAAAAGTAGTTACTCAGTACAGTACGCTCTTTAGGGCTATAGCCTTCCTAGATAAATGGGCTATCCAACACTAAAATATATTACATTTTTCGAACCAGTAGCTCCTGAGATTAGCGCTTTCAAAACCAAACAAACAATAATATTAATATAGTATAGGTGCTTACTATCATAGTCGTAAGTTTTTGAGTCATGGATACTGGAATAAAGAGAAATTCTGTTCTTTAATAAGCAATTCTATTCTAACTCATCTCAAATAGATGACCCATTAGTTCAGTCTACTGAAATTAAGTACAGAGATTATTCCAAGGCTTTAAAACAAATGACTGTGCATTTAAATTGCCTGCATTAACACTACAATTTACAAGAGCAAACGAAGGATCGGAGAACACATAAGAATGCACTCATGAATAGCTAATACCGTATAAAATCGCAGTCTCGCACGAAACGAAGAGAAACGACCTCGGGAATTGGCAGCTGCTTCGCTAAGATGCAACAATCGGTTACGCTCTCAAAAAGGTCAATTTACCGGATATCTAGCGCGGATTAATGAAGACACGGCCGCCCGTCTTACGCTTAGTTTTTTGTGAGAACACAGCTACACCTGCAGAAGAGTCGACGCTGCGGTAGGTCCCGATCAAGACGTCAAATCTCAAGGCTGTGCGCGGCCGGTCCTTTGCTCTGGCATTCTATATACATTGCCCAACGTAGTACTCGTAATCACACTCGCTACTACGATATAATTAAAGGTTCGACCGGTTTTAGTTCAAAATGTTTAGTTTAGCTTTATCTATGCATAGTACTGGCCGAGTAGAGTATATGTAAACGATAACAAGTACTACAAACGCACCTGCTTTACGTAAAAGTGTAACAGCAGAACTTAATGGATATTTAATTCGATAGTACGAAAGTAGTCCTTAAAATTCATGTGCAAGATGTAAATAAGTTCGAAAATGGTGTAATGTTTTCTGTAATTTAATGCGTGGCAGCACCTGCGCGACTGGGGGGTCCATGAGGCAGATAGGAAGGCTTTTTGTTGAAACAATTGCAAATGCTGGTGATACAATTTCATTACTACGTTGACTTGTATATTTTAATACAATGGGCTGTTAACAATATCGATTCACTAACCTTAGATGAATACGTAGTGCAAAATTATTCTGAACTTCAATGTAAATTTAAAGAATCATTACTAAAAGATTTCACTCTTCAAAGATTTCTTATCATTATGAGACAAACATAGAACATTTAATCTTAAAGAAGATATAATTTTATTCCTCGAACGCTAAAAAATCTAGCAGCAGTTTCAGTCATTTACAAAAAAAAACCTACCCACAATGTTGTTTAAACATATTAAACATACTTAATAGAGACTTAGTATACTCTAATAATAAAACGATACTCTTCTAAGAATACTGTTGGCAGTCGCTTGATTACCTGAAAATCGTTTTACAGCCATTAAATTAAGATAAGATGCAGACAGTCTCAATAAAATTACTTAATTGGGTGTAGGACGTTTTAGTGCAATTGTCTGTGTCTGTGAGCTGCGTTATTTATTCAGTGGATGTTATGGCTGTCATGAAGGAACAACATTTTTCAGTATTAGTGAAGACCCGGTTACAAGAACATAGATAACAACGAAGAAAGTAGAGAAAGACTTAAGTTACAAACTAATGGATTCTATGAAAGATGCGGTAAGAAATGGGAAGAAGAATTTTGAGAAGGAGAAGAAGATTGAGGTGTACCTATGTATGGATGGAAAGAGAAAGTCGTGCTGCGGCGATCGCAAATAAATTGAGTCATGGGAAGATATGGCTTACGATGAAAATAAAAACAAATAAATACGGTGTCTTTTTAGCGATGCGTTAATTAGTATATGAAGATAAAATTTGTCTGCTCTACAATCCTGATGCGTCTTAGAAGTAAAAATGATTGAATCATGTTTAAAATGACTTGTGTCAAATACAAAGAAGAATCGGATTCCAAATCTAGATTTAAAATAAGCCCCTCATAATTCCCCGTAAGATTCCATCTCAATATATATTTAGAATACATTTCCAGACATTACGATGATAGTATGATACACTCTCTCTTTACAAGAATATCTGCTAGCTGTCTCAGTAATGCATTAGCACCACTTCAGGCCACATGTAGCAGTGATATGATAATTGAAAAATCAAAATTGTGCATAAACAGTACCAGGTTGCTCCGCCTACAATGTGGAGTTACAAAGTTATGAATATGAGTATTGATTTGAAAGAGAGTGCTTTCGAAATCTTTGAAAGAAGAAAATATTTTATCTCTATTTTTTATTTAATATACATGTGTTTCTACTTCGGCTTCTGACGGCTCGTATGATCCACAAGCTCAAAGTCGCTCAGCGAGCTATGGAAAGGGCTATGCTCGGTGTGTCTCTGAGGGATTGCATCAGAAATAAGGTGATCCGTCAAAGAAGCAAGGTCATCGATATAGCCCACCGGATTAGTAAGCTGAAGTGGCAGTGGGCTGGCCATATTAGTCGTAGAACCGACAACCGTTGGGGTAAACGAGTTCTAGAGTGGAGACCGCGTCTCGGCAAACGTAGTGTAGGACGTCGTGGACTGCAACAGGCTGTTGATGATGATGGTGTGTTTCTACTTCAGCGAAAGGAATTTCTATCTTATGCGTCATTGTTACCAGTCTAACTAATTTATCTGGTCAAAATTGACTGTTTATTTTCTGCTCTGGGACTGCAGTACTCTTTGCTTTATTTAAGGGTTTTTCTGTAGAGAGTCGCAGAGTCCATAAACTTTCACTTACTGAATCATTGTTTACTGAAGTAGTGAGACCATTTAAAATGTCTGTTACATCTACTATCACCTAGTTTGAATGTTAACAAACAAAACTGCATCATTCATGACCTCAAGCTAAATTTTCCGCCACCAGCAGCCCACAAAACTTTTCACATGTTCAGTATGTATCTAACCGCACAAAGGATCAATAAAGTTTGTGGAAACAATTATAAAGCCAAAAGTACACTCTCTCTGTTGATCATGTTCACGTGCTCTCCCCACGTGAAGTGATTCGCCAGCATTCTTCACACATTTCTTTCCAAATTAGAATCATGAAATCTTTATAGCCCTTACTAAGAAGGAGAAATGAACGCTGAATAAGTACCAAAGATGTCGTTGAAGAATCTAAAATGGGGGTTTTAAGTATTCAATAGGTTTTCGGGATTTACTTACAATTTAGTGTGTTTGTTTCTTGTTTCTGTACTTATATTTAAATTGGTGCAGTTTATAATCCGTCTCTTATTAGACTGGAAGTATGTAAATCGATTAAAATAATCTTCAGGCACGTGTTGATTCCATTAAATGAAATTCAGCAAACTACTTCATAGTCACAGTAGTAATGCAATTACTGTTTCCATAAAATAATAACATATAGACTCAAACACACATCTTGCACACTTTACCTTTCATGTCCAAGACCATGAAATTTCAATGTGTGTGAACACAATCACATTTGTTTGACAGCTCTCTCGAGCGAACAGATTTGTTGCTTGCAGCGGGAGACGTGCTAGGTACCAAGTTAGTTCATGAACGAGGTCGTCAACCGCGACCCTCGACGTTCCTTCGTGTCGGACAAATCTGCCCACAACGTCTAAATTAGATTTTATTGCAGGGCGTCTGCTACACGCACCTTTACAGAACCAAACAAGCAAGATCTATTCCCTCCCATCCTACATAACAAACCATAGCTCTTAAGTTATGGTCGTAGCCCCAATTGAGCAAGGCGTAAGCTGTAAACAGCTGTTATGAGGAGTAATTGTGACACGTCCGAACCCTGAATAATCAATCTGAATAGATTCTTGCTGCAATTTATAAATAGATGATGATTGCAGTTTACAAGTGGCTGTTTAGATGATAGATTTATTGGACAGCGAGTTCACATTCAACTCGGGAATTGATACAATTGCACTTAAAGCATTCAATGGTTCTAAAATGATTCAATTTAGTCTGATTGTTTGGGCCTTTCTTGCTACTTGGGAACTACGTCAGTACAACTAAAAGAGGAGACCATTATTCTTCTACTTCGTACTTTTCGATTTCAAGATGACTTAATAGACGTTTTAGATTAAATATTAATATTCTATATCCTTGTTTGAATGCCATTTGTATCAACACAATAAAACAACATAAAACTATTTGAGAAGACTAATTTAGCATTCGAGATTATTATCACATTTTAGAACAACAAACTATAAAGCATTACAACATAAATTAAAATTTCATTACAACCTATACTTTTTAGTACCAATATTCATTTAAAAAGTCAAATTAAAAGACAAGAACGAACGAGCAAAGACGGGGCCCCATAGGGTCAGTGCCTGCTAGGGTTGCTGAATTTGTTCGAAAGAGTCAGTGGGACGCAAAGGGCACAAGAAGGATCACGGGTGGGTTTAAGTCAGTAAGAGTCTAACACTCCCTTCCGCTCCGCCCAGAGCGGGAGAAGCCATTTGATGATTTCCAGAGCTAAGTACTCGTACTATATGACTAACCTTATAACTGTGAAATGTGATTGATATCGAACATTCACGATGTGACATAAACTTATATTACGAGAACTTTCTAATACAATTTCAGTGCATGCCACGCGTGAATGAAGATATGCTTCGAAACAATGGTCCATTACAAGACTCCGCAAATGAAGCTACAATATACATACCTATTCAACAACATTATTAGACTGCATATGGCTGAACATACCTACCCATAATCTCGTATTTGCAAGTCTAGATAAGGTAATAATGTCTGTTTGGACTATGATTTCCTTATGGTCTCTTGGAATATCGTGGCTTTGTGGGCCTTTTTTTTTGGATGGGAAATCATCGAATGACTTCTTCCGCTATGGGCGGATCAGAAGGGTGTCAGACTCTTACTGACTAAAACCCACTCGTGTTCCTTCTTGTGCCCTTTGCGTTCTAGGGCCGCGGTGACTCTTTCAAACAAATTCCGCAACCCTAGCAGGCACTGACCCTATGGGGCACCGTCTTCTTTGCTGACTTATCGCGTTATTGAGACGTATGATTTTTGGACTACAATATCGGAAATGTGCATAATTATTTAATATTTGTACTTATTGGAACTTTCCAATGCTAGGGTACGTGTAATATACCTATAGCATAACGTCTGGCTACATAAAACCAATAAAGGTCCAATAAATAATGCTATAAGGAACGAAACTCTAGTGAAACAACTAAGCAAGGATCAGGGACTCAGGGTATTAGAACAAAATTGATCCTACAACCGGCTTAATATCTGTTCGTCGAAGAGCTATCTAAACAGAAAATATAAGCCTCATAACTTTCGACTCTTTACGTTCAAGCTTATAATAATGCGTGTTTACATCCGCTGGCCGGCTAACTTGTCACTACATACATAATCGTTAAATCTTTCAACGTTAATGTTGGGCATCCGCCAAAGTATCTCCGGCAATCTCGTTTTCATTCACTTTCCACTTTACATAATATATAAAATGATATTTGTTTCGCAAATCAAGAAATGAGGTGTCAAACTATTTGCAGTGTTAAAATTTGAATATTTTCGGTTGCACAAGGCGTGCAAGCAAATGAAATTATACATTCTAGCTGTTTTATTTCTAAGGGTGACATCATTCATTTGGATTTGTAAGGAATCTACGTCGCCGTTTGGAACATCAGAAACCACATAGGATATTTAAAAAACCCTAAAATCCTCTCAAATTCGAAAAATACTCGCGTTCAGCTCCTGCCCCTCTTCCGTAGACGTCAAGGCATTCCCGGGAACAGGCTGTCCTCGGTAGGCTAAGTAACTTCAGGCTGTGCAGAATAGTGCACAGCCTCATACATCATCATGAAGTTACTTAGCTTAGAGCAAAGAATGTTAACTACGAGGGATCTTTAGACAGCAAATGTTTTCTAGCTTAGTGAGTTGATGTTCATAATAAAGGGCTCGGCTAAAGGTTTGCCAGGATCTCAGGATCAGTCAGAAACCTTCAGCTACCTATGTTATTTCCTTCAACAAACTTACATTCATAAGCTTCTTCCCCTATTTAGTCGACGTCAATTCATTGCCACACTCGGTGTCCCCCCGTGATCTCAGTGAGCACGGTCTCGCACATCATCATGTAGTTACTTAACTTTGTCATAATGAAGGTTTTCAATCTACCCACTCGATCGTTGAAAGCCTCCATAAGATTTTTGTCTTTGGAAACCATAGTGTTTATAATAATAAATTAAAATGTAAAAGAATCTACACAAACGGACACCATAATATGCTACACTAGCTTCTGCCAGCGACTTCGTCCGCGTGGAATAGTTACTTTACCCCCGATTTTGAAACTCTCAGCCCGATCGGTTTAAAATTGACAAAAGATAGACATGCTGTTTCGGGATATTTTTTAGATAATTTTATGTAGAACATTTCCGTAATACATGATTTCTATGTAACTTTAACCATAAAGGCTACACACGCGACGGAAGCTTAAAAAATGGAGTAACTTCTTCCGTTTTCCCAACATTTTCCTTCACTGCTCTGCTCCTATTGATTGTAGCGTGATGAAAAGTATACTATAACCTGCCCAGGAGTATGAAGAATAATTGCACCAAGTTTCGTTAAAATCGGTCGAGTAGTTTTTGTTTCTATAAAGAACATACAGACAGACAGACAGACAGACAGACAGACAGAAAGACAGACAGACAGACAAAAATTTTACTGATTGCATTTTTGCCACCAGTATCGGTCACTAATCACCCCCTGATAGTTATTTTGAAAATATCTTCCTTGTACAGAATTGACCTCTCTACAGATTTATTATAATAATAATAATAATAATAATATGCTACATTGATGGTTTCTAAAATATCGTCTGCATGGATTTTCTTTACTTACATTCATGAGCTCTTTCCCCTCTTCCGTGGACGTCAAGGCTATCAGCGCATTCCCGCACTCCCGGGGACACAAGCTTCCCTCCGTGGGCTCATTCAACACGGCCTCGCACATCATCATGTAGTTGCCGAGCGCGGCGCCGCAGCCGGTCCGGTAGGCGCAGCGCGTGCGCGCCTCGTTGCACGACATCGCGCCCCCGACCGCAGCGCACGCGGCCAGCAACGCCGCTAGCAGCCACATCACCTGGTAACAAGGAAATAGACGTCAACTATTGGCCTTTAAAACGAGAAGATCTGCAGTCTGTGATAGCCCTGGCTGGTGGCCTTAAATTCATTTGAGGCCACCACAGGATTGCCCGGTTAAGGCACCTCACGCACTAGACGGCCAAGAACACGACCAGTGGTCAATGCGGCCCGGCTGAGGCCAGCCATTCTCAGTGTCATGCGGACAGTTCGTGAGTGAAATGGCCGCTTTAAGACCAGTCGTGGTCGTGGTCGTCTAGTGCGCGAGGTGCCTAAGCAGTAACCAGCCTTAGTGTGCTGTGCGAGTGGTCACGTCAAAAAAAAAAGAGTCTGTGATGATTTTGCTGAAGTATCTGGCTTCAATTAGTCTACGCTTTGTCAGTCAACCAGGTTGACGCTTACAAAATCTGGGTGAAGGTGCCACCACAAAGTTTTATAGAGTTTCTATCTTCTGCCAGTGGCTAAGGTTGGTCTGTGGATGGGTGACCATCTTAAACTAGAAAGTGGTCAAATGATTTTTTACGCTAAGTACCTATGTATGTACACGTAATTTTTAAATAATCGAACGCCTTTCTAATAATTAATAGCGCATTTACTGTCCATATCAAGTACTCGTAGAATGTCAGCCGTTTATTTATTTCTTATTGAGTGATCGTACACTTATACATAGTTTGAAAACTTGATTTTCGTCAAACCAAAGAAACCACCATACCAAGTTAAGCGGTTATGCCCAGTAAAAGCAGAGAAAAAGGAACTATAGTTCCACAAGTTAATTGCACTAATGTATGCTCTTTCCTAGCTATCAGTACAACAATTACATACTAAAGTACAACTTAAGTTGCGGTGAAAATGCAAATCCCACTCTATAAAGTACTACTATGTACCGGTAATGAAGCCGTTTCCGACATAGTGTTAGCTTAGTGTTAGCCATCTCTTGGGATCTCTCGGTAAGTCTCGGGAACTGTCGGTTAATCTCGCGCTTACTCGGGCATGTTCTCGGAAGGGCCGAGCCGCTTCGTAAACAAACAGACTCGCGTCACGTCCACTCGTCACTCGCTACTAACTTACACGTTTACCGTAACATTGAGATAGGGTTGGCGGTAATTTGGTTTAGTATAGGCAGTACTTATTAAAGAAAGCATCAGATCAAATGTGTAGTCATATCTTGGAGCAACGGTTGGACTTAGTGCTTGATTCTCGGAGAGTGCGATTAGACAGAGAAAGGTAAAGTATTGTGAAAACAAAATTTTCTCTTATCGCAACCTATATCATGCCAGTAAAGCTAAGAGAAGGGACTTTGGTTTCTATTAATTTACTAGAATGGTATGCGTTTTAAATAAATAAACAGAATAACAGCAACCTAAGTGTATCAAAAGAAAATAAAAAAGATGAACCTTTTGACACCCCTAAAATTCAGAGACAAGAGTATAAGGTCGTCGTCCGCCCAAGAGTCCCCGGTGCAAAAAGAAAACAAACTGACAACTTAAGATGTCCACCACTCCGACGCAGGAGCGAGTGTAACATTACAATAACAATTGGTATCTGCATTAAAACATCGCCCTTATTTACATACAAATAAAGACTACGCCGCAGTAGCTACAGATAAACAGCGTTCCCTACGTGAGCTGTTTACTTTAGTAATTCAATTACATAATAGAATTACGATCAACTCCAATATTTGAGGAGTACTTAGAATGTTTTTTTTAAAGCTTGGTGCATGACTATTCTGAGGTTTAATTTTAAGAAATAACATTTAGACTGCGATTCTCCGAATCTAATCTCATATATCTTGATGTCTATATATCCATGTAGCTCTTACACCTTTCATATACTTAACACTATTTTACTGTGTCAATGTTTATGCAACGCCTCAAACCCGCTCGGCCAGTGAGACCGGAATGGAATTGTCGTTGCGTTAATAGTATCATTATAGAACTAGGTTCGTGCAATTGGGGCTGGAAAGCACATTCCGAAACTCTGGTCAGTTCTAGGTAGGAGATTGTGTACGCGAGATGACAAGAACTAATGGACTGGCCACGTCGAGATAAAATCAAACGTCAATATTACACAAACCAAGTCGTGAAACCCGTGGTCGTGACAACTAACCCAACATAATATCTTTGGCACCAAACTCGGGCCGACGCGACGCCAACGTGGTAAACATTATCTAAATCGAAATCCGAGAAAGGCATCGCTGCGACATTTCTAGAGCCGTAATCCAAACGGCGAGCGGTTAGCGGGCAGGTGTGAAAAGCGCCTAGTAATTGCTCGCACACAGTCAACAACTTGGCTGGGCAGCAACACACGTGGAAATATCACAGCACGAAATATTCCGACAGATATATGTACATATGTGGATTGGTCAATCCACAGACCTCCTCTCTAGGAGAGGGAATGGGCCGTAATCCATCACGCGGGCCCAGTGCGGGAATATAAGTATCAAAACAGTTTACAGAAGAACGTATAGTTTTTAAGGCTTTAATTTCTACACTGAATTGCAGACATTTTTTTGATCATCCTTATAAACTCTCATAACAAACATAAATGAGCTAAAAGATTGCTCCAAGACGTTTAAGCACAAACGTAGCATGACTACATGATGTTGTGGGCTGGGGTGCGCGCGCGCCGCTCTAACCAGAAACACAAACAAGTCGTGTTCCCGCGCAGCTCATTATTGCATGTCGTTAGGCGCCAACTACGAGGACAAATAGCTACCGAACATGTTCACAGACCATACTTGCATGCTTTTGGAATACCCGTTTACGAGAAATTCCATAAAGAGCTAATTTTGTTACAAACGGTTCTCGTTTTCGCCTGGTCTAAATCGTTTTGACTGGCAATAAACATACTGTCCGAGAGATATCAGTCTGAGTCTGTATCTGCTTTTGGTATTGCTTTATTCTAAGCTGTAATTTCAAGTTGTACAAGGTCTATTGGCTGTATTTATGGCCCGTTAAACGCCTTTAAGGTCTTCTTTTAACGCAACTCTCCATTTAGGTTACTAGCGTAGTAGCGTCCCTATCCCTGATCCCCACGTTCGTGAGAAAATACGAACTAGATTCCTAACGTGACTAAACCGCTTTAAACCTTGCATATTACTGGTACACGCTTAAGTATATTATTAAAATAATTAACAGCTTCTGTAATAACCGACTCTCCATGAGGTAAAGTAGTAATGATAATGATAGCATCCACTTTTCTACTCACCCCATTTCAAGTTCTACCGACACCATATTTAACGGTAGATGGTAAGTAGGTACATTTTGATTTATCACCACTACACACAAACTAATGATAATCAGTATATTCCTCTTAACCAACGCCTATAGTGCTGATTTACGATGCTCATTTTTATGGAGTCGGATATAAGAGTATTGAATCGTCTCACAACATGTTATGTTCGAATATAAATGATCGTATTAAACCGCTTTCTAAAACTTGTACACCTGCTGCAGCTTGCATATTGAATGATACACGATCTATTAAAATAAATTAAGCATATTGTTTGTAGAAATAGAAATGATATGCATACATTGAAAGCACAAATTATTTTGGAGAAATAAAATTAGTATTGTTTTAGCTGAAGCATCCAAACGAAAGGAATGATTAAAACTTTTTGCAGTCACTAAGTACAAGCTGGCATTGTAATTACATACATAAATTTTATACATAATTTGAACATAACACATATTTAAAATGGCAACATTTTTTAGTCTGTTGTTGTCTCTTATGAAGATTTTATGCAGTAGTAGACGATAAATAAATTCTACATAATGCTGAGAAAACGTAGTACACTTTTACAAAGAGGAGATCTTGTTAAAGTAATATAAACCTAAGATAAAGAAACATAATACTGCATACGTGACATATAATGGCATATCAACCGACGCCATTTAATTCCAACAACGTTACAATTTCTATTTTAATAAACTTGCTGGAAACATGTTGCATTTGGATGAGAAAAGCATCAGATTTCATCTCTCACGACTTGAAGTATGAAGATGTTACTAGATAACCAGTAGGTCTCTACTGAAATTACGTAACAAAAGGAAGTACATACATACACATATGTAGGTATGAATAGGAAACAAGGAAAATATTTACCTTTTGCTCTTGGATACATCTTTCTGAAGTGATTAAAACCAGAGCATAAATAATATCGGAAAAAGGGTTCCATAATAGAAGTATTTATTGAATATCAGAAAAAAATCTCTTTAAAATCTTTCAATAGGAAGTAATAAATCACGAATTATATACTTAACGACATTTTCGTTCCTGAATCCGGTAGCAATAAAGCTCAGAGCAAAGTCCATAACAATTAATTTATTAGAGTAAACATACGAGCATCAAGAATTCATTCAACACTTCACGCTATCATTATACCGTCTCCACTAATACAAAATCATACTAAACAAACTTACGCAACATAAAATGAAGTAATTACAAGAAAACAGGTGATTAAGATAATGTTATCTTGCGTTTCCAAATGTCTGCATTGCGTTATCTGAACGACCAATATTGATAGACCTCTTAATTGACCCGCGCGAATTATCTTTGAATGAATAATAGGGCACTTGAAGTGTCAGTTAAGTTTGGGATTGTTTGAAGAGATTGAAGTTGTTGCAATAATTGCAGATAACTAATGTTTTTTTTAGTAAAACGATTTCCTTATGCTGACAGTGAGACTCTTGTGAGTTAAATTAGGTCTTCTTGCATCATGATTTAAATATGAAAATGAACAGCCAATGAGTTAGGGACAGAAACTAGAAGAAAAGTGCATATTCAGATGAAATACATTTTGCGGAATTTGTTCGAAAGAGTCACCGCGGCCCTGGAACGCAAAAAGTACTCGAAGGAACACGGGTGGGTTTTAGCCAGTAAGAGTCTGATACTCCCTTCCGCTCCGCCCAGAGCGGAAGAAGTCATTTGATGACTTCCCATCTAGAAAATAAAATATTGAGGACTGAAGCAAACCAAAGATTGCTGGGAGGCATGAGAATAAGAGTGATATTGAGATTAGGACCTTCACTTTCTGCGAGTAATTACACATTCAAAGAGATATTTTTATGGAGATACAATACTGCAGTTATTGCTGTACTAATGATTTATTTACGGTTAAATCTACGGCATAAACTACTGAGCCCCTTCCGTATTTTTACTTATATTCTAGGCTACTATATTTACATTTCGTAGAATAGCGTCCTACGTTCTAAAAAGGATCTGTTCCTATAGCGTTTCCTTCTTAGGGTCTATAAATTAGTATGCATACATTGATGTGTCCATACTAATTTTTGAAATGCAGGTCTAATCTTTATGAGGTTTCTAAAAAAAAATGTAAAGGTCGTCATTAGGACTCATGATATTATATTTTTTTACTTAACTATGATTTTCTTCATCTGGCTTTACTGTAACTTATATACATATACATAATAAAGAGTATGTCATTCTATTCTTTTTCTGTGTTCTTCTTTTCAAATTAACACCACCCAACCAAAATTTATCAAGCAAATTTCGTGTTATCGCGAATTTAGCGCGATCGCTCAATGTTATAGTTTTGTAAACTCTTTAGTAACACTTTATTGAGGTTATCGCTAATTGTTTGTCACCCGATTAACGCCTTTGTTGGCCCTTGAGAGATAAAAGTTATGAAGATACCGACTGTTATTTAATTGAAATGAAAAACCCACAATATAAATCACAATCACTGTATGAATATTCGCTGGAACATCGATGATATAGAATAGATAGACTTAAATAAAATATATTTTATTTTATTTAAATTACCTGACTTAGGAGAGATATAGAGGATACGATTTCATCTGCGTCCACAAGTGTGACTGTCAACAATACAAAACAGCCTCCCAAATATCGTTATAATTCAAACGGTTCACACCAGAGTTGCATTTCTTAGTAATAGAGAAGATAATTCCGTCGGTGAATGCTGTTAGCCTTGTTTCAAGGCACACATGGCAACAGGACACCTACTACAGTACAGTCGCATAAAATGCGAGAATGCAACGCAAGAAGGTACTTCGTACACATTACAGAATGATAAATTGATAATGTTCGCCGCACCGTTGCCGCGTTGTGTTGATAGCGAGAATTTTATTAAACTGGCCAGTCGTATTTATTTAGCAGGTCGAAAAGTAGAAAGGGTTAATTCTGGTAATATGTTTCTTTTTAGGAGTCCTTCAAAGCACAAACAAGTCTCCTAGGTTTCAAGAAAATGTGCAGTTTTGTCTTTGTTTCAAAAGTTTAGTCAATGTCTGTAGTTGTCTCCAAGTGCCAGTAGATGTGTTACGTAATTTAATTATTTTATGGATAATTAGAATGATAGATCGACAGTGCTAAAATAACGCCTAGTTAAATCTGGTAGGTTACCTTAGGTTAACTACAAATGGAACATACAAACTAAGAAGCTTCTCTATTCATGATTCCACTTTATAAAAATGATTAAGATATAATAGCGCTTATTTATATCGATTGATTTATTGCTCAAAACATAAAGCTAGAATTATGACTTATTCGCTATTTAACCTTAACGTTTTAAAGTCTACTTACAAGTAACATGCAAGATACATAGAAGATATGAGTGCCACAGTATCTACGGATCTTTTTAACTCCCGTTTGCTCTTATTTTAGCCCATCCAAGTACAAAACAAGTGGCAGATTATGCGGGCAACACTAAAGATGTTTGGTTTCACACAAATCTCGTGTTACCAGTATAATAAATCATACAAATCAATGGGGCTCTCAACGAGGCGTAATCCTAAGCTGCGTCTGTATATATTCGCAGGATTCAGCTCTTATTACTTTGCGAGGTTGATGACTCAGATGCAGGACCTAATGCAGGATTGGGTTTGAAGAGTGGATGCATTGAAGCATAAGATTACCAGCCATGTGAATGCGGCAGTTAGCTATTAAATGAGTTCAGTTGGCAATAAGAAGATATCATGTAACTAATTGAGTACAATTTGTCATTTGATGTTATGTTTGATGTTGAAAGACATGAGCATTATTATTATAACGACTGTAAAGCTGGTTGTCTGTGGTTATCAGTTTTCCTCTGTCAAAAAAGCATATTCGCCTAAAAGGTTAAGTGTTCTAGGAAACATCCACACCAAGTTTCAAACAGAAAATGATATGTAGTATATCAATTTTTAAGCATACTTAGACGATACTGAAATGGTGACCGTCACCGATCCTTATTCGAAAGCATCATAAATGGACCAGAAATGGGATATTAAGCGAACACCCATGACAAAATAATTAATCACTATATGCATCACAATTCTCAGCACAGTAGGAACATAAAGAAAACGAAAGCCAAACCAACTTGTCCACAACTAATCAGTTCAAAGAAACTAAAATATTGTTTGTTGTTCCACGAACGGAAGCAAACTGATTGGCTCCAATCCAAAGGACGTCCGGCTCAACACCACTTGAGCTCTTGTTTTTGCAGAGCAGTCCATCGAAAAACATATCAGTAGCATTCACAACAGTATTGTAACAGAAATGTCAGCTTTACAAATACGACACGACATTTGGAAGCAATACTCAATGCCGGCAAAAAATCTTGCATAACCTTTAACAATAAAAGAACATCTTAATTCTTATTTCACGCAGGTAACATCGCTTGATCTCTTCCACAGGATAAGGCAAAAATAAAACTAAAAAAATGAACAGTAGCAAGTAAAAAAGGCCAAGTCAAAAGGGCCGCAGGTAGCAACTCTTAACACTTTTATTATAATTGTCTAGTTGTGCGTTCAAGTAGAACACATTAGCTACTATTTCGTATTTTAAGAAGATGTGGTATTATTGTTCTCGTACTTTCAAACTTAAGTACCCGAAAGTAATAAAAAGTAAGGCATAAGATGTCCCAATAAAATAACGCAAGATAAAGACGGCCAACTGCAGTTATCCACGGATCAAAAGAGTGTCTTGAAAATGGTTTGACTGGCGACTGTGCTGTCTCATATTAACAGATATGTCGATTTTGACTCTTCTCCAGAATCTTCAAATTCCTGGTCTCAGATGTAATGAATGACACACCATGCTGCTCATAAATCATTAAAAAGGTCGGTTTGGGAGACATATTAAGACATGTGGCTTGCAGCTGCAAGGGTCAGAATAGTAAATGCGCCGTCCAAATTTTTTGTTTCCAAACATCGAAACGAATGTGGCAGTTCTAATTCAAGTACGGCGTGGAGATCATTCGCACGCGTGACCGAAAGGAAAACAACGTTTGAATAATCGCGATCGGTTTTGGTAACGTAGCCGATAAAACAGTCGTAACCGTTCAAAAGTGTTACCGTTTCGCAACAAGACACCTCGTAAATGTTTTATTAGTTCTCTCAATTTTTCTCTCAACTTATTTTCTTATACATTTTAATATTAAGAACAAAGGCGTCAATAAAAAAACGAATATGGGTTTATATATTCTATATTTAGAAGAGTTTAAAATAAATGTTGAACTCTTACGCATCATCGCTACCAAAAATTAAGATAGGATTCGGAATTTTAATACTGAGAAAACAGTTGTTCACTTCCTGCAGATATGAATGCGTCTTCTTATAAAAACCCTTACACAAACAAACTCCATCTAATCACGTGCATGAAAGATGCCTCGCGTCATATCATGTCACTATCAAACCATATTAATGCTTTTAAGCAAACATAACTAAGAAGAGAAGAAAGGTATTGTGTACTAGCATCCCAGACAACGCATGTCGGTAACATGATATTCTTGAAGCCTAATCATCCACTGTTAATTACGAAGGTAAACATAGATTAGAGACAACCGATGCTGCTGAAGTTATCCAATTTCTTGCTTCGTGAAAAGAAAATAAACATTTCGGAAGATAATTCTCAAAGCGGGACAATCCCGATCCATTTGTTTAGTTTGTAAACTCAGCCCACAATACATACTTTTGTAAGATCTTAGTCAAATATTAACGTAGAATTTTCCGGTTCTGGAAATATTTGGAATGAGTGGAAGAAGTTTTTATCAAAGTAATGAGAGTGAACAATTAAAAGGTAGGTATTGCTTGAATACTCAATTATATTCATTATCACTTGACCTACAATGTCGAACAAATATTTTAGCAGAAGCCCCTTATTAAACACGTAGACCATTCATAAACATGCTAGGAACATGATATCGTTGAAAAAGTTGCAGCTAAATGTGCCATTCATGAGATCATTTGCATCAGTCATTTACGATTCAGCTTCATAATTTACTTGTACGACACTGAGGGATTTATTATTAACGTTTTTTAGTTGGAGATTTGAATTAATACATTGCAGGCTATCTTCAAGCAATGTATCGCTAAGTGTTTGTTTAATCTACGCTAGATCTTAAAAATATTGGTTTTCGCTGATCAAAGTCTGTTTTTTTTTATGTAAAGAATATTATCTATTTTAATATTTAAAATTATTCCAACATCTGCCACATCGTTCGTCTATTGTCGGATACCAAAAACGAAATTATCATAATTTTCCGCTCGCCACTCGTTCTGCGAAACTCGTGAGACGTTTCGGTCGTTAAATAAAATACCTTTTTAAAACGTCGACATTTACTCTGACATGTGTACAATGTTAATTTTAAAATGGGTCTAAGTTACTTATTTGTATTCCGTTACAAATTGTGCCTTATTGAAGTTTAAAACCACTTATCGACATCTTTAAAAACTATTCATACTTATCAGGTAACGTCTAATTGCATACAATTTCGGAATCACTAAGACACTTGAAAAAGAACCGAGTAAGCTTATTGTAGTAATCATTTGGAAACTCATAGACCACTCCAATAGAAAATTCCACTCCCAAAACCTGAGACTCAACATCCAAACTGGGTAATGACTGCAGTTAAATGTTATCTCAAGTTGTTTGCTTGCAATAGTTATTGTTTGTTGTTTATTAGTTTGTCCTTGACGGGCACTACCTTACTAGTAAGAAGGGAATATAAACATTACTATGGACAGCGGACGGCAATAAATCAATCGAGGCGCTGAATACAGCTTTATGTGCGGAACGTGCGTCCGTCTAGATTAGAAAATTGTCATGTAATGACTAATTCATACGTCGACGACGGTCTGACACCCTCGGACCATTCTTATGATCTCCCAAGTCATAAATGTCAGTCATCTAAAGATGCCTAGCATTTATGTGTTTTAAATATTGTATACGCATAACGCAGCACGACTTCTTCATTCAGAATAAAAGATTTAGTCGTTTGTGGAATCTGTATGCATGAAGCTCATTCAGGTGTTAGGTTTTTATGCCCCGTTATTATTCACAGAGCGAAATAAAAAACACAAGTAGATACAGATAAAGTGCACTTCTAGATCAACCGTTTGGTTTTATTTTTACATTGCAACAGTTTTAGCCGTGCATAAAAATCAAACAGCCGTCGTTTCATTAGCATGCTGAGTTCGATCGTGTATATCCACTCAAATTCCGCATATAATATCGTTAAGCTATTTTTCAAGTGATATATTTACGTCAAACATTTAATAGACCATCTCATTAGTTCAGTACACGTTCGCTACAACTAAGGACACGGGAAAGGCGAGGACAATACTGCTTTGCTTGCAGTACTTACTCGACCAATTGAGTTATTTCTATGCGATATCACGAATATGCTAATGTGTTTTACTATGCGATGAATTAACTTGCTATCCCTGTTATTGGTGCTACGTACCGCATTCATTGTATAAATCATGACATGCGTGACCTTAAATCTTACTGTAAATAAATCAATTACAGATAGTTGTTCTACAATGGAATGACTTCATTCATATCGTGATGTTTATTTGTAGCTGTATATTATTGGTTGATTCAAGTAGTAATTACAAATCTTCATTGCTAATTTTGACTCTATCTAAGAATACTTGCATTAATTCCATTTTCATCAGCTAGTTGACACCTAAGTACTGCGGTTACCAATGTCTTACAACATACATTTTAGAAAAGCCAAATATAGTTAAGTAGGTATAAGTAGAGCATAAATTGTAAACATAAATAGTTGAAACCAGTGCATCAGCTAGGCTTTACTCTTAGCGAAGTAATAAGTGAACAAGCAAAATTCCTTCGTCCAGTCTATTATTAGAAACGTTACAATAAAGTTAAAATAAGATAAATGCACGTACAAATCTTGCTTCGCCGCTCTCGCCGTAGTCACATGGCTCGCGTTCATTGGAAAGTTTAGAACTCCTGTTTTTGTTAAACTTTTACGATCTCCCACAAAAATATCACTGTTTTATAACGTCACATGAAACCATCACTATATTCTTGAATTTCCACGTAAAGTTTTATTTATGAACTCTCGGTTTTCAGTCTGAATTTTGTACGATATATTGTGTTGTGTTTGTTTGCGTTTTGTTTATGGTGAACGCAAAGCTGGGTACGTGGGTACGTGCGTCCGGGCCGCGCGCGCGTCTCCGATTGAGTTGTGTTTAAAGTCGAGAGCCCCGCCACACCGCCAGATGACAGCTTCATATCTTCTTCCCTTCCCGACCCTACTCCCACCTCGAATGTCTCTTCGGAATAAACGCTCTCTGAACGAAATAGACTTGTTGCATTTTATTTTATTTTATTATTCTACTAGCACCGACCGGACAAGTCCGAATGAACTGTCTTCGGCTCTGTCAGATCTGTAGGATTAAGATGAATGATTAGAGGCATTTCTTGAATTATATTTGTTGAAAGATAAATAATTTATCTGAGTTGTGGAGGGCAGGTAAATTGTATGATCTCCCATAGTATAGCCCGTACCTACCTTATATACTTACTACTTACTACTTAGATAGCATATCTACATCATTTTAAGTGTTAATTAAATGTTCACTGCAAATATTAAAATCAACAAAATTAATTTTATAAACGTTGATATCTTACTTTAGTACCCATAGAGGTAGATGTTAATCCTGATTTATCTCTCTTATTTTTAACACTTACGGTTGATATTCGCTTGCTTTCACAGATGCGTACATACGACTACTGTCCACTGTCCATATGTAACAAGTTCTCGAGAAAGTCATTATTAAGACCTTCGCCGGGGAATATTTTTTGTTCAAGGCGGCCAGTGTTTGTACGATATAAAAAAAGTTTATTTTAAAATTGCGTTGATTGAGTTGTTATGAACCGGCTTGGAGTATCGGAGTGATTTCATGCTTGCAGCGTCGCTTTAAAAACAACTGATTACGTGTTGATGCGGATGAAATAATTGTGGTAGTAATCTGCGTTGGGATTTCTTCTGGAGTGCTTTTAGTGAGTCATTATCAGTAATTAAATGTTCGTTGCGGTGATTGCACTGTGCTTTTAAATCGGGAAGAGTTTGATTAAGTCATTATGCATGATTGGAAACTCTTATTGATCACCACAACTCTCATTCCGAATCTATTTTTCAGCAGTTTAAACTTCTAACGTGTAAACTTCTCTCACTCGTAACTTGGGTACCTACAGCTTTTGATAGAAACCGAAGACTCCCTTTTGTGTGGAGTATTAGATAGGTATTATATTTAAATTACTAGCTTCTGCCAGCGACTTCGTCCGCGTGGAATAGTTACTTTACCCCCGATTTCGAAACTCTCAGCCGGCCGGTTTAAAATTGACAAAGTTTCATACAAACTTTCATCCCCTATTTTATCCCCTTGGGGGTAGAATTAATCAAAATCCTTTCTTAGCAGATGCCTACGTCATAACATCTACCTGCATGCCAAATTTCAGCCCGATCCGTTCAGTGGTTTGGGCTGTGCATTGATAGATCACTATGTGTGTGTGTGAAATATGTACAACTTACAACAAAAAAAGAAATGAAAGTAAAGCTGAAATGCCTGTTCAAAATTATATTGTAATAACCTATACCTACTTCACTTAAAAATAAATACCTATAACTACGTATAACTAATTAATACAATAACTACTAATTAATAAAAGTATCTACGCTTTTACCTACTTAATACTAAAAAAACAGAACATAAATTAGCCAAAACTAACCTATCGGTATCTAAAAATCTATGCTCCTACTTCTACTACTACTTCACCTAAAAAGAAATAAAATTGAAACTATTAATAATTTGTAGTTTGAACAATTATTTAAACATTACTAAAATAACTAATAAGTACCTATTTTATAAAATAGCAACAATAGTTACACAAAAATAATCACAATAACATCTTACAGCATGATTCAGTTTTAAAGCGCGACGGTACGATGGCTTATTATTGTATTCATGTATAAGTTTGGTGTTTCTATACCGATTTCTATGATTTTTTTTTATTGAATAGGTACCTAATAATGTTAACTTTTTTTAATTAGGGATGAGTGATAGTATTATAAACGTAAGAGTAAACAAATATAATCAGAAAGCTCTGAACTGCTATGCTATCGGGAGTTACACGTGTTATTGTGAGTCCACCATAAAAGATAGACATATACTGTTCTGGGATATTTTTTAGATAATTTTATGTCGAACATTTCCGTCATACATGATTTCTATGTAACTTTAACCATTAAGGCTACACACGCGACGGAAGCTTAAAAAATGGAGTAACTTCTCCCGTTTTCCCAACATTTCCCTTCACTGCTCTGCTCCTATTGATTGTAGCGTGATGAAAAGTATACTATAACCTGCCCAGGAGTATGAAGAATAATCGCACCAAGTTTCGTTAAAATCGGTCGAGTAGTTTTTGTTTCTATAAAGAACATACAGACAGACAGACAGACAGACAGACAAAAATTTTACTGATTGCATTTTTGGCACCAGTATCGATCACTAATCACCCCCTGATAGTAATTTTGAAAATATATTCCTTGTACAGAATTGACCTCTCTACAGATTTATTATAAGTATAGATGACGTTAATAATTATAACGACACATAGTCGGTATTGCTCGCCTAACTTAGTAAAATTCTTGAAAATCATCTTCCTTTTCGCATAACTCGATTTCAATTGTTCCACTAACTGAACTAACTGAACTGAAACTGATTTTTGTAGCTGGATATCAGACTTCCTCAGTGAACGATCGATCCGAGTTGTCGTTGACGGCTGCTCCTCTGATCTCATGGTTATTGATGCCGGAGATCCTTTTTTTTTTTTTTTTTTTTCTGGATGGGAAATCATCAAATGACCCCTCCCGCCCTGGGTGGGGCGGTAGGGAGTGTCAGACTTTTACTGACTAAAACCCACCCGTGATCCTTCTTGTGCCCTATGCGTTCCAGGGCCGCGGTAACTCTTTCGAACAAATTCCGCAACCCTAGCAGGCACCGACCCTATGGGGTCCCGTCCTTGGTGCTGACGGCTCCTTCGGCGCGCACACAACGCGTCGTCGACTCAACCTGGTGTCGGACGGCGAGCCACCCACGCTCACCGTCCCCAGGCATCAGCCACTGCGCAATATCACAGCGGCCGACTTGTCTCTGGAGGAGGCCGAAATGGGACCATTACTGGCACTCCATCTCAGCACCCTCCCGAGCGTTGGGAGTCGCAGCACCCGCAGCAGAAGCGGCAGAAGCGGCGACGGAAGCCGCGGCGGCGGCAGAGGCGGCGGCGGCGGCAGACCTCTTGCCCTTGGTTGGGGCGGATGGCGCGCAGGCCCTTCCCCCAGCCAAGTGCTCGGCCGGCTTGCCAGCAGCCGCACATGCACTGCAGTGCGGCGTGGCCTCACATGAGCCGGCCCAATGACCGGGCTGACCACAGCGGAAACAAAGACCGCTGCGGTCCACCTCCGAGGGGATGCCGGAGATCCTCAGGGGTCTGTTCTCTCTACAACTCTTTCCCTGCTGCACATCAATTACCTACTTCAGCTTGGTATTGTTGGATACGCAGATGACAGTACGGTTTCAGAGAGATACTTGTCCAGCGCAAGAACCAGCGGGGATGAAGTTCGTTCCTTGAGAGAAGCCATGGTAGAGCGGACAAATTTGACCTTAAGTTTTGTCTCCCATTGGGGTGATGATAATTTGGTCTCTTTTAACGCCTCCAAAACACAAGCCTGTCTTTCGACCTAACTCCTACTTTTTGGGGTACATCTGTTTCTGTAACTGATCGGCTCGAGCTCTTAGGCTTGGAGTTGGCATCCAGTCTTAACTTCGAATTTAAAAAAAAAGCATCGTTATGAAGGAGCATACTTTGAAGACAATAAAATAAAGTTGGATGATTAACTAACATTTTGTGTATTTTTGATCTTTACCCGGTACTTTCTTTACAGAGTAGTATAAGAAATCTTTAATTATAAAGCAACATTTAAAAATAAATATATTAGTTGGGAACCCTTTGCCCGGGAGTCGGACTCACACTTGGCCAATATACATGCCATACAATCATAAAGCAAAAATAAAAATAAATCTTTCAACTTTATTGGATCGGGAACTGGAAATAGAATAGATCACAAGTTCACAACGGCTCGGTTCTGGGTGGCTGGTCACCATAGGGTGGGTTTTACTTGTCCCACGCAAGGGGGCGCAAAATCGTCAATGAAAATCAAAGAACACACAACAAAGTGTTCCATACTTTTATTTTATTTTATTATTTCATATCGGCGAGAGAAAATGAGTGGAGCGCGCCCCATTGCGGAAAATGAAATCCAGGTTTGGGTTTCTTCTAGCATAGATGTAGAACACTGTTGCGGCGTTGAGCTTACTAACTTTCGGGAATCCGTATCATTGATACGGCTGGTACGACTGTAGCTACGTCCCTGGCTTGCACACTGCTAAACCATCGTCGCCAAAGAAACTACAAAGACTGCAGACTGTTTTTTTTTAAATGGACTAGTCGCAGTTCAGCCCACTAAGGCTTGTTACTGCTCAACCGGACTATCATGTGGTAGCCTCTAATGAATTTAAGGCCCCCAGCCAGGGCTAAAAAACTACTTTTACTCGCTAAATGACCGCTCGCTAAGAGCAGACCCCCTGTGGGATACGGGCCTCGGCTTTGCGGCGTCATTGGGGGACAGGCAGGGTATGATTATTATTTTTAGGGGGTTTAACGCGATTGGCCGCTCAGCGGCGCGGTGTATATTAGGCAAAAGTCGAGAAGGGTCTTTACGGGGGCGTCGCGCTGGGCCTCGTCGGCGAGGCAGGAATACGGGACGCGGTCTGTGTTTGTATTTCTTAAGCGTGCTGGTTTCCCTACAGCTTTCCTAGATCTGGGTGATGGGGTCATAGGATTCGACTAGGGAGTGCCGCAGTCGGTGAATTTTACTAATTTTGGAGGAAGCGTATCGGGTAGACTATAGGTACGATTAGAGGATTCTGGTGCGAATCCGCGGAATCGACGAATCGCTTGTTAAGGCGTCTGATTAATTGTTTGGTTTTCGGGATACGGAGGTGGACATGGAGTCGATCCATTACAAACAACAATAAGATTGTCAGGAAAAGAGATAGCAATAGCTCTTTTCCTGACAATCATCAAGCTAAAACCAATAGGAGCGGAGCAGTCATGAAAAATATGATATACTTATATGTATTTACACCGACGTTTCTGATCCGATTTATGTGATTCTTTTTTAGTTTGATGTGAACTTGCCATTTGAGCCCGTTAAAACAATCAGTTTGTCTCAGCAGTTTTTATTTGAAATTACCTATTATTTTTGGTTAGTTGAATGATGTAGGTAATTTTTCCATACTTGAACGATTACGTCGTCCATGGAGGTATGCCAAATGACGTCGGTTAATTGTAACATTATAATTTTCACGAAACATAGTTTTTGTAAAATAAATACTGTAAGTATGTAAGTATATCGGCGGCATTTCCCCACAATAAAATGCCATACGAAATACATCACACTATGCATGCGTGCAACGGAACTTCTTTACAATAAAAAGCGCGAAAGGGACATCATAACTAAGGGTACAACTTTATTTCAATCCTTGTGGAGACTATATTTGCTTACTATTCGTTTTTGAGGGGTGGGGAATAAAAGTGAAATACAAAACATTTTTTAATTAATAAAATATATTCCTAAAGGGGTTTCGAATTTCATTTTTTGACACCGACTTCCAAAATTATAGTTATTTTGTACTTTGTAGTGGTTCATAACAGGAATTCGGTTGTATTTTTTTTCGAAAAATATTTTTTAATAAAAGATTAAATAATGATATCAGACTAATCAGCATAGAATTCCTTTCAAACGCCAATGTTAACAATGTTTCGCTTGTGGTCGTAAACGTACCCAAATAACTAACTCTTAGTTAACCTTCCTTATCTTTTCTGCATCTGGCAACAAAGTTGGAGCAAGCAGCCTCGTTTTAGCGTCATTATTTTTCTGTAGGTAAGTATAAATGGTCAAAAGAATACCTAATCGCTCTTGCATGCATGATGCATCCTACGTTCTCATACCTACTCCTTAAATGGATGTTAGGAAATTTTGAGCACATTATTTCTCTTAGTTAGAACAATTTATGGGTTGTGAAGGGGAATACTGATATTCAGCTGAAACCGGTTTGGCAGTAAGCCACCTCAAATATAGTTGGGAAAAAGCTAGGCAGATGATGACTCGTTGTCTCGAGGAACATGACTTTTTTCTAAGAAAATTAAGTTAGTATAATCATAATTAATTGGGCATTCAATCAGCATGTCCGCAAATTTAAAAGTAGATCGTATTTATTTCTAATAGATAAGACCAGTGAACGCAAATAAAACATGGAAGCATTACTTCAAGGGATCTAAGCGCGAATCGTAACTCAAAAATCCAAACAAACTCACACATCGCTACCTATCGTCGCTGATTCGCCGAACCACACCAACAACATTATTGTTAATACGATGCACAGTTAAAAATTTACCTTATTTCCCAAGTATTTGGGTTTAAATTACCATGTAACGAATAGGCCATGTAACTAAACACGTGAGCGGCGCAATCGGTACCGCGGCGCAATGTGCTTTGGGTCGTTTTATTTGAGTTCACTGGATAAGACATATTACTCTTTAGAAGAATTTTTAAATGATAAAATATGTCACTAACAGCCCTAAATATTTTATAATATATCAAATAAAATATGATTGATTAATTACTTATATAATATACTTACCTAATTGACATTATTTACTTGAACTTGACTTTGAACTAAGTATAATATTATATAGATTCAGATTTAGGTAATACTAAAACATCTAATATAATTACTTGTACACCAAATTCATTGGTAGAACATAGAGCTCGACAATTTTATTCCTGTGTTCACAAATAAGGATTGATTGATCATAAAATTATCCATGCTGCAGAATCCCAAATTACCACAGAGTGTTTTCGTTATAATCTGTCATAACACTGAACTGAAAAGTCACCATAGAGTAAATTCACTCACTGTCAGTGTCACTGGCAGCCTCGGACCAAGATTTCGATTCTTGGTCCGAGCTGGCAGCGCTGCCAATCGCGGGGAAAATCCCCGTTTTGCGGGGAATTGAGGGTTAGCGCGGGGAGAGCCCGGGAATGACATAAATAGGGGAGTTTCGGGGAATCCAGAATCCAACCAATTTTATGTCGGTAACATAATACTTTACAACTAAAAAATGCCTGCTCAACTGTCATTTGAACACGATTTTGTATTTCTGAATGGTTCTATTTCTACAACATTAATTCGTTGTTTATGGTTGTCGATTTTTTAAATTGGTGCGTACGGTTGAAATTTTCAGTAAAATGGAAAAGTGGTTAAAAAGTGCAGCTACTGTTAAAAAAGAGGTAAGTAGCATGTTCAGCGTTAAAATATGATATTTAAACTTACTTATGCTTATTTTAATCCAGTTCAGTATTTCAAAATTTGTTCAGTATTAAACAAATTTTGAATAAAACAGTGTTTGTATTCCAAAAATATACTGGGAATATGTGGGGAATCAATCAAAACGAGCGGGGAATTTCTGGGAATTGACAACACTGACGCCCGCGTCAGTGTTGTCAATTCGGAATCGAGAATTTTTTATTGGCAGCACTGGTTACTGGTGTCACTTGTTTGTAAACACAACAAAAAGTTTTATGAGATAAGAACTCTTTTGAAAAGTTAAGAAAGAACTGAAAAAGAAAATAACTTCCTATGGTTTTAACGTGGCTTGATTATAATGGCTTTAAAGAAAAGCGCGGGAAATTTCGGTTTGACCGGGTGTATTTTTTCGCAGCAATTTTTCATAATTAAATTTTAATTAGATAATTGGTTCAGTTGAGGTTCTTATGTAAATATATTTTCTTTCTAGTGTATGTAATATTATATTTGTGTAAATTTTTCCTGATTTTTGGTAAGTTTTTGTAAATATTTGTAGCATAGCTGATCAAGACTATTCCCGGGTCGTATGAACGACCCGCCTATAGCAGATGAGGGGGATTTAGGCCCTGGCTTAAGTCCCCCTGTAAGTAATTATATTACGGTATCTACTAATTTAGATATGGGTGGTATGGACACTGATGGGTCTGTGGCCACAGCAAGTGGAAGGGAAACTGATGCGTCGACCTCCGGTAAAGTCAGTGCTGCACGTAAGAGGCGTTCACATAAACATAGAATAATATGTAAACATTGTCATAAAACAAAACGGAGTAGACAGGGAGTGATTCCTGAAGGAACCTCTTCTCATATTGACTGTACGTGTATTTCCAGCACAGAAGCTAATTTAAAATCCGATTTTGTAATAGATAGCAAATCATCAATTCCACATTCTCAACCCTCTGAAATTTCTGTTTCCCAAACTTTGCAGTTGGATCCAACTGCAATACAAACTAACCAACCAGTTGGTGTAGGTAGGAAGGAGTACCAAGCTTCTGATACAGGGCCATATATAGTTCATGTTCAACGTATTACCAATACTGAAAACAGTGGCACCATTCTTCACCCTATTGCATTTGGAAATTTCCTTAAAAATAACAAATTTCAGAATATCGTTCCTGGCAGTGTCAAGAGAATTGGTAGGAATAAGTGTGTTGTAGCTTTTACAAACCACATGGCTGCTAATGTATTTATTGATAGTAATTTATTGCCTCTCAACAAATTTAAAGCATTTCTACCCACTTTTAATGTCACTCGTATGGGCTTGGTCCGGGGTATCCCATCTGAATGGAGTGTGGAAGAAGTTAAAGAAAATATATCTACTCCCATAGGTACTGGTGAAATATTGAAAGTTAGGCGCCTAAACTACAAAGTTCAAGTTAATGGGTCATATACATGGAAACCATCTCAAACTGTTGTAATAACATTTGATGGTCAAGCTCTTCCTAAAAGAATTTATGTATGTTATAATGCACTTCCTGTTGAGACTTATGTGTATCCCACCATACAATGTTTCCGCTGTTGCCGTTATGGCCACACTAAAAATCAATGCAGATCTGCTACCCCTAGATGCTATAAATGTGGACAGAATCACTTAGGTGAAACTTGTTCAGTAGAAGAGGATTCTGCATCTTGTATCAATTGTTCTGGATTTCATTTTGCTACAGACAAGAATTGCCCTGAGTTCCAGAGACAAAAAAACATTAAACACACTATGGCTCATTCCTGTGTTTCCTATGCGGAAGCAAGCAAAATACACCCAGCCATCTCAAAATCCTATGCTAATGTTCTCACAACTGGTAGATCTCATGATGCTCACACAAATAATAAAAATTCATACTCCAGTTCCCAACCTATACCCTCAACTTCTTCAACATATAAAAAGACAGTCTTTCTTAAACCCCGCAGTCCTCCTAAGTCAGCACAAGGTTATGATAGAGCAGCTCATAACGCCCTTATTAGGGAGTTTCAACCCCCATCTTTGGCAAATGGGTGTGCTTTGTCTAAGGAATCCGATCTGAAACCACAACAGAACGAGAATGAGCAAGTTGTTGATGTTATTATAAACCTTATCAAAATGTTATTATGTAAAAATACATCTTTTGAACCGTACGACGTGGAGCGGATAAGTAGCTTATTAATAAACAAAAACCAAAAAGATGGACACAATAATTCAATGGAATTGCCGATCAGTAATACCTAAAAAAACGGACCTATTCTACTTATTAAATAAATTTAAGCCAAATATTGTGGCATTATCTGAAACTTGGATTAAAAATAATCAATTATTTGGTATTCCAGGTTATGTTTGTATTCGCAATGACAGAGATGACGGATATGGCGGTGTGGCCATATTGGTTAAAAATAATACCCCATTTTCACGTGTTTCTCTCCCTTCATGTACTGATATTGATATTGTTGGGGTAATTGTTGATAATATTACTTATGTTTCCACTTACATTCCTACTGCTAATAACAATGCTCTGCAAGAACTTAGCAATATGTTGTCATCCCTTCGTAGGCCATTTTTAGTAATGGGCGACTTTAACTGTCACCACCAGTGTTGGGGAAGTGGTGAAACAAAAAGAGAGGGGATCCGTTTATTAGAAATTATAGACGATCATAATCTATGTGTTATAAATACTGGCGAGCCTACTCGTAGAACTAATGCAGGTGAAAGTGCTAGTGCTGTGGATTTATCTATATGCTCCCCTGGATTGGCTTCATCTTTATCTTGGTCCCGTTTCACTTCTACCTTTGGAAGTGACCACTTTCCTTTAGTAATTACTTCCTCATTAAAGTTCATTACAACACCGAAAAGACCCCCTAGATTAAAATATAAACTCGGAAACGCAGACTGGAATAAATTTAAAACGCTTGTCGATGCTAAAGTTGCTGAGCTCCCGCAAATTACTCAGGGTGGAGAAAGTGATTGCTCAAAAGCTTTAGCGATGTGCCTAGTAGAAGTAGCAGACCAAGTTTTCCCTCTTAAAAAAATTCCTTCCGATAAAATTCCTATGCCCCCATGGTGGGATTCTTCGTGTACTGATGCAGTTAGGAAACGAAAGGAAGCTGAAAAAAAATATGCTGAGGACATGTCAGATGGAAATCTGGCCGGCCTTAGAGATATTATTAATGATACACGGATTTTTCTCAGAGATAAGAAACTTCAGGGGTGGAGGTCATTCTGTATGTCTTTATCACCCAGCACATGCCCGTCTGAAGTTTGGCGCAGTATTAAAAGATTTAGAAGAGCCTTTAGTGATACTCCTTCCTTCACACAATTACCTCTATCCCTTAGTAACAGTTTTCTTGACAAATTAGCTCCAGCATCAGCTCCAGAGTATGATCAAATTTACCCTAACTCTACTCCGTTAAATATTGATAATCATTCATCTTTAAACGCTCCTTTTTCATTGTTCGAATTGAAAGGGGTTTTAACATGCTTAAAAGACTCGGCCCCAGGAGAAGACGGTATTCCGTATTCGTTTTTCTCACACTGTAGTGATAATACATTATCATATTATCTACAAATAATTAATTCTATTTTGGTTTCTGGAAATATTCCAGAATCCTGGCGTTCCCAAGAAATCTTGCCGATCCTCAAACCAAATAAAAATTCTGATGATATTTCATCGTACCGGCCTATTGCGCTATCTTCGGTTCTTACCAAAATTGCAGAACATCTAGTTAAAAATCGTTTAGAGTGGTATATAGAAAGCAAGCAATTACTAGCAGGCAGTCAGTTCGGGTTCCGTAAAGGAAAAAGCACAACCGACAGTTTAAGTGTATTTACCACTGACCTTCGCATAGCCTTTTCAAAAAACGAGTCGGTTGTTGGCTCTTTTCTAGATATAACAGGCGCGTATGATAATGTACTTATATCTGTCCTTAAACGAAAACTAATTAATTTAAACGTCCCTACCTTGATTATACGATTTATCATAAATTTGTTATCAGGTAGATTTATTTCTCTTTTTTGCGGTGACAAGAAAAAAACGAGGACAGTGTTCAAAGGCCTTCCACAGGGATCAGTATTGTCACCTTTGCTATATAATATTTATTCTTATGATCTAGAATCATCTCTACAAAAATCTGCTGATGTTTTGCAATATGCTGATGATCTTTTAATCTATACTACTCACAATAACATATCAGATGCATGTAATGCTTTGACCGTCTCCCTAAGTCTTTTACAGCAATGGCTACAAATTAATGGGTTAAATCTTTCAATAGAAAAAAGTACTGTAGTAGTTTTTACAAGAAAACGTAATATTCCTTCCCCAACCGTTATTTATAATGGCATAAGCCTTCCTGTGAAAAATCATGTTAAATTTCTAGGATTGATTTTAGATAAAAAGCTTTCCGGCAAACAACATTTTGACTTTGTAGTTGAAAAATGCGAACGTCAACTGAATGCTATGCGATGTCTTTCTGGAGTATGGTGGGGGGCACATCCTTTTAGTCTAAAACTGTTTTATAATGCAATAATCCGAAGCATACTTGATTACGGAACATTCCTCCTTGAAGACGGTAACAAAAAGGGGCTTAAAAAGTTAGATAGCATACAGTCAAAAGCTCTTCGAATCATTTCTGGAGCCATGAAATCAAGCCCGTTAAATGCCTTACAGGTAGAAGTAGGAGATCCTCCACTCCACCTGAGAAGGCAATATCTATCTGACCGATTTTTGTTTAAATCGATGCAGTTTTCTAACCATTTGCTTCATTCAAAATTACTAAAACTCGATAATCTTATTCAAATTTCATCCTATTGGCGGCACAAAGATATTCCGTGTTTAGTTAAAAGTCTCAGGAAGTTTAATTCTTTACCAGCGAGTGTTCATAGGTCACCTACTCTTCCGTTATTTGAGTGCAAAACATTTGAACCCTTACTTGTCTCCCCTGTAGTGCATTATAATTTCGGGATAGAAAAAAGTGATGTAGGAGCTAACATAAAATTTAATGCTACCGTCGGTGAAGACTGGATAGACTGTCATTATATCTTTACGGACTCATCAAAGACCCGGTCTAGTTGTGTGGGAGTAGGTATATTTCATTCTCAGTATAAAGTTATTCAGATGGTAAAACTTCCTCCTGAAACATCAGTTTTCACTGGAGAATGCTTTGGTTTATTCAAGGCATTGGAGTACGTTTTAATTGCTAAACTTAAAAATGTTCTCATATTATGTGACTCTAAAAGTGCGTTACAAACTATCGAAAAGTTTACATTTAAAATGAAACCCTTTTACCCCATTGTATTTGACATAAGAGAACAGTTGTACAAATGTATACAGAGAAACTACACGGTACAGTTTGCTTGGATTCCAAGTCACTCCGGAATCCAAGGAAACGAAAGAGCTGATCAATTAGCCAAACAAGCGGTGCAGAATGGTGACACATACCCGTATAAAAATTTCTGTCATGATCTTGTCAGCCTCCCTAAAGATTATCTTCGACATTCCTGGGAACTCCTTTGGCGTAAGAGCTCTCAAGTAAAGGGCAGGGCTTATGCCTCAATTCAGCCCTCAGTCCCAGTCAAACCATGGTTTTTTAAAATAAAAGGCTCTAAACTAATTACAAGTATGATAATTCGCATGCGGCTTGGCCACGTCTGTACTCCTTTCCACCTTGCTAAGTTGCATATTGTGGATAGTAATCTTTGCGAGTGTGGAGATGATGCTGGTACTTTGGATCACATATTCTTCTCCTGTTCCCGTCATGATCGTTCATCCTTCCTCCGTTCTCTTGTTTCCCAAAATGTTTCCCTTCCTACTTGTGTTTCTTGTTTAATAATGAAACCCATTGAATATTTTAACTTGATATCTGCATTCTTGTTAAAAAATGATATAAAGATTTAGTTTGTGTATGTTTATTAATATATATTTATGTCTACCTAAAGAATAAAATATTTCCTTTCCTGAACCTTACAAAATTCCTTTTCCTCTCCGATATTTTCCGATAAAAATATTTCCCTACCTTTTATTACCCGAAATTGGCACAAAGACCTAACTAGTGCCACACTACAAAAAAAAAAAAAAAAAATGGCTTTAAACCCGCGAAAGTATTTAGTAAAAGATTTAGTGAACAAAACCGCGCCGCTAGATGTTTGGTTACAGGGTACGATCGAGCAAACTGTCGGCGCGGATATATTGATAATATGTGACTCAACGGGACGAGCGAAGATTACTAAATGCGAGTCCGCACATGGTATGATTGACAAAACTTCATTACGAAAAGGTATGACACCGTCTGTATTGATTAGCCTTTTGCAATATTTGAAGGAAAATTACATTAAACTTTACTAGCTACCTTCTTAATTTTCGTAGTCTATTATATACTTACAACATAAATACTGACAATTAAGTGTTGACTAAGTTGTAAAGAAACCCAGTTTTGTATTCATAGCAGATTTTGTGAAGGGTAATATTATTCAATGACTTAATTGATGAGGAATTAACTAGGATGAAAATGTTATTTTTATGTTGCAATCTTTGACCAAGAATAGGATTTTGCCAGGAACTTCCCCCCATTAAATGATGAAGGGTATCCCAAGGGAACATAAATCCAACATTAGCTCATCCAAATTGGTTCATATGTGAAATCGGTAAGATGTGAAGAGCTAACAGACAGACGAGAGTTACTTTCACATTTGTAAAAGCACTAATTTCAATAAATTATTTTTATATTATTTCACTCATATACTGACACATTGATTGTTGTACTGATAACCCTCATAATCATTGTTTTCAGATAGTTATTGAGCTTTTCCACATATTTCATTTCATTTCCAGGTACATATTGCTGTATAATAGGCACTGCAGTAAGAACAAAAGGACTTCCTGAAGTCCAAGCTAGCAAATTCATTGACTTGACAGCAGAACCACACATGAAAATTGCTTGGGAAGCAGAAGTTAAAGAAGCAGAATTATTTTTAAATGGAAAATTAATACCAACTATTTAGGTGAATAAAACAGTGTTTTTATTATAAAAATTGGTGTTTTATTCCATCACCATAAAAAATAATATACATCATTCTTCACTTTGATTACATAACACATGAGCCAGAAACTGCCCTCCACTGGAATTATTCCGTCTTCATATCACAGATCATCGATGACAATAGTATTTTACAAATCACTTACAACATAAATGCGATTTCTGGCTTGAATAAAACCATTGAAAAAGTAAAAATTAACATTTAATTATTTGATGATTATTGCTTTGCTTAAAATACTTGGCATCTAACGCTTATTTATTGCTGGTAATATATTAGCATTCATATGTAAACAATTAAAATAATATAACTATTTCCATGACCATTACATAGAGTATTTATTTAACTTAAATCTTGGCAGGGGATTTCAGCAATGGGCCGAGTTTTTGGGCCAGCATAATGTTGCCAGCGATCTTTAGTTTTCCCTTCATGTAGGCAACCTGTGGACTGAGTGTGCCTGCTGCAATTGCTACCATGTCATCGTCAGATACGGTCAGGGTTGTATCAGCCTTGCCACTCTTTGGTGTGCCTTCATACACCGAGGGAGTCTTGAGGTCCAAAGCTGTCAAGGTTAAAAAAAACTTTGGAGATAGAAGAACATTCAATGTGTTTTTCCTGTTATTATTACAAGGTGTACAATAAAGTATATAATAAATAAATAATAAATGTCATAATTTTGGAAGACAAAATGCATTCTTATTACTTGATGTAATTGGGGATCCGATTTGAATTTACTTTCAATTGTAATAGAGAATATTCAGTGCAACTATCTGAACTCATACTCACTCCAAGATTTTGCAGTCTTTCCATTCTCAGAGATATTGTATTGGAACACCCCACCAATACTCTTAGCCAAGTCTTTGTTCTTGCCCACTTCCTCCTGAATCTTGACGAAAAGTGCGTCACTCTTGAAGGAGCCACCAGATGGTGCTGATGCGGGCGCAGCGGAACTTGAGCCAACTTGCCCGGCGACAACGTTCTTTAAGTCGACGTATGCACCTAGAAAAAGGAAGACTCGTCAATGTGGCTTTCTTTCCATTACTAGACATTTTTTGTTATTATGTGCTAAAATGACAGATATAGCATAGAGGTGCTAGGAATTAAATAAACAGTACACAGTTGTTACTTCACTGTTTTTCATCAGTTCTTTCCTGTAAAATTACTTGACTAGACGCACTGGACCTTGGTCTAGCTGGGATAGTCATTTCAACATATAAAGAGATTTAGTCTGGACTATCATTAGCTTATCATATAATTTTGGGACATAATTATATTATCATAATACGTACCAGCAATGACAACATTGCCGGTCTCCTTGACTTTAGTCTGGAAGTGCACGCGCTTGCCCTCAAGCCACATCTCCGTGACCAGGGTCTGACCAGGGAGCACTGGCTTCACGAAGCGAGCCTTCAAGGCTTTGAAGTTGCTGGGCTCGTTGCCGGCGTACCTGGTGATGGAAATGTAGTTTAGATTGGTTTTGGGACAAAAGATTGACGATAAATCCTCTTTTACCGCGGAATGCGATATAAGGACACTTTCAGCCATATTTATAACAAAATTTCCTTATAATAACTTTTGAATAATTTTGAATCTACCGTAAGTTTATAATTTCATTGCTAAAATTTTACTTTATTTTATTAGTTAATAAATTTAAGTTAACCTCATGGTGGCGAGGTTGCAAATTTATGAGCCAGTGATTCAGCCCAAAGCTTCATTTTAATTTACGTTCATTCATTTAGCTTCATTTCAAAAACAGCATGCCCGTGTTAAAACACGGGCAACATGGGCCATAAATGGCCCATGTTGCGTAAGAAATATTTTACCAGTACTTAAGATTGCAGCTGCTCATTGAACATTACCCAATAATCTACACTAATATTATAAAGAGGAAAACTTTTTTTGTTTGGTTGTAATGAATAGGCTCAAAAACTACTGGACCGATTTTAGAAATTCTTTCACCATTCGAAAGCTAAATTATCCACGAGTAACATAGGCTATATTTTATCCCCATATTCCCACGGGAACGGGAACTACGCGGGTAAAACTGCAGGGTGCTGCTAGTAACTTATAAGATACTCACTTAGCCAACACGTGTCTGGCTGAGAATCCAAGGGACGCCATTCCGTGGAGGATGGGCCTCGGGTGCCCACTGGCAGTCGCTACGCTGGGGTCGATGTGCAATGGGTTCAGGTCACCAGATAACCTGAAAACAAAATAGCGTTCTATATATTTATAGCATGATTTATTCGAAAAGACGACACGGTTGGCGCAGTGGTTGAGCGATTGGCTGCTGCGCTACGTGTCGTGGGTTAGATTCCCGCACGGAACAAATATTTGTATGGCCTACAGATAGTTGTTCCGGGTCTGGCTGTTTGTGTATGTGAGATGTATGTTTGTAAACGCACCCACGACACAAGAGAAATACCTAATGTGGGGCAAAGTATTCTTTAAAAAAAAAACATGATTATTTCACTTGGAAGACTGCCTCAGTTGTATGACAAATATTTACAGTTGTTTAATGACTATAAAGTTAGACCGTAAATTGAAGTACACAAACCTGAAATAAAAAAAATTGCATCTAATTCAGAAAAGCACCTTTCAGAGAACGATTCGCTCTCGCTACGTAAAATACAAGTACCAATTTTTTTTTTTTCGTTAATCTGCAATCAGTCAGTTGACTATAATCAGATAGGTTGCAATTGGTAGAAATTTTGGTGGGTTAAAGCCACTGCCTTAACTCCCCTTAGTTATATAGCACATTTGCTCTTTTTAGACGATTGATTGGGTTTCGTATTAGAAGCATGCTTGTCAATGGGTTGGGATGAAGCTTTAGTCGTTCAGCGTAGTTATCTGTGTATTGTTTGGCTTCTTCAATGACAGTACCAAATAATGGTAATATAGTACCTGTAGAGTGCAGCCTGTCCTTCAGCAGTGCGCTGCTCGAGCACGGCATCAGGGGCCCGCTTGGGCGCCGGCTGCACTTCGACCGCCAGCTTGCTGTTGCGGGGCCCGTTGAACCCTCCCTGGCCCAGCACGAAGATGTGCTGCTGCGTGCGGGCTATCAGCTGCTTGTTCTGGTAGATCTCGCCTAGGGATGGGATGAGGAATTTAAGTTTTCTTTGAAAACTCATTTATTGAGACATAAGACGCTAACTTAATGGATCTTGGCATTTATTCACAGGATCTTCGCATATCTATACCTCTATACTAATATTATAAAGAGAAAAACTTTAATTCGGCTAACGATGGTTACTCCACAACTTGTCTTCCGAAAAAGGCCTCCTCTAAAGATCGCCCCCTACATCCCCATTCTACCCCTTGCCGTTCGTGTCCATGTTGGAACCGCTATTTTCCTGATATCATCTTCCTAAAGTATTACTTTTAATGTCTTATATTTTTTCTCGGTCTTTTCTTTTAACACCTATTGCACTCCTCTCAATTCCGTTTTGACAGACTTATTTTGCTTGCCAGTTGTTCTGTCAATGCCCAGGTTTCACACTCGTATAGCAATTATGGCAAAATATTCATATTATATACCATTCTTTCGTCTTTCATTCAAGAAGAAAAAACCAAGGTACAAGGATTTACGCTTTTTTCCATTGCAAATGATGATAAAAAATATTTTACACAAACATTGTAACTAACCGCTTATTATGAGATTATAAATATAAACCATGATGATAAAAAATAATCATATCGAATTATTATTTATCGCAATATCAGCTCAGTATAATATTTTATCATTTATTTTCATAGGTTACATAATGATGAAAATGATGACGATGAGAAGGCAAGTTTTGTACACGAAAAATATCCGCAAAATAAAGGTTAAGCAATTGGCAGCTACCAGATGGCATGTAGCTATTACCATGCTATCTTCTTGGCGATACCGGTATTTTGCTAGAATGTTCGGTACCGCCGTACTACCACGGTACCACTTTGAGTTTGATCACTTAAACATATCTAGTCGGCATGCTCGATTTGTACTCTAAACATTTACAGACTCATTTATTAAAAAGTAAATGATAAATGATATTTATTTTGTAAGTAGGTTAAACATTTTTACTAGTCCACAACACTTTTACTAGTCCAATATTTCTTACGATTTTAAGCTAGATGAAGTCGGTGTTTCCTAGCCGAAGCCCTGAGAAGAAACACCGAAACAAACTCACGAGGTCAAAGTCTCTATTGAAGTCCATACAATCCGATGGTCAAATCATATGAATCAGTATGATGTTTAGTTCAAATACTATAATTAGCTGATTCTAATTTTCAATACTGTATAGAGAATTCGAATTAAGATTCTGCTATCTAATCAGTGCTTATACTAATCATATTATTAAAGTGAGTTTATTTGTTACGCTTTGACGACTAAATTGTGGAACCGATTTTGATAAATTTGTGTACAAAGATAGTCGGACGGAGTTGTAGGCTTCTTTGACGCGAGCGAATCCGCGGGATAATGCTAGTGTTTTTTATAAATAAAGGTACGATATTTGCCATTTAATAAAGACGAGAAGTGTAAGGAACGAATAAGTTTGTCTTCTTAAGCCAGGGGAGATTTAAATGTTAATTCACTTAAGTTTTTGACGACGTTACTCTATAATTATATTTTATAGTATAAGTTAGTGTTTTACATATTTACGATGCTGACTACACAGAAATGTCACTTCGATATAATAAAATAATACTTACTGTTGGTGACGGACACGGCGCTGGATCCTTTATCCAATAAGTCGACGACGTAGCTGCGGATTTTCAAGTCACCCTCTGTGCCGGGGAAGTCACCCACGAACTCAATGTACTGCTCTCCGTGAAGGATCTATACAAGACACAAAATTTCGGTATATTGTTTGTCTCCTTATACATTTTATACGGAGCTTAGGTTTTCAAAGTAATTATTTCTAGAATAAGTACAATGCTTCGATGTTGAGTTGGAATATATTTTTTTACAGTTGATAGGCTGCTTCTGTAAAGACAGGTGAAGGCAAGTTCGGCAGGTGGTCAAACAATGGTTCTGGTGCTTTTGCATTTTTGGAGCACAAAAGTTTATTCTACACGAGTGAACGAGTTTATCTATACTAATATTATAAAGAAGTAACGTTTGTGAGGTTGTGAGTTTGTGACGTTGTAAGTGGTTATCTCTAGATCTACGGAACCGATTTTCAAAATTATTTCACCAATAGACAGCTACGTTATTGTGGAGTGTCACAGGCATATTTTAACCCCGTATTGCCACGGGGACGGGAACAACGCGGGTGAAACCGCGGGGCACTGCTAGTATAAAATATACGCATCGATATATTCTTGTCCATATGAAGGATCATAGTCCAACCACAACTCGCGCACTGTACTGATATGTGTAGATTATCCCTTCATGGGTCGGAAAAGATATCGACAAAAATAAAACTGCGGGTACTATTTTCCAAAGAAAAACATTTACCTATAGAATATTTACTTACGTTTGTGAAGTCAGCGTGTTTGCCGGGCGGCATGGAGTTAGCCACGAGCGGTGACTCAAGAGCCATGCCAGGCAGGATGAAGTATGTGGGCAGGGCCGCGAAGCCCTCGTGGCTCTCGTACAAGAACCTCAGGTCGGACGCGTTCTCTACTGATGCTCCGACTGGGGAAAGAAGATTACGATGTATGATTCTGGATGTACCGTCAGTAAGAAAATCATCCTAATCAGGGCCCCAAATCTGCTATTACAATAGTGTCAAAATGGCCTATCATTGATCTCATAATGGTCGATTTTGACAAGTTTTGTAATCTACTAAGATAATAGCGTCACTATGACTTTCCAATGGTCAACCACTGACACTCCATTGAAAGAAATGGTATAGAATAGTGATCTCGTACCGTGTATATTGATTGACAAATGAATGACAGGCGTATGCGATAATCTGCTAAAATTTTGATAGTTCCTTTGATCAGTGACCTAATTAGAACCTTATTGTGCAGTCATTATTTTTAATAGCTCGGTTATCAAAAAGTATTACGAGACGACTGACAGACCAATGATCGACCATTATGAATTTAGCAGATTACGAACTTTAAGCTAAATGACAATGGGATCGTGTTGGAATGACAAATTTATAAAAATAGCAGATTTGGGGCCCTGGCTTACTGTTTCCCGTTATCTAGCTTTATATTATTATTATTATTATTCATAGGCTTGCGTTTGACCACTTTCTCGCCTGATGCAATTATTAAGCAATATAGTATAGTAAGCAATTATTTGGTTGACAATAGAGCACGCTTGCCTCCAGTTAGTATCAATTAGGATTGGAAATAGATATATCGGCCTCCCCAGGACCGCCCAGGAGTTCAGACCGTCAGTAGTGGTGCCCATTTATCTATACTACTATTATAAAGAGGAAAGATTTGTTTGTTTGTATTGAATAGGCTCCGAAACTACTGAACCGATTTGAAAAATTCTTTCACTGTTTGGAAGCTACGCTATCCCCGGGTGACATAGACTATATTTCATCCCCATATTCCCACGGGAACGGGAACTACGCGGGTAAAACCGCAGCGCGCTGCTAGTTCTCTGATAAATAAGAAACTGAACTAAGAATGAACAACCAATCACTAATCTGAATATGGGTTCAAAATTCGTTTTAACTAACTTGTGTTTGAGTATTTCATCAAATAGGTATCACCAATAGTTCAATTACCATCATTGAAGGTAGGGTAAGGTTATTTTTATAAATACTTACTGCCAAGAGCATACAGCATCAGGTCCTTAGAGTCGTATTTGTAAGTAGACCAGTAAGATTGACCGTTAGGGTCCAACTTGCTGTTCTCTTCAAACTCCTACAACAAACAATAATAAATTAAATTTGAAAATGAAAATAATATATCTAGTTTTAATTTCCGCGAATATTAGTGGGTTGCAGGTATGCACCTCCCCCCCGCCCGACAGTAACGCCTGACTCAATCAATTTTAATAATAAATTAGCAAAATAACTCTTCGATTTTTTTTTAGTCTAGCATTACAAACAACTATGAACCATGTGAGCATAGGTTTAAAGTCCAATTCTGAATCACGAAAACATTTAAACTGTTTGGATCTTACAAAAACTTCATTTATTTATTTGAATAATACTCGGACCGACAGATTTTTTGTTATTAAAGTTTGTGTTCGTGAGTTTTATGTTTGTATTGTACTTCAGATGCTCAAAATAATAAACTTTACATTTTTGTTTGAATAAAATAAGTTTACAGTGTTATTTTACTTGTACAAATGAAGGTTAATTGGATACCTAAAACTAAACTGCTACTAAAAACGAAAAAAAAACCAAACTAATTAAAATATTCAAATTCAGTTCCTTTTAATCAATAAAATATGATAAATTGTAATACAAAACTTGAATATTTTTATATTAATTAGGTAACGAGTTATTTTTCCTTTTTAAGTGTATAGTAATCATTTTATTAGTTTACCTTGTTCTTGGATATTTGCTGCAAGTTTTTAATAGCAAATTAAAAATAAGTACAAAAATGAACTTTGCCCTTTGACAGCGAATTAATCCTACTACAACATTAATTTGGATTCCATTATTATCATTCGACTTTGAACTTTACAAGGTCGACAAAGTGAAGTCAAACGTAGATCATACAAAAAATACACGAATACGAACAAACATTATATTCTTAAAGATGTAGTGAAGATACAAAGATAAAATGATATTACAATTTGTTTAGATACAGTGTTGTAAAGATAAAAAATTGTATATTGATAAAAATTAATACTGCTTATGTCAACCTACCAACACAAAATAATATTAGTCTGTAATCTTTGCAGACCGATATTATTTTGTTTTATATTATCTGCCACCTATAAACAAGTCTTGAGTACAAAAGAACTCTGGTTATCCTAGCTAAAGTTGTTATAGGTCAAACGGATTCTTGGAAATCGTAATATAATTCATAATCTTACATATTTGTCAACAAAAGTAAATAACGATTAGGTATATAAATAAATTCAAATACACATCAATAGTAACAAACTGACATCTGAGACTTGACCAACAGTGTGTTTTTATCGTAGCATTAAAATAACGATTTTGCTAGAGCAAATGTGACTAGCAATCTTCGTTTGATCGTATGACATCAAATGGAGCTTTAAATGCACTTAGATTATAATAAGACTATCATTTTCCCGTGGTTTTGCTTGGTGTACCGCACAGAAACTATTCATTTTTTCAGAATAAAGTGTGGCCTATGGACCTATGGTTATCAGCATTTCGGCTTTCTATCAATGAAAGAATAATCGTGATCATATCTACCATTTCCAGATTAAAACCTTCAATAAACAAATAATTTTACCTATCTATACTAATATTATAAAGCTGAAGAGTTTGTTTGTTTGTTTGAACGCGCTAATCTCAGGAACTACTGGTTCGAATTGAAGAATTCTTTTTGGGTTGAATAGACCATTTATCGAGGAAGGCTTTAGGCTATATATCATCACGCTTAAGCCAATAGGAGCGGAGCAGCGATAAAGAATGTTTTAAAATCGAGGATTCCACGGGGACGAAGTCGCGGGCAGCAGCTAGTTTATAATATTAGTATAACGTATATAATAATTTATAGTTAACATTACCTGTATCTTCTCAACTAGGTCTACTGTGACCTCAGCCATCTTATCGATGTGGATGGCGCCATTCATGTTCATGGCTGCAGGCCAGAACTCCTTTACAGACTCTATGGTCACTGGGTCTGAGGGCTTCTTCCTATCGACAAGATAATAAAACTATAGAAGACATAAAGAAGGATTTCAAGCATACATTTCAGCCTTTTGATGGCTAATTTATGGCAATGCTTACACATAAAACTTCATTTTTTATTCTGGCTGGATATAGATCAATGTTATTTTTTTTTAAGGTCTTCAGAAGATGAATCAATTTATAAATAACTGGAGAAAATTGCGTATAGGTCACGTCTGCAAAAACGGAACCCACATAGAATCACTTTGTTGTGCGTCCGTATGTCTGTCAAGACCGTTTATCTCGAGAATGCGTGGAGGTATAGAGTAGAGATTTACTACTTCTAAGTTAACGTAAAAAATACGGCGCCCCGTTTATGCCGCAAAAAAAATATATTTCGACACTCTCAAGGGGATCAAAATTAATAGGGTACTTTCGGCACGTAATATCGTATAAACTACAGGTAAAAGAAAAAACCTGAAAACTATATATTTGTAATTAAATCATAAAAAAAGGTTTTGGTAACTGAATTTCGGGAAAGATCGGGAATGCGAGACTCTGTTCTTGAACTATATTTATAATAATACTTACTTAAATATGTAACTTCAAACTTGTACGGAACCATCGATGGGTGAGTTCGGAACGCACTTGTCCGGTTTTTTTCTCAGCCAGATAATACGGATGTTATAATAATAATAATCGTTATAACACATTACTTATATCATTTTCTCACACGTGACCTCATTAACATTCACATGAATAAAGCTATTGTTGCTGAGTTAGTCATAGAAAACTATTGTTATACTTTATTTTTATTTTTAAACGTCGAATCTTTAAAACAAAAACATTCATTATGATTGACTCTTCGAAATAAGAACACTGAACAATTAATAATAAATTATCATATTAAAGTCACTTCTGCGTAGAATAAATGAAATCAGTCAGTTTTGAATTCTCAAAGTCGGTCATTCAAATAGATGAAGCTATTTGCATGTTCCAAATTGTAGATCTTTATGGAGAACAACGTGCAAGAAACTCCACGACCAGTCTTTTAAATAGTTACAAAGTTATGGTTAGGTACACGCACTATGATAGTTTTCTCAGGCCATTGTCTATGACCCCAATATATAAATCACATGTTTGTGCGTTTTGCTGTAACATCAGAAATAATCGAGTTTATACCAAAATATCTTTTATTGACGCAGTATGGTTTGATGGTAGATAAATCTTCCGCATTATCATTTACCACTTCGTAATCGAAACTTAAAAATATAACAGTTCTAAAGATAACGTCAATTATTGTGATACCTAATACCCAATATTGTGTATTGATAGTGAAGTCACTAATTAGTACTTTATTATTGGGTAATATCTAATTGAGGTCTAACAAAGTTTTATTACAATGACGGATTGTCTATCCATATCCTATTAGTGATTGGAAATAGTTACATGTTTTTATAAGAAACAATCAGATACGTAGGTCGTATGTATATGTATGAAAACGTCTATAAAGTATGGTATAAATATGATACCAGTACTGCAAAATCATTAGTGCAAAATGTATCAAATCGTACGTTAATTTTGTACACAGGTAAAAAATGGGTGGAACAATTTCAGGGTGATGGGTCTCTGTGTCCTGCCACAGTAGGTGGCGTACAAATATTAATTTAAATTACATACGTACACAACACGTAAAAATATAATAAAGAACACATTTAGGTCAGTACCTATGCATATGAGCTTCGACAATCTTCGTGTGCCGCTTTCGTATCTTTATTCGTAGAACCGGTTTAGTACCAGTATTTAAGAAGATTAAAATTTGCAGAAACAACTTAAAGTCACAACAGTCGAAATTGTCACCAGAAGTGTCCTACATACCGGTTTCAATGTTTGCTTTCTACGAGTGGTTTTCTATTGATTTATTTAGTAGTTCTTAAGTACTTCGAGAGTTCTAAGAGTTCGAGATTGATTGAAAAACAAAGAAAATAAAACACTCACTTAAGGACAGCACCGGGAGCCCTGACGTAGTGCATCTTGGTGGCATATCCGAGCGTGGAGTCGATGACCGCGCCGGTGTCAGGGAACGATTCGTGAACCATGTATGCCTATTATATAGAGAAATAAGGTTTTTACTGCTGACATTTGGACAATCGGACCAAAGCTGTATGTTGATAGAGCAATTTTGAAAGTTTGGAGTATATGATAATTTCAACAAGGGATTCAAGTCTGCTATTACAATAGTCTCAGAATGGTCTATCATTGATCTCATAATGGTTCATTTTTACAAGTTTGGTAATCCACTTTATAAGTAGATTACCAAACTTGATTTGAATAGCGTCACTATGACTTTCCAGTGGTCAACCACTGACACTCCATTGAAAGAAATGGCATAGAATGGTAATCTCGTACATAATGACAAATGAATGACAGACGTATGCGGTAGTCTGCTAAAATTTTGACAGTTCCCTTGATCAATGACCTACATACCATTAGAACGTCATTGTGCAGTCATTGCTTTTAATAGCTCGGTTATCAAAAAGTATTACATGACCATTGACCGACCAATGATCGACCATTATGAATTTAGCAGATTACGAACTTTTAGCAAAATGACAATGGAATCGTGTTGGAATGACGAATTTATAAAAATAGCAGACTTAGGCCCCTGGTAAAATGTATTACGGTACAGGTGACGAGAGATGTTGATACATCAGTCTGTAACGTTATCCCTGCTCAAACTAGCCTTCCTTTATAAGAGGAAGTAAAGTCGGCAGTAATCCAACACATATCTTCAAATAGTTTTGGTTTGGTTTTCTCCCCGTTCAGTTACCGGTATAGTTAGAATTGTTGTAGTTCATTATAGTACTCGGTACATCTTGGCTGGAACGAGACCTTACGCTCCCAAACTGAAATAGCAAACAATGCTAAAGTACGAATTTTAGATGCTTCTACTCACAACAACAGGAGCGATAAGTTCAGGCTTCATGGCCTCGAACATCTCTGGGGGCAGGATGTCCTCGGTCAAACGCGACGCGGCCGTGGGCACGATGGTGTTCACCTTTATGTTGTACTTCGATCCTTCGATGGCCAGGGTGTTGGCTAGACCGACCAGACCCATCTTGGCAGCGCTAGACACAAATCAAGAATTCTGTCAGCGTTTGGTCGTAGGTTTCAGTTTTTTTTAGAAAGTAACATGATTGTAGAATGTAGATTTCCCATAATAATCTTTGGCAAAACTCGGAAATAAACTGATCTAGCATAGTACGGTGTTGCGGAATTTGTTCGAAAGAGTCACCGCGGCCCTAGAACGCAAATGGCATTAGGAGTAACACGGATGGGATTTAGTCAGTAAGAGTCTGATATTCCCTTTCGCTCTGGCGGAGCGGATAATACCTACTGTGCTTTTAACATAATAAGAGTCCAGTTTACCCTGACTTTCTCGCCACTGACATGCTGTATAGCTCTTAATAAAAATCAGAAATCTTTTATTCAAATAAGCTTAGTTCTACATAAAGACAGTCCACCAAAACTCCTGGCCGTCACCCCTTTTTAGCTGGGAAGAACAATCATTGATGTGAAATGTAAGGCATAATTCACTTGTTTATAGTTATCAATTACCCCCATTAGACTTGACCCATAACACCCTTTAGTCCACGCATGTTACAAGGGTTCAGCGTAGGCGTTACGATTACGCAGCGTAAATGCTATGCGAGCGGAACGCTGCGTAAAACCAGCTTTTTTTTTCAAACATTACGCCTGTTCTCGGCTACAACTACCGACCATGAACTTCTGCTTAGTATGCACGCTTACACATTCATAGTATGCACTTAGTAATTATTTCATTACAAAATTTGGAAAGTCATACCTATACCCTATCTGTTTAGGTAGTTAACTAAAGGTAAACAATCTTGGTATGTCTTTTAACGAAAAATGTTTTTGAAAAATGTGAAATACGTTTTACAACATGAAATACTTTCAGATTTTC